>OZ007577.1:33527018-34124518 GCA_963931925.1 Onchidella celtica
CTTTTCCATCATTTCTCCTCTTTTCCCCTGTCATTCCTCGCTCTCTCCCTCCTTTCTTCGATCCCTCTGATTTCTCCCCTTCTTTATATCAAGTCAATTCCCCCACCTCTTCCTTCATTCCGATTTATCTTTTATTTCAACTTTTCAGCCGTTCACTCACGCACGCACTCACTCATTCATTTATTATTTATTCATTAATTTATCAATTAAATCATTCATTCCTTCATTTCAGTCACACACACACACACACAAAATCACTAACAATCCATTTCCCATTCATCGTTGCCCTTCTCTCACTCTCTCCATAACCTCACTCTGCATTCCTCCCTCTTCCCTTCCTTCCTTCCTACCCATCCGTGCCCCCCATCTGTCCATCACGTCCTTCATACTTAAGCTGTTTGTCATTGCAGGCAAGAAATTCCTCGCCCCGCTCCACACGGCAAACACCCAGCTCGGCTGTGAACACACAAAACATTCCTCTCACTTACTGCAGCTGGCTGGAGACAGAGAATAGTTTCTCTAAGTGTTCCTACATGCACTACACACTGGCTGCTTGTCGCTTCCCTCCCTCCCCCCCCCTCCCCCCGGCCCCCTAAGTTGGTTTCTTTTTTTTTTGTATTTTTACGTCACCCCACCTACATACCCCCCCCCCCCCAAGCCTAATTATTATTTTTTGTGTGTATTTTTACCTCACCCCACCTACATACTGGGAGCATGGCACTTTCGCCCCTCTACTCGGATTTTCAATATATATAATATATATCTTGAACCACCTCTTCTCCCCCCCCCCCCCATAATAGGCTTTGTCTCTAATTAAACAAAAAGATGCACAATTTCTTCAAAAACTTCGTGGTTCCATGAATATTTCATATTTCATTTAACAGATAGCCGGACAAACAAGACAGGTAACAGGCAGACATTTTTAAATTTTTTTTTTTAAATGTCTTTTCTTCTTTCTTCTATATTCCTAATGCTTTTGTTTTTTTTATTTCATTTCTTGTTTAAATGGATGTTCCAAAAAGTTCCTGCACACATAAAAAAAATATATCGGGCGAGATACAGACCGTCGGTGACCCGAATCGTTATCAATCCCGATCGATATTTTGCCTCAGTCGGGGGGCGTGGCTTAGGATGTAAATACTTCAGAAGTTATTTAAAAAACAAAAGCAAAAAAAGGAAAGAAACGAAAAAAACAAAAAACGAACAGGTATGTTTGTCTCGCGGGACAGAAGAGGTGTTTTTGGAATGCATACTGGGGATTACAGCTATAAATCTTCGCTGTCGGAACACAGAACATCTGGTGTACGTAAAACCTACACTGTCCTGAAAAATGGATACACGAGTGCAAGCGTCCAACTTTTAGGCTGGCTTTCTGGGGTCCTGGCCTGCGGCATGCTGTATGCTGTTACCCAGTGGTTCTTAAACACGGGGGGGGGGGGGGGGAAGAGGATGAAGAGAGAGGAGAAGGAGGAGAGAGAGAAAGACGGGAGAGAGACAGACAGACATAAAAACAGAAATAGAGAGGGAGAAAGAGAGAGAGAGAGACAGAGAAAGAGGAGAGAGAGAAAGAGGGGAGAGAAACAGACATACAAACAGAAATAGAGAGGGAGAAAGAGAAGAGAGAGAAAGAGGGGAGAGAGACAGACAGATATACAAACAGAAATAGAGAGGGAGAAAGAGAGAGAGAGACAGACAGACATACAAACAGAAATAGAGAGGGAGAAAGAGAGAGAGAGACAGACAGACATACAAACAGAAATAGAGAGGGAGAAAGAGAGAGAGAGACAGACAGACATACAAACAGAAATAGAGAGGGAGAAAGAGAGAGAGAGACAGACAGACATACAAACAGAAATAGAGAGGGAGAAAGAGAGAGAGAGACAGACAGACATACAAACAGAAATAGAGAGGGAGAAAGAGAGAGAGAGAGGGGCTAAGAAAGAGACAGAGAGGGGGGGGGCGAGACAAAGACGAAGAGAAAAAGAGAGAAAAAGCGAGAGGAAGAGAGAGAAGGAGGGAGAGACAAACAGAGTGGAAGAGGGCTTGAGAGAAACAGACAGAGAGAGAGAGAGAAGGAGAAAGAAACTGATTCCTAGGATGTTAAATAATATACAACACATGTGTTGCGAAAGTACAGAAGTTGTTGTTGTTTTTTTTTTTCACTCATCTTACCAGATTGTGCATCGCGATTTTTTGGGCAGGGACTATTGAGGCCAGGCAGCCAAAATACTCAGTAAAAGATTTCTGCTACTAATTCGCGGCCAATTTCTGGGAGGGGGAGGGGGGGGGAAGAGATCATCGCCTTCTTGTCGCCAACGAGTACACTATTTTGGCTAATTTTAACCCTAAGATACTTTGGAAGAGTTGAGTCAAAGCGTGCACTAAGATCAGTTGTTTTTTTTCCCTCTCAAAATCTCAATTTTAATTTTTCCAATGAAAAAACGATTATCTCGTAATTTGTGCTTTTTGTAAAAAGAATATTTCGCGGGGTGCCTGCGCAAACACCGTAGCGCGAAAATTTTCGATTTTTGTTTTTTTTTGCATATTGTTTCGCCTTGGTAAGTACTACATTTTGACGTGATGCGAAGTCCTTAATTGACCTAATTATTGATGAGGATTTAAAGGTCGTAACAGACAAGTGATACGTCTTCATGTCAAACTTTCAAATTGCTCTCCTGTAAAATTTACAAAACTGGAGATATGGTCCCTGCGCAGGCATCACTTGATTTTTCGACTTAATACCTCAATTTTAGCTTTTGAAATGAAGAATTTTATTTTGTACTTCATCTCTCTCTTTCCCTGTCTCTCTCTTTCTCTCTCTATCTCCACATAGCTTTCTGTGATTCATGAACGACACACAAGCATAGCTGCCAAATTTTGAAAATCAAAATAAGGAACACGGCCGGGGTACAGGGGCAGCGGCCGGGGTACAGGGGCAGCGCCCCTGTTGGGGGGTAAATGGGGGGCAACGAAAACAATTCTAAGCCAATTTTGAGGTGAAAAATGAGTTCTCCTGGACAAAAAATGTACAAACTAAAGCATTATAACGTGTTTAAAAATCACCCTATTCCAATCTCAAAATGATAAATTTAAAAAAAGGCCAATTTTTAAAAAATATTTTTTAGGCCAAATGTCAAAATACGGATTTTTTTGGACCAAAAACGGATAAACGGACTCAAGGCCCGAAATACGGACTTGTTCCGTAAAAAACGGGACGCTTGGCAGCTATGCACAAGCCCTTCGTTTACAATTCTCATTTTCTTTCCCACACTTTGAAACTCCAGTCAAGGTCTACGAGTGTCCACAACCGAGTACAATAATAACTCAAGGACATTCATTATTTTGACACAATGATATTCTCCACACAGTTTCCGCATGAGAAACCCCTGCACTGACACATTACCAGATTGAGGATAATTACATTCCCCCAATTTGCTGCTAACTCTACGAGGCAAACATTTATCGCCGGTGTAATCAACATCCGGGTTCACGCCATTCTGGCGCTAACATCGAGGTCACAGTTATTTGAAATAATGAGTAAAATAGACGTGTTTATACCCGCCACTGTTTCTGACGATTCACGTGGTGCCAAAATTAACACACTTTGTAACAGAATTGTTTTTCGAGAGAGCCTGAGTTCCCCTAGCCGCCAAACAAACTCTCTTTGACATCCCTCGCCAGCAGTGTGGAAATGAATGGGGGGGGGGGGAGAGAGAGAGAGAGAGAGAGAGAGAGAGAGAGAGAGAGAAAGAGAGGAAGAGAAACAGAAAAAGAGAAGAAGATAGATCGAGAGAGCGAGCGACACAGAGATGCAGAGAAGACAGACAGACAGACAGAGAGAGACACATATACACATACGCACACACGGACAGAGAGATAGAGAGACGAAAGACAGAGAGCGAGAGAGAGAGAGAGAGAGAGAGACCGACACACAGACAGACAGACAGACAAGCAAACAGACAGACAGACTGAGAAAGCGTGACAACGATAGAGACACAGAGAGAAAGCAAGAGAAAGAGAGAGACAGAGAGAGAGAGAGAGAGAGAGAGGGGGGGGGGGGAAGGAAGGACAGGGAGAGAGAAGGAGAAAGAGAGAGAGAGAGTCGTTATTACTCTGGCCGAGCTTTTTCATACCTGTCCCCCCAAAGTAATTCTGGCCAGGCATATCAGTGTACACCAACTATAGACTGACGGCACTGCGCTGTGCTGTGCTTCATGGACATGTTACTCGGCACAACAAAGAGATTTCCGATGCTGCGTTTAAGGTAAATCCGACCCCAATCCTAATCCTAACCCTGACACGAACCCAGTGCCCCCCCCCCCCCCCAAAATTATTTTTTTCTGGAAAGTTAGAAAGCACTCAAATATAAAACACTGGCCGCCTTTCCAAATGGATTATCAGTTACTTGCGGGTTGAAACGGGTTTGAGTTTTGGAGACATCATGTCCACACGATAAAGATCACATTGTACTGGGAAAAAAACAAGACAAGTAGACAGAACTGAACAGAAGGATAGGACAAAGAGTGACCCCAACCCTACCAGATGCGCTCACCAACCACCCACGGTTAAGATAAGTGAGGGCGGGTGCCGTGGGCGGCGGACAAGGGACGGTGAACACAAAGGCAATGTTGGCACAGAACTGCACATGTGTGTTAAGTCACCAATATTTTGCCAAAGGACGCATTATAGTATTCCGTTTCTCATACAAACATTAATTTTCCAGCTCCCTGAACTATTCCGTTATTCCTCCTCTTTCCTCGGCCACATAAACCTGGCTTTTCCTCCTTCCAATTGAGGGAGGTTAGAATTAAAAGTGGTCGAGGTGCCGATTGTGCATAGATCACTTCTAATTCTAAACCTCGCCTCAAACTGAGGGGTTTAGAACTAGAAGGGATCTAAGTGCAATTGGCATTTAGACCCCTGCTCACACGAACACCTTCAAGTAATGTTTCTGTTCTCTCTTTCCTCCGGTGACATACACTTTTTTCCTTCCTTACTACCGCTTTCCTCCATCCTGATGTTATTCTTTCTGTCATTTCTCCCTACATCCTCAAACACTTTATTACATTGTTCTCTCCCATTCCCTCCAGTGTCATACACTCTTTCCTTCTTTCTGTGTTCCTCCACCCTCGAAACTCTGTCATGACCTGTCTCCCTTTACCCTCAAGAGTAATTCCTTCATTCCTTCCATTTTCCGTCGCCGTCACTCTCTCTCTCTCTCGCTCTCTCCTCACGTAAATCTCCATGAGTTCCCGCTCTTTCCGTCATTTTTCATCATAAAATTATGTCCTTTTTTTTCCATCCGTCATTCCGTCCTCATGCACGTCTTCCTTCCTTCCATCCTCCCCCCCCCCCTCTCTCTCTATCTTCACGTATATCTCCATGTGTCCCCGCTCTCCTTCCTTCGTTTCATCTTGTACGCGTCCTTTCTTCCACCTGTCTTTCCGTCCTCATGCACGCTTTCCTTCCATCTACCCACCGTACACACAATGCCCCCCCCCCCAATCTTTCTTTCTCTCACCCCCCCCCCACGTCATAACTCCAATCACTTACTTTCCAATAATGCAGCACACATATTTTTGGCCCCTCCAAATCACTTCAAGGACAGCGGCGTCAGCAACAACAACAACATCGGCGACAAAAACAAAATCAGAGAAGAAGAGGGGAGAAAAACAAAAAAAACTGCCACACACTGAGTGAGAAAGAAAGAAAGACAGAAAGAAAAAATTAACGAGTAAAAAGCCAGCAAAAGTGTGTGCACTTGGCCCGCCGCGGCACCATGCAGGGCTGAGCCGGTGGATCGGGTGGATAAGCCAAACTCATATTGCGCCGTATACATAAATTGCGCCGAGGTAAAGATGGATAAACCAGTCTCGATATCGCCATGTATGCAAACAATCCCATTATTAATGCGGTATTTTCTTGGCTGATAATTTTTATTACAAATGGATGCGCGGAGTCATTTTGATAGAAGGCGTATAATCGAATCATTATGTTCCGATAATCAGGAAGTGAACTAGAATTGTATGCGGGGGGTTGGTGGGCTCTTCTGGTAGGATCTCCTTCTGTCCTATCATTGTGTTATATTCTGTCTATCGCCTTGATTTTTCTTAGCAAAAATATGGACCGTTATCGTGTCGACTTCCTTTCTTCAAACTCAGGCTGAAAACTAAAATTATAAGTTGATTTCCCTTTGACTACCGACGCCGTGAAAGCTAAGTTTTCTCAAGTTCAGTTTATACTGAGATCCATTTTATTTCAGTTATTTGAACGGTAAATGTCCATCAAAATCAGGCTACTGATCTATATTTAAAAGCTACAGTACTGTTGTGGAGAACCAAACCTTGAAACTGATGGAACAGTAAAGAGTTAGTAGCAATGCTGTTTTAGTATTTAAAGGGTGATAATAAAATAAAAATTTTAAAAAATCAGACAGAAAAGAATGGACGTCAATGTCGGAAGGCGACAAGCTGCAGTGGATAGTCAAAGCCTAAGTGAACGGTGAAAGTGAAATAAAAAAAAATAAAAAATAATAATAACATTAATAATACATTTCAAGCGTTGTAAACATAAAGGATCTATGCCGCGTCTACGTCAATTAGCGTAACTAATGTCTTCAGGGCAAAGGTAAATCAATAGCAAATCATGAGAAGAAAGTGGGCCCTGATAGTGCCGGTTTCAATCAAAATGTATCACGTACGTGCAAAATTATACATGGGTTTCAACTGAGTTTATCAAATACAAATAATGCGCAAAAACTATAATTGGTATCAATCGAATGTATTAAATGCGTAAAAAATAAAGACTACTGTTGACTCAAATCTATCAAATGCGATGGAAAAAACGATAGGACTAAGGTGTCAAATGAATTTATCCAAAGGGTAAAAGATACAACTGGGGTTAATCGAATTCAACAAATGTCTTTTAAAAAAGGAGGTTCGTCAACTGAATTTATTGTCTCAACTATCCAGGACGTAAAAAAATATTATTTATGTCAATTACTTTTACCAAATGCGTCAAAATAATAACTAATGCCAATTCAATTTATCAGGGAGAAAAAAAAGAAAGAAATATAACTGGACTGGTCCAGACTTCTTCTATAAATTATGTGGATACGAGCCTTTATTTTTTTTTAAGTACTAACTCCTTGAATAAATTTAGTATACATGCTGAGTTGTTTTTTTTGTTGTTTTTTTTTTTCACTCACTGGACAAATTCACTTGACACCAGTCATAATTGTCAGGCATTGATTGATAGATTCGATTGAATGTTAAAAAATGGTTTTAAGACAATATAGAATCGAGTACCTAGTCTTCTCGGATAAGGACGAAAAAAATTCGGAGGGCCCGTGTGCACGTTAAAGACATCTTGACAGTTGGAAATCGAAAAGAGCAGGCCGAAGAGGCCGCTGCCCGGGCAAAATCAACTAAAATTCATACCTACCACTCCCCCCCCCCCCACCAAAAAAAAACAAACAACCCGCCGACCGGCGCTGCACTGTGGCGACGACGTGCCTGCTCCAGTTGTAACTGGACGCAATGACACAAAGGCAAATTTCTCAACTGAGATTAAAGTAGTATACAAATACAAATAAGTGTCAAAGTGTGTATTCGAGAAACTTCCTTCCACAAAGATCTCCAGCTTTCACAGAAAATGAAGGCAGAAACAAACAAGAACTAAGACCACAATGTGTCTGTGTGCATTCATGCGTGTGTGTGTGTGTGTGTTGTTGTCTTCTTTTTCTTTCTAATCACATGGTAAAGGTTGACACGGACATTACGGCAGCACCATCTTCAACCACCGCCATCACCACCACCACCAGCTACCGCCTCCTCCGTTGCCGCTACTACTGGCTGCTCCTGCTGCCGTTACGTTCCGCTGGGTTCTCCTGTATCCTTGGCACACCTGAGTGCAGGAATGTGGAGGAGAGTGTTTACCTCTGAGGCAAACAAAGCGTGACTCACCTGCCCCCGCCCTCCACCTGCACTCCGCCCTCCCCCCCCCCCCAACATAATTGTTTTTGTTGGTTTGTTGTTGCTGTTGTTTTTTTAAACCATGCACAACACGACAGGCAAAAGGCTGGAAACTTGTAGTAGAAGAGAAACATTGTGCACTTCAGAACTTCAGAATACAACACAATAATGAATCGTCAAAAGTGGGAATTGGAAAAAAAAAAAATACCTCCATATTAAGACGCAAAATGGAAGGAAACCACTTGTCCGACCTGAACTTCGCTGTACACTTTTGTATTTTGTGGTATGTATTTTTTTTAATGAATACACCATGATACGTGAAAATACACAGGCTAAGGTGGACGAAAATCTGGATAAGGGTGAGAATAGCCATCCGGAGGCCAATTCCCCCCCCCCCCCCTACTTTCAGCGACAGTGGCTGAGGAACCATTCCATGGAAACTTGTACAGATCGACAAAAGCTCACAGGAAAAAAAATGAAAAGAAGGGGAAACCTCGGAACCAAAAAAAACAACAAACAAAACATTCAGACAGGGCGGGGGGAGAGAGTGAACAGAAATCTGCGATAATAAGAAAATATCCACACGACCAGGGAGAGAGAGAGAAATGAGGAAGGAGGGGGGGGGGGGGGGGAGTCAGGGAGACGCAGAGAGAGAAAGAGAGAAAGAGAAGGGGGGAAGAAAGAGGGAGGGGGAGAGTGAATGAGAGAAAGAGAAAGATGGAAGCCACAAAAAAAAAAAAAAAAATTAAATAAAAAAAATAAAAAAAATCTGGAGAGCAGACTTAAGAAGTAAAAAAATAAAAAAGCAATCAGGAACAAACTCAGGATGCCAAATTATTACCCCCCCCCCCCCAACCTCCTCACCTCCCACTAGCTTTATCAACAGTTAAAGAAAACCCACGACTCTGTAGGCTACACGGACGCACGTCAGTCAAATCTAAAACTATCTCCGCACAGAGGAAGGGGAACGTTAACCCTGCATGCTCCCGGGCCCTGCGAACCAGCTCGTATGCCTGCCTGCCTGCCTGTACCTGGGTCCGTGAGCTGTGCACAGGCTGGGAACCCCCTGGAGCTAAATCATTCCAGGTACGAGCAGCAATCTGTCAGGGTATGGGGGCGGAGACATGAAACAATAGCGGGGATAAATCTACAGAATGATTACATGGCTGGAGGACTGGTTACTTACCTTTTGTCTCTCTCTCTCTCTCTCTTAAGGCCAGTTTACACTAGTAGGTTTTAGGAATAGAAAAAAGGAATGGGGGACTGTATGGGAAGAACTCTCCTGGCTTTCCGTCTTTTGTTTTTCCGATTTCCCCCTTCGAAATGTTGTTTGTTTACACTGGTCTGTTTTCTGAACGAGAAATGATGTGCATCGTTTGTTTTGGTCATGTTTCGAAGGGGGAAATCGGAAAACAAAAGTCGGCAAGCCAGGAGAATTCTTCCCACACAGTCCCCCGTTCCTTTTTTCTATTCCTAAAACCTACCAGTGTAAACTGGCCTTTAAAACGCAAGAAAATGCAAAAATCTCTGTCATTTGGGGACGGGAGAACGAGACAAAAAGAGGCCGACAGGCAGGCAGAATGCGAGAGAGAGACACATAGACAGACAGACAGGTAGACAGACAGAGACAATGAGAGACAGACAGAAGGGGACGATGAGAGAGAAACAGACAGAGACAATAAGAAAGAGGGACCGACAGACAGTCAGTCCGACAACAGACCTACGGACAGGCAGAACCAGACAGAAAGAGAGAAAGAAAATGCGAGAGAGAGAGAGAGACAGACAGACACACATACAGACAGAGCCAATGACAAAGACACAGACACACAGAGACAATGAAAGAGAGGGACAGACATACAGTACAGGCAGACGGGCTGGCAGAACGAAACAGAAAGAGAAAGACAGACAGACAGACAGAAAGACAAACAGACCGACAGAGAGGTTGGGTAGGACAGGAAATCAAAGAAAGCTTGTAAAATACAAATGCTTGGGTAAACCCAAAGATCAGATTGCTGGACAAATTTCTCATTTACACGCCCCCCCCCCCCCACCCCCAAGATTTGTTTGCCACAGAGGAGAAAAAAGAAAACGGCCCTTGAGCAAATGTTTGCCACATTACAACACAAAACGAAGTGTATACAACTCCACCTCCTCTTCCTCCCATCCCCCCCCCCCTTCAAAAAGATCAACAAAGGGATTCACATCTTCCGTTGAACCGCGCGGATCTTCTCAAGGTCTTTCAATCACCCAACAACTTGACTATACTAAATTATGCAACGCTTAACTCTTCCGTGGGAGGAACCCTGATCAATAAACACCCTTAACCCATTACTGACTGACACAGGATTTTCTCAGGTAAAATGAGGTAAAAATTTTAAAAGATTACATCGGAAAAGTCTGAATGCCGTAGAAAAAAAAAAAACGAAATAATAGCTATATTCGACATTTACTGACAAGTAGCTGCCCTGATCGTGACACCAAACGGGTGAATTTGCACAAAAGCAGATTTGTTGTTGTTTTTCTTCAAATCGTTTACGAACTCCTAGAAAAAAAAAGAGTATCTTTTCATGAGGAGAAGGGTATTAAGATGACTTTTTATGTACGCAAACACGTATTTGGGATAGAGATTTCAGATTTGAAATTCTTCTGTCGGGATGTAAGAGTGTCCTGTTTGAGAATATGAGATTGAATCTGGAGATAGCACGTTGACACAACGGCCATTTTGTGCCAGGCAGAAGCAAGACGATAGACAGAGTATGGCAGAATGATCTTCTTCAAGTGCCGGATCTGGAACAGATATCGACGATCAAGGTTCGCCACTCATTCCTCTGCTCGGATGCTCTCAAACAGCCCATACTGTTGTCCTGGCTTTTCCCTGTCGCCCATCTGTTCAAACTCTCTAAATATGTTATTCTTTGTCTACCTCTGCCTTTTTTTGCCCTCTACTTTTCCAGTTAGAGCAAGGTGTTCGAGACCTTTGTGTCGATTCAGGTGTCCCATGAACAGCAATGTCTTCTCCTAACTGATTTTATTAGTGATCGTTCCGTGTCGGTGTCTTTCATCACCATTTCATTTGATTTCCTTTCCTTCCATGAAATATTTTGGATTTTCCTTTAAAAAATGGCAAAATTATAGGACAAAACAAACAAAAAAAAAACTATCAGAAACGCCCCTGAACTACTCGTCCCATTTGAGAATCACTGTTCAAAAGAGTTTAATGAACGCAAAGACTTTCCCTTGGTAGGCAAAAAGAGTTAACGTGCCGAGTTCAGTGATCTTTAAACCAGGCCGAGGTATTTCCTGCAACCAGGCAAAAATCCAAAACAAAACCTCTGCATCAAAGACAACCTTCAAGCGTCGTTTCTTCTTCCCCCCCCCCCCCTCTCTCTCTCTCTCTCTGCTGCCTTGTGCCCCGCCCCACGCCACTAAATACAGAACAGAACTTCCGTGCTTAAGGGGTTTGAACAGAAATGTCTTACAATAAGCAGCGATACGATATCTTACACGAGTTAGCCCCGAGCTCATTATACTTTTTTTTTTATGGGTACTCATTAGCGAGTGAGTTTAATTTTGTTACACGTGGTGATGTTTAGACAATACTGACAGCATTATGACATCCTGTTAGTTGCTTTTTTTCGTATTTTTGTTTGTTTTAGTTGCCGTATGAAATACGGAGAAGGAATGGGATTTGTTACTACAAAAATGTCTGTTTGTTTTCTACTTGCCCCTGGTCTGTACAGAACCTAGGGCTGAGCTCTTCCCGCATTCCCGTTTCATCAAAAAAAGCGCCCATTGTTAGTCCAAAGACGGTGGAAGTATTTTTGGTTCAATTTCCATTTTTGTGGTGATCAAAAAACCTCTGCTATCCAAAATTACTACCGTCCTAATAAGTAGGACCTAAAGCTTCGGCACTACGTAATCAAAAATAGTGAAACTGAGTCCTGCCTGAGTTTTTTGACGTTAAATTACGTGGCCACATTTTTTTGTTGTTCTTCTGGACAAAATTCAGGTTCTCGATATTATTTACTGATGATATTTTTAGCCCCCAAACATGAGACACAAAGTGACAATTTCATCGATTAGAATCCAAAGTATGATGGGAAATGTCGTTCTTCGCCTATCTTTATACATTGCTGGTCCAAAACAAACTTGAAATATCGCATTAATTTGCACTTTTTGCGAATCAGGCCGGCGACCAACTAGTCCAGATAAAGAAATGCCGCACTTTTGATTCTATAATACACTGTTATAAGGTGAATTTGGTGTGCTGAGTTTGAGTTTAGGTTTGAAGGCATGTCGGCATGATAACGGCCGCTTTGCCCCTCTCACAGTTTTTTTCGTTGTCTCTCTCTCTGGGCTAGCTTTCAGCCCTCAGCAGTTGTCTATAGGTCAGATTAGCTAAAAGTGAAGTTTAAAATCTAACGGTAAAAGGCCCGTATTAAAAATCTAACAGGAAAAGGCCCGTATTAAAAATCTAACGGGAAAAGGCCTGTATTACAAATCTAACGGGAAAAGGCCTGTATTAAAAATCTAACGGGAAAAGGCCCGTATTAAAAATCTAACGGGAAAAGACCCGTATTAAAAATCTTACGGGAAAAAGGCCCGTATTAAAAATCTAACGGGAAAAGGCCCGTTCTATACAGTATGTCTGTATGAATTTTATAAATATGATAAAAGTCTGCTAAAGGAATGTGATGCATACGTAATTTAGGCGTATACCATCTTCTTCCGTAATATGACCCAATATTATCATAACTGTATATTGTTATAATATCTATCTTTCATCGTGTTTTCATTGTATAATAATATAATGTTATGCAGTGAATTTGATGCGTGCGTAATCTTGGCGTAAACTGTGTGTTTTCCGTCACATGACCCGATGTTATCATAATTGTATATTGTTATGACATCTATCCGTCGTCGTGTTTTGCCTGTGTTGAGGCTTTGTTTTAAAAGCAATTCGGAGCTGTTGACAATACAAATTTTAATATTTGTTAACAATGCAGTTATAACTATTAACAATGTAACTTACGCAACTTACGCCGTTTTGTGCCTTCATACCGTTTAACACAAACCCATGTCCTTCATTCTTTCAGTGTTAAAGGGGATATCATACTAAGCCTGAAACGACAGAGAATGTTTGCTGCCAGCAAAATTATACACCCAAGAAATTAATGGCACAAGCTGACTGTGTCTGACCGGGTCTTCCTGGATTTACTTAGAAACTATATAGGAGATTATGGCGTGCACATTTTGTCTGCCAGCTGCTGCAGCTGGCTGTGCAGTAGCGGGCTTAGTATGATATCCGCCTTAACCTTTTCAAGTTCTGTAGGGGTTTAAAAACATTCCTTTTCAGAACACACAGGTTACTGTTACTTTTTCAAAGAACATTGTTTTCAAGGCGATCATGTATATTTGTGTTTTGTCTTTGTATTTGAATTTATATACTTCTTTCATCTCATTTTGGACATTTGCCTTCGTGTCATTGCAGCCCATTTACAACTGCAGCAAAGGCGTCGTCGCCATAGTGCAGCGCCGATCGGCTTGTTGTTGTTGTTTTGGGGGGTGGGGTGGGGGTAGGGGGGGGGGGTTACTTTTTAAGTTTGCCCGGGCGCAGCCGGCCTTGTTAGGTCTGCTCTTTTTCTTCTTGTTCAAGGCACTCACTTCACTTCAATTATCTAGCTGACCGACCTGACAGATGCGCCTATGCGCGCAGTGTTGCAAACGTTTTTTTTTTTTTTGGCCGGTGCTCCTGGGCTTGTATCTCTTTACTCTCGTTCCTCACTGGTCTAAGCTCCAGCCGCCCTCACGATTACAGCAAATGCCTGGCATTCCGTGTTACCTTCCTAAGGCTCAACACAAGAGAACATCAAAATGATAAAGAGAAAAAAAAGAGGAGCTTACAATAACAAGAAGCCACCGGTATGTGGTCTCTCCCCCCCCCCCCCCCCCATCTCTCTCTCTCTCTCTCCCGAATTCCTCTAATTGCTGGCATATCAATCGATCTATTCCTTTTTCATTTTAATGCCTATTTTTACCCCCACGCGCGGAATTCCGGGTATTAATCTCTCCTTTGCGTCCAGTGGCGGGCACAATTGGTTCGTGGGAATCGATACTTTCGATAGTTGACATTTCCGATATTGGTCTACGGGGGAAAAAATATCTGCTTCGATCCTATTTGGATAGTACAACCAAACCCTTGTTCTGGTTCCTTCCTTCTTCCTCTTCTGCACGTCTCCCGGTACGGGGCCTCGTACGAGAAAGGTATTTCAGAGGAATAGGTGAAGAGAGAGGGTAGGGAGGCATTTTGTTTATGTGAGGAGATGCGCCTTTGATCTCAGTTGCTAATACCGCCGGGGTTAGCGGCCAAGGTCGCCCCGGGCACGAGGTTTCTACGCAACAAATCGGGAGTTTTGGCAGGGAGAGAACAACACAAGTGTGATGCAGCTGTCAACGGAGGGGATACACAAGGTGAGGGAGTGAGTGAGTGACAGAAGGGTGAGAGAGGATAGAGAGAAAGTAGGAGAAATTTATTTATTGTAGATGGTGCATAAATTTGTTAGATGGATGGTGGAAGAACCACAAAAAAAAAAGTGGATGGATGGATGGATAGAACGACCGGGGGGGGGGGTGTCAAAAAAGGGGGGGGGGTGGGGACTGATACATGGATGCAAAGTGAGGATGGATGGGTGAAAAGATGGAGGGATGAGACAAAATGTGCAGGGATAAACAATGGCTTGACACACAGATGCAAAAGGACGGATAGATGGACAAACGAACGGATGTACGGATGGATGGATGGGTGGTGGATGGACGGATGGATGGATGGAAGGACGGACGAATGGATGGGTGGATACAAGAAAACAACGATAATGGATACACAGGATGGGACACCTAGACTCAGATGAATGAACAGCCGGATTGACAGAACAGAATATGCACCGACTGTAAGAATGAAAGACAGCTGAGAGCACAAACCACATAAAAGAGCAGAAAGCAGGTGTGACAACGCCTTGCACACCCATACACACACACATACATTATACACCAGTGAGTAAGCGAAACAGCTGAGGGGAAATAGGACAGTGGCACCAGCTAAAGGGCGCTCGCTGGAAAGGAAGATTAGGAATAACCATGGAGGGAAAAGTCACTTGGTACTATGCGAAAACTATAGCCTACCAAATGGTGACTGACTTGGTTGTGCGTTTTTTGTTGTTGTTTTTTCTGATCGAAGAACACAACTTTGAACAAAAGTTACTGCGCACTGCGAGTTTTCATGGAAGTACAACTTTCCAACAAAAAGTTACTGGGTACTGCGAGTTTTCATGGAAGTACAACTTTCCAACAAAAAGTTACTGTGCACTGCGAGTTTTCATGGAAGTACAACTTTCCAACAAAAAGTTACTGGGTGCTGCGAGTTTTCATGGAAGTACAACTTTCCAACAAAAAGTTACTGTGCACTGCGAGTTTTCATGGAAGTACAACTTTCCAACAAAAAGTTACTGGGTACTGTGAGTTTTCATGGAAGTACAACTTTCCAACAAAAAGTTACTGTGCACTGCGAGTTTTCATGGAAGTACAACTTTCCAACAAAAAGTTACTGGGTACTGCGAGTTTTCATGGAAGTACAACTTTCCAACAAAAAGTTACTGTGCACTGCGAGTTTTCATGGAAGTACAACTTTCCAACAAAAAGTTACTGGGTACTGCGAGCTTTTATGAAGCGACGGGCCCCGAAAGCGACAGACACGACTGTTGACCAAAAAGTTACTAGATTCTAGGTGCTGTGACTGTTCATGGAATGAAAAACATGACTGTTGACCAAAAAGTTACTAGATTCTAGGTGCTGTGACTGTTCATGGAATGAAAAACATGACTGTTGACCAAAAAGTTACTAGGTGCTGTGACTGTTCATGGAATGAAAAACATGACTGTTGACCAAAAAGTTACTAGGTGCTGTGACTTTTCATGGAATGAAAAACATGACTGTTGACCCAAAAGTTACTAGGTGCTCAGAGTTTTTACAAAGCCAAAAAACATGACTGTCGACCACAAAGTTGTTGGATATAGCAAGTTTTTATACAGGGAAAAACATAACTGTAACCCACAAAGTTGTTTGGTAATGCAAGTTTTTACAGGGCGAAAAACACAACTGTAGACCAAAAGGTTACTAGGTGCTGGGCATTTTTACAGAACCGAAGACAAAATAGTGTGGCCTCTGGAATAATATAATATCATAGTCATTACAGTATAATTATTTATAAAATATAGTCTTTTATAGTACAATTACTTATCGCATAAGCCCAATGACTTTTTTGCACCAGAAAATAAGTGAGATAAATAAAAAAAAAAATTTAATGAAACAAATATTGAGTGTTTATCCGAAAGAGAGTAGTGGTGGTGATGACACTGATGGTGGGGGTGGTGATGATTATAATAATGATGGTGGCGGTGGTGGTGGTGGTGGTGGTCTATCAAGTTTCGAAACAGATGTGGGTGAGCAGCTATCATTCTGCGCATATATTAATGTGACTCTAGAGTCTGAATTATTGTATTGTCGCGAGTTAAAAGGCAACAGAACAGAATAAAATGCATACAGTATTAATTAATTATTATACTCTGTAATGAAGGTGTTCAATGGCTCTACGTCTCCTGCACGAATGGAATGAAAGAGGAGGGAAGAACACGAACACAGAAGATAAAACTGAAAAGGCCAAACGGACGAGCAAACAAACAAATAAACAACCAAAACCACTTGAGAACAACAACCACTGAGAGGGGCCAAAATGAAGGTGTTTTGAGGCTGAAGGCCGCCTCACGTGACGAGGTGAGCTGGTATGTAGGACATGCGCAGCGGCGTATCCACAGGTAGTTATCGAGGGGTATTTGCCATATTGTTATGGACCCTTTTCATTTACCGTCCTCCATATCATGTGATTTGCAAACAAAATGGCGGCGTGCCCCACTTGTAGGGCGGAAGCGGTGGACAACGGTCGAGCGATGCCATCCTCTTGTTGGGCACCCAACTGTACAAACCCTTTACGTTCTGGCATAAAAATGCATCTTTGCTTAGACTGTGCACATATTCAGATGCCACCACTAAGGCAAGTGGAGGTTTTGCCCTACACGGTGCTTTTCGAAGCCGTGCGGCTCCCCGAAAACAACCGTAACGCGGAAGTGAAAAGGGTCTATATGCGACATTTGCCGATTTTGAGGTTTTGTCATGAAACTGGTTCTTTCACTCATAAATTTCATTCATGTATAAGTATCAATCCAATCTGTTAAAAACATTTCGAGATGTGTGTTTGTGATGTAATGTTTTATGCGTTTTAGCCCTTTTGGCAACCAAACTTCAACCCTCATTTTCTCGAAAAGACAAAAATGCACTGACACCAACATGGCAAATACCCGACGGTATGATAAGCAGGGTTTTGTTTGTTTCCTTCTTTGGAGGAAAGGGACGGGGGATGGGGGGGGGGGGGGGGATATTGGTGTCAAATTTTTACTATGTGACCGTCGATGATAGATTGAGCCAGGTGACAAAAAAAATCAGGTTGGAATGCATACACTCAGGTAACAAAAACCAACATATTTCAGTGAAGATAAAAATGAAGGAGGAAAAGGGGTATTTACGAGAAGAAGAAGAAGAAAAAAAGGAGGAAAATGATAATAATAATTTAAAAAAAAAAAAAAGAAATGAGGACGATGACGCAGATTATCCCAAAGTGTGCCACATATTTTTCCTGTTCTCCCACGTCATATTTTCTTTCTATATACATTTTTTATTACTTATTTTGGCCTTCTTCCATGCTTTTTCCTTTTCAAGAACCTTTGGCACGTCTTCTCTTTCGCAAAATACCATTCAAGTAAAAACTGATGATGATGATGATGATGATGATGATGATGATGATGATGATAATAATGATGATAATGATGATGATAATGATGATAATGATGATGATGATGATGATGATGATAATAATGATGATAATGATGATAATGATGATGATGATGATAATGATGATAATGATGATGATGATGATAATGATGATGATAATGATAATGATGATAATGATGATGATGATGATGATGATAATAATGATGATGATGATGATGATGATGATAATGATGACGGAGGAGGCATGGCAGTCTGCACGTGCCTGTTTGTACCTGGGTCTATTTGTATGATGGCTGTTTCTTCTATTCCAAATGCCAAATTCCTGGTTTCACTTGTGTCATGTCTTTAGGTACGTTCTGTTTTTCTGTAGTTCCGTGTATCACCTTAGTTATGTTACGTATTTTTATCATTTTCATATCTTATAATTTATATAGTACATGCAGTTGATTTTACTGATTTTTATCGTATCGCACCATCTTATCCCCCCCCCCCCCCTCACTCCCGGCCCACCTACCTACGTACCCACCCATCCATCCATCATCTGCATGCGTATGTCAGTTTGCTGATATTTACTTTGACACAGACAGATGTCTGTTCTGCACTTGGCAACATGCGCCGCTCATGACTACACAGCCCCATAATATCCCCAGACCCTAAATATCTGTCCCGCACTTGGTAACGTGCGCCGCTCCTGACTTCACAGTCCCATATCCCTAGAGCCTATATATCTGTCCTGCACTTAGTAAACGTGCGCCACTCCTGAGTGCACAGTCCCATATCCCTAGAGCCTACATATCTGTCCTGCACTTAGTAACGTGCGCCGCCAGTGACTGCACAGTCCGGGATCCCATATCCCTTGACCCTAGATATCTGTCCTGCACTTGGTCACGTGCGGCGCCACTGACTGCACAGTCCCATATCCCTTGACCCTAGATATCTGTCCTGCACTTAGTAACGTGCGCCGCCAGTGACTGCACAGTCCATATCCCTTGACCCTAGATATCTGTCCTGCACTTATTGTCTTGGTCACGTGCGGCGCCACTGACTGCACAGCCCCATACCCCTATATATCTGTCCCGCACTCGGTAAAGTGCGCCGCCCATGACTGCACAGCCCCATATCCCTAGACCCTGGATATCTGTCCTGCACTTGTTAACGTGACATATCGGGCACCTAAGTCCCAAACCTGACACCGATGTGGCTTTTGGGGAAATCTGTGAGTAGTTACTCTGTGAACGGCACACCCTTCCTTTGATGTTGGCTCACCGAACAACCTTCGGCACATCTGGGTGGATCGTTGAGTCTAGTTGGTGCTGGAGAAGTTGTTCCCTTGGGTCCTTCGGGTTGTTTGTGTGTGCAGTGTACAAACAGACGGACAGACTGGTAGGTAAGTAAGGGTGGAAGATGTCATATTATATAAAAAGTGCCAGGATGGATGGATGGATGGGCGGGCACCAGATCTGTGTGGATGAAGGTCTTCAGGGGTGGATTGGGCAAGAAAAGATGCATGGGCGAACAGATGAAGGAACAGATTGTGATGGATGGATGGATGGATGGATGGATGGATGGATGGATGGATGGATGGATGAATGGATGGATGGATGAATAGATGGACGGATGGGTGGACAGACAAATGGTGGAAGAATGGATGGACAAATGGTGGACGAATGAATGGATAAATAGACGGACGGACGGATGGATAATGAGACGAACGGACGGGTGGACAGGAGGAGACAGGAGACCGGATAGAAGACATGCTGGAATATAAAATAATAAATAAATAAACAGCGAAACCACAGCTTGTATCGACAAGAAAATCCGCCAACTGTTGACAGTTCACATAATTATGAACTGGATTTAGGGAAACTCTTACCAGTAGAGTGAAGGAAGGCCTTCAAGCAACGAACTTCACAAAGAATACGGTCTGGGTGAACACTGTACGATATTGCTTGATGAGAAAGATGCACTGGGAGTGACAGTAGCAAAAAAAAAAAAATGATTGTAGCACTAGAGTTAGTGTAAAAAAACAACAAAGACAGCCCATTATACATTTCTCCATAACAATTGATGTAGTCGATTGCTGCCATGCTACGGGTAAAGACAGTATACGCCAATCCAGGTCAGGTTCACGTTTTAACATTATTAAATTCACAGAATGAAGTGTAAGTGGTCTCGATATCTGCGTTACAATTTTGTACGGCCAATTTTTTCTTTTGGTCATAACAGAACGGAAATTTAACCAAGAATCGAGTTGAGCGTGGCGCCAAATGTTTGTTGTTGTGTCTTTCGACTCCTGTAAAAGATCTCGGCATATTCGCGACGTCAGTTCCGGTTTGTTCCAACTCCACTTTTCGCACAAGCGAGAAATTCTTTACACAGTAAGCCATAGATGAGCAGTGAACCCAACTCAGAATTTTCTCTAGTCAGCTTTGTAATAGGCTTCACCAATTTTTACCAAAAATTCCCAAATTCTGTGACCTTAACCTCTTAAGTGAGACAAACATTGCATTTCGTACTTTCCAGTTGATATGAGTAGTCAGAGCTTTACTCATGGCCAGCTGTTTGCCTCACTTTCTCCACTCACCACTCTATTTGAGGGCTGACCTACATTCAACTGGCTGGGTTTTTCCCCAAAATCTTGTTTTCTACTATTAGAATATATATGGCCTTTAGCGTCTTTACAGACGGTCTTAGCAGCTAGAATATTCGCTTTCACTTTGACTGACAGCTTCTCTCGTGGCTTATTCTACCAATGTTTGACCCGAGAGTGCGATGGCAGTGATTGCAGGTCAGTCTTTTGGGTTCACTTTGGCGAGTGTTTTCATTCCGCCTCTGTCGTTTTGTCAGGTATGTTTCTTTTGCCTTGAAGTCTATTGCGAGCGTGCCACTGCGCAATTTTTGTCTCCATCTGCTTCGATCACTTGCAAGGTTCTCCCATTCATTGGGGTCGATGTTGAATGCTTTCATCGTGACCTTGCAAGTGTCTTTGAATCGCAGATGTGGCCTACCTCTGGGTCGGTTGCCAGTAGCAAGTTCCCCGTAGAGAATTTGTCTGGGGATGCGATCATTTTCCATACGGTGGAGATGTCCAAGCCACCGCAGTCTTTTTTTGCCTAGGAGAGCCTGAGTTGATGGAATGTTGGCTCGGCTCAGAACTTCGATATTTGAGATCCTGTCTTGCCACTTGATCTTGAGAATTTTGCGTAGGCAGCGCAGGTGGAAGGAGTTGAGG
Organism: Onchidella celtica; assembly: GCA_963931925.1. Taxonomy (NCBI): domain Eukaryota; kingdom Metazoa; phylum Mollusca; class Gastropoda; order Systellommatophora; family Onchidiidae; genus Onchidella; species Onchidella celtica. The sequence continues at coordinate 33,548,121 of OZ007577.1, forward strand.
GATCTTTCATGTTTGGAGTAGGTGGTCCATGTCTCTGAGCCATACAGCAGGGTGCTTAGGACGCAAGTTTGGTACACGAGTACCTTTGTTTTGATGGTCAGCTTGCTATTGTTCCACACCCTTTTTGAGAGTTTGCCAAAAGCTGTGGCCGCCTTTCCTATTCTGGCATTTATTTCAGTTGTTATGTCTGTGCTACCACTGATGGTTGAGCCTAGGTAGCAGAATTTTCCCACTTGCTCCAGAGGAGAGCCATTCAGCATGATTGGGTTGGAGTTTCTCAAGCCTTGTGTCAAAACTACAGTTTTTGAGACACTGATCTTTAGCATGAATTTGTCACAGGCTTTGGCCAGGCTATTGATGAGAGCCTGGAGCGTGGTTTCATCGTGGGCCACGATTGCAGCATCATCTGCGAAGAGGAGCTCTTGTAACATAATATGCTCTGTACGAGATTTTGCTTTTAGTCTGGCAACATTAAAAATGGAGCCGTCCACTCTGGTGTTAATAAGTACTCCACCTGAACATTGACCAAAGGCATTCTTGAGTAGGGCTGCAAAATATATACCAAATAAGGTAGGAGCAAGAACACATCCCTGCTTCACACCGCTGTTTACAGCAAATGAATTGGATGTGCAGCCCTCAAAGTTGACACATGCCCTCATGTCAGTGTGGAAGGATGCAATAAGTTTTAGCAATGTTGGTGGACAGCCTATGGATTTAAGGACTGCATACAGGCCAGATCGGCTTACGGTGTCGAAAGCCTTTGTTAGGTCCACAAAGCATGTTATAAGCGGCCTGTTTTGTTCTTTACATTTTTCTTGGATTTGCCGAAGTGCAAATATCATGTCAATAGTTGATCGTTTGCTTCGAAAGCCACATTGTGTTTCTGGTAAGACTTTTTCCGCCAGTTGTTGAAGGCGGCAGAGGATGACGCGAGCAAAAGCCTTTCCAGTAATGCTGAGGAGGGATATGCCTCGATAGTTGTTGCAGTCGCCTTTGTCTCCTTTGTTCTTGTAAAGTGTGACAATTTTGGCGTCTCTCATATCATGTGGTATCACGCCTTCTTTCCAACACTGCAGTAACAGATTATACAGGTGTGGTAATAGTGGGCCTTTTAGGTCTTTTAATACCTCTGCAGGAATGTTGTCACTTCCTGTGGCTTTTCCAGCAGACAGGTGGTCGATTGCATTGGAAAGCTCGACTAAGGAAGGTTCAGCGTCAAGTTCGGCCATTATTGGCAGTTTTTGGAGGTGTTCCTCAAAATCTGGTGGAATATTTTTCTCAGTTGAATACAACAGAGAGTAATGCTCTACCCACCTATTCAGTTGTTCATTTTTATCTGTGATGGGTTCACCATTTACAGACTTAAGTGGGGCGCTTTTGGTGATGATTGGCCCAAGGGCTACTTTCATCTGACTAAAGGCGGTTTTCATATCTCCCTTTTCATTTGCCTCTTGTATGCTGTTACACAAGTCTGTCCAGTATTTGTTGGCGCAACGTCTTACCTCCAGCTGAAGTTTAGCTTTTGCATTTTTCAAACAAGTTTTTGTACTCTGATTGCAATTTTTGTTATACTCATTGAAAGCAGATTTCTTTTGCTCAATGAGAGGTAGGAGAATTTCGCTGTTCTGGGCTACCCAGTCGTTGTTTGAAACTTTATGCTGTCCAAAAGACTTGATGGCACAGTCATGAATTTTTGAACTCAGAGTGTTCCATGTTTCATCTACCGAGTCACATTGGGTGACATTATCCATGCTTTCAGCAAATAACTTTTCAAATGACTTTCTATTTGATTCATCTCTGATTGCTGTTACATTGATCTTAGGGATTGAAGGGGCTTTTGATCTGTATATTTTCTTGGCCGAAATTTTGATTTTGCTGACTACCAGTGCATGGTCGGTGTCACAGTCAGCACTGTGGAGGGAACGAGTTATTTTTATACAGCCCAAACTCTTCCTCCTTGAGAGAATAAGATCTAATTGATGCCAATGGCCAGACCTGGGATGGCGCCATGATGTTCTTTGGCATCTCTTAAGGTCAAAGTACGTGTTTGTAACACATAATGAGTTTACGGAGCATAGCTCCAGAAGGCGCTGCCCGTTTTCGTTGATGTTGCCAATGCCGAAGTGCCCAATGCACTTTGGCCATGCGGAGTGATCTGCTCCCACTCGAGCGTTAAAGTCACCCAGAATTAGCAGGCCTTCGGTGAGAGGGATGTTGTGGAGAGTCCTCTGCAATGCCTCGTAGAAAATGTCTTTGGTTTCGTCAGAGGAGGTAAGTGTTGGGGCATAGACACAGATAATGTTGGTAAAACCAGACGGGGTGTTCAGTCTGAGTGTCATGATGCGTTCTGACACTCCAATTGGAGTTGCGATCGAATTGATAAGGGAGTTTTTTACGGCGAAGCCCACGCCGTGGATTCTTGGCTGTTCGCTGCTAAGGCCCTGCCAGAAGAAGGTGTAGTTTTCTTCTTTGACTGACCCGGAGTCGGGAAGTCGAGTTTCTTGAAGGGCAGCGATGTCGATGTTTAGTAGCTGAAGTTCTCGATCAATAATTTGGGATTTCCTGATGGAGTCAATATTAGTGAGATCTTGCTGTTGCAAGCCTGGGCGCATTGTTCTGACGTTCCAGGTACCAAGTTTTAGTATTTTTCTGTTTTTGCCAGGTGCACACTTTACGTCAGCTTTTTGACTTTTGGTCTAGCTCCAACCACCTTATGAAGCAGGCTGACGTGGCGGAACAACACCCAACTGCCTGGGGGCTGCCCAGGTTACGGCGGGCGGTAGTTGATCAATGCAGCTGAAAAGCCGCTCCCACCGACAGAGGGGACCCCTGGCGCTCATCCGTACGCCAAATGGATTGAGCTTATCACCGGTAACTGCCACCTCCCGTGTTGTGCCCATCCGTAACGGATGGCTGGAGTGTCCTCTCCAAATCGGAAATGGGTGGGCTTATAGAGGAGAGACAGACGCTTGCCAAGCCCGAGCAAACGCCTCCTCGTTCTGCTGCCTTGCCTGGGCTATTTTTAAGAGATGGTGCTTTGCCCAGAGGCACCACCCCTCTCTCTGCCATTCTAGTTAAACCCAAGGGAGAGACCAGGTCAATACATTTGGAACTAGTCCGGCTGCAGGAGATGCTGGAAGCCAGTTTGATGCAGTTCTCCCTGACAACCACCTTCGGGTCTCCACTCCTGATTTTCTGTCTGGGTTTACTCCCATAGCCTTTGCTATCATAGCAACACACAAGGCAGTGTGGTATTTGTATTCAGGGTTACCTTCCCCTAGTCTTCCTCTCTCCCGAGATGACCCACAAGACAGTGGGGGTGACATTAGAATACAGTCCCTTGTTATGATAAGGAGTTAGAATAAATCGCAACTATGAAACAGTTTGATAAGTGCAACACTTTAAAAAAAACAAAAAACAAATGTCAAAGTGTGCATTTGTTATACATCTTCTGCATACTAAAACATCTGCAGTTTATCAGAAAATGGGGATAGAACAAACATGAACTAAGGTCGCAAACACTGGTCTTTTTTCTACAACCCCGACAAACTGTAAGAAACACAATGGCGGTAAACGGTAGTTATTATCGGTAATAACGAGCCGTGGCCTTTCTGCACTGATTTATTGACAAGTCTTGTTGGCTTTTCTTTCATCAAGTGCCAAACTGCAGGATTAAAATGTCTTAAGTACACTACGCCTTTGGCAAGCTACAGAGCTGTAATGAAATTCAAGCCACAAAGTGCTGAAAGCCGTTATCAATCCGAAGTGTATAAAATCTTGAAGGCCAGGAGAGTGTGATATAAAATATATGACAAGTGCAGGATACCGATTCAATTAAACCCTTGAACTACTGGCACTGTGAAAGGGCTACATTTTCTCAAATCCAGTTTATACTGAGATCCACTTATTTCAATTTATTTTCAATGGCAAATATGAATCTAAATTAGGATGTTAATCTGTATTCAAAGGTTAGTCATAGAGGACCAAACCAGGAAACTATTGGAGAATTAAAGAGTGAACAATATTTAATGCTGTATCAGTATTGAAAGGGTTACAGAAAGAACGTTTTGCTAGTTCCATTCTGCTTGTAGGAAATTAAAACGAACGGTATGCTGAAGGCGGGCGATCAATACGGAAGTGTATAAAAATTTGAAGGTCATGATATTAATAATGGTAAAATAAAAAAAGTAATAAGAAGAAGAGGCGTGACGCAATGTCGCCAAGCGTTTCCTTTATTCATGACAGTTCAAAGAAAAATAACGCAATGGGCTAGCGCTATCATAAAACCGCGTAAGTACAAAGGACCGTATTTTACGGGAAAGGGAGTTTTGACATAATAATTATTCCCAAGCAGCATTCCTACGTCAGACCCACGCAGATTTGTACAAGGTTTCCACAGGGCTGGTAGGCCGTAGGATTACCGCAGATGCGGATTCCCTACGACAAACCGACTTCGGGGCGACGTCCCAACCAGCAGATCTACGTAGGAACGATGTCATTCCCAAGTGCAAAGCTGACATCAATCCTACGCGTTGGATTTTCGTAAGGATACTGGCTGAGTTCCTTATTCTACTGACATTTTTATTTTAAATATTTATGATATAAACTATTCTAGTCACTGTTATCAATCTTACTATTAAAAAAAAGAATAGTTGCGGGGGTAATTCATTGTGGTGCAATTTTGACCTTTTTTTTTATTTTTGCTCGACGCTGCAGCCTAAATGACAGTTTCAAAAATTATAAAATTAATTTTCTTTAAAGCGTCAACTAATTCATCCCAATCTTTTGTATCGGCCGATTGTGTTGATTCAAGTTGCAGGTACTTTTAAATAAAAAGTAAAAACGTACATGTAAAATACAATGGTCTTTGTTTTGGCTCTCTATAGTTAGCCTACGGCCCCGGAAACGATATTAATTAATATGCGTTAAATTCGGCGTGCGCAAGTTCCCTACCAGAAATGAGTGAGTAGTGTTCTGGAGCACATGGAATCTGTAGTAAGACTGTAGAACACGAGAAGCTTTGTAGACCACAAAGAAAGAGAGAGAGGGATAGAATGGTGGGTTCACAAGTTTATCCAGGATAATGCCGGGAACTTCATCTAGTTTTTTGTTGTTGTTGTTTTTTAAATCCTTCCAGGAGTTCATTATAAGATTTTGCACCTAAAAAAATAACATTAATAATAAATAAAAAATAATGTTATCTGCGATTGTTGGAATACAATTAAGGCGTTTCACGATCTAGCAAAGCGATAACTTCATTTTAATTAAACCCTATGAGCTTATTAATATGGCACATTAAGACAAAGGGTCAGACAGTCGAGGCCACTTGAAGGCCAACACAACACCGATGAACTGATTATTTTCAGTTTTTAATTATTTTTTTTCCAAAGTTTGGGGGAGGGAATGCACATCAATGTTTAAGAAACAGACCCCAAAAATAGCTCCGTGAACCACGCAGAAGAGGTAGACGGAAGATTAACAATAACAGACGAAGGAAGAGGACAAAGACCGCGCAGATAATGACCACGGAATTGCATCGCGAAAGCCAATCCCGGATAAAATGAAATGTTTAATAACATCACAAGAAAAAGAAGGAAGAAAATAAGAAAAAACGCGCTATTCCTGCCTGGACGAACTTTTAATATCAATTTTCTGCGAAGAGAAACGTCCGCTCTTGGATAATAATTTAGCCGGGCACATTATTCTGCAGCCTTCAACGTTCCGCGTCTCCCCGAGCGCATTACCGCGCATCTGAACTGCTCAGGGCGAAAGGGCACCATTCCTGCACCCGATCTTGGTGACGTCGCCCGACTTGGCGAGTCCTGTTTCACGGCCCGAGACCTGCAGCTGTTTCGCCTTTAGAGCAAAGGGGAAGCGGGGCCTTCCGGGTTGCTAATGTCATCGACTCAGAGCCGCAGGAAAACATGCAGGAGTGTCCTTCAACTCAGGCCTTTAAGCAGATTCAATAAAAGTATTTAATGAAGCAGATGAAAGGCTCTTTCAAAAACGAAAGATAGGAGAAGAAGAACGGGAGAAAAAAACATATGAGAGGGAGGAATTGAATAAGAGGGGAGAAAAGGGGAGGGGGAAAGATATTGGAAATAGGCCAGAGGTTGATGGATTGTGTGGTTCTGGACAGAGCAGGAGACTGGATAATGGAGACAGGAGGAGTGGGGAAAGGGGAGACGCAGAAGAAAAAGAGGAAGAAAACCAAAAATAGAAAAAAAAAGACAAAGGTATTAGCGAGTGAAGCCATTTTTTTCCACCCATTTTCCGCCGTTCTTTCCTTCGCTTTTTTTTTTTTTTTAATGTACAGACAAAGGGACTGAGAGAGAGACAGAACGCAAGAGAGAACTATGGGTGGATAAGAAATCGGGGGGAGGGGGGGGGGAAGAAAGTAAGAGAATAACTGAGTAAGTGAAGAAAAAAAAACTACGGATGGAGAGAAAAAAAAGGGGGGGAAGGAATAAAGAAGAAGAATGTTGGAAAATGTAAAATACAAACTCTTGCCATTCATTTCTGGACAAGCCTTAGCGGGGACTGGAACCCGAGACAGCCAGATACGGAAGAACGGAAGTGTTTGCACCACAGACAGATAGACGGACAGACAGACAAACATTCAGACCGATAGACAGACGGACAGTTAGCAAACAGATAAACAGATAGGGAGATGCACAGACAGACAGATGGACAGATTCTGATAGAAAGACAGATAGACGGACGATAACAACCAAACCTAATTTATATATCCACAGCAATCACAAACTGCAGACAGACAGACAGACAGACATGCCAAGACGAAAGCAGAAGGTCGACAACCTTGAAAGAGAGGAACAATTTTCTTTCTTTTTTTTGTTTTTTTTGTAATCACCACCTGCAACCTTCCCCCCCCCCACACACACACACACACACACAACCTCCAATTTTTTTTCTTTCATTTCAATCCAAATAACACTATTTTCACGGAAAAATTCTTTAAAAACCAACATCCAACTTGCACCCACCCTTCAACATTCCTATGATTTTTTTTTCCTTTTCAGGCTTTTTTAAATTCGGACGAAATCAAAACAAAAGCATTTTCACCCCTTCCCCCCGCCCCCAAACCAAATTTAATCAAATTAAATCTTTCCAGCCCCCCCCCCCTCTCCCCCCTTCCAAAAAAAAGCGTGGAAAAAAGAAAGAATAGAAATGATCGCTTTCTTAAAAGAGTGAAACGAAAGAGACGGGTGTCTGTGTTACATGACAGAATTCTTCAGCCTTTCCAGCGATGCTACGGCGGGCTGCAGCGCGTGCAGGGCCACGTCACATCAACAGACCTCGCCCACCTGCCTCAGCAAGATCAACACACTTTGTAGCTCACCGCCCTGCTTCCCCCCCCCCCTCCCCTCCCCTCTGCCTGGCATCATGCAACCACCGTCGTCGTCGTGGGTGGTTGCTTCAAGGGGAAGTACGCACAAACTGATCAGCTGAGATGTGAGGGTGAGTGAGTGTGTGTGTGTGTGTGTGAGAGAGAGAGAGATGGGTCGAACGGACAGACTGACTGGCTTAATGTCAGACCAGTGGATTTCTGTTATTTCGTGTAGACAGACCGCGGAATAGACAGACCGAGGAACAAACAGACAGACAGATAGATAGACAGACAGACAGACAGACAGATAGATAGATAGACAGACAGACAGACAGACAGACAGACAGATAGTTAGATAGATAGATAGATAGATAGATAGATAGATAGATAGATAGATAGATAGATAGATAGATAGATAGATAGATAGATAGATCAAGACGCTGAGTCTACAGTGCAATGACAACATAACAGTTCAGTTTCATACGGGGTTTCGTCATTGCATGATGCAATTGCAGACAAACAGGTTTATGGCACACTGTCCAATGAGAATTATTTCTTCATACTATTGTTGTCAGAGTTGTTGCTATTGTTACTACAGTTACTGCTGTTGGCTTTGCTTTTTCCTTTCCTACCCCTGCAGCCTCATCACCACCATTATTCTCTCTTTTCTCCCTCCCACCTAAGTGCCACCCGTGTAAACGGCAGTTCGATTTTCAGCGTGACAGTGACATGGCCCCCCAAAATTGGCTTTTCAAAATGAAATTTGGCGTGCTGTTGCAGGGTCCATTACTCCGCCAGGGTAGACCTTCCCGGGGGTTCAAATCTTTGGAATTTGCCAAGGTACGGAGGGGGGCATGGAATCCTTACACATTTCGGCTCCGTGTTGACGGAGGTATCTTTCCACTGGCTGCCTCAAGACAGTTTGGACGCGCCCGAACTAGCGAAAAAGACTTGGTTTTAAGTCTCGCCTGTGTCGTGGATCTGGGTTAACCCTCTTTGCACTATAATGTATCACCAGTGATACCACAGACATTTATCATTGGGTTGCAGTTCCTACAAGAACTCAGCATGAGAAAAGTACGTTACTTTTAGTGTTTTCTCCGATATTACACACCAAATCAACTAAATGATCATGAAAAAAGTACGTTACTTTTAGTGTTTTCTACGACATTAAACATTAAATCAACTAATTTAATGATCATGAAAAATTACGTTACTTTTAGTGTTTTCTGCGACATTACACACTAAATCAACTAAATGATCATGAAAAAAGTACGTTACTTTTAGTGTTTTCTACGATATTACACACTAAATCAACTAAATGATCATGAAAAACTCCTTCCTTATGCTCCCAAGGACAAATTTTCACGAAATCAGAATCCGCGAGCAAAATTAGGGGGCGGAGCCCAGAGGTTAACCCTCCATCGATCGTTTGAGTTTGAGTTTGGCGAATCACTTCGACCTGATAATGGTCACATTGTGCCAAGACAAAGCAGGACGATACACAGAATATAGAACAGACAAGGATAGGACAGAAAGAGACCCTACAAGAAGTCCCCGCCGAAAACCACCCGCTACTCCGTAGTTCACACTAAAACAGAGAAACGCCGAAATCACTCGAACTTACAATTGAATTTAATGAAGTCAAAGCTGAAAAGAGTTGCGTTGGTGAGAAAAGGTATAATATAACCTTTCAAACCAAAAACTTTCTCTGAAAGCCGGGAGCTTCTTACCTGATCTACCACATTGCTTTCATTTGGCAAAAATAAACAACTCCAGAGTAACTCTGGACGGCCTACTGAACCCCACCTGGATAAACCAACTCAAGTCTGACCTTCGGTTCTTGCATAAACGTGGTTTTGGTTAAAAAAAAAAACATACGCTACACAATTTGACCACTTGCAAGTGTTTACTAATAAGGGTATCGAGATTACACCAGCGTCGATACCCAGTTTCTCAAAGCATTCACTGCAGAACTACTCTCGTATCTGGTAGATTTCAACGGAAGTCGCGTCCTATGAACCATTTCTCTGGGCTTCCTTCTTATTTTTGTGGTACACTTTCAGAATGAAAATACCTCACTGAATTTTTTTTTGGTTACTTATGAACCATTTCTCTGTGCTTCCTTCTCATTTTTGTGGTATACTTTCCTAACGCAAGACCGCACTGAGCTTTTACGTCAAGAGAACCATTTCTCCGGGCTTCCTCCCTATTTCTGTAGTATACTTTCAAAGATCAAATACTACACTCAGCTTTTTTTGTGTCTAATGAACCGTTTCTCTTACTTCCTTCCCATTTTTATGGTATACTTTCCAAGCGCAAGCCCACACTGAGCTTTTACGTCAAGAGAACCATTTCTCTGGGCTTCCTCCTTATTTTGTAGTATACTTTCAAAGATGAAATACTACACTGAGCATTTTTGTGTCTAATGAACGATTTGTCTGAGCTTCCTTCTATTTTTGTGGTATACTTTTCAAGTGCAAAGACTACACTGAACTTTCTGAATGTCAACGGAACCATTTCTCTGGCGGTTCCTAGTTCATTTTGACCTCTCTGGCCTGCATTTCGCAATGAATGATAATGTTTCACTGGTTATTTTCAGCTAAATCTTCCGGGTAACGTTACACTGACGTTTCCTTCCAGGAAATTCATAACTCTTGCATTTTTAGGGTTATTATTTCCTTTTGCGTTACTTTTAAAACCACTGCAGGGAAGTAAAGCAAAGACAGATAAAGAAATGCATAATAAATAAATAAATGAATAAATAAATAAATAAATAAATATATTTTTAAATCAATAATTAACTCAGTCCGGAATATAGGGCAGCCATTCTCAAATTTCTGAGTTATTTGGACGCAGATTAAAATCTCGGCCAAAGAGTTGACATGTGCTCTATGCCTTACTTTAGGAACAACTGAAGACTTGACATCAGTGGATCTTTATTTGACATCTGGTACATCCCCTAACAAAGTGAAGTCTACAAGTTGTCCAGAAAGTTGAACATCTTCCTTTTCTTCTCCACCCATCCGTTTATAATGCCGTCTGGGGTGTCGCCGGGTGAAAGGAGTTGGCGGTCAGCAGCGAGACGAAAGGCTTTGACAGGTGTGGATGTTTTACGCTTTCAAGGTCTCCTTCATACCCTTGATCCACATTTCTCTATTTTCATTGCGTCTTGCTAAAAGGGCTGAGTCTGAGTTGAGTTGGAGAAAGCACTTGGACGCGATAACGGTCACACTGTGCAAGAACGGTCACATTGTGCTAGGAAAAAGCAATAAGACAGACTTTAACAGAACGACAGGGCAGAAGGAGCCCCTATCAGACATGTCCATCAACTACCTGCAAGGAACTCAAACTTGAAATTCATATTTCTCAAAAGTGGAGTCGAGGGAGATAGAACACTAAAAACTGGTACACTGGGGACGACGACATTACAACAAATTAAAAAAAAACAAAAAAACACTGCAGTATCGAGTTCTGCCAAGTACAAAACCAGCAGATAATCACTAGAAACTCGATACTCTTGACGACACGGTTTTTTTATCCTACTAACTACCTGCTCAGACTTCCAGAACCAGAGATTGCCTGTTTAATAAACAGCACCCATAATTATGGTCTTTGTGTATAATTAACGCTCGGCGCTGTGACTTTAATTACGACTTGGTTTAATGTCCAAAAACACAACTTCCTTCAACTTCAGCGAGGTCAAAAACTTAAGCGTTTCGCCTCCCACGCGAATGTCTTCAAACGGGGCGCCTATCATCTTGCCAATGATTCTGAACATTTTAAAACCTGTTTCCTACTACTAAACACACGTCTCACGATTTTCTCTCCTTCCCCCCTCCCCCTAAATAAAAAGCTGCATGGCAGGGCAACTGGGTCATTGGAATAAGGACACGAGTCGAAAGTCAGTAGAATTTGTCAAGAACAATCTAAAATGAGAAAAATAAAAACAGCAAAGTCTTTGAACTTTCCGAGGTCACTAAGTGTGTTATTCAGTTATTAACTCAACGGCACAGGTATTTTCTCCTTGATATCCCCCAAACTTCACCCTAGGGGTAAATTCCAACAACCCCAAACCCATTAATGTAAAAAGTAGGTCTCCGAAAATCCTGTTCATATTCAGAACATATTAATGTCAATTAACTCATAAATATATAATGTGAAATTAAACACGGATATTCATCCTACACTTCAAAGTTACTAATGAAGAGCTAAAACTCAAAATTCTCCTAGCAAATAACAAAGTTAAAACAATCCCCTGTTAGTGTTGTAAGGGTTGAAAACCAGCGCTACATCTATTTCCTACTTCTATGACCCAGCGTCATGTGGAGTCTGGGGGAACAAAAGATACTTATGTATTTCCTGCCACTCTCAAGATTTGGCTCAAAACTCAGTGGGCTGTCGTGCCTGGTAATAAACAGAAATCTTCGTTAATGACTACCGATGCAAGATGTACCTAACCAGTTGAAGTCACTGTTGTAATTAGGTGGGAAAAAAATTCACACATTGAGAGCAAGTCTGCGGGAGATCATCATCATCAGAGGGAGAGAATCTCCCACACGCAATTGTCTCGGCCTTTTGACGCACGGTAGATCGTTAAAAGTCAGCAGGAAATCTGGGACTTGACTAGTCAGAAAGTCAAAATTTGCTCCACTGTCGACATAAACTTTTAGGGTTGCAATTATTTGCTGGTAACAACTTTTTCTAGTCACATTTTTGGTGTCTTTCGCTGATTTCGATGGGGACATCGTTCGTAAAGAAAGGAGATTTTTCAGGTTTTAATATTTCCTTCCTTCGATTTCTTACCCACAAATTAATGAAGTTCATGACGTGACGTGGACCCTCTAAATCTATGATAACATGTACTAGATCTGCGGCCCAAAAGAACTTTTCAGTTTGACATGCATGTAATATAATTAGTATACTATTTTCATTCCCGACGTGATTTGCCATTCTGGACACATCACATTGTTGAACTGGGGTAAGATCCAGAACCAACGGAGCGTTCAAAGGAAGGTCGGCGGGTGATGCACCTAGTCAAGTCTGTTTCGAGTTTGTTTTAACTCGGGGGGGGGGGGGGGGAAGAGAAGTGTTCTCTTTCCGCCACAATCAAGACAGGTTTGACCGCTCGGACAAGTAAGACGAAACTAATATTTCAGTTCAGTCTCGCCAATGCGCCAGGTCCCCGTTCAACTTTCTAGTCCACATCTCACACAGAGTCCAAAACAAAATATTAATAGTCTTGCTCAATGCACCACCAGCCAGCCGTTCAGGGCCAAAACACAAACGTAATAAATTGGAACAGTGAAAGAGCTTGACAGGTGCAACAACCCATTGTTAAAGCAAGTGTCAAAGTGTTGCATTAGTTATACTTCTTCTACATACTAAAACATCTCCAGTTTTTTGTTGGTTTTTTTGTTTTGTGTGTGTCTTTTTTTGTTGTTGTTGTTGTTATTGTTTTGTTTTGTTTTTTCTTTCAGAAATTGGAGATGAACAGACAAAAACAAACATTTTCGCCATATTGTTTACCGTTAACAAAAGACTTGAACACCGACTGAGGACATACTGCCAATCTCCCTTTAAAATATAACCTGGCATCACCCATTCACATGACTATACCTATTATTATATCTATAACATGGCGTACGTGCGGCTCCGAGTCAAATAACGACCCTGAACTTCTTGATACGCCACAACTCATGGCCTCTCTTGACTTGAACAGTCTCCAATTTCCAACATTGCCTCAAGCCTCTTTTTAATAGACCAAGCTTTTTTGTTTTCCTTTTAAACTCTCTCTCTCTCTCTTTTCACGTTCTGTTTTCTTTTTTGCTCCGCCATTTTTCTGAACATTTGACCTTGTTGTCGCCCCCTTGATTAGGCAACGACTTCCGGAAACGGGTTGTTTTTCTTAGCACCGCTCGCTTGCCCGCTGGGTCAAAGGTTAACGACATTTTCGGGGGCTTTTAAGGGTAAACATCGCTAAACTGTGCCGCACGTGAGCTGATGACGTGGCGGGAGGGGGCGGTGGGGCAGATAGAGAATTAATGAGTGAGTGATCGAGTGAATTATATGAGAGCGAGGGAAAGAAAGACGGACAGAGAGAATGGGAGTAAAAGAAAGAATGAATGAGTGATAGAGAGAGCGGGGAGAGAAAAAGAGAATGAGTGTGAAAGACAGAATGAGTGAGTAGTGAATGAGTGCCTGACATAGAGTGGATGTGAGAGAGAGAGAGAGTGGGAGAGAAAGAGTGCGAGACAGAGAGAAAGAATGAGTAAGAAAAAGAGTGAGACAGACAGACAGACACAAAGAGAGAGAGAGATGCAAAAGGAACGACCCAAGCTGAGAGAGAAAGAGAGCAGAACCCCGCGAGGGAAGGGGGTGGGAGGAGCAAGGAGAGGGGTGTAATATAAACGAACATCCCATCTGGTCCCCGTTTCATTTTGCACGATGTATGGTTTTTTGGGGGGAAGGGAACACCTGTGTGAGTTATTTCCTTCTCGGTTCACCCTTTTGCCGTTGTACATGGTTCTGGTCAGTGCTCACGTACGTAGCACACGTGTCAAGTTTTTATGTCGAGCTAGATCTATTCTTTTTCATCTGCAATCGATATTCAATTTCCAAGACATTCCTGTCAAACCTCATAAATTTAACCACTGTTAAGACGGCATGTTTTTCTTATAGATTTTATTGTAAAGATCTCCTATTCTATACTGTTAACATAATGGTTTTGTATGATGTAGTCGTCTCTCCCCGTTTTCTCTTCCATCCATCCATCCATCCACCCACCCACCCACCCATCCATCCAACCATCCATTCATCCATCCATCCATTGATCCATCCATCCGTCTATCTATCTATCTATCTATCTATCTATCTATCTATCTATCTATCTATCTATCTGATCATACGTTGTTTTTCTTTCTTCTGTTTTTAACACTAACTCACTTGTTGATGTATCCAGCCGGCATTCACCAACTTATCCACTGTCTCACCCTTATCACTGCCCAGTGCCACAGTCTTCTCTCCATCCTCCACCCACCCACAATACCACACAGTTCTTTAACCATACCCACACTTCGCCCACTCCCATCAAATAACAGGCAATAAGGAGTCAGCTCACGTGCAGTATGACGTAAAGCTATGTCCTCGTTTACAGTATTGGACACACACACACACACACACTCTCTCTCTCTCTCTCCCATATTCTTTCTCCTCCTCTCTCTCCTATGTTCTTTCTCCCCCCCCCCTCCCTATTAAGTCTCCCGTTCTCGCTGTCTCCCGTGCTCTCTCTCTCTCTCTCCTTCGTTCTTTCTCCTTCTTTCACTATCTTTCTGTTCCTTTGTTCTTTCTCCTGCTCACCCTCTCTGTCTCTTTCTCCTTCATTCGTTTTCTCCTTCTCTTTTTCTCTCTCCCTCGTTCTGTCTCTCCTTGTCTCTGTCTCGCTCTTTCTCTTATTTTCTCTCCGTCTCTTTCTTTTTCTCTGTATCTCTCTCTCTCGCGTTTTATAACCACCAGGACCTATCTCCAATTCTTGGGACCACGGCCTTATACATTGCCAAACACCTCTGAATCATAACTTTTTATAACCGAAAGGCCTCACATAACTACCCCACTACCTCCAAATACTACCAATCTGTGTCGCTGCATCTGTTGAAAAAACGCTGACTTGGAAATACTATCTCACAACGCCAAAGTAAAAAAAATATCGAGGGCGAACGTCTCTTTCCCCCTTCCGACTTCTATTTGGTTAAAGAACACACGCTTACATTCTTGACAAAATGCCAGGCCGTTAAGTGGCACACTAAACAGGCTGCACAAACCGTAAGTCTCCAGCTACAAGTCATTAGTGGGTAGGAAACGCTGCATGATGCAAGTCTTTGCAAGTCTTGCTCGGTCAGGTGGAATTTTTTTCTCTCCAATAATGACAGTCGTGGACTTACGCCGGCTTCCGCCATCTGTTGTGAGTTAAACAATGTCTACTACCGGGCGTGAGTAGTTCATAATCTTGAGTAAGTCGGCCTTCATCTGTTTGTTTGTACATGAATTGCCGGAATGTTTGGTTGGTTGATTAGTTGGCGGGTGGGTAGATATATGGGTGGTTGGTTAGTTGGTTGGTTGGTTGATGGGTAGATGGGTTGGTAGATGGGTGGGTGGGTGGGTTAGTTGGTGGTTGGCTGGTTGGCGGGCGGGCGATCAGGAGGGTGGCCCGAAGAACTGGTTGGTTGGTTGGTTGATTGGTTGGTTGGTTGATTAGTTGGTTGGTTGGTGGGTGGGTGGATGGGTTGGTAGATGGGTGGGTAGGTGGGTTGATTGGTTGGCGGGCGGGCGGGCGAGCAGGAGGGTGGCCCGGGGAATTGGTTGGTTGGTTGTTAAGTTGGCGGCCGGGGGACCTGGTTACTTGCTTGATCGCTAGCTTGCTTGCTTAACCTTGCAGTGCCCAGACGAAAATTGCCAATCCCAAAAAAAACTTCTGAAATAATATCTGAACTAAATTCTAAATTGATTATTCCAAAAATATAAATATTTAATCACAACAATAACAAAAAATTGTTGATATTGATAAAATAGCAAGAGTAAGTGTATCAAAGATAGAGCATTTTGTCTCCAGATGACACATTTCAAATATGGTATACTGTGCGCTAAAGGGTTAACCGTTTGCTTGCTAGGCGGGCGGGTTATTTGGCCATTCGGTTGGCTAACTGGCATGTGTGTTTTTATTTCTTAGATTAAAAGCTATACACCTAACTTTTCTTGCTGCAAATGTGTCAATTCTTCAAAATAAAATGTGTTGGGCAACACTGTACTTAGACTAAAGAACGACCAATAACGTAAATGAACTGACAGTCTGCCATACTGACTAACGGTTATTGCAGGGTATGGTGGGCAACAAATAACGAAATCTAGCGATGCGATTACATATAATTTTATTCATAGGTCGACAGAATTTCTCTCTCCCTCTCTCACACACACTTTCTCTCCCTCTCTCTCACACACACACACCACCACACCAGACTTTCTCTCTCACACACACACAATCTCTCACATACATCATCACCACCACACTTTCTCTTTCTCTCTCCCTCTCTCTCTCTCACACACACACATTTTCTCTCTCTTCCTCAATCAAACACACACACATACACGCTTTTTCTCTCTGTCTCTCTCTCTCTCTGCCCCTCCTTCCCTCCCCTCACTCACAGACACATACATAACTCTAACAGGCCATTAAAAATACCATTCGTGTGAGTCACTTGCTAGACACGCATAGAAACTCCAGATTGGATGACATTGTGTCATTTTAGGTCTATGACACACATTCTGACACATAATATATACGGTGTTTTTGGCACTTCCCAGAGCGCGCGGGAATCAGTCACTCATGAGCAAGCACGGTAAGCGGTACTCACACTGAAGATGATGGAGGTAAAGGATGCAGCGGAGGATAGTGGACAGATGAGGGGAAAATGATAAAACTGAATAAGTAAATGGTGCAAAAAGATGAGTGCACATCAACAAACAACAAAAAAAATAATAAAAAATAATAAACGTAGATAGGGAGGAAAGGAAACAACGGGGAAGAAAACATTAAAAGATAACACACTCACATACACACAGAGAAAGACAAAGGAGAGAGGGGGAGAGACTGAGAGACAGGAGGGAGGGGAAGAGGGAGGGAGGGGAAGAGAGAGGGAAGAGAAAAAGAGAGAGAGAGAGAGAGAGAGGAGAGAAAGAGAGAGACAAAGACTACCAAATCGTCACTGCTTTACGCTAAATGGCAGAGATCATTTCTGACACTTGAGATATTAAGAAAAAACTATTTCTTTTCCTGTCATTTGAAGACTTATGCTATTGTGATTCTATTTGATTATTACATTTCCTATAATTGGCGCATTTCCTTTTCTATAATACTATCTGATAGTCCTCATGCTCAGGAATTCAATGAACCGACACGTCTTTTGGCGTAAGTCTGACCTATGATATTCTCGCGCGCAGAGCAGTGACGAAATGTTCAAAAAAAAAAAAAATGCACATGTACTCACAATGAAGACGTGTTTTTCCTGAATGTTGAGTCCATGAATTTCCACCTTCCACCGGATAGGTTGTGTGGAGTGCAGCACAAACACGATAGGCTTGGCGTTTTCCTGGAATACCACCCCGGCTGTTTCTGAGAAAAAAGCAAAAAACAAATAAAACTGGTCAATAACAACTTTTGCAGTTTCTTGCATTTCCCAGTAATCCCAAATTATGTATAGTTGCTGCCATTACTGAGTATATTCACAGAACAACAGATATTAGGAAAGTAAATGTCGAAACAAAACTACTGATTAGCTATCAAAAACCCCACAAAGCAGTGAGTAAAGATACGGTTTGTAGGTGGATAATACCATGGTCATCAGGAAGAGTGGGGAGTAGAAAAGGAGGTTGATAATGTCGATGAGAAAATAACAATTTCGTCACCTTGGAGTCCGATCCCCAGGATAGTCTCTATAGGCAGCTGTATAGTTATTTACTTTACCTGGATGTATACGTACTCACATACTTATCTATTATTTATCCAACTAGCCACTTTGAGCTCCTTTACGTATTTATGTGCGAACTTACCAATACAAGTACCTTTTTAAATTAGGTAGGTAGCTACTTAGGTAGGTGGGTGGGTCGGTAGGTAGCTTGGTAGGTGTGTGTGTGTGTGTGTGTGTGTCCGCGCGCGCGCGCTTCTCCTAATTCCTTTAAGTATGTAAATATACCAATTTAGTGATTTCAAATCAAATGGCATTTGAACCTGAGCCCTAAAAAACGATTTAGACACATTTTTTTTTTTTTCAAGAAAACTTTTAGTTCATAATGATCATCATTGGAGTTTCAGCTGACATCTGCTAGGTAAAACTCCAAGATGAGTTTGAGTTTTGGTTTGAATAAAGCTCATCAGCAACGATAACGGTCACAATGTGCTAGAAGACAAGCAAGACAAAATATTTAAAAAACTAGATGACCTACCGGGCATTGCCCGGAATAAACAATCATGTGATTCCCCCCCCCCCCCCCCCAAGTATAATAAAAGTAATAAGCTACAGTTTTGCTTCAGAACTCATGCGCACCACACCATTGCGCACCAAACTGAACGCTGGATACGGTTACTTTTTATGACATGCACGGTACTATATATTATTACGAAACAAACATGCAAAAATACAGATGTTACATAGCAATAAACATTGTTATTTTTTTAAAAATACATGCTTGAAGTAAACAACTTTTAATTATAGCCATCATCTTCCTTATCTCAATTGATACCTTCCTGCCAAATTTAAGGCCTGAAGAGTGTATAGTTTGGTCAGTTAGTCATGCCAAAGGTTGCTAGTTACTGAAATATATAATAGATCTGTGGGATGGCAGTAAGGCTTGAAGCAAAGACAAAATATGGCACCCCGATATGTCCCCGTGTTAGTGCGAGTTGTGAACTGCAGAGTGAGCCGAGACCTTGCCCACTGGCAAACAGCGAAACAAATCTGTGTCACTAGTTAAGTATAGGCGCGGCAAAACTGTCTTGAGGCAGGTGGCGGATAGGGAAACCTCGCTCACTGAGTCAAAACAGTCTCAAGACAGACAAGACTTGCCCCCGTGCATCACCAGGCTTCCCCTTCCTCCCCTCCCCGGCCACAACCACCCCCAACGTCTTCCATCACAAACAATCATACCACAACAAAATGACAACCTTTCCAAGAAAATGCCCCATTGCATTGGGTGCATGGGGACCCCGTCATAGCAGGGAGGGGAGGTGGGTGGAAGAGGACAAGACAAGGAAGCGGGGGGGGGGGGAGCTGGCGGTGGAGATAGGCAGGAGGGTGGACGAGTGCAGTAGCAGTCGGGAGAAGAGGGATGGAAGGGAGAAGTTGGCACAGTGGAGGTACGGGGGGGGGGGGGAAGGAGGGGAGAGATCCCAAACCCCACCAGGATCCCCGGTACGACGGACGGGACAAACCGATTACTCTATTACAGTTATCATGCTTCCAAACCCCTCTCTATTGCACACAGGGGGGGGGGGTGAGGGAGGAGGAGGAGGAGAAAGAAAGAAAGAGAAAGAGAGGGAGGATATGCTTAAGACCTGCCCATATTTTCTTCCATTCTCTTTCCTTTTTCACCTCCCCCAAACCCAGGCAACGCACGGGGAGGGGGGAGCTCAATGCAGGCTCTAATCCTTGGCCTCGCCACTTCTTTCCAAGAAAACATAAAACAAAAAAGTAGAGGGGGGGGGGGGGCAAAACGCGGAAGAGGAAGAAGAAAAAGAAAAATCAATACAGACCACGTGATCAGCTATCTGGCGTGGCTCTTCTCTAAACGTCTCCCAAACCGACAATTTTTTTTTGTTCTGTCTTCTGGTTTTCACTTTACTCTTTTCTTTTTTCTCTTTTCCCTCCCCTCCCTCTTTCTTCATTGTAAGCGGGTTGGTGTTGCTGTAGATTTAAGGGAATGTGACGTGGTTTGGGTCTTGTTGTGGTTGCTGTGGATGCTGTCTTTATGGTAATTTGATGTAGGGTGCAGCTGTAATGTTGCTGTTGTCGATTTTGCCTCTCTCTCTCTCTCTGATTTTGTGTGTGCCTTTATCTCTAACGCTCTGCGTTTGTGTGTGTCTCCGTTCTTCCTCACTCCCTCTCTCAATTCCTCTACACCCTCTCTCTGTCTGCCTCTATCCCTCTTAGCTATCTCTCTGTCTGTCTCTCTTTCTATCCCTCTCAGCTCTCTCCCCCCTCTCTCTCTACATCCCTCTCAGCTCTCTCCCTCTCTCTCTCTCTACATCCCTCTCAGCTCGCTCCCTCTCTATCTGTCTCTTTGTCTTTATCCCTCTTAGTTTACCCCCCCCCCTCTCTCTCTCTCTCTCTCTCTCTCTCTCTCTCTGATTACCAGTAGATTCCCCTGGAATTACCAAAGAACCATTCCTGTCCGCAGACAAGAAACCTGAACCCACACATTGTCGTGTCTAACCTGGACATTTCCTCCACTGATCTGCACAGGTGACAAAATGATCCCAACGGGAAGTCCGACCTTGCCGTACTCACAAGAATCAATCTGTCTCTCTCTCTCTTTCTCAAATTATCCACCACTACTTCCGTCTCTCCTTACTCACAATGACAAATGTAAATCTGAACATCTTTGTTGACTCCAAAATCCATCAGTTTGTTTCCATGCGGCTGATAGGGGGGAAAAAAAGTTCCAACTCCCGGGAAAAACCAGACTATAGGTCAGATCTCCACAGGAAGTCAGGTACTATCAGAGAGGGAAGTGTATATCCGCACAACATGTTGTATGGATATGGACACAGTGCATATCCGTACAAAATGTTTACCAACAAGCACGACTGGTGAAGGTTTGCTGAAACAAAACTTGGTATGGTGTTCACGAATTTAAAGTGACAACGCATGGAATAGTCAGATGGACCTTGGGAGCGTGAGGGTCTGGTCAGTTTGTATCAGTGGGCGGTAGTCAGATTGACAGATTGACTAATCAGGCGAAAAGGGCTTGGGGTAGGCACTGGTGATCGACGTACACTCAAGTATAATTATTATTAGCGCAGATCACGCAATCTCCGAGCAGCTGAAGTCGGGATTGTTTTGCTACTAAGCCGATTCATATTTTTAAAAACTATGCAAATTTACAAGATCAGTAATATAGTATTCCGGTGTGTGTTCTACGTCATCGAATTATGTGCGTTGTACGGATATGCACCGTCCACATCCATACAACATGTTGTACGGATATGCGCTTCCATCAGAGAGTATAGATGTATAGAGAGATCTCACTTCCGCCAAATGGCGAAACTAGGTCGCCATACATACCAGTTATACTTGCAGTCTCTCTCTCTCTCTCTATCTATCTCTCGTCTTTTTCCCTACACCTTCTGTGAACTTTTTTTTTCCATTCAAAGTACAAGGCCCCCTCCCCTCCCCTCCCCATCTCTCTCTCTCTCTCTCTCTCTCTCTCTATCTCTCTCTATCTCTCGTCTTTTTCCCTACACCTTCTGTGAACTTTTTTTTTCCATTCAAAGTACAAGGCCCCCTCCCCTCCCCTCCCCTCCCCATCTCTCTCTCTCTCTTTATCGCTCCCTCTGTCGGAGGAACAGAGGCAGAAGTCAAAGCACGAATTGGAAAGGCACAGGCAGCTTTCACGTCCTTAAGCAAGATTTGGAGAACCAAGGATATATCTCTAAAAACAAAGCTGAGGATATTCAACTCGAACGTGAAGTCAGTCCTGTTGTATGGATGTGAGACTTGGAATGCGTCCCAGGCCTGCATAAAGAGAATCCAAGTTTTCATCAACAGATGTTTGAGGAAGCTGCTTAAGATCAGATGGACAGACAAGGTGAGCAATGAAATTGTATGGAAAAGAACAAGACAGAGCCCAGTCAGAGAGGAAATTGGTAGGAGGCGATGGAGATGGATCGGCCACACTCTCAGGAGGCCAGGAAACAGCATCACGAAGAAGGTATTGGATTGGAATCCCCAGGGCAAGAGATCAAGAGGAAGGCCGCGCGGAACGTGGAGAAGAGCCAGAGAAAATGATGTGCAACGAAGCGGAAAGACTTGGAATAATGTAAAGAGGCTGGCCCATGATAGAGAGGGATGGAAAGTGTTTGTTGGTGGCCTATACCCTGATCCAGGGTGAGAAAGGCAATGATGATGATGATGATGATGATGATGATGATGTCTTCGTCTTCTTCTTCTTCCACCCGTTCCGTTTTCTTTCTGGCCAAAACCCTCATTTTTATCTCTCCCTCTCTCATTCTCTCACATCCTCCCAACTTCCCCTTCCGTGGCCTACTTTCTGTCTGTCCCGCCCTACATTCCGGCTGATCAGATCAATATCGCCGTATCGACAAGCAAGACCGCGGTTCTCCCTGTGTGCTCTGGTTCACCTTTGACCTGTTTTCTTTCTTGCCGTCTTCCTCTTTCACTTCCGTCTTCTCTCCGTTCCGTTCCGAACTGTTACGGTAAAATTCCACGTCCTCTACTCCCCCTATTGCCATTAGGGGTATGTGCAGTAAAAACTCTTCTACTGTTCAGTTGACGTAACAAATTACTGACCACCCTGAAACTAAGACGTCGCCTCCAAAATTTAGGGAACGCCTCTATAAGTTTTACATTTAAATGCCAAACACACTCTATCTATCTATCTATCTATCTATCTATCTATCTATCTATCTATCTATCTATCTATCTATCTATCTTTCTATCATCTCCTCTTCCTTTTTTCTCTCTTTCTCTCTCCTTCTCCTCCTTCCCGACAGCAGCTAGATGCACACGAAGATACTATCATGATATTATCGTACTGGGAACTCTAGACAAAGTATATTGCAAGTCAGGATGTTCCAAAGAAAAAAAAACAACAACTGTTTTGCAGGAAAACCGCCATCTTTGTTCTATCCCCATTTTCTGCTCTTGGCAACTCGTGATCTTAATTCCTGTTTGGTCTATCTCTATTTGCTGCAAAACTGGAGATCTTTCAGTTTGTAGAAGAGGTATAACAAATGCACACTTTGACACTTGTTTAAAATACCCTGTGGCACTTATCAAGCTGTTTCACAATTCCAATTTATTCTAACTCATTATCTAACTAACACCGCAATAATTGTGAAACGTCGAATTTCTCAGTACCACTTAAGTGCAAAAACAGGAGTTGGAACAAACAAGAATTATGTCGCGAAACTTCCATTTCTAGCACCCGGGGTCGTTTCAGTTTGAGTTTTGGGTTTAACGCCGGCACGATAACAGCCACTTTGCCTCTCACGGTTTTTTTTCGTTAGACTATCTCTCTTTGGGCTCGCTAGCTTTCAGTCCACAGGTACCTATAGGCAAGATCAGATAAAAGTGAAGTTAGATCTAATGGGAAAAAGCCCGTATCAAAAACAAACGGGAAAAGGCCTGTACTGCAAAGTATTCATTTTGTAAATTATGTGACAAAAAATCTGTTAAATCAACTCTACCAGCACCCGAGCCGAGCACTCAGCCCGCTCACCCACTGCATTGCACAAGAATAATTATAATCAAATTCTCTCATATTTCCCTTTAGCCCACAATGCTGTCCCTAATCCCTTTAAGCTTACAATAGTTTATTATCCGACGAATCGTTTATCCGGACTGTTTCAATCCCCAATGTGTTTATGATACATGCTCAACGCTAAACGTATTGAGGATTAGTTTCGTTAAGTATGTAAATATCCACATTTTGATAAAAATAAATCTGGGGCACAATTTTTTCCCCCTTTTTTTTTTTTTTTGGTTCGACCCAGATTTGGCAACCTTAGTTTAAAACATGCATTAAACAATGAGTGCACGCACACATTTTACATTTTTACATTCTCCAAACTTCAAAAAAAAAAAAAAACATTAAAACCGGTGATTCTTTATAGACTACGGCAGGCATAAGAGAAAAAACAACACAAGCAGTATACAACCCCCCCCCCTCGGGTATTTTTTTTCCTTCCCCCAGATTTGGCAGCAATAGTTCAAAACATGCATTAAACAATGACCCAGAAAAAAATATTACGAAAAAAAAATTTAGGACAGCACATTTTTTTTCCTATTCCCCATCCTCCCATCTTAAGGGGGAAAAAAAACTGTCATTCATTAAACAGCAGCCTTGGGAGAAAGGACAAATATAATCCCTCTCCTCTTCTCCCGCCCCACCCCACCTCCTTGTTCTCCCCTCTCTCTCTCTCTATGCCCACCCCATTCAACATAACACGAAGATGTTCCTACGTCAGTTTACCTGCTCATAAATCCATCTTTCCGTCCGGATTTTTTTTTTTTGTTGTTGTTGTTTGTGTCTCTTCTTTCCTTCCTGGTCTTTATTTTTCTTTTCTCTTCTTTTCTTTCACTCTTTCAAGTCCAGTTGACATGGGATTAGTTTACAGCTTTGACTGATTAAAATAGCTTTAATCTATTAACTTCAACTTTTCCTTGTGTACAAACAATGCCTACTCTTCGTATCTGGATTAATCATAGGATTATGTTTATTCCTGCCCTAGTGCATCTGTCCTACTGCACTCGCCTTCTTTCTCTCACATTCTCCCTCTTTCCCCAGTTGTTGTTTGTTTTTGAAATTCTCGCGTCGTAATATACTGTCCTCTTGCTGGGCACTTACCCTGTCGCATACTAATATTATTCGTTGTCTATCTGCCTGTCTGTCTGTCTAGCATCAACCCATCGCAAACTAACGACATTATTTCCTCCCTCCCTCCCCCCCCTCTCTCTCTCCAGCCCTTCTCTCTATTTTTTAGTTCTTAGACCTCTCTCTCTCTCTCTCTCTCTCTCCTCCTGCCCTCCCACATCATGTGTCTTATCCACATTGTATAACAGCATTCAAAACCTCACGACATGAACTATTTGACAGACTTTGATAATGCAGCAGCTATGCTATGGCCAAGGCCCTGTTTTGTTTATTTACATCAGCTCTGGCACAAGGGCCAACATTCCATCTAAGAAAGCTCGCAGTTGAAAAAAAAAACACTGACGTATTTAGATCCCACATTTCCATCAAGACCATAAATTAGCCAAATCATGTACAGAGTTTATGTAACATATCGTCGGTTGGCTGTCGGAGCCTCGTTAAAACTAAAATAGTTGCTAGGGATCCACAATATTTTTACAAAGCCGAATCCAGAAAATACTGAGCTGTGTTCATTGTTCAACTCTAAATAGCTTTCTGTGTAAAATACGGTCCCTTAACAACTCTGAGTTTAGTTTTTAGCGAGGTTCCAACAGCCGACCGACGATATTGTGGAGTATTTGTCATAGGCGAACCCTTCCTTCACTATATGTCCACACCTTGCGCGCGTATAAACACGGTGAGTACTATTCACAGAGCTCTATGGTACTACACTCTTCTTCGTTCAATTATGAAGGCGCGTGGTGCGAATTGTTGTATTGCTGACATGGATCATACGCGCGCAAGTCGACGGATGGAAAATGACGAATTGATCCGTCTCGGCATCCTGTGTCTCCAATGCAACATCTTGCGGACTTTCAGCTTTTGACATGAAAATGGTTTTCTCACTCCTAATTTCATTATTATATAAATATCATTCCAATCGGTTAAGTTCCGATTTTGAAAGACAGAGAACAAAACCTGATTTAACATAACTCCTCAAAGTTTCAATCCTCATTTTCTGGAAAAGGTAATTCGAGGCACATAGGCCTACAACAATATGGAAATTACCCGACGATATACAGAACGTATATTACTCTATCACTCAGTATTAATTGCACTTTTAACTTATCCTCTATGGTAACGTTTGTGAGTGTGGACGGGAACTCTCAGCCTATCCATTTTGAAATTCTGGAGTGGTTCAAAAATATCTTTTCTTCCACTTAGTATGAACACAAGACATGACATTTTATATATCGTAGTAATGGAAAACCAATGATTGAGGATAACATTCGATATTTCGAAAAGTTGCGTGAGATAATTGTTAGAGTTGGAAACTTGGTGTCCACTCGAGCCGAATATTCGGCTTACCGTAGCGAATGAGTTAAAACAGATCACCTGGTGTGCACTGTTCTGTAATTAGAAACACATTTCTGCTCTTCCATAAGTAATTTTTTTCGTAATGAAATTCTCTGGTCCTATGATAAAACCACACGGGTTTTAACATATAATAATCAAAAACTAGTAGAAACAATTCCTTTTTGCAATTAATTTTTTGATGAATTCCATCCAAAGAACGTTTATTTTTCTTACAGATGAAGGAGGAAAAATACAATACAATTTCAAATATTTATTTATGTAATTAAACATTTGTTTACACGAGAAATACAATTTAAATAAAACAGTTTTGTTGTTGTTTCTTTCTTCGGTAAAATTTGATCCTTTAGCACTTACGCGGTTTCATGAGACGGCCAGCAAAATATTGATAATTTTACATCCATTTCGGTTATTTTAATTGTCCTAATCAGTTTCGCAATTTCCAGAATGTTTCGACTTGATGATCTATTTATAGCGTAAGCAAATGTTATCTAAACTTTCAAAAACATGGATTTTTTAATTATTTTTAATAACGATCTATACAAAACAAATGTATGTTTACTTTTGTTATTATTATATTCTATTGCCGCTGTATGCACACGGCTTATCTATCAAGATTTGCTCTATCTGCTACCTTTCTACGGCAGCAAACAGGTGATAAAATGTGCTTCTCATATTTCACATTAACTTCGTTTTTTGTTGTATTTTGTTTACTGTAGGAAGTCCATAAACAAATCTGGCATCTCCGTGGGCTTCCTTCTTGCCATACATAATATGAATGCTGAGATTATTACTATCACGCAGAGTTGAGAGTATTTGTTGTGCTCAGACAGATCGTATTTGAGTGGGTGGTGGAGAGCGAGAGAGAGAGAGAGAAAGGTGGAGAGAGAGAGAGAGGGAGAGATAGAGAAACAGAGAGGGAAGACAGTCGGGGAGAGAGGGGAGGGGAGACAAGGACAAAATGACACAGGAGAGACAGAGAGAGGGAGGGAGACAGAGAGAGAAAGAGACAGAGAGAGAGAGAGAGACAGAGAGAAATAGAGGCAGAGACACAGAGAGAGAGAGAGAGAGAGAGAGAGAGAGCCAAAGATGGGGGGGGGGACAAAGAGGCAGACAGACAGACAGTTTGAGCTGAGTTTGGAGACAGCACGTCAACCGTTAACAGTCATACTGTGCTGGGAAGAATCAAGAGGACAGACAGAAAGTAACAGAATGATAGGACAGAAGGAAACCCTACCAAAAGCGCCCATTAGCCCCCCCCCCCCCCCACTAAGACAGACAAGCAGATAAAGAGAGACAAATTAGAGGAGAAAGATGACGAGAGAGAGAGAGAGAGTCCATATCTCTACTCCAGCCCACCCCCTCCCCAGAAAGAAAACATAACAAAACGCTAACTGCACCAATCCCAGTTCACTGAATACGCAGCAAGCCACTAAATTCCCTAAATTCAAACAAAATGATTTCCGCTAGCACAGACTTCATGTCATCCAAATCACCAAGCGTTTTGCTTGTTTGCTTTTTTTTCCTTTTTTTTTTTTGGTGTCTTTTTCTTCTTCGTTCCACTTCTGACTTCCAGTGTGCAAGACTTGCAGTGTTACGTGAACTATGCACATCTACCTCAGGGGTGTTGTGTGTGCTGACGCTAAGATTAATTTTATCAAACGGAAGTAGATACAATGCCGGCTGGCATCTGATTAGGAAAGCTGCATACTTCAGGGTATAAACAAATTTAAACTGCCGTCCGCTGCAGAGGCCATCCACTTTCTTGGTATAAACTGAGAATAAAGCATTGATCAATGAGGTCACTGAGGTCACTTCACCAACCAAAAGGTGATAGTGGCCGGAAAGCTAAACTTAACCCTAACCCTAATTCTTGCACTCTCCCAAGCATTTCATTGTATGAGGAAGACCCGATCTTTGGCCAAATATACACCGCATTATGGTTATGATGGTGATGCTGATTGTGGTGGTGCTGGTGGTGTTGGTGGTGATTATGATGATGGTAGTGGTGATGGCAATGATGACGATGATGATGGTGGTGGTGGTGACGATGTTGATGGTGGCAATGATGATGGTGGTGGTGGTGGTGGTGATGATGGTGGTGATGATGATGGTGGTGATAGTGACAGTGATGATGATGATGATGATGATAGTGGTGGTGATGATGATGTTGGTGGTGGTAGTGATAATGATGATGATGGTGGTGGTGGGTGGCAGTGGTGATGATCACCACAGCGACAATGATAATGATGATAATGATGACCGCGACAACTAAAACTTTATTCTGGAAGCTGCTCTCGCAGTACACCTAAAAGTATATAGTAAAAGTACACCGATGAAGACTTCAATTCTGGACTTAACATCACAAAGCTTTAACTCATCTCCTCACCCACGCCCTCTTATGAAGAGCAACTCAATTTTCCTGTCTGATCTGTCTTGTTTGAACTGGCCAAGCTGCGAGTTAAGCCAGTATTCACCATGCAAAATGATATCTATTATTGAACATTTATAATACTGAATTTCTCCCGTGTCTCTTTGTACTGGCGGGGACACGGCCTGGTCTATCCTGCGCACAAAGGCGGCCTTGACATAAAACTAAAAGCATCTCTCTCGTCTTTTCTCTCATCTTAATGGTTTAAGTCTGTCATTAGCGTCTGGCTGAGGGTGCTCGTGGGGGTGCAACTACTGCTGTTGTCAGTGCTGTCTACTTATCGCTGGTTCATCTCTCTCTCTCTTTTTTTTTTTTAATATCCTTCTGTTTTTTTGTTTTGTCTTTTAGTTCGTGTGAGGGTGAAGCGGAAAGGGAGGGGGAAGGGGGGTGTCTGTTGCACACTGGTCCATATGTGCGATAAATGTTTTTTTGTTTTTTTTTCTTCTAATTACTCATTTCTTGAAGTTTCTGGCTGAGTTCTTGGTTGTTAATTTCCCCCCCCCCCCAACAAAATAATTCTTAAACCCCACGCTCTAATTGAACTATATATGGAATATCGATGAATTGAGTTCTTTTTAAAAGGGGTGGGGGTGGGGGGTGGGGTGGAGACAAAGATAGAGGAGGGAGAGTGAAAGAGAGAGAAAGAGACTGAAGGACGAGAGAGAGAGAGAGATCAGACAGAGAGAGTCAGTTTGGTCTGCGAGCGCCTTTAAATTTCATCCCCTACAACGGAGTAAGTCTGATACGGAAGTTTCCTACATTTTTAGCGACCTCCGACAAAATAAAGTGCAGCTAATCCAATCTTTCATTCACGGGTAGAATTCCACATACAAGTGACTCTCTCCTAACAGTCACCATGCTATTTTTCCTCACCATTTCTCCTTCTTAGCGCCCCCCCCCCGGGCTTTTTTTTTCCTTTTTCCTCCTCTTCCTAATTCACTTTCGTCCCAGCCTACCGCCTAAATACCTTTTCCCTACTCCGTTCACATTTTCCTCCTCCTCTCTCTCTCTCTCTCTTTTTTCCTACAAAAAGTGCCCGGATAAGCCGGAATGGCCATCCATCTTACTGATGGCCTTGATCAAAGATTGGAACATTGCGTTATGTCCAAACGCCTCTCTCTCTCTCTCTCCATTTCTCCCTCTCTTTCTCTCTCTCTCTCTGGGAGAAATTCCCTTTGAGTCACATCATTGTAAGTATTTATTATAAGGACACGACTTTAAGAGCACCCGTGAATGGCAGGTCGCAGAGGACAGCCCCCCCCCCCCCCGCGAGTTAGTCTTCTAGACCAGGGGTCACGAAACTACGGCCCGCGACGTCAGTTCATCCGGCCCGCCATGGTACTTGATTTTGTTTGATAAAACCAGGGATATCTAGAGCTACGGGATGGATAGATTGCTTATGCGGCCCGCGCTTGTAAGTCTGTCAGTTATCCGGCCCTCTGTGAAAAAAAGTTTGGTGACCCCTGTTCTAGATGAATGTTTTTGCAGTAAATGCGCGGATCAATGAATAATACACAGAACATGAAATAATTATGCGCCCAATAAGTTATGTAACTCTTATGATACTTCTCTCCCCCCCCCCCCCCCTCTCCCTCTCTTTCTCCTCTAGGTTCACGGCTGGGAGTGGCGGCCACATCTTTGAGTTACGAGGCACAACAACACGAGCGTATCTCTCCAGAGGGAATTACACAAGGTTACCATTTAACAGCTCTGACTTCTTCCATTAACGTTTTGCAATTCTGGACACTTGAGTAATGTGAACGCACCCAGTCAAACCGTAAGAAACAACAGACCTCTTATTAAATCTACACTGACCGACGGTCGGTACCAACCAACCCTTTTTCCATCAATCTACCTACCTCAGTAAAAGGCTATTTTATAAAAACCGGACTGGAAGCAATTCTCGGACCAAAAAAAAAAAAAAAGAAGCTTTGAACAACATTTTCTCTGAAAAAGCTTTCACAGAATTATTATGCTACGAATTTTGATATAATTTTTTTATGATAGCCATAAAAATTAAAATCAGGTTTAATATCAGTCGGGTCCATCCCTGGTAAGAGTCCAAATTAATCCACCGGCTTTCCATAATTAAGTACAATTATTATGGTGCATTCCCAAAAGACTGCTGTACACTGTTACTGGGGGAAAGTGGTCTTTTACATCACCTGCCACCTAGGCGTTGTCCACCTCCTGCAGGATGTAGCCCTCCGACAATGCTTTCCATCCTCTTCTGTAGGATGTTTTGCCTCCTGCATGTTGTTCCTCCTCTCTTTGTATATATGTTGTCTTTCCATCTTCTTCCTGGTCGTCCTCTTGTTCTTTCTCCTGTCCTTGGCTGCCGTTCAGTGCAGCGTTTTGTCCATCTATTGTCATTCATCCTCCCCATATGTCCGGCCCAATTCCATTTTTGTTGTAGCATGAATTCCGCTACGTCTTTTCGTTTTGTTTGTTTGCGTATGTCAAAGTGGGGAATTCTTTCTCGCAGTCTGATGTCAAGCATTTTTCTTTTCATTGCCCTCTGGGTAGTTCTTAGTTTATTCGTGAGCTGTTTTGTGATCGGCCATGTTTGACAACCATGTGTAATCGGTGGAAGAATGCACTGATTGAATACTTTTACACACCTTCTGAAAAGTTACAGGAGGATTATATTTTTGAAAAAAAAATACAAAAATCCTAAAACCAAAAGATCCCAGAGAGCTCGGAATTGTGCCCATCCATTGTGTCATCGTCTACCTGGCAACTGCTGTTCACGATTGTTTTGTTGTTGCTGATGTTGTTGTTGTTGTTGTGATCGTGGTTGTTGTTCCCAGCATGCCATCAGTTCTCTGACAGGCCGAAAGACGTACCGTATAATAAATGACTTGACAATCCCCCCCCCCCCCACCCCCAATAAAATGTCACTATGCAAAAGCCAAGTGCCATAAAGACAACATTCCGCCGTCCATCGCATGAACTAGCGCATCGATTACTTTGGTGTGTTTCAGTTGTAACTACCTTTATCATTGCTCGTGGACAGACCCTATCTCCTGACAAAGTGACCTATACATACCTTTTCTAGTTTTGCAGTTATATGAGCAGAAACGGTTTTTGCCACGTCCAAAAATAACAAAAAGTTATCAAAATTTCTCACGTCAAAATGAGAAAATTGTTGATCCGCCAGTGCTTAGATGGACGACAATATTTTTCATCACCGCCCACACCTGAGACATGCCGCCAGCGAGCAAATTAATGTTCTCGACACAAAGACAGCAATTTGCAAGGTGTGCATATATAGTACTTTTTACAACCTGCTTCAAAGAACACCCCGATGTGGCGCTCATAAACAACGTCACTGTACTATGGCAAAACTGTAGTAAAAAATGTGGCAAAAACAAAAAGTTGCAACATGTAGCAAAGCCCCCCCCCCCCCCCCCCGTAAGAAATAATACAGAAACGAACTTTGCTTCAAGCCTTCGTGCTACCCCAGATAAGTATTTTCTGTTTTTTTGTTGTTGTTTTTTTTTAATAATACAATGGCACACCTGTAGTGGTTAAAAAAAATTTTTTTTAAAGACCTACGGTATACCAAAATTCTATATTTCGTGAACGGCAATAATAAATCTTGAAGACCGGACGCTGGGGTGCCTAACTATCAGAAGTGTAAATGGCGTTACTATCTACAACCGCGAGGGTTCTAGTGGTTATAGCGCTTGACTCCGGTCCGAGAGGTTTCAGTTTCGAATCCCGCTCGGCCACCGGTCTCGTTAGTTGTTCTTGTTGCTGTGTTCTTTGGGCAAGCGGGTGGATGGTGGGCACTTCTGATAGGGTCTCCTAGCGTCTTATCGTCCTGTTATGTTCTGTCTACTGTCTTACTTTTTCCGAGCACAATTTGACCGCTTATCATGTCGATGCTATTTCTCCAAACTCAATCGCAGGCGGCCAAAAACAAAAACAAAAAAGTTACTGCACACCAGCCAAACACGACCAAAGGTATCAGTATAGAATCGACCATAAAACAACGGTATTATAGAATCTGAAAAGTGATTATGTTGCCAATCTCAGTCACCAGGATTATATCACGTAGGCAATTTGCCGCTTGCTTCTCTAGGTGTGGGGGGAACAAACACAAAAACACTACATACAACATGTTTACGACGGTAGGGCTAGATAAGTCATTCATTGCTGGCAGGGCCTTAACACACATTTGTTTTACTTTTAATTCATTCTCTCAGCCGTGTTATAAAAGAAGATCAGAAATGTCCAACCCAAAAGAGACGCAAAGACACATTTCGCGTTGCAACTCGTTTTCTTCTTTAGCTTAATTTCCACTTGGTTTTGAGGCGGAGAAATTATACTAAGCAGCACAAGTCTGGCAAAAAATTTCAATTTCCTATAACTGATGATTGAATTCGGTTAATTCAAACATTTGAAAAATGAAATAAACATATTATTCCCGTGAAATAAAAATCATCCATTTTTCTAATGACTTGATGTCCTGTCTTTGACAACCAAGCAGCACGGTTCAGGTCTAATATAAGGTTTCAGGCTGTCGGGTCAACTGTTTTAACTGTTTCTATCTTGCCTGAAATGTTCATTTAGACCTAAATCATTTACGGGATCAAGAGAACTTGAATTAAAGATGACAAGTCGTTTTACTTCATTCCATTCTCTCCAGCGGTTCAAAAGTTACAGTTGTTTAAAAGTTTGTTGCAAGACCTATGTGACCTAGCATTATTAATCATAGAATTATAACCCAGATTGCGCACCTTTTATTCCATAAAAAAGGTGAATTTTACATAGGTTAGTGGTTACCGTCTTTTTTCGTAATATGGCAGCTTTCAACCGGGTATGTAAAGCGGTCAACCATTATTAAGACATCGAATTTTTCACTACGTTGTTGTTGTTTTTTTCCCCACGAGTAAATTGTGGTAGATGATACCACTCCCGCCCTGACAGACAGCTCTGGGCCAATACTTCGAGGAGAACTTACCGTCAGTTTTTCAGCCAGTGCGATATCTGATTTTTACTTCCCTAACATTTTCCCACGGGCAGATCTAGAATGTGGGGTGCCCTTTGCAGTAGAAAGCAGCTCTGCGCCAATTTCGAAGGTGGTCTCGTTACAGTTTCACCCGGTATTTCCTCCGTTCTGGATAAGAAAAAAAAATAAATTAATTTACAATTTGTGTCCCTCGGGCAAAGAGGGGTCGGGATACGCGTATTTTCCTCCTGCCGATTTCAAACTGTTGAAAGATGCAGTGCGTAGACCACCTGTACGCTTCTCGGGACTGCGGTGTACAATCTTTGAGCCGTCCGCTAAGCTTAACATACATGACCCGCCATTTTAGCTGCAAGATATGATCGCCCCTCCTCTCCCTTTCCCCTTCTTGTTTTTTTTCCTCTTCCGTTTTTCCCTTCTGATGTAAAGAAAGTTGTGTGGCTTTATATACTTTTACAGCAGTGATGCTGACTTTCCCCACAACTTCCTTATTCCCCTATGACAGTCTCTCATATCTCGACGGTAGAATTTAGAAAGGTACATTGCGGTCACTCATACAGTACGTACTCCCGGAAGGGACGGAGGGTGGGGTGGGGTGGGGTGGATTTGGGGGATATTTGTCCCCAGGGTATGAAAAGTGTACACTGACAGGAGAGGGGTGTGGTGAGCACAGGTTTGTGTTGGTTTTTGTTGTTTTTTTTTACTTTTGTTTTATTTATTTCTTTATTTGTTTCCGTGGGGGGGGGGGGGGTGTCCGGGGAGCATAGGTTGGTTTGTTTGTTGATATTTTTTTTTTTTAGAATTATTGTTTTTATTTATTTCTTTATTTACCCCAACATTGACAGTTGTATAGTAGAATTATGCAAAAACGGAATAGGGGCGATGTATAATATTTAATGAAACAGTCAAAGTTCATGTAGTTGGAGCAACATGCCAATCAACGGGTTAACAGTTCTACTGTCATGGACATTCACTATGGCAGTTCAATTTTACCGTGCATTTTGGACCCCCCCCCCTCCCCCAAATATGGGGCGGGGGGAGGTAGAGTCAAGAATAGTCAAAGCTTGCTTGGGTGAAGTGGAGGGGGGGGGGGCGGGGGTGAGCATAATGTACTTTACAGATGGCCTCACTGAACAGTGTACACTGCTCATCCCCCCCACACAAAATCGATCCGTGTCTTCCCCTTAAAGCGAAAGAGAAGATTAGTACTTATCCGGCTTTACAGAAATATATGAGTTCATCTGGCAAAATCGGGCTTAAGGTGAAATAGTTATACCTCTTCCAAAAAAAAAAAAAAAAAATCAAAATAAAATATTCTTAAGACGATTTCAAGCAAAATATTTTTACTGAATACAGAAAATTGGCCAATCTTTCATTATTCTAAGTAATTCTCAATTATGAATTACCATAGAAAATAGTGTCTCTTCCCCCCCCCCCCCCCCCCCAAGGTTTCCTCAGGAATTTGGTCTTTCACCCTAAGCCCCATTTCGCCCGACCTATTGACATGACGTGTCTGTAAAAATAGACATACTAAACAAAGAAAAATCAACATAACGACTCTGAATAGCGGAAAACCCCAGCAAATCCTATCTGATGACATCGATGTTTCATCTCATAATTCATACGGATAGAAATAAAATAGAATCCTTGGCAAATAGGCTTTTCAAATTGAATGGGAACAAATTCTAAGTCCTTGAAAGTTTTATTTTATTATTATTTTCTACTACTGTATTACAATTTTCTCCTGGTAAACTAATGCCACCGTTTTCTATTTTAATAATAATCATTATCGAAATATGAAATCTTTCAAGGCAATGTTCCTGCACTGTTTGCACTTTGCTCTTTCTCAGTCCGCCGACATTTGTGCACTGCATCACGAATGCCCCGCGGGACCGTGAATAAAGCGTCTTGACATAGATTTAAATGTCGGGTTTTCTTTAACAACCGATTTCCCTTCCCCCGACTCCAAACACGATATTGTTCTACTAATCTACATGCTGGGGTCCGCGATTTCTTAACCCTGCTACTGTCATAAGAGAATTGAACTGGCCGTTTTGTTCATCATTGGGCTGTCACAACCAACAAAATCAGCTGTCAGAAACATTTATACTCCATCAGGGTTTCTAAATGAAAGAAAAAAACAGCCTCAGATATTAAACTTGTATGATGACAGGGTTCATACAAAGTCTTGAAAACTAATTTTAAGGACTTTTTAAGGACTTCCTAAGGACTCACAGTAAACAAATTAAGGACGCCCGTGACCAAGAAATATTACAATTATACAAGTGGTGTGCAGCACTCATCGAAACGGGATGTTTCTGTATCTAGAGTTCAAACATAGTAAATTCACTCTGAAAAGTTCACTTATTTCAAAGTACCAATTTTCCAGTGTGCAATTGGAAGATTTGAATCTCAAATGTTTCAACTGAAACACAAATTTTAAGGACTTTTTAAGGACTTTGGCATCATTTTCAATTGCCATTTTAAAGATGTTGGCGTATGTTGTTTAACACTGTCCTGTACTAGAATTATTTTCTAACAGAATAGGTCAGGCATGGTGACCTTAATTTCTTGTTTGTTCCACCTCCACTTTCTGCACGGCTGAGAAATTCTAATCTTCAAACGTTTCCGGCTTTAACACTATATTGTGAGTACCAGATCTGGATTAGCAAAGTACCCGTGTTTGCAAAAAAAACAATCAAAAATTCTTTTATTTGTCCCCAGTTTTGTTATTTGTTCAAGTTTCTGGCCTGTTGCATTTTTTATTTTTTTTAATGACGAAGGTCAGTTGACAGAAAGTTCGATCTGTCTTTCCTTTTCCTTTGCATGTTTTTTTTTTTTTTTTGGTACCATGCGATTTTGGGGGGGGGGGGGGGGGGGCATATTTTGAGTGTGTATTCTATTGAACACTGTGTCGCTCTCTTGATTACGAATTAGGGTACTTTTTCCGGGGTCCGTTTTTTTTTTTCATCTAACCAGTTTTTGGCTTGTACCGTATACATGTAGCACAATCAGGCTGCATCAGAGACGAGGTCTTTTATAATCACAAAGCCGTTGACATGTAAGTGCCGCCTCAAAAAACACGGTGAGAAATTAATTAAATTAGATGCCCCCCCCCCCCCCCGGTGAGATTCGAACGCAAGTCTTCTCGCATCACAGACAAATGCTCTAATCACTAGGCTAACGGCGGTACATTACGATTCAGCAAATTAATTAATACGGTACTGCTTCATCAATTCACTGTATTTTACCGCTGCAAAGCGTGAAAAGAAAATCATGGAATCAATTCTACCTCACCAGCTTTACCCGGCGAATTTGCCAGATTTAAAACCAGCAAATTTGACGTTTTTGTCCTTCCATAATTTGCACCATATAATTTATCCTTATCTTCCAGCCACTGTTCCGGGAAAACGGCGCCTCCAGAGACTGTTGAAGCGTTAAACCACGTCATCCGCGTTCTGATTTCTCCGACCAAATTTCCAACTGTTGATTTGAGAACAAATAATGACAAAACGACGGGTATAAACAGATCTTCCTTCTGCCCCATTTGTTGTGCTGACCCAGAGCATCAGTCCTGGAGGGTGGACAAGGAGCGGGAGTAATTTCCGGGTCACGACGGGGTCAAAGTAGCTCTTCCGGTTCCGGAACCGACCAGTGTAATCGAGCTGGGGGGATTTTTTAGAGCATCCAGACAAGGGCACCACACCTCAGGGCCAACAGCTCTGTCCGCGGGAAAAGTTACCATTTCCGGGTCAAAGATAGGGGTCAAAACTGTTCTTCCGCTCTAGTTCCAGGGGATTCTCATTTTTCTTTTCTTTTTGTTTTGTTTTTTTACTGTTTGGTATTTCCATTACATACGTATAACTAGTTCTCTCTCTCTCTCTCTCTCTCCATATTACATACATTATATACAGATAACTTGCTGTTTTCTTTCTCTCCCTCTCCATACATATGTACAACTAGTTGCTCTCTCTCTCTCTCCTCTCTCTCTCCAAAACAAGCATTCTATCGCCCGCACTGAACCATCATCCAAAACCTCATTTGATTTGAATATCAAACTTCGTTTACATTGTACATTTTTCACAGGGCTGATCTTGAGAAATGCGCAGTTTGGACCCAGATCTAATACTTGTAAACGCTTTAAAAAAAAAAAAAACAGTTTAAACATTAAGAACGAAAATGGGAACAGTCATGTTCACGGCTTTTCTTTATTTCGTTTAATTTCGCCTTTATTTTAACGAGTATGGAGTGACCGGAAAGGAGGAGACGGAAAGACAGACATGAGAAGACATTAATTTAACTCTTTGTGTGCCATGAATTTGTCCAGGTTTGCCAGTACAGGAAAAAACATAGTACGGGGAGATGAACGAAGACTAACTACTGCAACATCTATTAATAAAAAGTCGACTTTACTTCTTCCCCGAAACAAAATAGCCTAGTATTCTTGCCCACCAATACATCGGAGATTGGCACAAACCTGACGAGCGGAAAATCCGCCATATCTGTGACTAGCACACAAAGAGTTAATAATATGTGTATTATAACTGAGGTATAGTTGTACTGCCGCCCGTCCTACGTTATATCTGATGAATTACAAAGTCCCCACTTCGCCTTATCTAAATTAGGTATATTAATTTTCAGCTGTTCACCGTCTCGTCTCGACTCTACAAACTGTAACTCTCAGTTCTAACTCTCACATCCAAGACTTTTTTTTTTTTTGGTCATCCCTAATTTTTTCGCCTGGCAGAGGTGTGGTGCCACAGAATGGCCTGGATCCATCAATTGCTACGCAGCACTGGTAGGTAGGCCTGTCCCCTGACAAATAATTCTCAATACCATACAACCAGTTTCATTGTCGATGTGCCCATTAGCAACAGTTACTTCCTTCGACTCTCGATTCCTCTTTTTTTCATACTAGATGGACCTACAAATGGATCCATTACCCCCCCCTCCCTAAATTCCCCAATCGACTTACTTACAAAACAAAAGGCCCTTTCTCCCCCCCCCCCCCCCAACGTACTTACTTTTACAGGGTCCCCAATACCCATCTCCACCCAACGGACATATGGTGCAAAAAGGGCTCCCATCCCCTTCCACCCGATGGTACTACAAAAGGCACACCTCCTCCCTTCTTCCATGCCCCCCACCCCCCCCCTAGTTACACCTTCCCCCCCCCCAGCAATATCTCCTCAGCCACCCAGCCACAAAGAATGGGTTTGGCCAAGCACAATGTAAGGCAAGAAGAATCAAGAGTGACCCCAGTTCTCCGCAGCAGATTTATATATTTATTGCACGCCGTTAAGTGGGTCAACGGGATGATGTTGAGTCTTATCCAAAATAACTGTCGATGTCCTGACCTAATACTGCTCCGGTTACACGGTTCTTCCATTTCACTGGGTTCCAAAGGACCGAAACAGAATGATGGCCAGTCAGTACATACATTTTAGTATGTCACATTTTTTCTTTTTCTCTCTCAGGATGTGAAATTTTTGTTTCACATCGGAACCACCTTCTTCTTTTGCGTTCCCCGGAACCAAATATTTAGATTCAGTCGAATGACCGAAGCGGCGGCCAATCTTTCTCATCGAGCTAGCAAAAATTCCATTCCCACAGAAAGGAGAATGTAAATACAAACAGGCTGTAATTAAGATAAATTAAGACATTTTTAAAATACCACATGATCTTGTAAGTCTACTCTATGTACATGCTGTCACCGTTGTTTGGCACTTCACTAGGCCAGCCTTTATCCTAAAATCTGGTACGATTTTTTTTTTGGTCACATCCTTCCCGACCTCCCCCTAAATGCAGGGCAGCCAAGAACAACAAAAAAAAGGGGGGTGGGGGGGTGGGGGGAGAGAGAGAGAGGGAATTGGGAGAACCACTGAAAAATCTAAAACTGCCACAGACATAATTCCAGTGCGAGTCTTCCATTCAAACACAGACTCCCGACTAAAACATCGTAACGCACTGGCGGATGGGGGTGGTTGGGTTGATGCCGACTGAGGATTGTTTACTGCACACAAGTGTTACTGGGAGCAAAACTCTTAAAACGCCTATAAAACATTTTCCTTCACGCTCCGGAAGTGTCTTTGCCTTAGAGGGGAGGAATTTGTTCCCACGTTCCTGGACGGAACACGTGCTCTTACACGCGTACATCCACTCACTTGAAAGTGAAATGTATCTTACAATACAGGAGCTAGAGGATGAACATGTAAGCATCGAAACTTCGTGAATACGTGATCAAAAATGATAAAACTGAAATTTGACGATAAATTACGTGGACCCATCCATTTTGGACAAATTCAGTATTTAATCGGGGTTCATACAAAGTCTTGAAAACTAATTTTAAGGACTTTTTAGGACTACGGACTCACAGTACACAAATTAAGGACCTGTGTGCCTGTGACCAAGAAATACTACAATTAAACAAGAGGTGTGCAGCACCTATCGACACGGAATGTTTCTGTATCCAGAGCTCAAACATAGTAAATTCCCTCTGAAAAGTTCAGTTATTTCAAAGTACCAATTATCCAGTGTGCAGTAGGAAGACTTGAATCTCAAATATTTCAACTGAAACACAAAATTTTAAGGACTTTTTAAGGATTTTGGTATCATTTTCGGAATTTAAGGACTTTTTGAGTACTAATTTTTTCCTTTATGAAAATTAAGGACTTGGGACTTTTAAGGACCTGTGTGAACCCTGTTTAATATTCTGTTTTGACGATACTTTTTTGAGCCGCAAAAACAAGTCGCATTTTCGTCCAGTAAAATGGAGAAGTATGACCGGAATTGTCCAGTCTCATCAACACGCGAAGACCCTGCTGACTTCACAATCCAGAAAACCGAAGCAAAGGAGACTTGACAGTAGGCAAATCATCTGACGTCACGACTTGACAACGTAAAGCCGTCAAAAGTAAAGCATGTCTAAATGAACGTTATAAATATGATAAAAAATATGTTAACACTTTGACTACTGACGCTGTGAAAGCTAGATTTTCTTTAAAAAAATCCAGTTTATATTAAGATCCACTTATTTCAGTTATTTCAAATTGTAAAATATGATTCTAAATCAGGCTGTTAATCTGTACTTAAAAGCTGGTAACGGAGAAACAAAACCTGTAACTGACGGAGCAATAAAGAGTTAACAGCGATGCTGTTTCAGTATTAAAGGGGTTGAGTCAACTTGTGAGCTTCGGCCTCCTTCAAAAAGGACAAGATGGCATTACAGAATGGCAGGACAGAAGGAAACCCCGCCAGAAGCGCAAACTAATCACCCGTTTGAGAATCACCGCTTTAAACAGAATCCCATCGCCAGAAATAAGATACCCTTACATTGTAAACGCCTTGCCGCTTTTAAACAAAACGTTTATACACGAACTTGTGGCACTTGCAAACACCCACGCTCCATTATGATGTTATTGTCAAGTGCTGTGTTTGACTGGATATTGCCATACAACTCCCCTGAGACCTGGGCCCGCCTACACGACACACAATTATCCGGACATTTCAGTGTAAAGTCATACGCCTTTTAAATCATCCGGTAATGTCATACACTCCGGCAGAAAATAATGTACAAAACTGTCGCCGACTGACATTCTGGACAGGTCATCTCTATCGGATTACCAGTGGTTATTTCCATTTGAACACATCAAATATCCCTCCTCTCCTCCCTCCCACCCGGCCGTGTATGTGTATCTAGCATGGAAGGGTTGGGGGGGGGGGGGGTTAAGTCAATCTGGGAGTGGAAAAAACTTTCGGGGGGAGGGGAGACGGGGAGGGAGATACACACAGAGAGAGCTAGAGAGAGGGAGAGAGAGAGAAATCTCGTAGGTGGATTCGGTTCCACAAAAGGCTCATAATCTCAGTTGATATTCCGGTGTCTTCTTGTTACAAATTTGTCAAAGGGGAGGGGGGAGAGAGAGAGAGAGAGAGAGAGAGAGAGAGAGAGAGAGAGAGAGAGAGAGATGTTTGTTTAAGAGAGTATATGTGTATGCGTGTTTGAGAGAGCTATGTGTACGTGTGTGAGAGAGAGAGAGCAAATTAGCGGGAATGGGGTGTGTGTGTGTGGGGGGGGGGGAGAGAGAGAGAGAGATTTAGAGTACTTTTTTCCTTGCGTGGGGGTGGGAGGGGTGGTTGAGATGGACGGGAGATGAGTCGTCGGAGCTTTGGAAGAGGTTGTGAAACAACAACAACAAAAAAGTCTCAAATCCCCTGATTTAACATTTACAACAACCAAACCCGAGTAGGTCGTTCACGGAGGAAAATGGAATGGAGAAACCCCTCCTTAAATTAACTCATTCCCGACGGCAACATTTGTGGGTGTGGAACTGGAACTCCCAACAGTATCCAGTTTGAAATCCAGACCTAGTTCAATGATGTTTTTTTCTTTCACTCAGTATAAACACAAGACATAATACATTAGACATTAAAGTAAAGGAAAATCAATGAACCAGGATGGGATTCCGTATTTCGAGAAGTTGGCTTAGATATTAATGTTGGAAAATCGGTGCCCACTCGAGCCGAATATTCGGCTTTCCATTAAAAGCCAAATTCCGCTGGCCGAATATCCGGCTTACGGTAGCTAATGAGTTCAGCAAAAATACCCTTGTTCCCTTACTTTTACAATGCTTTCTTTCATCAGAAAGAAAAAAAAAACATCCATTTCCTACAGAGGTTCAACGTTAACATTATGAATGACAACACTGCTCGTCGCTAATGGCGTAAGTCGTTTTTGATAATAATAATAATAATAATAATAAGTCCTTTTTATAGCGCCTGATTCCACAGAAGAGTGCTCTAAAGCGCCAGAGTGCTCTAAAGCGCCTAACAGTTCTCTTAGTCACACAACACACATTTTCATCAACCTATACATAATCACTGTCTCAAGAATGTTACATAATATATCCTGCGTATACGCTTTTGTAAACAACGCTGTTTTAAGTTTTCTTTTGAATTGGATCAAGCTGTTTGAATGTTTCACATGATCAGTCAAGTCATTCCACATTTTAGGTGCACATACCGAAATAGCTTTCTCCCATGATTGATACTTTTGAGATATTAACCCAAAAAATGTTTATTTTCCTGTCATTTTGGTGTCTTGTGCCATTATGATTCTATTTTATCATTACATTTTCCTATTGGCGTGTATCTTTTTCTACAACATTATCTGCTAGCCCCCATGCTCAGGAATGCAAAGAACCGCCATCTGCCTTTCGGCATAAGACTGACATACGCCATTATCGTGGAGCAGTCAAGATTACACAACAGACACTGATGCAAAGGTTTCAAAATATTTTCCTCTCTTGTTTACTTATGTGATGGGTTACTTGAAAAGAAAAACAATATGAAAAAGAAAATCCGGAATTTCTCAATCTCATT
This sequence comes from Onchidella celtica, assembly GCA_963931925.1. Lineage (NCBI taxonomy): Eukaryota > Metazoa > Mollusca > Gastropoda > Systellommatophora > Onchidiidae > Onchidella > Onchidella celtica. The sequence continues at coordinate 33,590,769 of OZ007577.1, forward strand.
CACCAATGGTCTCATCTTTCTTTCTCTTCACACCCGTTCCTCCTCCAAAACCATCTACTCTAGACTCTCCTTCTGTCTTTTCTATCCCCTCCCCTTTCCCCCCAGCCCCTGCGGCAAAAATATGCGATAGGACTTCTTTTATTTGCCATTTTTAAACTTGGAAAGCAAAGGGTTTGAGTTTGAGTTTAACCGCACGCCGGCACGATAACGGCCACTTTGCACCTCTCACGGTTTTGTTTTTTCGTTCTCTCTCTGGGCTAGCTTTCAGCCCCTAGTTGCATGTAGGTAAGATCAGAATAGATAAAAGTGAAGTTACAGATCTAACGGGAAAAGGCCCGTGGCAGCAAGGGGTGGGAGGGGGAGGTTGCTCTGACTTTTCAAAAGAGAATGGTGACACAGCAAGACGTTATGACTACGGTCGTTTTAGAAGTTATGACTACGGTCGTTTTAGAAGTTATGACTACGGTCGTTTTAGAAGTTATGACTACGGTCGTTTTAGAAACAGGCACTATTTTTCTATATTCTTACACACACACACACACAACCCAAAGCCCCACCCCCCACACACACACACAAAAGCCACATTCTTCCCCCTGCCACCCTCTCTTCCAATGTATCCCACCCGTCCGTGAACTATTCATAGACAATTCTAATTTATCACCATCACCCGCCCACACCTCAGTCTGTTCTGCTGTCACACTCTCTTGTCTACCACCCACCCTTTTTCCCCACAGCCCTTCCCAAAATGGAACACAAAAACAAACAAAAAAACACTTGACACACATGACAATGACAGCGCCTTTTGCTTGTTGATCGGCACGTTGACGCGTGAAATCATTCATTATTCATCCCAGATGGCCAGAGATCAAAACAAAACAAACAGATAGATAACAAAGCAATAGATAAAGCCCTATAGGCTTGGTAGAAACTTCATCCTAGACACCACACACTGCACACGTACGAGAAGACATTCACTGGATGGGGGAACTGTTGTTTATATTTCAGCGAAAAGACAAGACGGTTATGATGACAAACATTGGGAAACAGATTTACCCTCTTGCGAATCCCAAAGGTTCTGAAATCACAATTATGCTCAACTGATTTTAAATAGTTACATGAATGAAAAAATATAAATATTTAATGGGAAAAATTATTAATGTTAAAATAATAGGAAGAGTAAGTGTATGAAAGACAGAGCATTTCGGCTGCAGTGCCCGTATTCATAATCAATGCGTAAACTAAAGTAAATACGTTAACTGGTGTTAACACAAGAAATGAATACTAAAGTAAATACGTTAAATGGTGTTAACACAAGAAATGAATACAATTTCTTGCGTTAACACCAGTTAACGTATTTACTTTAGTTTACGCATTGATTATGAATACGGCCACAGATGACCTATCTCAATATTATGATACACTGGGCGCAAATTAATAAAGAGGGTCAAGAAAATCCCATAAACGGCGCCTGCCTATGTCTACTGAATACAGCACATCCTCTTGGCATTGTCTATGACGTACGTCTTCCAAGAAAGAAAGCTACTTTTCCATTTCAATTTCCCTCACGGTTCTGGAAATGCATTTTCTCACATATAAAACCAGATTTATATTGAACTTTCTTTTTCGGAACATTTCTGGACAATACGTTTTTATTATTAATATATACACTACTGCCTAATTGGGTAATGTGATTACTTCAATATCCGTTTCCCTGAGACAAGAAAGAAAGAAAGAGATGGCCTGCGATGGTTGATAGCGACTATTTAAGTGTCAGAAAAAAACAAGGCATTTCGATGACTGAATGGAAATAAAGAAATCCTAGTCGTGACACACATCGTGTGTCGATAAAGACAAAGTGGGCGGATCAGCACTTCCTCCGGACGCTATGAAGAAAGCATCCCGTGGGCAAAAGCAGGTATTTAAGTGTCAAAGAAAAAGCCAAAGTGCAGAGGAAATGACAGGGAAAGGAATGAAGAAGATCCTACCCTCTGACGCCTGTCGTTTACCTACACAAATACTGTCAAAGTGGGCGGATCTGTACATCCTCCTAGCACTCCGAAACACACTACGAAGATTACACCGTGTGGAAATCGGCAACGTTATTAAAGCCGCAAACACAAAAACAAAAGAAAAAATGACAATATCATGCTGACAAACACTGGGACAGATCCCACTATAACAAGTGACGCCCCCCGCCCATACTACAAGAAGTGGGTGGGCGAATCAGTATGTCCCCCAGGCATTAACAAACACATCATAAATAACATTTTCATGGAGGGGAAAAAAAACAAAAATACCAACCGTATTTTGCCCATCAAAAATAGAAAAAGGTGGAAAACCAGGCATGATATAAATTCCTGAGGTCAACATGGAGATTTCCCACAACAGACAACATGACATAAATTGCACGTACATAACACTTAAATACAAAGCTCCACAATACTTGTCGCTGTCGTGGGCGGTTATTCGAAAACAAAAGAACGGACTGTTGTTCAGGGGTCACAGAGTTTCACACAGAACGCTATAGCCAAGCAGTGAACAACACAACTTGTGTTTTGTCTTCTTGGCTTGGTAATTTGACGACGTCCCACTAACAACATAAGATAAGATAAAGTAAGGTGAGATAAAGTAAAATGAGATAAGGTAAGATGAGATAAGGTAAAGTGAGCTAAGGTAAGGTGAGATAAAGTAAGCTAAGATAAGGTATGGTAAGATAAGATAAGCTAAGATAACATAAGGTGAGGTAAGGTAAGATAAGATAAGATAAGGTGAGATAAGATAAGATAAGATAAGATAAAAAGATAAGATAAGGGGAGGGGAGATAAGATAAGATAAGATAAGGTAAGGTAAGATAAGAAATAACTTCCTTATCCTGTTTCCAGGAAATTTGTTGCCACAGCATTCAGTAGTGGTACAACAGTAAATACAATATCTAAGACCTACAGGTCTTTAAAGCATACCACACAAACGCACATTTCTCACACAACATTACCAACAGGTAAGAACATTGCTCAAACACACAAACACATACACTGTCAGAACAATCCATTAGCAAAACTAACAACAGTATACTAGATCAGGAAACACTGCCACTTCGAATTGCGGATGACAGAAAAGATCGTCTATAGCGCTCTCTGTTTATTTTTAAATACAGTATTCGTCCACTTCTTTGGGATCGGACTATCTGATGGAACAAGGGGTGGGAGCAATCATTTAGAATTGATTTTAGTTTCTGTTTGCACGAATGCACAAATAACTTATCAAAGTCCACGTATTCCAAGAGAAAACAAGAAAGAAACACCCAAATTCCTGGCATTTCCGGAAAATTCGCATCTCGGGGAGGGGGGGCGGGGGCTGGGGGAAGTCAATTCTGACCAAAGTGAGCAAAAGAAGTGAAGGCCGATTCCACAAGTGGCCGCCGCCGGCGCGTATCTACTGAGCGGTCAAGTAGGCGGGCCAGCAAATCCTCACGAGAATTCTGAAGCACACCACACATTTAAAACGGTATAAGATGTTTGAAAACAGCAGCAAATTTCAGTTTTAAGGAAAAGAAAAGACAAGATGTTGATATAACGTCAGAAAGAGGCTGAAAAGCTTCCGCTGGGTAAGCACTGAAGACAGTGGTCCAAAAGTGGGCTCATTAGCATGTCCGCACGGACATTTTCAAACACACATTAAAAGGAGGCATAATTAAAATGTTAGAAAACAGCCACATAATTATGTATTAAGGGAGGAAAAGAAAAGACAACAATTTAATAATATAAACATACTATGTTGACAAAAACGTCAGAAAGAAACTAAGAACCTTCCGCTGCGTATGAGCCGAAGACAGTGGTCAAGTGCGCTAATCGGTAAGCCCGCACGGTAGTTTTGAAACACACATTATTCAAAGCACGCCGTGTTAGCAGCCCTTTTTAGCGAGGGGGGGGGGGCAGGGGAACGAGAGATCAGACATTATGTTGATAAACGTCAGAAAGAAACCAAGAGCCTTCCGCTGCGCAATTGCCGAAGACAGTGGTCAAGTGCACTGATCGGTAAGCCCGCACGGTAGTTTTGAAACACACACTAAACAAAGCACGCCGTGTTAGCAGCCCTTTTTAGGGCGAGAGGGAGGGGAGGGAACAGAGATCAGACATTATGTCGATAAAACGTCAGAAAGACCTTCAAAAGGATTTTCTTTTATGTATCAACTGAAGACAGTAATGTGGTGAATGTGGGCAGATTAGTACGCCCTTGGGGTAACTGTGCTAGACTGGATGTAAACTTCACAATCAAACAAAATAGCTTGCTGAAGATAATCAAAATGAACCATAGAGGAAAGGAAGGAATGAAGGAAGAAAAAGAAAGCAAAAACAACATTTTTTTTGTAAATGATGCAGGGAAGAAAAGACGGAAGGGAGGAAAGAATGGAGGGAAGGAAAGAAAGAAAGAACGCGATGCCAAATTTAATAAAAATGGAGGATGGATGAAAATAATGATGGAAGAAAGGAAGGAAAATACAAAGGACAAGAAAGAAAGAAAGAAAGATAGAAAGAAAGAATGAAAGAAAGATATCTAGAAAGAAAGACAAAAAGGCAGAAATACAAAGGACAAGAAAGAAAGAAAGAAAGATAGAAAGAAAGAATGAAAGAAAGATAGCTTGAAAGAAAGACAAAAAGGCAGAAATACAAAGGACAAGAAAGAAAGAAAGATAGAAAGAAAGAATGAAAGAAAGATAGCTAGAAAGAAAGACAAAAAGACAGAAATACAAAGGACAAGAAAGAAAGAAAGAACGAAAGAGAGATAGAAAGAAAGAAAGACAGAAAGACACAACGAAAGAAAGGCCGGCACTGCACGATCCTCCATCATCATTACCATAACAACACCAAAAACATACACAGAACTGGACAGAAAACAACGAATCAAACCACAAAGAAAAAATCCTAAGAAGCAGAAAATAGAAAATAACAACAACAATAAAAACAAAAAGTAGGTTTAGGAAGTTATTGATTTTTATTCTCTTAGGAGCGGAGCATCGATAAGTTATCTTTTGCTGGCGTCCGCTTGCGGTAGTTCTGCTCTCTGTAAGTACAAACATAACCGGCTGCGTGCGGACCGTCATAAAACCGTAACGTAAACCGTCTGTACATCAGAACTGTGCCGCACATTACTTCGTCTTTCTCTCCCTTAAGCGTCTACTACTGCGTTCGTGTGTCGGTCCACCGGGCCGAAAAGGTGTGTGTCCGGGGGCAGCGGGGGGGGGGGGGTGAGAGAGAGAGAGCGAGAGAGAGAGAGAGAGAGAGAGAGAGAGGATTACTGGTATTTGAGGGATGATACAGACAGAAGTTGTAGATATTTTACAAAAATGAAAGCGTGAAAGACAGACGAAGAGAAAGACAGAAGAATACTGAGGCCAGGGTAGAGTGAAGAAAAGCATAAGAAAAGAATGAAGGAAAGCAGAGATTAGGAGCTGGGAAATATAGCTGGTATTCGCGGAAAGACAGCAAAGGGGCGGGTGGATCGAAAAACGAAGAAAGCGAGAAAGAGACGGAAAGAGGGAGAGGAAGAATGGTGAATTCGTGTGAAGGAATTTTTGGATTCAGGGAGAGGGGTGGAGGTGGGATACTACTGAATCAGATACTTGGGGGAGGACAGAGAAGAAAAGGAAGAATAGACAGAATGAAAGCAAAAATGACAGACAGACGGAACGAAAGAGAGGAAGAATGATGAATTGGCTAGTGTGAAGGAAATTATAGATTCAGCGGAGGGGCGGAAGGAGGGGGGGGGGGGGTAAGATACTACTGATACTTGGGGGAGGACAGAGAAGAAAAGGAAGAATAGACAGAATGAAAGCAAAATTGACAGACAGACGGAAAGAAAGAGAGGAAGAATGATGAGTGTGTTAGCAGAGTAATATTATTGATATTTTGGGGAAGACGCAAGTCAGAGAAGGGAAGGAAGGGTGGACAGAAAACATGAAAGCGAGAATGACGGTCGGAAAGACAGAGAGTAAGAGTGATGAACTGGGTAGAGTGAAGGAAAGCACACATTCGGGGGGGGGGGGCGGCAGAGAAATATTATTGACATTTGGGGGAAAGCGCAAGACAGAGAAGGGAAAGACAGATAGACAGAATGAAAGCATGAATGACAGACGGAAAGAAAGAGGGGAATAAGTAGAGGAGTGAGTGGTCAGGAGTATGGTTTCTGGGGTCTGAAGGAGGAGGGGGGAGGAAGGGGTGTGAAGTGGGTGGGGTGCGTATTTGAAAGAAGGCAGAAGAAGTGGTGGATAGAAAGAACGACAGACGGAGATAAAGGGAGGAAGAATAATGAACGTTAATATATAGTCAAAATAAAATTTAAAAAATAGGAATCCGAGCGAGGAGGCGGGGGTGGATAAATAATGATTAATTACAGATATCTGAAGAAATACAGCGTTATTTTCAAGGCATGTTTCACTGACCAATCAGAAGCTGTTTCAGTTTTAAGGGTAGGGGACGTTTATGCATCCTATTCCGATTTTATATCAAAGTTGGAAAATATAAATCTGAAACCTGGAGTTAGTTTCAAGGTATGCCTAATTCTAAATAACGGCTTGCTTGACTAGTCAGGCGAAAAGGGGGCTGGGGTAGCCACTGGCGATCGATGTACACACATGTAGGTATGCTTTGTAAATAACGGCTTGAAAAAAAAAAATAAGGTATTTTGATGGAAAGCACAGCTTCTGAAATGAGTCTGAGAGAGCATGAAGACCGCGAAATATTCCAGATATTTGAAAAAAAAAAAGGGAAATAAAATTTTAAAAAATCAATAGGCTACATGAATGACGTAGGAAAAACGTACAGATCGGACGAATGAAACCTAACACACCGCGTGGCTGCCCCTAGTCTTCGGGGACGAGATGGTCTAGAGGCCAAGTGCTCGCTTCTCATGCCGAAGGTATTGGGTTCGATCCCCGGTTGGTGCAGGCTGGCATGTTGGAAGTTTTTCGACGGGGGGGGGGGGGGAGATTCCTGACCCTGATCCTATAGTAGGTAGGCTGGAGCACCTAGTCTTCTCGGTTAGGGACGAAAAATTCGCATGTTAAAGATACCTTGGTGGTTGAAAATCGAGAAGAGCAGGCCGCACAAGGCCGCTGCCCGGGCAAAATTCTAAAAAACCGAATCGCTACTACAAGAAGTAAAATAAAAACAAGAAAAAGTGAAGTGTAAAATGCCGATGGCAGCGAACCTCCTACAATAAAAACCTAACCACCACCCAGGTCTTCTCGACCCGCGCGGCTTTAAACTGGAAATAAATTTATCAAGTCTTCTGAAACCCATTTTTAACAAACGGGGGGAGAAAAAAATCACTTCCTTCCAAAGCAAGTCTATAATTTGCGACAGGTTTCTGCCATTAACTACAACTCTTTGTAAAAATTTGATGGTTCTGTTTTGTTTCTGCTTTAATTTTTGTCCCCAGAAAAACAAAATGAGAATTTTTCAAAGGAGTCATTAACCCTCTAGCAGCCAGTGTACCATATTTGAACTAGGTCACCTGGAGCCAAAATGCTTTACGTTTAAGAGACTTGCTTTTCCCGGTCTATTAACAGATAATTTTTTCCAAACGAAATACATATTTTTACAATAATCTAACTATTTAAAGTCAGTACAACATACGATTTCAGAAGTTTTTGGATTGGCAATTCTCGTCTGGGGCACTACAGGGTTAATTTGCCTTGCACTTTCACAAATTTACAAGTTTATTCCCGCTTTGAAAAAATCTAGTCCCCCTCCCCCCCCCCCCCCCCCCCCATTTCTTGTTTTGTTTTGCCTTGCTTAACCCTCTAAGGCACCACAATGTATCACCAGTGACACACACATATTTATCACGTAGCTGCAGTTGCCACAAGAACTCAGCGTGAGAAAAGTAAGTTATCTTTAACGACCGTTTACTAAAATAAATATTATTTTTCATATCAACTAAAATGATCATTTGAGTCTGAGTTTGGCTTTTACAGTGCGTCGGCACGATAACGGCCACTTTGCGCCCTTCACTGCCTATTTTGGTACGTTTTCTTTATCTATGTTTCCTATTCCGTTGAATTAAATACATTCAATAATAAATACAATTTTATCACACTGGTAAAATTCTCAAAAGTTGTCTGTATAAATCTGAACAAAAAAGTTTGGTAAGCGAGTATAAACGTTATCAAATCAAGCTGCAGATCTTAGCTTCTTTAAGAAACGACAGGCTGCGTTGGAAAAAAACAACAACCTTAATTATGTCTCTAATGGTCTGTTTACACTGGTAGGTTTTAGGAATAGAAAAAAGGAATGGGGGACTGTGTGGGAAGAACTCTCCTGGCTTGCCGACTTTTGTTTTCCGATTTCCCCCTTCCAAACGCTGTACTGTTTGTTTACACTGGTCCGTTTTCTGAATGAGAAGCGATGCCCATTGGTTTGTTTTGGTCATGTTTCGAAGGGAGAAATCGGAAAGCAAAAGACGGAAAGCCAGGAGAGTTCTTCCCACACATTCCCCCCATTCCTTTTTTCTATTCCTAAAACCTGCCAGTGTACACAGACCATAAGAACAAATTCTCATGAGATCAGAATTCGCCCACAAGCAAAAAAATGGCGTCGAGGCCTAGAGTGTTAAAAAATAAATATATTTTCACAGAAAGTCTAGAAATTCCGCCAAATCAAGTTAATAAACATTATCTTTAAAGCGTTTCTTTGCCAATGCCAGGTCACCATCATTTTTGTTCCAGAAAAACTGGATGGTCAAAGACATCTAATCCTCTTGAAGAGGGTCGACCGGGTGCAGACCACTTTGGCATAATTAATTTACTGTATTTTTGTACGGCAGTCTCGACACTTTTCAGAAACTGCGTCTGCCCTTCACAGAGGGAAAAAAAAGGGGGGAGAAGTTTAAATATTGAAAATGCTGACAGTTTTAATTTTTTTAATTGTTTTTCAATCCTGCTCGTACCAAAAAGCAGGGGAAAAAATGGTAAAATATTGTATAAAATCTTCACTTGCAGTCTCGACATTCTTACTGATTCAGATCATTTATTTTAATCATTCATTCTATTATCATTACAATTCTTATTATTATTATTATTATTTTAAGGAAATATTATAAAAACCACAGAAAAAACTGCGAGGTCGCAGCAAGGCTATAGGCAATGTCAAAATTCGTGGCAAAAAAAAAAAGTTGTATGTAGCAAAGCCTCGCGTAAGAATATAATACCCAAACGATACAATGAAACGCAAACTAAAAGAGAAGACAGCCGAAATATCGGCCAGTTTCTGTCTTCTCTCTTAGTTTGCGTTTCAGTGTATCGTTTGGGTATTATTTCTTACGGGAGGCTCTACTACATACAACTTTTTCTTTTTGCCAAATTTGACATTACTATTTTAAGCAGTGTCTGAGTGTCCGAGACAAGAACACACAAACAAAAAAGACAAAACTTTTAGACTAAAAAACTTCTTATTTGCTATCGTGTGTGTGTTTGTTTTGGGTTGGTGTTTTTTTTTTTCACCCGAGTGTAAAATGTACGCCTTGCATACTGCTGGCCTGAACCCCCTTTTCCCTTTGGTACTGGAGTAGGGCCATTAGAATGGTGAATGTCCAATGACAAGGCCTTGGTGCTTTCAATGTTTAAGTGGCATTTGGTTTGGATAATCACAGAATCAATGGCTTCATTGGAAACATGGATTTTACACAATCCTAAAACTCAATTTGCCGGAAAAAAAACAAAACAAATAAATACGAACTCTTCATTCATTACTATAAATGAGAACCGAACGTGCGTTTCCAAATCTCTCAATTTAAAAAAAAAGAAAAAAAGCAGTTACGACAGTTTACCACGCGGTCTTTGATACGCTTTGGTGGGGGTGGGGTGGGGGGGGGGGGCGCAAACTCCCTCCCCTCTCCCTCCGTGCTTATGTACTTCCTAGATGGCCCCAAAACAGAAATTAACAGTTACAATACAGAAATCGCCGCAATAAAAGAACATGACAGTTACCATAAAGACGAGCAAAGCCAATGGTGAACCTAAAACAAACAACAAGTAAAAATCTGGGAACGGTTGAAATATGAATATGGTAATGAAGCCCATGATTTACGAGGGCGTATCTGAAAATTTGAATCTTTTAACCGCATTCCTCTCTCTCTCTCTCTCTACAACCAGGTCAATGTGGTACTGGCTCGGAAGTACCAGGGCTGGTGAGGCTCTCATATTATTTCTGGTCTTGTGATGGGAACGTATTTTAGCTCAGCGGCTCTCAAAGGAGGATCCGAGTGGGCCCCCGACTTCCTCCAACCTTGTGGCAAGGTTCCGCCAAGTAACATTATTTAAAATTAGGATGTTGTTATAAGCACGTACGTACCCCAAGCGTTTTGCGCTAGGGGCGCGTACGTAAACGTACTATCCCTAACCCCGTCCTTATCTTCAACCCTAAAATCAGAGGAAGAAAACAAAAATAAAATCTGAAAGAATAATTAATCATAATTAATTAAGGTTGCTGTCAAGGAACATTTCGGGAGCTAGGATCTCTCTGGCCCTGGAGTCACAAAAGGCTTTAAAGTACGTACCCCTAGGGCAAAAAGCCTGGGGGGACATACGTACTTGTCACAGCATCCATAAACTTATTTTGCGACAAGAGACATTTCAGCGAAGCCGAGAATTCGGAAACGGCGAGTTCACATACGGCAGACAGGTTAAAGAAATCCATTTATTTTTTGTTGTTGTAAGTAACAGCCAATTCTCTTCCTGGTTCTGGAATTGAATTCACTCAATTATGAAATCTGACCTGGATTCAACTTTCTTTTCCGAACATTTGGATATTACGCACACGATTTTATTTTTAACATTAGTGGATAATATGATTACTTAACTATCCGTGTCCCCGAGACAATAAAGAAAGAGGGAAAGTAAGAAAGAGAGAAAGAAAGAAAGAAAGTAAGTAAGTAAGTTCCTTTCTTTTTTCATCAGAACAATTTTGGTAGTAAAAGAAACAAAAAATCATTCCTTCTACGATTCTAAAGATTTTGCCCTCCTTAAGGAACAATAATCAATTCTTCTGCCTTACATTCTGGATTTAAACAAGCCAAAAAAAAAATAATGAACAAAGTGAACACAAAAAAAAGTTCGATCTAAGAGACTAATTTTGGAGCAGGGCTGTCTTGTTTTTATCATGATATCCCTATAATCAAAGCCATGCATCGTAAAATGTCAGGATTTTGTCTCTGAAACTATTGGTCTTCCGCTGCATAATTACAACAATCATAAAAGAACACATCTATCTTCATAATTATTACAGGATATCGCTGACTCAACAAAATAAGTGTCCGAATTTCAGCGGGGTTATCGAGGCAGAAGCCGGTTAGTGCGACCCCCGGGTGCTGTTGTTACGTTCACCGATTTATTGCTCCGGAACTATGCATAGCACGCACGCATGCACGCACGTACCCACGCCCCACCACGCCCTGTCCCACACGCCGAGACAACTGAAACTGTTGTTGTTTTGCTTTTGTTTTGTTTCGCTGTTTGTTTGTTTGTTTTTCTATGCCGGAAAAGGGAACTGCATTGGTTAAAAAGTCGCGCATTTTAAAATCCAGGAGCATTTTGTTCCGGACACAATGATGATTATTATTATTATTAAAATCACGCCCACCCCATCACGCCAGGGCATTTGAAAAATGCTGCTTTTTGGGTTTGTTTCGTTTCCTTGTTGTTGTTGTTTTTTAGATACTGGAACGAAGGATTGCGTTGGACCAAAAAGTCGCATTTAAAAAACTCGGCAGCGCTTTTACGGACATAATAATTACATTATTAAAGCTTTTAAAAAAAAGTAGCTGAAGCTAATTAAATTTGAATTGGTATGCAAATTCCAGTTCAACTTAGGTTCATTATCGCAAACTTGTAGTAACATTAAATTAAAAAAAAAAAAAAAGATGAAAGAGAAAACAGCGAGTTTGGAGAAAGCCTGTGGACACGATAACGGTCACACTGTGCTAGGAAGAATCAAGGACGATAGAAAGAATGTATAACAGAATGATAGGACAGAGAAGGAGACTCTACCAGAAGCGCTCACTAACCACCCGCCATGAGGGGGGGGGGGGGGGGAGATAATAAAGAAACAGTAACAGTTTTGAGTTTGAAATTTGGAGAAAGCGTCTCGATACCATAACGTTCATATTGTGCTTGGAAGAAGCAAGACGATAGAATATGCAAAAAAAAATAGCAGAATGGCAGGACAGAATGATTAGGTGACGCTACCAATAGCGTCTACCAGCCACGCGCTAGGGTGATTTTTTTTCCGTACGAGCTTTAGCAAAATTCAGGAGCGGGGCAGCAACACACCCCCAAACACAGGACAGCTCCAACACATCCCAGGGATTTTCGGTGATGTTCAGAATCATATCAGACACAGTCCAGAGATTGAAGCACCCGTGGCAGTGTTCGATAGGACGAGAAATCCCTTAGCCGGCGATCTGTGTTTGGGGGGGGGGGGGGGGGGGTGTGTGTTGCTGCCCCGCTCCTGAATTTGCTAAAGCTCGTACGGAAAAAAAATCACGCTACCGGCCACCCACCAGTAAAACAGAAGGCCAGTAATTACAATAAAACATGTGAAAAAGTAGAGAGAATTAGGGACTTCCTTTGCGCTTTGAGGCGCGACGGCTCACTACATACAACACAGAAACCACAGCACTCACCTCTCAGGTTGGCATCCCGCCGTGAGTGGATATCCAGCTTCACCGTGATCCTTTTCTCGTCCTCATCATCAGCGTCATCACCCTCCGAGCCCTGGGGCTTGACGGTGATGATGTGGACCTCCTGGCCCGTTTTGGAGGTGGCGTTGCTCTCGCAGCCAACCCCTGGCTCCAGGTTCTTGTAGGAGGCCACAACATAGTCGGAGTGAAAGTTCTCGGTCGGGTCGCATTTTTTAAGTTCAAAGGAATCTGAAATGAATGAAAAAAATAATTATGTGTTATTTTTTTGTTTTGTATACTTCTTTAACTCTTTGTGTGCCATGAATTTTTCCACATTTGCCGAGGCAAAGAGAAATAGTCGGACAGATGAATGAAGACTAACTACAGCAATATTTATGAATAGAAAGTCGAGTTTCTTTTCTCAGCTACTGACACCCAAAGAGTTAATCCCATAAGGGAAATCTGATTTAGTGTCATCGCAGCCCAGTTACAACTGGAGCAGACACGTCGTCGCCACTGGGAAGCCTCGGTCTACTACTATTACTCACAGTAAGAGTAAAAAACACAAATAAATGCAGCACCTCACCCGTCAAATGTGTTTCAGTTCGGAGTCACATTGTGCTAGGAAAAAGCAAGACACTGGACAGACTACAGCATAATGATAAGATAGAGGGAAACCCCACCAGAAGAACCTACCGACCACCCGCTGGCTCTTTGAGCTTTACAGGCATTATTTTTCTAGCATTCAGTTCACCAACAGTGAGAACATACTGGGACAATGGACAGAAGCAGCAAGAGTTGCATTCCATGCATTAAACAGGTTTTTTTCAGACCTTTCCCTAACATTCAAGTGTTTCTGAACCTCCTCAGATCTTCGTTATTTGTCTTAAACTTTTCCTTATCTCTGTTAAACTAAGTTGTGTAAGTATTTTGTTTTCGGGATCTGTTTCTGATTTTCTTTTTCTTGTACGGATTGATTGATTGATTGATTGATTGTCGAGTGAGTGAGTGAGTCAGTATGCGAGAGTGACAGACGGGTGGATGGATGGATGAAAGGTCGACAGACGGATATTTCTTCATAGGACTGGGGGAAAAAAGCATCTCTCTCTCTCTCTCTCTCTCTCCCCCCTTTCCCCCTCATTCCAGAGATCTATACATCTCCTGAGAAATCCAAACTTTCACTCGCAAAATCCATACGAAAATCAACCTCTTTTACCTTTGCCCATATAGCGCCACGCATCACTCATCACTAGCAACAAATTGGCTACCAAAAATAACAAAAAAACAAATTGGCTACGAAAAAAAAAAAAAAATACAAAAAAAATCCTATCAACAATATCAGCCAAACTAACTATCCAATGATCAATCAACTTCTAAATGCCGTTAACTCCCTGAAGCATCCGATTGGCCATCGATCATTTTTATTATTATCATTTGGTTTTTTCCCAACGCCCGGCTACTTTAATCAGTCAACACACTTAACCCAAACCCCTTGATTTCACCAGAGAAAGAAACAGAATGTCCCTTGACAATCAGGCTTAGTGCCGCGTAGCTGAATTTGGCTTAATCGGAAAGTTTGGTTATTCGCCTCTGCAGGGGCCATAAAATTTCGTTGTGCCTTGGGGGGTTTCCAGAACAATCTGTTTCGGGGCCACAGAGGAAATGTTGTAGGGAAAATACTGTGTAATATGACGAGGACAGGTCAGCAACACACTGACGATAAACAACTACGAAATCTTTTGAAGTATGCATGCTCTTCGCAAGATATACAGGTTACAATTTATCCCCTTTGACGAAAAAGCTCGCCACTCTCGTCCAGTACACTGAGCTACGACCGTAACAATTCGCGACCTTGGTTCTAGTTTGTTCTATCTCCATTCTCTGAAAAACTGAAGATCTTTTAGTATGTAGAAGAGGCATAACAAATGTTTACTCTGACACTTGTTGCAAATGCGTTGTGGCACTCCTCAAGCTCTTTCATAATTCCCATTTATTCAAACTCTGTATCAAAATACTAAAGCCGCAAATGCTTAACGTCGAATTTCTCAGTAGAGCAATAAGCGGAGTTGGAACAAACAAGAATTGTGGTCGCCAATATTATCCAAAACAGCAGCATGGCTTCCGTTCATATCAGCTGAAACAGAAATATCAAGCAGGATTAGGGTGAATGCGGGGCTGTCATTATAGCTGCTCTTCTTACAGTTGTTGCTGCTTTTACGATTGACCCACTGCCAGCACACTGTCTGCCATCGTTTGGCCCAGCTGTCGGAAGTCCCACGTTCGAATCCCCATCGGGGAAAGGTCTAATCTAGCTAATTTCTCTATGTGTTTTTCAGACCTCCATTCTTTGGTGGCTTGACCATAACATACACCACGTCTCTGATATTGTCAATTTTGTGTTGAATGGTACACACAACCCCCAAAAACACAGAGCAATAGAAAACGACCTCATAATGTATGGTACAGTCTATGTGACAGTAACCAAAATGCAAGCTGAAAACTAATTCCCGAACAAATCAATAAAGTTTTTTTCCAGCCCACTTTATGGCACGCGTACGAAAAACAAATTCCGACAAAGTCAAAGCAAAGAAAGTAACATTTTCAGTCCCATCCTCTTTATGCACCCTCTACCCCCCTCTCAATCTGTAACCGTTGCACAAAACCAAAAACGCAAGACTATTCATTTTAAAACCATGACCACCACCACCCCTTCCACCCCCTTAAAACATCACCCCGACTATCTTCACATCCAATATAGGCAAATTTCGCTTAAACCGAAATTCTCAAATTCACGAGGGTTAATAAATGGACTCGGCGTGCGATAATTTGCTCGCGCACACATTTCAAACTTTCTCTCCATACTCACGAAATCAAGAGCAAATACGATCAGAAACAGGGGAACAAAACAAGACCCCCCAAAAAAAAAAATCTGGAATGTTGCAGTTTCCTGTGTGGGGAGAGTGGAGCCTCTCCAATTGGTAAACAATTAAGGCTCGCCCGTTCCCTGTCTTGAAAGGGTTACAATTTGTTTTCCCAATTATCTGTGTTTGTGAACACGGGGCCCGACACACACTGGACACTCTCTGGTCTAATGTTTCCCTTTTAGCTGGACTTCGTGTTACGGCGGTAAGATGACCTGGGGAGCTCTATGAAGTGGGGTTGGATGGATTGTGGAGTGACAGAAGAGAGGAAGAGATATGTAGAGAGAAGTGAGTTGGATTGTGGAGTGACAGAAGAGAGGAAGAGATATGTAGAGAGAAGTGAGTTGGATTGTGGAGTGACAGAAGAGAGGAAGAGATATGTAGAGAGAAGTGAGTTGGATTGTGGAGTGACAGAAGAGAGGAAGAGATATGTAGAGAGAAGTGAGTTGGATTGTGGAGTGACAGAAGAGAGGAAGAGATATGTAGAGAGAAGTGAGTTGGATTGTGGAGTGACAGAAGAGAGGAAGAGATATGTAGAGAGAAGTGAGTTGGATTGTGGAGTGACAGAAGAGAGGAAGAGATATGTAGAGAGAAGTGAGTTGGCTTGTGGAGTGACAGAAGAGAGGAAGAGATATGTAGAGAGAAGTGAGTTGGATTGTGGAGTGACAGAAGAGAGGAAGAGATATGTAGAGAGAAGTGAGTTGGATTGTGGAGTGACGGAAGAGAGGAAGAGATATGTAGAGAGAAGTGAGTTGGATTGTGGAGTGACAGAAGAGAGGAAGAGATATGTAGAGAGAAGTGAGTTGGATTGTGGAGTGACAGAAGAGAGGAAGAGATATGTAGAGAGAAGTGAGTTGGATTGTGGAGTGACAGAAGAGAGGAAGAGATATGTAGAGAGAAGTGAGTTGGATTGTGGAGTGACAGAAGAGAGGAAGAGATATGTAGAGAGAAGTGAGTTGGATTGTGGAGTGACAGAAGAGAGGAAGAGATATGTAGAGAGAAGTGAGTTGGATTGTGGAGTGACAGAAGAGAGGAAGAGATATGTAGAGAGAAGTGAGTTGGATTGTGGAGTGACAGAAGAGAGGAAGAGATATGTAGAGAGAAGTGAGTTGGATTGTGGAGTGACAGAAGAGAGGAAGAGATATGTAGAGAGAAGTGAGTTGGATTGTGGAGTGACAGAAGAGAGGAAGAGATATGTAGAGAGAAGTGAGTTGGATTGTGGAGTGACAGAAGAGAGGAAGAGATATGTAGAGAGAAGTGAGTTGGATTGTGGAGTGACAGAAGAGAGGAAGAGATATGTAGAGAGAAGTGAGTTGGATTGTGGAGTGACAGAAGAGAGGAAGAGATATGTAGAGAGAAGTGAGTTGGATTGTGGAGAGGGTGACAGAAGAGAGGAAGAGATATGTAGAGAGAAGTGAGTTGGATTGTGGAGTGACAGAAGAGAGGAAGAGATATGTAGAGAGAAGTGTTGGATTGTGGAGTGACAGAAGAGAGGAAGAGATATGTAGAGAGAAGTGAGTTGGATTGTGGAGTGACAGAAGAGAGGAAGAGATATGTAGAGAGAAGTGAGTTGGATTGTGGAGTGACAGAAGAGAGGAAGAGATATGTAGAGAGAAGTGAGTTGGATTGTGGAGTGACAGAAGAGAGGAAGAGATATGTAGAGAGAAGTGAGTTGGATTGTGGAGTGACAGAAGAGAGGAAGAGATATGTAGAGAGAAGTGAGTTGGATTGTGGAGTGACAGAAGAGAGGAAGAGATATGTAGAGAGAAGTGAGTTGGATTGTGGAGTGACAGAAGAGAGGAAGAGATATGTAGAGAGAAGTGAGTTGGATTGTGGAGTGACAGAAGAGAGGAAGAGATATGTAGAGAGAAGTGAGTTGGATTGTGGAGTGACAGAAGAGAGGAAGAGATATGTAGAGAGAAGTGAGTTGGATTGTGGAGTGACAGAAGAGAGGAAGAGATATGTAGAGAGAAGTGAGTTGGATTGTGGAGTGACAGAAGAGAGGAAGAGATATGTAGAGAGAAGTGAGTTGGATTGTGGAGTGACAGAAGAGAGGAAGAGATATGTAGAGAGAAGTGAGTTGGATTGTGGAGTGACAGAAGAGAGGAAGAGATATGTAGAGAGAAGTGAGTTGGATTGTGGAGTGACGGAAGAGAGGAAGAGATATGTAGAGAGAAGTGAGTTGGATTGTGGAGTGACAGAAGAGAGGAAGAGATATGTAGAGAGAAGTGAGTTGGATTGTGGAGTGACAGAAGAGAGGAAGAGATATGTAGAGAGAAGTGAGTTGGATTGTGGAGTGACAGAAGAGAGGAAGAGATATGTAGAGAGAAGTGAGTTGGATTGTGGAGTGACAGAAGAGAGGAAGAGATATGTAGAGAGAAGTGAGTTGGATTGTGGAGTGACAGAAGAGAGGAAGAGATATGTAGAGAGAAGTGAGTTTCATTGTGGAGTGACAGAAGAGAGGAAGAGATATGTAGAGAGAAGTGAGTTGGATTGTGGAGTGACAGAAGAGAGGAAGAGATATGTAGAGAGAAGTGAGTTGGATTGTGGAGTGACAGAAGAGAGGAAGAGATATGTAGAGAGAAGTGAGTTGGATTGTGGAGTGACAGAAGAGAGGAAGAGATATGTAGAGAGAAGTGAGTTGGATTGTGGAGAGGGTGACAGAAGAGAGGAAGAGATATGTAGAGAGAAGTGAGTTGGATTGTGGAGTGACAGAAGAGAGGAAGAGATATGTAGAGAGAAGTGAGTTGGATTGTGGAGTGACAGAAGAGAGGAAGAGATATGTAGAGAGAAGTGAGTTGGATTGTGGAGTGACAGAAGAGAGGAAGAGATATGTAGAGAGAAGTGAGTTGGATTGTGGAGTGACAGAAGAGGAGGAGGGATGGCTGGAAGTGACTGGAGCTCGGAGTGGCAAGAGGATTGTAGGGCTGGGGTACAGGAGATTATAATATACGGGATAGACAGATAGACAGACAGACGAACAGACACATAGGCAGGCTGACAGAGAGAGAACTACTGGACGAGAAAATGATAGGAAAGGGACTGCCAGATGGTAGCGAATGAATTGGGGGAGCGGGCTCAACGGGGGGGGTGATTTTTTTTCCGTACGAGCTTTAGCAAATTCAGGAACGGGGCAGCAACACACCCCCAAACACACACAGGACAGCTCCAACACATCCCAGGGATTTTCGGTGACGTTCAGAGTCATATCAGGCACAGCCCAGAGATTGCAGCACCCATGGCAGTGTTCGATTGGACAAGAAATCCCTCCTTAGCCGATGACCTGTGTTTGGGGGTCTGCTGCTACCACGCTCCTGAATTTGCTAAAGCTCGTACGGAAAAAAAAAATCACGCCGACGGGGGTGGGTCGACACGATTTCCTTCGGTAGGCCAGGGCTTTACTGGTACCTGGGTCTAAACACACAATCATGTCCGCTCTCAATCATAAACAACTTCAGTGATTGTCAAGTCTGACAGGGAACAGCCCTCTCTTGCGTCTTTGACATCTCGTCCTGCCACAAACGTTGAAAGTATTACCCGAGACACAGGATATCGAGACGCACCAGTTCATCTTTTTCCGTTCGCCGGCTTGTGGGCGTACCATCCATGTCAACAATGCAACAATTCGCACAACACCCCCTTCATAATTGAACGAAAAAGACTATACCACAGAGCCCTGTGAGTAGTACTCAGCGTGTTTATACGCGCACAAGCTGTGGACATATAATGAAAGAAGGAATGGTCCATCTCGGTATTCTGTGTCTCGGGTATTACCCCGCCCCTTACCTCTGCCACCATTATCTTCACCACTGATATCGAACTTCTATCATTAATGCGCATCAGCACTGTATAAATGCAAACCGGAAAATACGATTCGGGCGGATAATCAGAAGTGGCTAAACACATAATATGGTGCGATTTTGATCTATTTTGAATGAGATGCACTTTCTGAATACTAAACAACAAAAACAAACAAACGAAAAAAAAAAAAAAAACAGCAGACACAACCTGCTTCCAAAATAGCCACTATATTATTATTAATATTAGTTCAGAACTGACAACTTCAATAAGGAACATCTCAAGAGGCAAGTGAACCCATGTCTTATAAAGGCGAGCTGAAACTGTCAGTTAGATACTGTTTACATACAAAAGAGAACACAAATAGAAAAACACTGTGATCTATGAATACAGTCAAAATATGGCAAACGAAAAAAGTTCTATGTGGGAAATAACGCAGAAACGATACGCTAAAAAGGCAAAGGACAAGGAAGAACAACTCAAGCTTTCGGTCGACTGACTCTCTTCATGGACAAAAACGTAATAGGACAGAACATTTTTTTTTCTGTCATATTAAATTTTGTGTTTAGGTCTTTATTTGACGAGGTTCACTACCCTTGGCATTTACACATCACATTTTTTTTTTTCTTGTTGTGGTAGGGATTAGTTGTTTTTTTTTGTTTTTTTAGAATTTTGCCCGGGCCTTGTATGGCCTGCTCTTCACGATTTCCAACTGCCAAGGTATCTTTAACGTACGCAACACGGGTCCTCCGAATTTTTCGTCCTTATCCGAGAAGACTAGGTGTTCAATCCTACCTACCATAGGATCAGGGACAGGAAAATATGAGAAAAATCCAAAAATTCCAATATGCCTGCACCGACCGGGATTTCAACCCGGTACCTTCGGCATGACAGGCAAGCACCTTGCTTCTAGACCACCGTGTCCCATGCTTTGACTTTGCTTTGAGCGTTGCTACGAGCCCACAAAAAAATTGATAGTTTTTATGAATACTAGTCAAATTATGCATACTGTCACCATGTCTTGCGCTTCACTACAATTGCTGGACTCGACTGGCTGTTCTCCTCAAACGTAGCAAAATTTTCTTTTTGTATAATCGGGGGGCCAACTTGCTCGATCTCTTCAAATAAGCATTGAACCTTGCACTGAAAAATATACGCTTGTTTGTTGTATTTTCATTTAAAGTGATCCCCTGGGCCTAAGAAACTGCCTGATAGGGTGGCATTATGTATGTAGACGCCATTATGTCCCCAATTTTACTTAGATAATATAGCTCACTTTTAACGAGGATGGGGTAAGAAAATATACATTACTTTCCTGGTTTTCTAGCAAAAGCTTTGATACTCTCCACACTTACTCTCAAATTGACAGACCAGGAATTGAAAGCTTCAGATGTATTATTTTAGTATCTCGAAAACAAAAATATTTTTCACCTCTACTCCTAACACCTTAAACTACAAGACACTCCCGTAAACTAATGGGCAGTTGGTAGGTTTCTTACTTTGTTTCGTATTTCTTGTACACATGATGATCCCAGTGGAAATTTTCACCCAGTGGAGAAACCAAAATCTCCACTTCAGCTGAAATACTCATGAGTTTCGAGTTTGGGTTGGGTTTTAACGGGGGGTCGGCATGATAACGGCCACTTTGCGACTTTTACGGTGGTTTTTTTTTTTTTCGTTACCTTACTTTGCGTAAGTTTTTTCGCATTCAGATTCTTATAGATAAGATCAAATAGAAGTGAAGGTAAAGAGCTAACAGGAAAATGCCTATAATGTAAAGTATGTCTATAATATAAAAATTTTCTGATATGACAAAAATTTATTAAATCAACTTGAAGATTTCCGCCTCGTTCAGAAATGTTAAGAGATATACGCATGATGATCTAAGTGGAACTTTTCACCCTGACATTGGAACCAAAAATCTCATCCCAGCCGAAATGTTCTATAAGGCGGACAAGTTTCAGTTAGTTTTTTAGATGTTCCCAGTTCAACAACCGCTACTTCAAACAACATTAATGTTGTATTAGGAAAGGGGGGGGGGGGGAGCAACGTTTTTCTCATCATCATCATCTCCACAACCTTCCTACACCGGCACCAAAGCTACTGGGTCACGGATTCTCAAACGAGGGGCATTTTGCGACCTTAGCTCGTGTTTGCCCCGATCCCACTTTTGGCACAACTGAGAAACTCGATGTTGAACGTTTTGCGGCTTTAGTACTATGATACTGAGTTAGAATAAATCGGAACTGTCAAACAGTTTGGTAAGTGCCATAACGCGGTGTAAACAAGTGTCAAAGTGTGCATTATTGTTATACCTAGTGCCTCTTATACAAACTACAAGATCTCCAGATTTTTTTTTTCTGAAACTGCAGGTAGAACGCACAAGGTCGATACTAGGATCTCCCACGTGTGGAATTTCAAACCCAAGAGGAAGGATTTTAGTCACGGGAGGAACTTCTGTCAAAAGAAAAACTCCACATTGAGAAAGAACGGACTCTATGCACTGTGTAATGGAACTAAATCAAGTTTTATGATCTATAATTAACCCTTTGAATACTGACGTCGTGAAAGCAAGATTTTTCCAAAGTCCAGTTTGCATTAAGATTCCCTTATTTCAGTTATTTTCAGTGGTAAATATGAATATTAATCAGGCTGTTGATGTATGGTTGGCAGCCAGTTGTAATGGAGAAACCAAACTTGTAATTGATGCAACATTAAAAAAGTTAACAGGAATGTTGTTTCAGTACGGTACTGAAAGGGTTAAAATAAGATTTTTTTATTTTTTTTTTCATTTTACTGCAATTAATACAGAAATTTGGTTTCGTAAATTGTTTCAAAAATCACCACTGCGGAGTATAATGGTCGAAAATTATTAGACGGCAGTTCGAAACTAGGGATGGAACTGAGATAACCTGAGATCGCAATGAGAGGAACGTCGCCTGAGACTCTGAGAACCTTTGCACTATGGCAAAAATACCATTTTTCCACCTTCCAACTACCATCTTCCCTCCACCCTAACCATCTCAACTCATCCAAGCCGCCACATAAATAAACGCTTGAACTGGCGCAAACCGTGTTTTATAACACCCCCCCCCCCTCTCCCCCCAGGAAAATCATTCTAAGTTAACACCTATACCAGTCCCTCATTGCTGATCCACCTCTGCCCTGATGTGACCCCTCTCAAAGGTGAACGCCCCACACCCTGCTAAAAAAGCTCGGGCTTAATAACAACATTCCACCGGGCCCGGTGCTTGGGTGCTTAAACCACATCAAAAACAGCTCGGTACTCGCTCAATGATCACATGAAAGAAGATTAAAGGTGAAAATCCGCATAATTACAAATACCCGACATCGCCATGATACCGATAGGAAACACTTGCCGGTGTCAGCACCGGTGGGTTTCGGTGTCGTTTCAGTGTCATTTCATTATCGGCGCCGCCTGTATCGGTGTCACTCCGTTATCGGCGCCTGCGATATCGGTGTAGTTTCGGTACCATTTTATGATACTAGATTCAGAGATGGGGTTGGACTGGCGTAATATTATCTGCTTCGTCTCGGTATCGTTTCAGTGTCGCCCAACGTGGATTTTCAGCTTTTCACGGAAGCCCCAGTTCGATGATGTTATATACCGAGTGTTCTCCCTGGCAGACTCGACTGTGCATTAACCAAAAGGGGAGAAATGCAAAAAAGATATCCTATTAACCCCTTCAGTACTGAAACCGCATTGCTGTTAACTCTTTATTGCTCCATCATTCCAAGTTTTATTTCTCCGTTACCAACTTTTAAATACAGGTCAACAGCCTGATTTAGATTCACATTTACCATTTAAAACCACTGAAATAAATGGATCCCATTATAAACTGGATTTGAGAAAATCTTATCTTTCACAGCCTCAGTAGTCAAAGGGTTAAAACGGGGATTACTGTAGAACTAAACACTGCCGGATTACTGAGAAGTACTTAACAGGGTTTTATTTCACTTTTAAGCATAGTTTTATTATAAATCATGAAATATTCTTGAGCTTTCTATCTGGATTGTAATACCGCCTCCTCAGTTCTTGTTTGTTCATATATTTTTTCTCACAACTGAGTAATTCGACGTTAAGTATTTGCCGCATTCGTTATTAAGAGACGGAGTTAGAATACATCGGAACTATGAAACAGCTTGATAGGAGCCACAACGCATTTCAAACAACTGTCACAAGTGTGCATTTGCTATACCTCTTCTACATACTAAAATATCTCCGAGTTTTGTTGGGGTTTTTTTTAAGGAGATAATTATAACAAACAAGAACTAAGATCGTGATATGGTATCACTTGTACGTCAGCCTTTGGTCACCACAAAATGATAATTGAAGACAGAATAACGCAACGCAAAACATTTTCTTCCGTCTTCGGTATAATTCGGATCTGGGCTTATACTGTCCTTGTTCATATTATGGCACTTTAGTACTATGTCCCTTATGCTAATGTTAATGTTTACAAATACAAAAATAATACACCCAACAAAATCTGGCCGGTTTTTACAACTTTCCACCCATTAATGCCCATTATGCTTACACAGGTAAATTCTTTATTTGCACACAACTTTCATCACATTCCACTCCCATCCCATGCCTCTCTCCTTTCCCTTCGCCGTTTTACACTCCTGACTCTTTCCCCCTCGTTCTCTCCGTCTCCGAAACTCACCCCGCCCGCCACAAATCTGTCAATGTGCTTTCTCGTGTATTTATTTGTCAATCATTCCTTGCCGTGCTCTCTCTCTCTCTCTCTCTCTCTCTGCAACCCCCCCCCCCCTTTGTTTTTTTCTCAACCTTAGCCCCCCCCCCCCCCTCCCCGTGTACACATTATTTTAAGAGAGCTATTCCATGCCCTAGTTAGAACTGACCCCCATATCGATCCCCTGCACTCCAGAGGCCAGGACAAAGCGCTCATGTAGTGTGTGTTTTTCCCCCCGCTTGCTGGGATCAGTTGGTAATCTTTACTGTGATTGATGGTGCTGCTCTTCGGTGGTTGTTGTTGTTGTTGTTGCTGCTACGGCTGCTACTGGTTCATAAATGATACGGAATATCGTCGATCGCAATCTGTTGTTCTTGCTACTGTTGCTGCTGTAGTTGTTGTCCTTACAGTGACTGCTGCTGCTGCTGATGGTGTTTCACAAATCATACGGAATGTGGTTGACCACAATTAATTGTTGCTATTGTGGCTGTTGTAGTTCCCGTCCTTACAGCAATTTTCGGGTGTCATTTGCTGCTGTCGTTGTTGCTGTATTCTTTTGCCACCGCATTATTCCCGTCGTCGATAGCTGACTCTTGTCGCTCTCGTTTTGGATATGGTTAACCTCACCTAACTATATTTCTTCACAATCTTGAAATAACTCTTCTTAATCCTAGCGATAAAATCTCTGTCCTACACTGTTCAGACCAACGTATTATAAAGATAGTTCGCTGGTCTTGTCATGAAACCATCCAAGCATACTAGCACAACAGTTTCTGAAGATGAACTCTTTTTTTTTTTTGTCGAATATTGTGAGGCAGAGAGAGAGAAAGAAAGAGAGACCTAATTTGTTTTTTGTTTTTCTTAATTACTTCTATTCATACCGGCGTACGATGCCATATTCGCAAATCCATTTATATGCAGACTCCGAAAACAAACAAACAAACAAACAAAAAAACTGCAAACCATTAACCAACTTCTTATGTTACAGTTTTAAAAGACAAACGCCACACCATTCTGCTTCCGGGTATCTTGACAGATGCGGGTAATCACAATTTTCCGAACTACAAATAACATGGGTAGTATTATTTTATTTTAATTCATCACCTTAGGGCTGAGAGTCACACAAAGAATTTTTAATTTTTTTTTTTTTAAATTACAACTGTTGTTTGTCAAATGCCTCAAATCAGGGGCGGTACCAATGGTGACGGCGCTTGATAATATGGGTGTCAGGTTGGAATCCCGCTTGGATCCATGTTTTCATTAATCCACAATTTGCTTCCTTCAGCGAATGAATGATGGGGGAAACTGCGTTATGGTACTGAAAATAGATCATAATAGCGTGTCCCTGTTCTAAAAGCATGGAGTCATAAGAGGTTGTTGCGAATTTTACGTGTGAATTATGCAAAATGAACAAATTACCCACAGTTTGAAGCATTTTTAACATTATCCTCTTACATCACAATAAGTCGGGTTACAGGCGATGAGAATGCTTCCAGAGTTTTGGAGCCCTCCCAAAAAGGGCCTTTGAGGGCAGAACTTTCACCCTTAGCTCCATTATAGTATGATTGCCACATCTCTTATGTTCTTTAAGTTAACGTGCTAACTAGTTCATATTATAATGTGCATACTGTCACCACTACCTCGTACTTCCATTGGACTGGCCTGCCTTTTCAAACCTGGTACGAATTTCATTCTACAAAAAAGCAAAAAAAAAAAAAAACAATTTCTCATGTCCTCCCTACGCCCTAAACACAGAACAATAACTTCTGTAAAATCCAGGTCAACTGGCAAGACCCGGTATCGCCGTGTGTTTAAGGCACTCGACACTCACTCATCAGCGACCTGGCACAGATCCAACTATGGCATACCCTCATTGTGAGTAAAAAGGACGCTGAACGCTA
Source organism: Onchidella celtica (assembly GCA_963931925.1). NCBI lineage: Eukaryota > Metazoa > Mollusca > Gastropoda > Systellommatophora > Onchidiidae > Onchidella > Onchidella celtica. The sequence continues at coordinate 33,616,782 of OZ007577.1, forward strand.
ATGAAACGAACAAACAAATGTTCAAATATACAAGTTTTGTGAGCATGAGAACTGCAAATTTGCGATCGTAGCCACAGATGTCCCGTATTTACAGGATCAAGCCTATGCCACAAGTCATATGACCCAGTGAGTCAAATATGATCCTTCAATCACAAACATACGGGGCGTGAGCTTGAATACCCTGCTATTACATCAGTTAGGTAACACTGTACGATTTCAGTTTAGGGTGTTCCATTTTCCTCCTATGGAATTTGTTGTTGTTGCTGTTGTTGTTTTTCGTCTTGTTAAACTGAATGGACAAGAGTGTGTGGATGTTTGTATGGAAAGAAAAAGTTTGTGAATGGATCGCAGATGGATGGATGGCTGGATGAATAGATGGTTGTAACGACGGAATTTGGATGGACAGATGAATAGACGAACGACCTGGCGGGCGTACCGATGGATGGATGGACGGATGGATGAACGGACGGACAGCTTAATGGCTCAACACATAGTAAGGGTGATTAAGCTAAATTATTATGACTAACTTGCAGCAACCCATGGCCCGCGGACTATATATTAATACCCACATCACATACAGTACAAACAAACAAAAAGACAATCAACCAAACAATGTCACACTTCTACAAAGGCCAACAAAAAAAACAACAAAACAATCTGACTGTAGGACACGTAATTTGACTTTCACAAAAATGTACATAAATCTAACACAAAATAAGCCCAGGCGTTCCCATTCATAAAACTTGCCAGCGTTCTGCCGTGCTACGGAAAAAACACGTATACACCATACACGAAATGTTACTATAGACCCAACTTTTCCCGTCGCGCCGCCACGTTTTATTCTATGTTCAATTTCCACTTTGTGAAGACGAAAAGAAACTATCAAACCGCCACCGTTCCCTAAGACTGTAGTAATTCCAAAAATCGAAAAAATCGATTCTTATTCAACCAAAGAGTGTGTATTTATAGAGAGATCTCACTTCCGCCAAACTGCGAAACTAGGTCGCTGCGATAAACAAGAACCTGAAGAATTGAAAGAGGCCGCCTTCACCAAAGATTGTGTGCATATCCGTTTACTGTGGTTTGTTCATATTTTTGGGCTGATTGAAATTATTTAGAGCCGTTTGTAAGTTCTTACTGTCACGAGCAGAGTTAGGGTCTTGGGGATGTTACGACTGCACGAGAGGCAGCTAACTCACACTCGGACACAACCACACAAGAAAAGTATTAAATAACTAGAGCGTATATATGTCAGGCCGGTCAGGCCATAGTTTACATAAATATTAATAACAAAACAAAAGACAATAGGGGTATATATTCAAACCAAAAAAAACTCTAATTAATAACTTAACCAATGATATTCATGTAACTATGGAGGTACTGCAATCAATAGTGGATAGGTATATTATACGAAACTAGATATCAATTTAAAGTGACAGTTGAGTCGCCACTGGCCAGTCGCCAGGCAAACTCTCCCTAAATCATATGGGCTTGAGTGTTAGGAGAGCCCAGTATGTTCAAAGCCTACAGAAGCACTCTTCGGCTTGTAGGTAATTTAAGCAGTTGCCAAAAGACTATATTTTATGCACAATCACTATTCAATTCATCAACAATGTGCTATATTATTCCAATCATACTATGGCAATAGATCTATGATACAGGACACTCGTGGTCGAGTGCCAGCTGGGGTTTCCTTAGTCTTCCTATGGGGCTGTAGTTCTCTCTCTATCTCCGATCTCTATTATGCTTGAACAAATAAGATATATTACCATTGGTCACGCCTACTGGTAGGCGCGAACATCAATATAGCGCAGCGTGGGCTTTCAAAGGTCAGCCCACTCAGACCTTTCTTTCTAGAGCTCAGTCAGTCCGTTAGCAAGGACTTCTTGTCTTCAAAGCACACAGTTCAGGTACTGGTCAACCGGAGATACTTCACGACACGATGCTTCTGCTCGTCTGTATTCACCAAATCTGAACGTTACACGATGTTTTATACTATCTGGCTACCCAGCGTGCTAGTCCGCTGGCCCAATTAGTTCAGCTATCTCATAGTTCGAAACCTCCCCCCATTTTAATTGTAGTAATACGTCTGCACTATTCTACCAGCCAGTTAACGTGCAAAACTTGTCTAGTCATAATTAACAATGTCAACTAGCCCCACCTTGTTTCACCCCTACTCCATTACTTATTAATCACGAACATTAAAACCGACAAGCGTGCATCTAACAGTTTAACTTTACATTTATTTATTCACCAACTATAATTCGCGAGGGCCGTTCAAGGCCACCAGCCAATTTCTCATGGCCCTGGTAAAACAACAACAACTCACTCTCTGCGTGAGTTTTAACAACATCTGAATCATGACACTTACACCCCGTGGAAATGCACAAACGGGTATTGTTTGCCGCAGCGACCTACTTTCCGCTCCATGCTAAAAGTGCAAATCGACCAACAGTGAAACCTCTCTATACATACATACTCTCTGGTTCAACTACATTCAACGCCGCATCGAATGATCTTGGTTACAGACTCCTACGCCCCAAAATAATCAAATAGCAAACTTTTAAAAAGTGATCGTATTTGGACCTGTTGTGCCAAAATAAAACCGTTTTTGCTTCTCCTAAAAGCTGGTTGTTGTTATGGGCGTATGGTATTTCACATTGTATAAGTAGAATGCATATGACATCACAGAATGTTTTTGTTTTGATCTTCCTACACTAAAGATGGGCCGTGGATCAGCTGATTAGTGTAACGTCGAGATAATTATGTCTTAGCGACTAAAACACCTGCGCCAGTTGCATTGTAGTTGATTGTTATGACAGGGGTGGAAAGGATGAAGCCAAGCTGGTCAGATTCCCTGCCATCCGTGTAAACACAGGAAATGAAGTGAAAGAACTGATCGAACATCTCCCACTGAACATGTACACACGCGCCATTGTTTACTGCAGCGACCTACTTTTAGCTCGCCACCAGTTGGTTCGTGGCCCGCAATGCAAATCAGCCAACGAATCAAAATCAATGCCACAATTGCCATGGTGATGCTAGGGTCCGGACACTAAAGACGGTGGAATATGCGCATACTACCTATGTGTACGTCTCTGCTGAACAGTGAACACAGCACAATATTTTCTCTATTTGGTTTCGCAATTAGACTCGCGCCCATAACTCTCAAGGCACCGTAATGTATCACCAGTGATACACAGATATTTATCACTGGGTTGCAGTTCCCGCAAAAGCTCAGCGCGAATAAAAGTAAGCTATTTTAAGTGTTCTCCACAATATAGACAATAATTTAATAATCTGAATGATCATGAAATATCCCTTAATTACGTCCCTCAGAACAATATCTCACGAAAGAATTCGCTCGCAATCAGAAATGGGGACGGCGTCTAGAGGATCAGCAAAAACCAATTACCACAGTTTCAGGGACCGGAATTCAAACGTACAAAATACTAATCCAGAGAGAGCAAGCTAATTATGACACATTCTATAAGACGAAGTTAAAAAAATGCATTTGACCTAGATTGGCATACACAGTGTTTTGTCCGTGGACACGTTAGCGCGGGGACATAATTATATAGCTAAATTATGCATTCCAGGAGGAACGTGATCTCCCATCACTGGTAGGTACGGTAATTCAGCATTCTGGTCACAGCTTGTACTAATGTCATAGCGGAAAAACACTACTTAACTCACATTCATGAACAATGGCGTTTTCGGTAATGTCAAGACCTGCGTGAAAATAGTACTAGGGGTAAGTTTCTGAAATGATCAATATTAAAGTCGGAAACGGGTTTTTGGGACAGTTTTCTGATAAACAAGTTGAGGTGCCCCACGCTGCCCGGGATAAATCCGTTTATATGCAACATTTTCAGTTCTGGGTATCCATATCAATTTGGATCTACTTGAACTTCCGTGTTCATTTACGTCTGTTTGTTTCTTCGTCCAGTTCAGCCGCGTACTCTGCTTTGTAAGTGAATGGTTGCTGGGTGTTTATGATTGGGTCTCTTTCTGTGCTATCATTTTAGTTTACTATGTTCCGTCTATCATGGTGCTTCTTCCTAGCACAGTTAACATTGTGACATAATTGTGGACGTGTTTTCTTTTCAAACCCAAAACGCAATTGCTTTGTAAACTCCATTTTTAACAGTAATGATACTATAAAAACAGGAATTAATAAAGCAAAGCAGACCGCAAAGACAACAATTCCAACTATATGACAAGGTTCAGTGCGCATCGAGAATTTCGTTCCGTGCACGCCCACTTTCGTAACAAGCTGCCTAAGCCGTCTCGCGCCAGTTAACAATTCAATTATTCCCCCATTCTGGGGGTTGTTCCCCCGTCGTGCGAAATTTTATGCTCATATAATATGTATAGCTAATATTATGTCAGGGATCGGCAACCTTCGGCCCAAGAGCAATATTGGGATATCATGCTTATCCTGCCCGCGAATGATCCGTCAACGCCAAAAATGAGGATAGTCCAAATTTTCGTGATTCTACTTTGGTTGCAACCCTGGCATTTCTTGTGATATCTTGATCACAATTGTTTTTTTACCATGCGTTTTTCGTTATCTGGGGCAAAACATGTCTAGATTATGTGTTTAAACGCGTAGTTCCCATGTTATAAGTTATTTACCTGGCCCACTGCCCTTTCTTTAACACGTAATCCGTCCCACAGAAATTAAAGGAGATATCATATTAAGCCAAGTCAGACATAACCAGTTGCTGTCACCAAAAAAGTACACCAAAGAAAATAGTGGCACAAGCTGACTGAGTCTGACCGAGTTTAGGATGACAGGATCTTCCCGGGGTTTACTAGGAAAATACAGGAAATTGTAGTGCGGTGTGCACCTCTTGTCTGCCAGCAGCTGACTGTTTACGAAATAATTATAAAAACCACAGAAAAACTGTGGGGTCGCAGCAGGGCTTTAAGCAATGTCAAAATTGGGCAAAAAGGAAAAGAGAAGTTTGCAATGTATGGTTTGGGTATTATTTCTTACACAGGGCTTTGCTACATACAACTTTTTCTTTTTGGCCAATTTTGACGCAGCAACCGACTGTGTCTGGTCGGGGTTGATATGACACCTCCCTAAAAGGTTGTCGGCCTCAGGCCTACGTTATGCTCACCAACCATATTCACTTCTTCACGCCAAATTTCAGCAAAAACCCGTTCCGTTGTTCGCCTGTCTATTCATAACATTGAGGTTTACTTGTGTAATTTTTTTTTTTTTTTACAGATGTTTGATCGAGTGATTGAATGATTAATTTCTGCGTGACAAGTAAACCACGGGATTTGATCTCAACTCTCTGGCGCCATATGTACCGATTGTATCTCTACGCCAACCGGTCGTACCAAGCCACATGCACTATCGGTACTAAATTAACATACAGATAAAAATTATGAATCTCGTTCACACCTCACCGATGGAAGAATATTCATTATCTGTTAACACACAACTGATAGCAAACCACCCCCCCCCCCTTCTCAAAATGAAAACATAATTGAACCACAAGGGGAGGCGACAGAGAGAGAGAGAGAGAGGGTCAGTCAGACAGACAGACAGACAGACAAACAGACAGATGGAGAGATACAGACAGGCATAAAGATAGACAGACAGAGAGAAAGAAAGTGAGCGAGAAGGAGAGAAAGAAGCAGAGAGCGAGAGAGACACACAGAGAACTGAAAAAATGCGAGGACAGACAAACAAAGAGACAGATTGTTTTACTTGAAATATATTCCTAACCTTGAATGTTTAGTTACAATATACATTTGAAATGTTGTGTTGACCCTTAGTCAATACGAAATAAATAAATAAGTAAATACATAACATTTTCACGGAGCTCACAGAATATTCAGCAAAAAAGCGTTGTCATCAGCAGTCGTGCGAACACACTTGTCTTTTCATAATAAGAGCCATCGACACTGAACTACAAAAGGAACGTGGCCTCGCTTTCAATAATGGCATAATGGATCTGGAGTGTGAAGATGCAAGCGCCTAAAAATTCCGTGACTACGAGATCAAATATTCTGCAACTTTGTGACCTGACTCAATAATTGTTGACGATAAGTACGTAGTGACATCCATTTGGGACCAAAAAAAAAAATTCAGTCTTTGATATTGTTCATGTACGATTTTTTTATTTTTTTTTAGCCGTTAACAAAGAAAATAAGATATGCAATTTGTGGTGTGGAATGGACGAGTATCATGATCGTATGTGGCTACGTGACCATCGAGTTGTTACGAACGGCGACACTTTAGCTTAACAGTGGATCCTTAATCGCAATGGAAGCGAAAAGTATCACTATTACAATATTGTGAAAGAAACACTTCATACTGTGTTGTTGTTCTTATTGTTTTTGCTGCTGCTGCTGTTGCTTCTGCTATCACAGGATTCAAACAAAGTCTTGAAAACTAATTTTAAGGACTTTTTAAGGACTTCCTAAGGACTCCCAGTAAACAAGGACCTGTGTGCCTGTGACCAAGAAATATTACAACTATACAAGAGGTGCGCAGTATTATCGAAACGGAATGTTTCTGTATCCAGAGTTCAAACATTGTACATTCACTCTGAAAAGTTCAGTTATTTCTAAGTACCAATTATCCAGTGTGCAATTGGAAGATTTGAGAGTTGAAACACAAATTTTAAGGACTTTGTAAGGACTTTGGCATCATTTTCAGAATTTAAGAACTTTTTGAGTACTTATTTTTTTCTTTTATGAAAATTATGGACCTTAAAGACTTTCAGGACCTTAAGAACCTGTATGAACCCTGTATCATTATTTTAGATAATGTCACATTAGGTCCTTCCGCTGTTGCTGTAAAGCGTCGCGGGAAGATTCAAGCGCCGATCCAAAGCTACCTGTGTGTGGCCTCTGTAGGAGTGAGGTTGTGTTTCTTAAAAAACCTCACACATTCCCTCTATCCACTGTCTTCTTGGCCTTCCACTGTCTCAAGATCCGGAGGTTGTGGTGGTACATGCTCGGGATGCTGGATGGTACATGGTGTGGTGACATTCTCATAAGACTTCCAAACCATTTTGATCTGTTGTCTGTGTATGCAATTTATTACAGGTTCCGTCCCTATTATTTCTCTAATGTTTTCGTTTCTTATTTGGGTGTTGTAATGTTGTTACAGGTACGTACATGCCCCTAGTTCTTTTGATGTTGTCGTTGTTTTTTGCCCTACGGGTACGTATTTTAAAGCCTTTTGTGTCTCCTGAGCTAGAACGTCCTCTCGATATGCTCCTTGACAAACTAGCATAATTATGGTTAATTATTCTTTCAGATTTTCTTTTTCTTTCCCTCCTGTCGTTGTTGTAAGTTGTTGTTTTGTTGGGTTTTTTTAAGGGTAGGGGACAGGATTAGGAATTCGATAAGATTTAGGGCTGAGGATATAATGATGGGGTTAGGGATAGTACTTATACGTACGCGCCCCTAGCGCAAAACTCTTGGGGTGCGTGCGTACTTATAACGAACGGCCTTCTAATTTTGTCCCTTCTGGTCTAGTTTGCTGCCCTTCACTTGTTTCAGTCTTTCTTTTGGATGCCCTTGTCTGTTATCATTATAAATAGAGTGAATACAGACACTCCGAACAGTCGTAACAAGAACAGAAATCACCGACTGAGACACGGCCCTAAAAAAAAATTACACAAGCTGCTGCCGTATAAAGTTTCATTCACAAAAGTAACCCAATTTGGACCTGTTATTTTTCACTGCTAAAACAACCCGGACTAACTGTAGGCATATCCGCCGTATCGTGTTTATGTAACCACTGATCATAACATCAAAAGATACCGACATCAAAAAGTAATCATCCCAACATCAGAGAAAAAAAACAAAAAAGGGAGACAGAGAGAGACAGAGAGAATTCACAGGAACATATCAGGCTCATGTATGACGCTAGGACATTTTTTGGCTAGGGTTAAAGGACGGTGACGAGAAAATATTTGATAGTGATGGCGGTTGTGGGTTGCTCCGCCCTGTGACCTGTATGGGCGGGGGACGTAGCATAGGATACTAATATTAACCATTAATCAGTCTTGTGCACGCGTGGATTTAACATCTATTCTTCCCTCCTCACCCTCCTTCTGCCAGTCTCTGTCTAGCCAGTTCCAGACGAGCCATCAACAAGGTTATGAAAAACTAATCCATCCATTTACCATAACCAAAAGATAACCCTGGTACAGCAAGGTATGGTCATTTATTTGAACAATACTAAATTACTACATGGACTGTCAGATAACAGCAAAGTACTAATCAACCTCGTGGCGCCATCGAAAAAGGAGCGGGAGGAAAAAATGACGCTAGGACAATCAACCCCATCATGTGGGACAAGGTGGTCTAGGGGTAAGGTGCTCGCCTCTAATGCCAAGGGTACCGGGTTCAAAACCAGGCCGGTGCAGGCATGTTGGAAGTTTGGAATTTTTCTCAGATTTTCGTGCCCCTGATCCTGTTGGGGGGTAGGATCGAGTACCTAGACCTCTCGGATAAGGGCGAAAAAATTCGGAGGGCTCGTGTGCACGTTAAAGATACCTTGGCAGTTGGAAATCAAACAGGCCACTGCTCGGGCAAAATTAAATAAAACTCATCAATACCATTTCCTCCCCCCCCCTCATCCCCCCCCCCCTAAAATAAATCCTCCGACCGCCGCTGCACTGTGGCGACGACGTGCCTGCTCCAGTTGTAACTGGGCTGCAATGACACAAAGGCACATTTCCCAAATGGGATTAAAGAAAGTATACAAAATACAAATCATCACTAACCACTAAACTATCGTCTCTGATAGATCTGAGTCTCAGTTAAGAGTTCGGAGAAACCACGTGGCCACGATAACACTCACATTGTCCTAGTTAAAAAAAGGAAGGCGACAGGCTGACAGAATACAACAGAAGGATAAGGACAGAAGAAGATCCTGCCGACAGCGCCCACCAACCACCCCGCTCTACAACACAACCATACCAACAACAAAAACCAAATACCAAATGGTCCAAATCACAAAATAAAAATGGGAACAAAAAAAATGACTGGAAAATATATACAATCATGTGTGTGTATTGTCAAACCCCATTCATAACGCTGGGCCAGAACAGCTGCCAACATTCAACCTATTATTATTAGCATATCTCTCTCTCTCTCTCTCTCTCTCTCTCTCTCTCTCTCTCTGTGTGTGTGTCTCTCTCTCCCTCTCTCTCTCTCCCCCTCCCTCTCTCTCTCTCTCTTCAAGTGCCGGATCTGGAACAGATATCGACGATCACAGTTCGCCACTCATTCCTCCCCTCGGATGCTCTCAAGAAGCCCATTACTGTCCTGGTTTTTCCCCTGTCACCCATCTGTTACTGGCACGTATCGTACCCAAATACGTACAAACAACACAGCTAAATACCAAAACGCTAAAAAAAAAAAAAAAAAGCTCACACACACACACAAATGACTGGTAAATGTCAACACCCGCAACAGTCTCCAGGACATTCAACCTAATCAGTATTTTGTATGCTTTCTTTAATCCCCATTTGGGAAATTTGCTTTTGTGCCATTGCAGCCCAGTTACAACTGGAGCAGGGACATCGTCGCCACAGCGCAGCGCCGGTCGGCGGATTTATTTATTTTGGGGGGTGGGGGGGGTGGATGAGGGGGAGGGGGGGGGAATGATTGATTACCAAACGTCCCTGTTACTGATCGGTACCAAAATACATTAAACTAAATACCAAAACTTTTAAGAAACGTCACGCCCACAGTTGCAGAGGACATTCACCTAAATCAGTATTACCAAACGTCCTTGACAGTACCAGCACAAACAAAAACTAACTACCAAAACTTTTAAGAACTGAATAATAAATACTGACTAGAAAATAGCAAACTCATTCATGGCGCCAGGACACATTTGCCTAGTGACATTCAACCTAGTTAGTATTACTGAACGCCCTTGGTACCAACATACAAAAAACTAAATACCAAAAAAACGTTACGGAAATAAAATTTTAAAAATAATAATAAATACTCACTAAATAATTCCAAGCTCATTCGTAACCCTAGGGCACATTTGCCTAGTACATTCAACCTAATCAGTATTACTGAATGTCCTTGACGGGTACCAATACACAGTAACTAAATACAGAAACGTCACAGAAATTTTAAAAAGTGATAATTATGACCACAAAATATCAAGCTCATTCATAACGCTAGGACACAGCTGCCCAGTGACATTCAAACTAATCAGTATCTTCAAGATTCAGCGAAAGTTACTAATAACAGAACTAAATATCAAGACGTTACAGAAAAAACAATTTTAAAAAAACAACTGATCCCAAAAAAAATATTCCAAGCCCCAATCATAACGCTAGAACACAGTTTCCCAGTGACATTCAACCTAATCAGTATTGCCGAGCGTCAGTGAAAGGTGCCAATAAGCAAACTAAATACCAAAACATCAACAACAACAACAACTAGAAATTACTGCAAAATAACCACTTTCATTCAAAACACCAAGCCACAACAATTGCCTACAGACACACAACTTCAAAACACCAAGCCACAACAACTGCCTACAGACACACAACTTCAAAACACCAAGCCACAACAACTGCCTACAGACACACAACTTCAAAACACCAAGCCACAACAACTGCCTACAGACACACAACTTCCCATTGGCTGACCTTCCTTGATAAACAGCCGTGTTACTATGTACTTAAAAAAAAAAACAACAAACAAGTAATTCTCAGACCAACTCTGAAATCTTTAAGGTGCATAATATTATGCCACTGTTTTTAGACTGCATTTCGTGGTATCTTCACATTCCGCTGCCGCGGCTTGAAAGTGTTGTTCGATTTCTTTTTTGCAACACGATGCACATTCGTCGTGTCTGTATTTTTACTTTGTAAACACTAGATGAAGTTCCCGGCATTATCCGGGATAAACCCTTCCATCTTTCTCTCTCTTTTTGGTCTAGAAAGCTTCCCATATTTTACAGTCGTACTGCAGATTTCATGCGTACCAGAGCACTACGCACTCATTTCTGGTAGGGAAATTGCCCGCACCGAACTGAACACGTATTACTACATCGTTTCCGGTGCGGTGGGCTTACTACAGGGAGCCAAAACAAATACCATTGTATTTTACATTTTTACAACTTTTTATTTAAAAATACCTGAAACTTGAACCAACACAGTCGGTCGATACAAAAGCGATTGGACTGGATTAGTTGACACTTAAGAAAATTAAGTTTTTAATTTTTGAAACTGTCATTTAGTCTGTAGCGTCGAGCAAAAAAAGGGGCAAAATTGAACCATAATGAATTACTCCCGCCACTATTTTTTTTTTATAATAAGACTAGATGAAGTTCCCGGCATTATCCGGGACAAACCTGTGAACCCATCGTTCTCTTTCTCTCTCTTCTTAGGTCTAGAAAGCTTCCCATATTCTACTGCCTTACTCCAGATTTCATGTCAGATAAACAAAACTGAATTAAAACTCTTTGATGAAAACAAAAAACAAAACAAAAAACGGGGATTTGACATTATCAAAGGTGATCAGTTAATGGCGTGTTTACCTGTAGAGTCGGATGTTTTCTGCCATTTTTTTTTTTACTTTTTTTTTGGGGGGGGGGGGGGGTCTATAAGGAGTGCCACGGGCAACAAAGACAAACCAGACTAAGGAGTTATTTTAGACCGTCTCGGAATCAAAGAAAGGGGGGAGAGGGGCGGGGGAATAAGCAAATGAAATTTGTTTTACTTTGTGCTATTATTGGGGTTTTAATCAACCTTTCTCAGGGCTATGATTAGATGTAGAAATGTAACAAACTTTAACCAAAAACAAAAACAAACAAGGTTCTATTTCGCAAGACCCGGCATAAGTGACAACAAGAAAATTATATATATATTCTGTATTACATCATGCGATAACGGAGCTTTTGTGTTTAGGACTTTATTTTAGGAGTTTCGCGGCCACTGGCATTTACACATCATTTTTCTTGCTTTTGTTTTTCTTGTTCTTGTTTCTGTGTGTTTTTGTGGTAGGGAATCGTGTTGTTTTGTTTTTCTTGTTCTTGTTTCTGTGTGTTTTTGTGGTAGGGAATCGTGTTGTTTTGTTTTTCTTGTTCTCGTTTCTGTGTGTTTTTGTGGTAGGGAATCGTGTTGTTTTGTTTTTCTTGTTCTTGTTTCTGTGTGTTTTTGTGGTAGGGAATCGTGTTGTTTTGTTTTTCTTGTTCTCGTTTCTGTGTGTTTTTGTGGTAGGGAATCGTGTTGTTTTGTTTTTCTTGTTCTCGTTTCTGTGTGTTTTTGTGGTAGGGAATCGTGTTGTTTTGTTTTTCTTGTTCTTGTTTCTGTGTGTTTTTGTGGTAGGGAATCGTGTTGTTTTGTTGTTTTTTTAGAATTTTGCCCGGGTAGCGGCCGTGCTCGGACTGCTTTTCTCGATGTTCAACTGCCATGGTATCTTTAACGTGCGCAAATTACGCACGGGGCCTCCGAGTTTTTCGTCCTTATCCGAGAAGACTAGGCGCTAGATCCTACCCTACCACAGGAAATTTTCCCCCGAAAAAAAATAAAATAATTCCAACATGCCTGCACCGACTGGGAATCGAACCTGGTACCTTCGGCATGAGAGGAGAGCAGCTTGCCCGTAGACCACCACGTCCACTACAATGGAGCTGGTGTTGTAACCTTCGGCATGAGAGGAGAGCAGCTTGCCCGTAGACCACCACGTCCACTACAATGGAGCTGGTGTTGTAGAGGAGTGTAAAAATAAAAGCAATTACACAAGCTTTTCAGATGTCTATGGCTTTGCGATGTACTAGGGCAGGGTAGTTTACCCGTGGGGAATGGGATGATAAAGCTGGAAGGCTGACTGGTTGCTGTTCTTGTTCTTGTCAAAGATATTATCTTGCACGGTAGCTAACCAGTAAGACTGAATATAACCAGGGAATACGTATTTATAGAGAGATCTCACTTCCGACAAATTGCGAAAATAGGTCGCTGCGGTGACAAGAATTGAAAGAGACCCGTCTTCACCAAAGATAGTGTGCATGTCTGTTTACTGTGGTTTATTCATATTTTTGGGCTGATTGAATCTAAATAGAGCCGTTCGTAAGAAGTTCTTACGCCCCGTGGAAATGCACAAACGGATATTGTTTACCACAGCGACCTACTTTCCGCTCCGTGCTAACAATGGTTTCGCGGAGCCTCCCGTGTCTCGCAGTGCAAATCGCCCGATAGTGAAACCTCTATTATATACATTACTATCTGATACAACTGGCACGTGAACAAAACGAAAGAGATCAGTGATGGACATGGTTTTGCTTTGTTTCGTGGGGAATGGGGGTAGAGGGTGCATCTTTTCAACATGCGGAGACTAAATTGTGGGGTTGAGTTAGAGTGGGATCATCATCCCCCGGGCAGTGCTGTCTTCACCCCCTCGGCACCTCACCTATTTCTGCTTGTGGGCGAATTCGGATTTCGTGAGAATTCCTTCTTAGGGGCATAATTAAGAGGTTTTCATGATCATTAATTAGTTGTTTTATTATGTATCTTGTAGTAAATACTACAAATAACTTATTTTCCTCGTGCTCAGTTCTAGTGGGAACTGCAACGGAGGAGTAAATGTCTGTGTATCACCGACGTCGGCGCAATGCCGTAACCAGACGATCGACATAGGGACACTGCCATTATCACGGAGGGTTAACGCATAGGCACACTGGGCAGTTGCACGTTGCCCAGGGGCCCCAAGGGAAGAACATCCCGGGCATAAAAAAAAGAATCTGCCCGGGGGCCCACAATGATGTTGGGACGGCCCTATCCCCGAAACAGGACGAGGTTGGTAGGCTTTGGTTCAAAGACTAACCTGAAAATCTACCTATGCGGGCGTTAGCTATCATGACTAAACACGGCTCTGACACATTGTTTCAAGGACAGAACACGACACTGACATGTCCCCCTGAAACAAGCGTCTTCGCTTACACATTCATTGCCCGTATGAAATGAAAAATGCAAATGTGAAGCCGTGCTCCAAACTGGTTTATCCTGTACCACATCTAGAAAACAACGATTCTGCCGACAAGAGCCAGTTCAGTTACGTTTGTGTACTGATGTGTACGTGGGATTTTCCCAACTGCTGCGTCATTGTGAAACGCTCATCTTTTCCCGGTCACTCGTGAACAATACTGTAATTTCCAAACAACGATACAATAATAGGTACATTTTCTGTATAACTAACTCTCTCTCTCTCTCTCTCTCTCTCTCTCTCTCTCTCTCTCTCTCTCTCTCTCTCTCTCTCTCTCTCTCTCTCTCTCTCTCTCTCTGTGTCTCTCTCTCTCTCTCTCTCATTTCCGAAATGGATAGGAGATATTTTTCCTTCTATTTCATTTCATCGTCTCTGCCTTTTTCTGTGTGTCTCTTCGTCCGTATTCATTGATTGACTGGTTGGTTGGTTGGCCAGTCGGCTCATCAGTCGGTCGGTCTGTTGGTCGGTTGGTTGATTGGTTATTTGACAATACATAATATGCAAGACGACACTTAATTGGAATTGATATTTTATTTCTCTTTTTCCTCAGACTAACTGTCTGAAAATCTATCCAATCATTTTTCTGGATACGTACCCACCCATTTATCCATCCATCCACCAATCAACCTGGCCAAACACACCTTTACTTATACATTTATCCATCCGGCCTTCCATTCATCCACACCACTACCATCCATCACTCCATCCACTAACTCAACTATTCACGGTTTCCTCCGACACTCAATCCTTCACTCTTTCATCTCGATCTATTTGCCATGTCTCCCCCACCCATCAGCCCACTCAGCTTTTCCATCGATCTATCCATCTATTATCTACATCATTATTATCTTCCTGTTTGTATTACAACAATAATCCTACACACAAACGACAACAATAATGAAAGGCCCCGAACAATTAACACCTATAACATAATACTAGTCAATCATGCGGCAACATCACTTCAGTGGGGTGCACAGATCAAATATCCCGCTTGTGCACACGTTATTAGCTTCTCAACAGCACTGGTTTGTTACGACAAAACGCCGCATTCGCTAAACACAAATCTTACAGGAGATAAAAGATTTTTAAAAAGACGAACTCTTCCCCCGTTTCGCTACGTTTTGTTCTTTCTTAACTGATTCACTTGCAGTTAGTTTCTTTCAGAGAAGGAGAATTCTCATGTGTCCTTTACAAAGAGAGTGGTCAGTGATATGGCGTAGAAAAGTAAAGAACAAGACATAACATTTATAAAATGTGATAAAGCGCTTCATCCCGCAATACAAGCTCATTCATATTCAATTCACCAGTACACTGAACATACTAAAACACTGTGATAATGGTCAGCAACAGCTGTGGCTGTATTCTATTAACTGAAAAAGTTGTGTTTGAAGACGTTTCTTATGAAAAGTTCAGTATTTTGTAGATCTCTTTAAGTTTTGAGGCAGCCAATTTCCAGGTTATTTATAAATTACTGGTTGGATCCTGAACTTTGTTTAAACATAATAACATGTGCATGTTTAATTTTTATTGCTGGCTTTCAGTACCGCTAACAAGCGCAGTACTGTCAGCACTGTGAATGTGGCATTTGGTCACAACTGATATGCCACCGCTGTCAATATGCCAGGTTTGGTCGCAAAAAAAAAAAAAAAGAAAGAAAACGCCAACAATGAGTTTTATAACCATCGATGTAGAGATGTAGAACAACTTCCTGGTTTAGATCTAGATAGAGCAAAGAGCCATACATAAAATACGTGCGCTCAGGTGTTGGAAGAAGGGAGGGTGGGGGGTCTCTCCAGTGTACGAAAAGTGTACATAAGGGGGGAGGGCGAAAAGCAAACGTACATTAATTTTCAATTATGCTAATGAACAAAGAAATTTGGCTTTGTTTAACCATTTCAGTAAAATAAGTTTTCAGACTACATAAAGCGCATGTCTCTAATGAAATAGTCTGAGAAATTCTACGTTAAACGTTCGCGGCTGTAGAATTGTGATGGGGAGTTGGAATAGCTCGGAACTGTCAAAAAGCTTGGTAAGTGCCACAAGTGCATTTAAACAAGTGTCAAAGCGTGCATTTGTTACAACTCTTCTACATACTAAAATATCTCCAGTTTTTCAGAAAATCCAGGCAAAACCAATAAGAACTAAGGTCGCCAGTTGTCAAAAGCACCAGGAACACTTTCATTTCTTCAACAGTTCCTCAAATGTTCATATCACTGTAGCTTTACAGCGCTGTCCTCCGTAATTACTGTATGTGAGTGGATCTGGGGAAATTGGGCTTAGGATGCAAGAGCAAATTCCTCAGAAAAAAACTTGGTTTTGGGTCTTCATTTTAGGAGATTCGCTGTATTTGGCATTTACACATCACTTTTATTGTTTTGATTTTTCTTGTTAATGTTTTTGTATGTTTTTGTGGTAGGGATTTTTGTTGTTGTTTTGCAATTGTTGCCCGCGGCAGCAGCCTTGTTCGGCCTGCACTTCTCGATTTCCAACTGCCAACCCATCTTTTACATGTCTCCGACAAAACCCTTCCGTAGGGGCAAACAGTAATTTGCTATGGAAATTGAGATTTGCTTACAGAAATGAAAGATTTGCCATTTTTCCGCATTCAGTTAAAATATTTTGCTTCAGATCGTCTTAGAAATATTTTATTTTGATTTTTTTTTTTTTAAAGAGGTAGGCCTATTTCACCTTAAGTCTGAATTCGCCATATCCACTCGCTATGGTTTGTACAATGTCGTTATCATCATAATATGTTACAACCTGCCTGTTCTGTTCACCCAAGGACACCTGTTCACGTACGGACGTCATAGGTCACATAATATAACAATGCTCTTATTCTGCAATCTAGTGTCAACTCACGCACGCAAATTAGCGCGACTTGCGGTCATGTCCTAAGTTTCATGTTAAAGTTGACCCTGCGATGTGTCTAATGAAGCGTGAGCATCTCCATTCATTGGCCTAAATTAAAAAATATATATATATTTAAAAAATCCCGCAAGCGACTGCATTGCAATAAAGTTTCATGTGCGCACCTGACCTCAACGTGCAAATACTGTCCTTTGTCAGGGTGCGTGAGTGAGTGAGTGAGTCACAGGTCTCCCACCTGTGCCATTCCACACGGATGTGCTAAAGAGAACAGATCCTTACCGCGGCCCGGATACCGCGCCCGACTGTGAAATTTACACTTCAAATTTGACTGTTGGCTAACATACAACAATTACCTACAACATTTGAATCATGCCACGCCGCTGCCACGCAGAAACAGATTAAGTCTAAATCTGACAAAATCTATGGCGGGGAATCGGGTAACGTTGTTCTTGGTTGTTGTTGGGGGGTTTTTTTCTCTTGTATCTAAATGCCTTAAATAATATGTGAACCTATTGCTTACCAAAGATGAAAGGAACAGGGAAGACAGACAGAGAGTAAGTGAGTGAGTGAGTGAGTGAGTGAGTGAGTGAGTGAGTGAGTGAGTGAGTGAGTGAGTGAGTGAGTGAGTGAGTGAGTAAGTGAGTGAGCCAGCAAGGGTGAAAGAGAGCATGAAAGACACAGAGAGAGAGAGAGAGAGGGAGGAGAAGGACATAGAGAAATAGAGAGAAAATTAGAACACTCAGCACCCCTTTGGATTTTCCCCACTCCAGATTTTCCCCGCGGTCAAAGGGTACACCCTGTAATATCACACACACACAATTGCATTAGCCAGGTAAACAAAGTCTTCAAAGCTGCAGGTAGCGGCATAAGGCTTTAACTCGATTATGACACTTTCGCAATGCATGTTTGCTGAGATCTTCCCCTCCCACTCGTGAGCTTAATTGAAAATAGATAGCACGTTTTTCAAAGACGCATGCACGCTGGGTGTTTTGCTGACTACAAAGCACGTTTTTCCCCAGCACCTTCGTCGATATTTTTATCATTATTATCGATAAAAATGACAACAACAACAATATCAATATCGAAACCTAGGCAATATCGCCGATACATGTCATGAAGTATTCGAGTCCAAACCAGACGTCATGTAAACAGTTTAACAGTTAACCCCTTGACTACCGATGCAGTGAAAGCTAGACTTTCTCCAAATACGAATCCATATCAGGATTTATTTGTATAAATTTAATGGTTGGTAACTGGCAACCAAAACCTGTAACTGATGGAACAGTAAAGAGTTAACAGTAATTCTGTTTCGGTATTGAAAAGGTCAAAGGCTGGTCGGCACTGATGATGGCAATTCCTTGCGGAATCGACATGGTTTTCCGTTGAAGAACATTCAGAGCACTGTATTCGACATGCCCACCTCAAGAAAACCGATCACTTAAACGAAAAATTTTCTCGATGAACGGGGAGGGCGGGGAGGGTGAGGGCAAAGCGGTGACGAGGAGCGGTAATTTTCTATGCTTGGTTAGCTTTGAAGTCCGGAGGAGACAAGACAGTTTTGGGGGAGCGAGAGGGGAGTTTTGGAAGCCGTCCTAATTTATGAGCAACACTTAAGCTAAAGATCAAGGTGTCTCATTATGTGAGGGGAAGGCACACTGTCTCTGCTTGTTAAAAGTGGCAAGGATAAACAGGTTTTTGAAGAGCTGAGCCTCAGAAAAAAAAATAATAATAATAGTAACAATAATAATATTATTTTTAAAAAAAGGGGGGGGGGGGCAATGTTGTTTTTTTTTTTTTTGTTTCCAGCTGTCCTGAAACAAGTTGCGCTTTATCAGCTTTGCATCGTGGGTTTTCGTAAGTCTATTTTCGGTTCTGAAGACTCATTCTTCGGGAACGCGCGCAAGACGTGAACATATAGGGAACGGGATTGAATGACACAGTTACTATATTTAGATTTACGTCATGGGACATTCGAACCGTTCGACGCGGCGGTTCAGCACAGTTATGGACTCTGTACACACTTTTCATGTGCAGTTGATCTTTGTGCCTCGAATCGCACCACAACTGTGCTTAACCACCGCGTTGAACACTTCGAACGTCCCATGACGTCATCTGTAAATTTAAATATTATAGTAACTGTGTCATTCAATCCCGTTCCCTATTAAAGGCATGCAGGAACATTAACACCTATCGCAGAGTTCGGAGGCGTCAAAACTGTCTTCTTCGGAAACATGGCCCACTGGGCAAAAGCACAGAGGAAAAAATTATGAGGGACTAGAAGATCAGAGAACTTGCAGCTGACTGCGGACGTACCTCATGGGAAGGATCCGTCTCGGGGGTGGGACTGGGTATTTGAACGGATGGAGGACGAAGAAGAAGAAAGCTGTCTTGAGTCAGCTGAGGAAAAGCGAAACCCCTCCCACTAAGTCAGAACAGACGCAAAACAGACGTAAAAGAGACGCCGAACAGGCTTGACTCAGTGAACTGCAAGCCTTAAAGATAAAATAATGTGTACCCGGCCATACAATTTCATTCCTCCATCTCAAGCTAAATTTCATCTCCCAGAGTTCTTGACATCAGTTCTCTCTTGTTTATATTTCAAAGTCCACAGAGTGCACAGTACACAGACAGCGTTTTCACCGGACACCCGATGGACTACCAACAATATTTTATAATAAAAGTAATAGAAAGAGTGTTTGAATGTGTGTGTGTGTGGGGGGGGGGGGAGGGGGAGGATCGAGTACCTAATCTTCTGGGATAAGAACAAAAAAAATTCGGAGGGCCCGTGTGCACGTTAAAGATACCTTAGCAGTTGGAAATCGAAAAGAGCGGGCCGAACAGGCCGCTGCCCAGGCAAAATCAAAATAAAATTCATCCCTACCACCACCCCCCCCCCCAAAAAAAAAACCGCCGACAGGCGCTGCACTGTGGCGACGACTTGCCTGCTCCAGTTGTAACTGGGTGCAATGACACAAAGGCAAATTTCCCAAATGGGATTATTAAAGTAGTATACTAATAAATACATGGTGGGACGGGCAGTAGATTTCTCATCTGACTGCAATACACTACTCTTTTATTACAAGGACAGTCCTTTTCCCCCCACCAAATTGCCCGCTATTTATAGCCCCAGTATCACACCAGAAACAATCGGGCTAAAACCCGCTTGCGGTAAATGCCTATACACTACAGCCATAACACTTATCAACACTCCCCATCTACAGCTACTACCAGCAGCTCCTTTGACATCAACAGAACCGAACAAGAACCACACACAATACCTACAGGAAATAAAACCTAGAGACCCGTACAATTTCACACCTTCTAACTTGGTCATTTACATTGTCGTTTAGAGGGCCGGTCGTAGTTTAAAGGTGTTATCCTCTACTTTGTAGCTTGGTGGGACCATAAAGAAACACGTTCTGTCTGAATAGTCGCTGTGCATTGTCGTGTACAGGAGGGCCTGTCGTAGTTAAAAGTGTTATCCTCCTCCACTTTGTGGTACAGTAAAGAAAAAAACCCTCGGTCTGAATAGTCGGCGTTATCAGATGAAACATCTTTCCAATTTCAACTCACTGAATTTGGGGGACCATCCATAAAATACTTACGGACAAGCTAGGGGAAAAGACCGCATATCGGCTTATTGTCGATTTAGGTCAATTCCACGTACTCAACAATCATGATCTAATTATAAAAAAACAATAGTGGCGGGAGTAGTTCACTGTGGTGCAATTTTGGCTCTTTTTTTGCTCAACGCTACAGCCTAAGACAGTTTCCAAAATTATAAAATTAATTTTCTTAAGCGTCAACTAATCCAGCCCAGTCGCTATTGTACGTACCGGCCAATTATGTTGATTCAAGTTTCAGGTCTATTAAAGTAAAAAGTTGTAAAAATGCCAAAAACAATGATCTTTGTTTGGGCTCCCTGTAGTAAGCACATCGCACCGCAAAAGATATTAATACGCGTGGAATTCCGTCCGAGCAATTTATTTCCCTACCAGAAATGAGTGCGTAGTGCTTCTGCTCATGAAATCTGTAGTAAGACTAGACTATTAATTATGGGAAGCTTTCTCGACCAAAAAGTGAGAGAGACATAGAATGGTGAGTTCACAGGTTTATCCCGGATAATGCCCGGGCATCTCATCTTGTTTATTATAGAATAAAATATGCTCCACCTATCCATCTGGGTTACAGGTTTCTAGGACTGATCATTTCTTTAGGTCACCATAAAATGGAAACTGAGCAAAAGATAAAACCAAGGCTCAAGGTGAGAGGTTGTTGTTGTTGTTGTTGTTGTTGTTGTTGTTGTTGTTATTGCTGTTGTTGTTACTGATGTTGTTGCTTGCGACTCTTGTAAAATTTTGTTTATACGGCGTTTCTCTGCAACACGTTAGTGTTATGATAAGGAGTTAATAATATCAATCGGAACTGTGAAACAGCTTATGTGCCGCAGCCCATTTTTAAACAAGTGTCAACGTGTGCATTTTGTTATAACTTTTCTACATCATACCAAAAAAAAAAAAAATGGAGACAGGACAGACAAGAACTAAGGTCGCCATGGGTGTGGGAGAAGGGGATTTCTAGGACATGAACGTATGCATTTGAGTTATGCTACAGAATCAAAAAGCTCGGGTTTATTAGCCTTGTGTCCCATACAAATAGTTGTGGGATTATACAAAAACCGAACATAGTCTACAACGTATCCAACGAAACAATTAAATAGTCCATGCAAAATTCCATTTCACTTTTTAATATTACCAAAGCCTTATAATGAATTTTCGCACCGTTAAAATGGCTGCTCGCTTGTAAATATAGAGGGTCGGTGGTGATAATGTTAAGCCAAGTGCATGAAACGTGTACACGGAAGGCCGGGGAGGGGGGTTGTTTCCAAAAATGGTCCACAAAAGAGCTTGCGAACTTTCCAGGATGACCCCTCAGTCCACTGGCCTGGAGCCTCCGTTCAGTACATTCAAGTCATGGGTTCTTTCCAATCTGCTTCTGAGTTTCTTTTGTTCCTTGGTAACTGCGTAAATTGCTTCAGACAACCAAGGCCATCCACACGTTGTTATTTCCAACTTCAAACTGACGGAGTATACTCTCTTTGGACATGAACTGCTAAACTAATGAAGGGGGGGGGGGGGGTTATTAGAACAAAAGAGCACTATGAAGAGGACAGTACTGCTGCTGTCATTAAAACTGCCGTCTTGGCAATAAAATGGTGACAGATGGAGGAACGGCAGGAAATTTAATTGGTTAACGACTTCCCGGCTCGCGCTGATAACTACTTCCGTCTTCAGTTGTTTTGTTTTGTTTTGTTTGGTTTTCGGAATGAGGTTATTTCTTTCCCTTACCCTTTTCCTCTACATTACTTGTTTAACTGACACTCTGCCATAAGCAACTGCCAGCGGTTCATCCGAAAAAATGCCCCTTTCAAATGATCAATTCTTTGTTAAAATATCCATATGCCATTCACTTGACATTTACCCATGCTTATTTTTTTTTTAAGATCCCATGCCCTGGTTTCACTGATTTCCATATCACTGGTCACCGTCTTTCAAAGAGGACGACAGTGTGAGACCTCTTATTCTCTGAATGAAACTTATGTTCCACTAGGACGGGGGACCGGCGAGCGTGATTTTTTTTTTTCCGTACGTGCTTTAGCAAATTCAGGAGCGGGGCAGCAACACACATCCCAAACACAGGTCATCGGCTGAGGGATTTCTCGTCCTTCAAGACCTTTTAAAATTTACCCACGTCCACCTTTACGTCTTTCCATGTGCAATACGATATTTTGTAGAATTTAAGGCTCGGCGGTTAAAAAGCCTTTCATGATTACATTGGAGGCCTTTCTTCCTTTATAATAATTAGGATCACCGAAAGAAATGATAGAAACAAGCAATAATCTCTCAAAATAATGAAGTTTTTCTTTCTGTCTAGCCACATGCCACCATGCACACCTTCATCATAAGGCAACACAACGTCCATGCCAAGACGCCAAACAAATCTGAATATACGGACTTCGTAACGTTGAGTAGAAATGTTCTATGCTCCCCCGGCCCAGTGGTAGTCGGGTAATCTTAAGACTCCCCGTGAAGTGGGGTGGGAGGGGGGGAAGGGCGCAAAATTGGTCCCATCAAAGATTTGCGTCAAATCGCCTGGAAAAGCGTACGGGCTGCGCATTGTCTTAAGTATGTAATTTATATGCCGTACGCGATATTGCCGGCAAAAAATGAAAGAGAGAAAGTTGAGGTGGGCTAGGGGATGGGCAGAAGCAATCATACGTGGACTATACTGGTAGTAGAAAATGATCGTGCATAATTACGCTGGACACATAATGAAAGGTGGACTTGTTGTTTTTTTTACCTCATTGAAGGTTGGGGCGGAGTTAGACTGTGTGTGCGCGCGGATTTGGGAAGGAGGGAGATGTGAGAGAGAGAGAGAGAGAGAGAGAGAGAGAGAGAGAAAGGGGAGAGAGAGAGAGAGAGAGAGAAAGGGGAGAGAGAGAGAGAGAGAAAGGAGAGGGAGAGAGAAAAGAAAGCGAGAAAGAGAGAGAGGATGGAGTAACTGTACGAAATGATCAAGCATGACGATCATGCTGAGGAGACGTTTCGTTAATATTGGGTATTGGCGCGGGGGTGCATCTTATTTAACCTTAGAAGGTTGGTGGCTGTGATGTTTCCACTTTCTCTCACTAACTTTCTTCTGACACCAGCCGTGATGGGCACGGCACAAACACACTAAATAATCGACTATCTCTCTTCTATAAGTTATAACAAACGATATCTGTATTGCTTACATATATACAGTAATTATTAATTCATTCAATAATAATAGGAACATAGGTCATACAATTTCATGTGAATTTCGATGGAATGAAGTTGATGCAAATCAGTACATGCTAATTAAATGGCTTCGTAATATTCAATCTCTAGCACATTTTATAAAACACATGGGAACATTCAGCATAAGGAAACCTCTCCTTTAGGGGTGTATGGCGCTATCTGGGCACTGGTTCTTCCTCTCTACCCTGGCTTGACTGCGCAGTTAGATCAACAGGTATCGGCAGGTACCAATAGGTCGGGAAGCCAAGAAGCCACGATGTCGTTAATCAAAGTACAAGAAGTTGAGAAGCCAAGAAGGTGTTGTTCTTCCTCCTCTGCAGAAAAACAATCGCAAAGTCCTAATCTACTGCTGGAAGGCATGACTTCCATACTTACTCCATGACGGATATTCATCATTAACACTTTTAACCGCTGACACTGTTATAAGTCAGGCTGCAGCTCCCATACTCCATAGGCTCCCATATAGGCAATAGAATAAACGATCAATACAGTTTTAATGATATTTACACGTTCCCCACGAAGAATAACGCTCTCTCTAACGGACCCCATCCTATAAGGTTTCGTAACATATATATAACGGCGTTTCCGTGACTCTCTCAGAGGCAGTAGTTATACCAAAGTAAACCCACTAGATTTAGGTTCTACAATCATGAACATTAAGTAAAATACACATACATCGTACAATTAACTTACCACTCAGCAACAGCCCAAATGCCGACAAGATACCAAAGATACCACGCTCTGACAAAGGATGTTTGCGGGTTCCCTGACCTTCCCCACTCACAAGACTAGTACAAAGTTACAGTTGCAGTTGTGGTCTCCTCTTCGGCACGAAGCTGGTGAGTGCTCTCAGCGGTCTGAAGTTGGAAGGAGCGTTCGGGGATTTATACCCAGTCAGGTAGCGTTCCAAGACGCCCACCGAGTGTGCATTAGTTATCCTAATAGCCACCCCCGTCGGCTCCACGTCAAATACTATTGAAACAGCTCTACCCCCCAAGCAATTCCCAGGTGATCTGATCGACAAGTACGGCGGTCAAGTAAACACTACCCTTTTCGGGTGTCAAAGCGCTTCAGTTGCATCCCATACTTTCCCCCTCTGGCCTACAATGACTCTGTCTCCCCGCCGTTAACTATCTTCCCACGCTAGTTATAGGCACAATATTATTATAACTACTAGTTATACCTTGCCAATCTATCACCCTGTTACAGTGGCGAGGAAGTTGTGTGTGTAGGTGTGTGTGAGGAGGGGGTGGGGAGCCTAGAGGGCGCGGAGAAAGAGAAAGCTACCGTACGTTGATGAGACTGGCACAACCGTAGTAAGATGATCTATCATGTATGATCGCGCTGAGCACATTATAAAACTTGAAACTTATTTAACTGTAAAAACCACCTAGGAAAGGTCAGGTGTGGTCATGTGAGAGGGCCGGACATCAATTGAGACTGAGCTGATCCGAAGTGGGATGGTGAGTAAGACGTGCACTAGCCAATCAGACGGGTTAACTAGTTGATTGGTGGTGACGTCAGGACACTGAGTTTCAGTGAGAAAAGAAACTACATGGCTGGTGCGAAGACATCTCATTGGAACTATAGATTGTGACTATCCTCTCTCTCTCTCTCTCTCTCTCTCTCTCTCTCTCTCTCTCTCTCTCTCTCTCTCTCTCTCTCTCTATCCCGGAGTCTTAGAAGACCGCTGGGGCGTCACAGGAGACTTCGCAATCAGCTTCCTCCATTCCTCTTGGTTCTCAGACGCTCTTAGGCAGTTGCTGAGTGTGAAACCAGTCCATTCACTGATGTTATCCTTCCATCCATCTCTCTCTCTCTCTCTCTTTCTCTCTCTCTCTCTCTCTCTCTCTTCTTCTTCTTCTTCCTCTTCTTCTGCCTCCTCGCACTGTTCCTTGTAGAATGGTTTTGGCAAGTCCTGTTGATCTTGATACACGACCATGTCATTTCATTTTCCTTCTTTTCACTGTGGACAACAGGTCTTCGTATAATCCAATGGCTTCCCTTACTCTGCTCTGGACCTCCGAGTTTGAGTTTTGAGTTTGGGTTTTACGGTGCGTCGGCACTATAACAGCCATTTTGCGTCCTTCGCGGTCTATTTGGGTGCGCGTTCATTATTCATATTTCGTCTTCAGAGCTGTCAAGTTTAAGATAGAAATAAATAAATTCATATAATTCCAATATACTCCAAGTTGGTAATGTGGTCTTTGCATGGGATGCCAAGGATCTTGCGGAAGCATCTCATCTCTAATACCTGAATCACAGGTGGTGACATCACCATCCAAATAGCCGGGAAATCAAATTCGTATGGTGCAAGCCGGGACTAACACACGGCTTGTGGTCCAGGGTAACTTTTGGGGATGGTTAAGCCGTGTTTTCATACGTACGCACACGGAACAGGCACGAAAACATCAAAATCCATCAAGTGGTAAAAGCTCGTTGTTTTCGTACACATGGAAACATTCTTTCTATTTCACTACTTGCAGCGTTTTTGTCGTTTCCGTTTCCATACACATAGAAACATACCTAGCTGTGACGTTTCCGTTTCGGTACATATGAAAATGCAGCTTAACACGAACACGAACAAAATGATACGCGGCTCTATCGGGTAAGTCTGGGAGACCTCCAGGATGAAAACCTCTGGACGACATACCTCAGAGAGCCTTAAGCTAACCGTGACTTTATGTACTGTTTGACAAGACAAATACGCTTTAGTTAGAAGAGCAGCTGCTGCTGAGTTGTGAAGACAGGTCAGGAACAAAACCCGGCTAGCTAACGTACAATCCCCTGCTCACTGAGGCAGCCGCCAGTAACGTTAGGGGTGGTCTCGGCCGGAAACTTCGTGCCCTAAGAATTAAAAATAAACCTTTATTCCACTGAGATATTCCCCCATTAGAAAGTCTTTTACATGCTCAAAAAGGTCAACAAAGTGAAAATCCATTATGATGCGTTGATATCTGAAGACTGCCATTGTCATAAAAAGTGATTTTCGAGCTTATTCCTACGTACCTTTCACACTTAATGGATGGCCCCTGAGCGGGACTACAGATGTAGGCTACCTACTGAAATGGAATCTTCTCTTGGGCAATTTTTTGGGGGCGGGGGTGGGGTAAGTTTAAAATAATTTCATTTTTTTCCCACGGTCATTGGAGAGATAACTTTCTGTTGTATCTCATGACACACGTCTCTTCTTTTTTGTTTCGTTTTGTTTTTAATTAGATCTAGATGTCTTACAATTCACAACGGGGTTTCCATACAGAGGAGAAGACGAGGTCAGGGGGTCGGGTTTGTGAGCCACGGACAGGTGTGTGTGTGTGTGGGGGGGGGGGGGAGGAGAAGAACAATTAAATCTTACTCAAGGTTTTATCTACCACCATACAACAGCAGATTTGTGTTGGTTTTTGAAAAACCTAACCACAAAAAAAAGGGGCGGGGGGGGGGGGGGGGGGGCTCATCGTAAACAAAAGGTTAAGACCCCCCCCCCTCCTCAACCGGTCGCTCCACCATTCATCGACCTGAGCCCCGAAAAAAAAATACGGTCACACAGCACTCAATCTAGGTCAAGCAACCAGGTCAAACCCCGGGTAACCTAAATATCCCGCATTGCATTCCTCCCCCACATTTTCTCCCCTCATTCGACCCACAAAAGTCATGAAACCGCGGGCGTTGCTGTTGAGTAGCAGGGGGGTGAAAAGTGCCTGATCACACGATAGTTCACTCACACCCCGTCAGCGGTCACAGAGGTATTGGACTGCAGGTGAGAAAGGCGGGGATCATGGCCGTTCCTTCAGTCATTTTCCCCTCCCCCTCCCTTTATTTATTTTTTTTGCTCTGTGGCACATAATTATTATCGGTGATCAGCAAATGCCGACTCTGCAGTGACCACTTCAATAATGATAATAATAATTAAAAGCAGCTGTAGAAGTATTAATTGTAATAATAATAATAATCTTATATAATAAAAAAAAAAATTTTTTTAACTCGCGGGACTTTCGACAAGCACTACCGCCGCTCACTCACCCCGGATTTGCGTGAAACATTACAGTTGCCTTGCTTTCGATCAGCAGAAGGTTCTTTTTCAGACTTGGAGACTTGAAATTGTGGAGAAGCATTTTTTTGAATTTGCACTGTGTCGCTAATTTGGCCCCGCGATCTTTCCTTTTCCACGAATACCTGACGTTATCACTTCCTGCCATGTGTTTAAACACACTGCCCTGTGCGCAAATTTCTTGAATGCTGACGGAGTGCGTTGAGCACCAACGCGCAAAAGGAGTGCAGTAAGACCAAAGATACTAGAACTCACAAGATAAGACAGCTAGTGCTTTTAGCGCGCACAGATTTCGCACCGCCACCTAGCGGCAAACGCGCGGAAGTCATGAAAAGTGCCGTATTTTACAAAGCCAATTATGAAAAATATTGAATTTTGTTGGCTGTTCAGCTATCGCAATAGGCCTTGAGTGACGTCAGTTATTGTGGAATTATAATCTCAGTCGCGATGGGGAAAACTCTTGTTATCTTTTCTTTGTTTTTTTGTTGTTTTTTTCAAGTGCGCAGCACTGTCACAATTTTGCATAATAAATTTACCATTATATCAAGCATTCTTTTCATACTATGGGCCATGGGTCCCGCCCCCGATCAGCGCGCAAATTGTGTGCACATTTTTTTTTAGTGGTGCGGAGAAGACAGTGTCCCATCTTATCGTTTCTAGTACCTTTGGTGAGACTTACTAAAAACAAACAAACAAACAACAACAACAACATAAACCTAAAGGAAAGGGCATGGTGAAGCAGATCCATTATTATAACCCAAAACTGAACCCAATAAACGAGGGCAACGCCGGGTACCTCAGCCAGTAATCACAATAATTATAATAAAAACACCACCAACAACAACAATAATACACAGCTGTCAACTTTCCCAAATCCAAAAACAGACTCCCAATATCGACCACATAAAAAGAGATATAAAAAAAATCTCTTAGATCCCATATGGTGGCCATCCTGAGCCTTTCACGGGTTTCATTAATTTTGTCATCTTACTATCATGAGTGGATATTCAGTAAAGTAAAATAAAAGCCAAATTAAGCATCTAACGGGAAAAAGACCCACACTGTAATGTACGTCTGTCAGTATATAGATTATGCATTTTATTAACATGTTTTAAATCTTTTAATTAAACTTGTAGATTTCGGCCTTCTTCATAAAGAACAAGATGCGCTGAGGCTCCACATCACGTTATTCCAAAAACCACAGAAAAACTGCAGGGTCGCAAAGTCAAAATCTGGCAAAAAGAAAAGGTTGTATGTAGCAAAGCCATAATACTATTTTCGGCCATTTTCTGTCTTCTCTTTTAGTTTGCGTTTCAGCGTATCGTTTGTATTTCTTACGCGAGGGCTGGCTACATACAACTTTTTCTTTTTGCCAATTTTTGACTTGATCATGTTATTCCAGCAAACCGTTATGTTAGTTATCATTGCTGATCTCATGTCTTAGAAAAAAAAACAAAGAAACTATGCATGAGAAACACAATTTTTTGTTAACACAGGTCGAAACATAACTATATCATTTGGATTTGCTGCAAAGATAATAATATTACATGTATCTTAAAGTTAGAGAAAATAGGGTTCCAAAGATCAGTTTTACAGTAGTAAAAGACAAAGGATTTAAATTACTTTGACATTTGAACTCAACCATTTGAAAATCAGAAACAGACTAAACAAAAAAACGCCTACTGGCGTTACACTGTGGCGACGACGTGCCTGCTCCAGTTGTAACTGGGCTGCAATGACTCAAAGGCAACTTTCCCAAATGGGATGAAAGAAGTAAACAAAAACAATGATTCACAAGTTTCGGAGCGAACGTCTGAAATAAATAGCCCCACCAAAGATCAGCCTTACAGAAGCAGAAGTCAAAAGGCTAAAATGAGCAGGACATCTGAAGCGAAATATTTCATAACTATTCACTAGTTCCAGAGCGGACGTCCATGTCGGATAGATAAGGCACATTCTGCTAATCTGCGCGTCTTCAACCTAAGCTAACACTGTCTTCTAAGCGGACCTTTAAGACAATCAAAAAATCGTTGCAATAAGTCGGCAAGGACACTTTTGTTTTTCACTGGTAAATGATGCGTCTGAATTCAGCTCTATAATGGCTGTTTTTCAGCCTATGTGATTCCTATCGTGTTAAGTCAAATACCGTAAAAAAAAAAATTGGATGTTCGATGTAGATAACAATAGGGAACTATCTATTACTACTATTATGACCAGCGAAAGTGCTATTCGTGGAATGGCCGTCACGTTATTATAGCAGAGAGTACGTATGTTTAGAGAGGTTTCACTATTAGTCGATTTGCACTGCGAGACACGGGTGGGCTCTGCGAAACTACTGTAAGCATGGAGCGGAAAGTAGGTCGCTGAGGTAAACAATACCAGTTTGTGCATTTCCAAGGGGCGCAAGAGCTTACAAACAGTTTCTAAAGAGTTTCAATCAGCCCAAAAATATGAACGATCCACAGTAAACAGATATATGCACACCATCTTTAGTGAAGACGGTCTCTTTCAGTTCTTCAATATCTTCGACTGATTATAGCAGATCTTGTTTGGTGTTGCTGCCGCTGTTGTTGTTTTTCTTTCACTACTACTGTACAGTAGACCTCTAAAACTATACCAAACAGAATGTGATGTAGGTGGTTCCTATGACGCCGAGTTATCCAGCAGAAATAACAAAAGGTCTTTTTCATTTTTTTTCCAACTCTTTTATCGGAGTGGATCTTTACTAAGTAAACCAAACTGTGAAGTACGCAGCTTTGTTTGACGCCAACGTAAAACACAGGAATACAACAAAGTAATCTTTTCAACCTGAAGGTTGGCACTGAGACTATAAATTCTTTCTATAAGCTGATAAACAATAGACTTGAGTTACATCAGTACAAGTCTGATATTTATCGGCCTCCCGTCAGTCAACTGCCATTTTGCCCCGCGACGTAACTAAAAATCGGCCTCTTGAGATCAACGGCAGGGCTGTTAGTTTTATTTTTCATTATGACCCCCGGGCTTAGGGAGTATTTTTGGTTCACATTGATGGAAGCACTACAGCGTCTTGTTGCCTAGTAACGGCCTTGGCGCGGGCTAACTGCATCTGGACTGTGTTCAAAACCTTATCGCGTGTTCTGTTGTGGCGTTCCGTTACGTACCGTATTCTCTCTCTCTCTGTCTTTCCTCTCCCCCCCCCCCCTCCCCCAACTCTCTCTCTTGCTCTTCGATTAGCAAAATCAGTTAGCCTAATCCCTATTATATGTCGAACAATATAGTTAGGGGTTCGTCTAGTCATACCTTTATCTATCTATCTATCTATCTATCTATCTATCTATCTATCTATCTACTTATCCATCTATTTAGTCATTCATCCATCTATCATCTACCTAACGGCGAGTCTCTCTCTCTCTCACACACACACACACACACACACACACACACACACAAAAGAATGCTCCTCTGTGTATGATACCCATACACTGATTGGTTGGACCGTCACTTCACCAAGTTGTGCCCCACCCCCAAACCCCAGGCCGTTTCCCAGCGTACCTGATATTTAATCAATAGTGCCAGACACAACAATAAATATAATTAAATTTCCCCCACAAAGTTTGGACATTTTCTGGGTGGGGTTGATGACCGACAGACTGAGGGCTCCAAGCTTGCTCTCATCCACCACGGTAAGGTCTTCTTGCAAACTCCACAGTCGCTACCTGATACACTGCTATAATTACCATATACAAGGAAAACAACTGTGTGCGGGAGAAAAAAACATTACACGAGTCGGAAAAAAACACAAAAAAAACTGTTGCTCTCTGCCTCACTCTTCCTTTATTTCTCGATTTTATGACAACCAATGGAACCTCTTGGTCGAACACATTGTAACCCAGATATAGAATAGCAATTTGTAAATCCCGACCTTAGTTCGTTTGTTCCAATTCCAGTTCTTGTATCTCTGAGAAATTCGATGTTAACCCTCTGGTGACCCCAACACAATATAATTATGTTACACCAACCTTGGTGTGTCATGATCTACATCTTCGACAATTTCTACTTTCCGATGAATTATATTTTACCTGATGATAATAATATGATCTTTCCTTCTTTCTGACTTTCCTTCTTTTCATTCATTTTAACAAAAATTTTGTGGGGTTTCAAAGCTTTAAGACAAGGAACTCTTATGTCTGGGCGCTCGAGGGTTAAACGTCAGCGGCTTTAGTATTATGGATAAGGAGTTAGAACACAACTCATCGGAACTCTGAAACAGTCCGATATGTGCCACAAGGCATTTTAAACAATTGTCAAAATGTGCATTTGTTATACCTCTTCTACACATTAAAAGATCTCCAGTTTTTCAAAAAAAATGGAGAAGAATAAATTGGAACTGTGAAGCAGCCTGGTACGTGCCACAAAGTATTTTAAACAAAGTATCAAAATGTGCATTTGTAATACCTCTTCTACATACTCAAAGATCTCCAGTTTTTTCAGAAAATGAAGACAGAACACTGAAGTCGCCAAATGATGTTAAAAAAGTGAACTTGAGTAGCCTATAATAATTATAATTATGTTTTCCTTACACAAAGTTGCAGTTTCCAGGAAAGGTGTGTCCAACGTACGGTACGGCCCGCTAGCCACACCGGCCCGCCGAAGGACTTTTCTCCGACCACGCCCCGCCTACTCAACATGCCTCCTGTTGTTTTGTGTTGTTGTTTTTTCTGGATAAATCCAATAACTACTTTTTATATGATTTTTATTAAAAACTACAGACCAGCAAATTCATTATGTCCTATAAAGTTTAACAACTGTAATTTAAGTGGCCCGAGCCGGGATTAAAATTTGCACCCGTTGCCCTGGTTTAAAAAGAAAAAAAAAAAAAAAAGAATAATCCTGTTCTGGCACGTAATAAAATGTGACCCGCTTTCTCAAACTCATGATTAAGTCGCAAGGGGTGTGTGTGTGTGTTGGGGGGGGGGGGCAATAAGGGGAGGGGTTTGGAACTTAAATCGACCAAGGATGAGTCTAGACGAAACTAAGATTTAGCTAATTGTGGTTCCTCAGCGCAGGTATTCTCTTTCGTGCGTATACAAAATGTTTTTCATGAATGACAAGCCTAAGTGAATTAAATTTATGACTCCATTATTTTTTACCAACAAAATTCGATTGGTCACATGATTACAAATAAAAGCCTCAGAATGACAGTTAACGAAACGAAATTTTAAAATCGCCGTTCACATTTTTATCAAATTATGTTGGAGAGAAAGTAGCACAACCTAGGAGAGTGATGTAGTTAGAATGTTTAATTAATCCCAAACCTCTAATCAGCTGGAATAAACTGCATCAACCATTAAAACAACAGCGAAAACGACTGGGCATTCTAAGCTTTCAATTGTAAAATCACTGTTCAAGTTTTTAATTTTCATCAAGCCATGTTAGAGAGCAACTAGCAGAAAGGACGGGTGAAATATAACGTAGGATTAAACCCCAAACCTCTAATCGGCCGGGATAGACGGCGTCAATCAACACTTAAAACAGCAAAAACCATCGATTAATCTCTAACCTAAAAACGAGATTTCCCTGCCCACCGCTCCCAACCCATCGCATTTGTTTTAGCACTCCGAACTATTCCCAAAACGAAACAGACAAAAAAAAAAAAACGTCTTCATTAATGAGATTTTAATTCGCAAAGCAAGACGTTACATTCGGTGATCAAACGGAGTGCCGAGAATAGATAATTATACTAGAAGTAAAAAAAAGAGTCCCGGGTTCACTCTCAACTGGTTCATTCATGTACTTTAACAACTTGTCAATGGTCCGATTCTCAAGGCCCGTTTGATGTGTGGAATGTCAGGTATGAGGAGGACTTCATATAGTGCTCTCGCTTTTACGTCTTACGAGCCCTAGATGTTTGGCCGCGAGCCAACCGCGAAACCGACGTACCTCATGCAGACTTGGGCCAGGTCACTACACCGGTTCGTGCACTGGGTGAGGGACGGTAATATTTTTTTTGAAGTTAAGGTTAGGTTTCCGCTTGGGCCTTTGCCGTCACCGAGTGTGTGTGTGTGTGGGGGGGGGGGGGGGAAGTTTAAGTCTTTATACGGTTAAACGATAGAATGAGAATAAGTGGACATTCCATGCGACACTGGAGATCACTGGCAAGAGCGACATTTTATGGTCGTGATAGAACTTGTATAATGGCACAATACGCGACCTTAGTTCTTGCTTGTTCCAACTCCACTTTTTGCACAACTGAGGAATTCCGCGTTAAACTTTCGTATTAGCCGTAGTAATTTTTCACTGCAACTCAGAACTTTCTCGATTTGCCTTTGTAATTGTACTACGGTCCCCTAACAACAGGGATTATGACAAGGAGTTAGAATAAATCGGCACTGTGAAAGAACTTGGCAAGTGCCACAGCGTCTTTTAAACAGAGTAAACATTTGTTATGCCTCTTTTACATACTAAAAGATCTCCAGTTTTTCAGAGAATGGAGATAGGGCAAACAAGGACCAAGGTCGGAAAAATGTCGCCACAGCGCTGCCTTATTCTAAATCGCGCTTCTAAAGTGCTGTGGTCAAACGCTACGATATAAAGTGCTAGGTAAACTTTTTCACGGGGTAAAAATTTATTCCCTTCAAGATTTGAGAAAGAATGAAACAATAAGCTACTTTGCTGTGCCATATTATGCAGACTTGCAATTGAGGTGACCACTTCAACGAGGGATACCTCGAGGGGCATAATAATGTACACCCTTGCTCCACAAAGGCAAACTGGAAATATCAGTTAGTTAAAGATTAATTTCCATATAAAGAAGAATACAACCACAAAACACTGTAACACACTGAACAGATCACACCGTGTACTCTATATTATGAATATTGGCATAATGTGTAAATTTTTCACCAGCGTATTGCACTTATTGGGCTGGCTTTTATCCTATAACATTGCAGGATTTTGTTTTCTTTTTTAAAATCATTTCCCAGGTCCTTCCTGTCACTACACACACAGAACAGTCCTATAAAGTAAAGGACAATGTGGCAGGTTTGAGATTGGCCTATACGGTCTTTTTACCGAAACCTGGCACAACTCCGAGGTCTCACAGATTAAACGGATTCATGTGCATGACCTGGCCTGACCTTTCTACAAGAGAGAAACATCGCATAATAACCATATCTCTCAAGGACAACCAGAGAGCGCTATACATAACAAACCCGATTATCCGGGGAAACCAGGGGCCCTTCTTTGAAACAAAAGACCCCTTAATGAGATGGTAACGCTTGCAATCACCATAACAAACAGAATTGGTGATGGAAAGTCACGCGTGCTTTTCTAATCATAAACACAATACATGACTATTATCGTCACTCCTGCTTACAAACTGTTCTAACTTCTATGTTGACTTTTCGCACAAAATGTGGAGTTCATGACATCAATGGACTTGAACAAATTGTTAGGATAAGGTAGTCGGTAAAACGAAAGCTGCTTTTGTATAATTATATGACCATAAAATATGAATATATGAAGACGAAAGGCGTGATTTAGAGCTGCAGTGACGTGAAAATGTGAGAAACTTGCTGAAAAAAAAAAAAACAACTGCCGCTCTGGACAACTCTCTAGCTTACAAGTGATCTATATAATGTCCAGTCTTAGCAAAAATTGAGTTCATGTCACTCAATATGGACTTCAGCTGTCATCTCGCGGCCTTAGTTCTTGTTCATTCAAACTCCATCGCGGCCTTAGTTCTTGTTCGTTCCAACTCCACTTTTAGCAAAACTGAGAACTTCGACGTTAAATATTTGCCGCTCTTCTTTATGATAAAGGGTTAGAATAAATCAGGACAGTGAAACAAATTTGATAAGTGCCACATCACATTTTAAACCAAGTGTCAAAGTGTGCATTTGTTATACCTCTTCTACATACTAAAAGACCTCCAGTTTTTGTGGTTGTTGTTGTTGTTGTTGTTGTTGTTGTTGTCAGAAAATCGAGATAAAACAAACAAGAACTAAGATCGCGATCAGGTATATTTATATATCTCCTGTTATTTGAAGTCCATACATTGTCCATATTTCTATATTTTAATTATTTCTTGTTTGGAAGAGCCCAAACCTCCAAGCTAAATTCCTCAAAGGTGGAATCAAGGGAGATAGAGCACTTGTGTACACTGGAGGTGACGATACGCCCCGAATCATTACTCTGGCCTCTCACATACAATTTGTTCTGGGAAGAAATTTGTGTCGTGGTTTTAACTTAAGCGCACTTAGGTTTTGCTAGAACATCCGAAGGCCACCGGTGACTGAATGAGATAACGAGTAACTTGGCTAGAATTTCTTTGCTCTGGTCAATAAATTATATAATCTGCCCCCGGGGTTGTTGTTGCCCGATGTTACTTGTATGGTGCTGAAAGTTAAGTTCAAGTTTATTATTATTATTTCTGTATTATTGGTTTAGTGTGCACGATATTCTTGACTTGTCATCAGTATTATCTCAGTGCTGATATGATAAAAATGGTTTACAATGACGATAATAGTGGTGGTGGTGGTAGTGGTCTTGGTGGTTGTAAAAAGGATGGTGGTGATGGTGATAATGATGCAGATGATGATGATGGTGATGATTGGTGGTGATGGTGCCGATGATGTTCTGATTTCAAATACCGGCCCACTTTTATTGCATCTTATTTAGATAATAAAATTACGAAAATGTGACTGACCGATTTCTTGACCCCGGGGCATCCATGCAGTTTTTCTTTCGCTCTTTCTTACGTGTCGAAAACAACAGCCCAATGCATTATGTAAACAGAAGCTCTGTAACGCTCAATGTTTACTGTGGTAACACAACAGATCCCCCCCAAATTCTCCCACTGTCCATCAGCTTTTGTGGTGGTCAAGCTTCCCTTATCTCTCGTTCCCATTTCACCGTTAACAAACAGCTGAATCAATGTGCCCTACTTTTCACACTCTCTCCCAGCGAAGGTCACAAACAAGGGGACCCCATTCCGAGCAACAAGAGAACGGCCTTGCCTCGCGAGCTTGTCAGGGAGGAGTCAGCACTACCAGAACTCCACGGTTCAACAGCGGACAAGTGCTACTTCTGGTGACCTCGCGGAAAAAGCCTTTTAAAAAAAAGCACAACACACGAAGTTCAACGTTTACAATTTTTGGGCTAAAATAAACTATGATTTACTACGATAAATGTGAGTACTATAGCTCTGTGGAAGAGAATATCCCTCACGGGAAAATAAAGTAATCTTTATCTCGTTTTTATCTTTCCATGCGAAAGGCCATCTGGACTCCAAAACCAAACTGTATAGCAGTGCATGAAGATCAGCAAGCACTGTCTTCTATGCAAAGCACATGAACCAAAGACTATCAGTATTACTACCATTTTCTCCTCTTCTGCACTGCTCACCCTCTTTACATAATATATCCCTGACACTATCCTTTTTATTCTTTTTTTTTTAAGCCCAAACTTCTCAATTTTGGTAGGTAACTTGATGGCTTAACTTTGTCCAAGGTTTCTTGTACTTTACTTGAGAGCAGGGAAAGGGGGGGGGGGGTGATGGAAAGACAAGAGAGAACCAGAGACAGGGTGAAAGAGAAAGTTAGAATAAAAGAGGGTGACAGAGAAGAGAGGATGAGGCAGGGAGGGTGTTAAAAATAAAGGGTCTCTCTCTCTCTCTCTCTCTCTCTCCCCTCCCCGTCCATGTGATCAGACTGTTAAATTCCAAATCATCTTTTTTGGTGACCCGACCCCCCCCCCTCGCAACACCATCATGTTCGATCTCTCATACCCGATGGCTTGTAAAAAAAAAAAAAACAACAACACTTTCCACGATCTACTGGTCTCCTCGGTGATCAACATTCTGCAATCACAACCAGAACAAAGGCACAACAGCACTGTACTGTGTACCCTCTCCTGAGTTCTACGGAAGAACACGGTATACTCCAAAACCAAATTTTATGACAATGTAGCACGATGCGTTTTGTCCTTTCTGAAAGAAGCGAAGATTTACTACTTGATTTGATAACTTTTATACACATTTGCAAAATTCTTTTTCCAGATCGATACAAAACAATGTTTAAGATTTTTACCAAGGTAATAAAGTTTACAGGGAGCTATTTCATTCTATTTGTGACATTTAAAATCGATGAAGCTCTGGATACCAAGCATAAATAAAAGTACCCAAAAAGACGGTGAAGGGTGAAAAGTGTCCGTGAAAACTAAACAGACTATTAGACATAAAATTATGACTTTACCAGGACAGAAAAAACCAGAACTTTTCGTTCTATACACACACACAAAAATGATGCTAAAAAGTCAAATTTGACCTAGACTGGCTTATACCCCCTTTTTTTGTGCGTGACACGACTGTTCACTATCAAGCCTTCACACACTGTTAACGCGATCCACTTCGCTGCGTCTCATTTGGCAGCGTTGACGCAAAACACAATAAATGTGACTTGATTGGGGAGAGGGAAAAATGAAAATGAAATGAAAAACCACCTACGCCCACCCACCGGTTGTTGTTTTTTAAGAATACATTTTCTTTGATCTCTGAAAGGTGTTAAGTTCTGACGAATATCTTCCCAGAAAATCTCAGTTTTCGCAACTTCATAAATAATAATTGGTAACTGTTTCCAGGCCATTTAATCAGCTGTTTCGGTTTTAGTGTTGTGTTGCTGTTCTTGTTCTTTTTCCGGAATTATTGTTTTAGACTTTTTGCTTTTTCCGGAATTATTGTTTTAGACTTTTTGCTTTTTCCGGAATTATTGTTTTAGACTTTTTGCTTTTTCCGGAATTATTGTTTTAGACTTTTTGCTTTTTCCGGAATTATTGTTTTAGACTTTTTGCTTTTTCCGGAATTATTGTTTTAGACTTTTTGCTTTTTCCGGAATTATTGTTTTAGACTTTTTGCTTTTTCCGGAATTATTGTTTTAGACTTTTTGCTTTTTCCGGAATTATTGTTTTAGACTTTTTGCTTTTTCCGGAATTATTGTTTTAGACTTTTTGCTTTTTCCGGAATTATTGTTTTAGACTTTTTGCTTTTTCCGGAATTATTGTTTTAGACTTTTTGCTTTTTCCGGAATTATTGTTTTAGACTTTTTGCTTTTTCCGGAATTATTGTTTTAGACTTTTTGCTTTTTCCGGAATTATTGTTTTAGACTTTTTGCTTTTTCCGGAATTATTGTTTTAGACTTTTTGCTTTTTCCGGAATTATTGTTTTAGACTTTTTGCTTTTTCCGGAATTATTGTTTTAGACTTTTTGCTTTTTCCGGAATTATTGTTTTAGACTTTTTGCTTTTTCCGGAATTATTGTTTTAGACTTTTTGCTTTTTCCGGAATTATTGTTTTAGACTTTTTGCTTTTTCCGGAATTATTGTTTTAGACTTTTTGCTTTTTCCGGAATTATTGTTTTAGACTTTTTGCTTTTTCCGGAATTATTGTTTTAGACTTTTTGCTTTTTCCGGAATTATTGTTTTAGACTTTTTGCTTTTTCCGGAATTATTGTTTTAGACTTTTTGCTTTTTCCGGAATTATTGTTTTAGACTTTTTGCTTTTTCCGGAAAACAGCAGGAAGTGTAGCTAACAACAAAAATTAATGGCCCCTGAAATAGCTTAAAAACAACAAACAAAAATTGTCACAGAAACGGAAGGAAAGAAGAGGCGGTGTGGGGGTTGCAAAAACAACAAATTGATGCCAAAATAGCACTGACACCAAAACATTCGAGCGTTTTGTATTTTTGCCATGAGCCGAATCAACGTCGATTTAATTGGAAACTCTTTTAAATTTGTTTTGAAATTTCGCATAGGCTCATATTCCATACTATCCAACCTTTCGGAACACATTTTTTTTAAATTTATTTTGTGAAAATGCAGTCTGATTTTGAACTTCCTTTATTGTTCTTTGCAAAACAATTTTATGGTTAAAAAAAAAAAAGACGCACTATCTTTTATCTTCGTGTAGGCTATAGTT
This sequence comes from Onchidella celtica, assembly GCA_963931925.1. Taxonomy (NCBI): domain Eukaryota; kingdom Metazoa; phylum Mollusca; class Gastropoda; order Systellommatophora; family Onchidiidae; genus Onchidella; species Onchidella celtica. The sequence goes on from OZ007577.1 coordinate 33,656,485, forward strand.
CTTAATATTTTTCTTGTAAACATTAAATACATTAAGGAGAATGCAGGAAAAAAAACTAACACAACATGACCGAAGACCGTATTTCTCCAGAATTTGTTAAAAGGGTGTATCGCTATTGAAATTTTTATAACCATGGTTTGGTGGTTGTTTTTTTTTAATGTCGTAATGACAATAAAATAACAAATAAAATACGACATCCATCCATATAAGCCCATACTCTCTCTCTCTCTCTCACCATCTCTCTCTCTCTCTCTCTCTCACCCTCTCTCTCTCTCCCTCTCTCTGGTACCAACAATTATCGCTTTCCGTTTCATGTATTATTTACCCACTTTCACACCACGCACCAATCTTATCTCTGTTTTTAATGATCTTGTTTACCTGATTTTCTTCACCTTTCCACAATCCACCGAATTCCCCGAGTAGCCACGGCGAATCCCCTACAATCCTTACCGAGGTGATCATTAAACCAGTTCCTACAATCAAATCACCATTAAGGTTTCAGTGACTATCGCGGTACCATTTTGTCGTAGGTGTGATAGATCTGGAACAGAACTTCGCAAATTGTCTTTCTTCCAGACCCCGTTGCCTTATCAAAGCTCTGATCACTATTTAAGACCCTTATGGGATGTGTTTGGGTTTGGGGCAAGCACGTCGACACAATAACGCATATATTGTGCTAGGAAAAAAGCAAGACGGTAGTCGGGATATAACCGAATAATGGACAGAGAGAGACGGTACTTGAAGCACCCACCAACCACTCGCAGCTCTCATAGTCTTTCCCCAGAGTTATCTTTCAAAATAGACGAGAGCGAGGGGCAGGGGGGGAGGGGGGAGGGGAGAGAGAGAGAGAGAGAAAGAGGACAGAGAGAGAAGAGAAAGAGAGAGGGAAAGAGAGAGAGAGAGAAGAGAGAGAGAGGGAGAGAGAGAGGGGGGAGAGAGAGAGGGAAAGAGGGAGGGAGAGAGAGAGAGAGGGAGGGGGAGAGAGAGAGGAGAGAGAGAGAAAAGAGAGAGAGCGGGGGGACGGGGAGAAAGGGAGAGAAAAGAGAGAGAGAGAGGGGGGAGGGGGAGAGACAGAGAGAGAGAGAGAGAGAGAAAGAGAGAGGGAGGGAGATCTAACCCGTGCGAATGGGCCTACTTCAAATATATCTTCTATCTGATCAACATTCCAAATGCCCGATCACTGAAAAAGCTCTCATTATCCAAACACTACGTACTGTTGGGAACTGGAATCTGAGTTTGCACAATGCATTCCGACGTCCGACACGATAACGGTCACACCGCACGGGGAAGAGGCAAGACGATAACACGGGAATATAACAAAATGACAGAAAGAGGGAAGAGAGAGAGATAACAGAATGACAGAAAGAGGGAAGAGAGAAAGAGATAACAGACTGACAGAAAGAGGGAGGAGAGAGAGATAGCAGAATGATAGAAAGAGGGAAGAGAGAGAGTGAGATAACAGAATGATAGAAAGAGGCAAGAGAGATAACAGAATGACAGAAAGAGGGAAGAGAGAGAGTGAGATAACAGAATGATAGAAAGAGGAAGAGAGAGAGTGAGATAACAGAATGATAGAAAGAGGGAAGAGAGATAACAGAATGACAGAAAGAGGGAAGAGAGAGAGAGAGAGATAACAGAATGACAGAAAGAGGGAAGAGAGAGAGAGATAACAGAATGATAGAAAAAGGGAAGAGAGATAACAGAATGACAGAACGAGGGAAGAGAGAGAGAGATAACAGAATGACAGAAAGAGGGCTAGGGAAGACAGAGAGAGAGGGACAGACAGACAAACAGAGAGACAGACAGACAGAGACACAGAAAATGAGAGAAAGAGAGAAACGAGAAAGACAGACGGACAGACAAACAGATGGAGAGACAGAGGTCTTTAAACGTGCTTAAGTAACATTACAACAAAAAACAACACATAGAAATGGCCAATCGCTGGACTGCTTTTCGAAATCCCTAAGGCGCCCACCAAATCAAATTTTGAAATATTTATAAACTTCCTTAAACATATCCAAACTCCATAATGTCACATTCTTTCTGAACTCTGTGGAATTTTACTATACTGCATCATTTTCCACTGTATAATCTAAATGCCTTCCTTCTATTACATTTTGTCCTATTATAAATTCAAAGCACGGTTCAGTTTTGTTGTATTGAATTCAAAACAAAGGCTGGAATTTGTTTCTGCAAATTCTTTTCAAATGTTTTTCAGCTTCCTGCACGTGAAAAAAAAAAATTAAGGTAAAAAACATATTTTTAACAATTCGGACGATCGCAATATTTTCTGTTGTGTTTAGCCTTGTTTTCACACACGGACGGCATTAGCTGTACCTACCTTACCCCCCCCCCCCAATTTCCTCTCATACACACATACAACCACAACATGCCTGGAGTGGGTGACCTTGAGAAGCCCGCACATGCCGTGAGCAGACTGTATACTACACATGTATGCAACTCTTTACCCCAGATCACAGTGGTTTGGAAAAAAAAAAAAAAAGTAGTAATCATTATTTCTATTTAATGTTTCGGCCTTGCCTTTGCTGTTCACATAAGAGGAACATAATTATATCATAATGATTGTGCTAGGGGGTAATCATTAAATTCGTACAATAATATGTCACAGCCTTGCCTTTGCTGTTCATATAAGAACAACATTAATTTATCACAATGATTTGTTCACGGGAGTAATCATTGGATGCAATATATATTTTACGACATTGACTTTGCTGTTCACATAGGACGAGATTTATCATAATGATTGCACCAGGAAGTAATCATTAGATCTAATAAACATGTATTATGGTACTACCGTGCAATTTTGTTGTTCGGATAGCTCATAATATTTATTAGTGATATGTTCAAGGGAGTAGTCATTACATGTAATATAAATGTCACAACCTTGCCTTTGCTGCTCACACAAGAATAACATTTATCACAATGATCTGCACCACTGAGTAATCATTAGATCTACATATTTATTATGTCTTGCATAAGAACAATATTTATCACTTATCACAATGAACAATGATTTCTACATGGGAGTAATCATTAAATTTGTAAAATATGTCACAGCCTTGTATTTGCTGTCAACATAAGGACAATAATGTCACAATGACTTGTTCAAGGGAGTAACCATTAGATCTAATTAGTATGTAACAGCTTTGCCTTTGCTGTTCATATAAGAATGACATTTATCACAGAGATTTGTACCAGGGAGTAATTATTGGATCTAGTACTCATATCACAGCTTTGACTTTGCGGTTCACATAAGAACAACATTTATCACAGTGATTTGCACCAGGGAGTAATCATTAAATCTGTATGTCACAGCCTTGCCTTTGCTGCATTCACATAAGAACAACATCGGCAAAGATATGACATACGTCCACAGGCTGTCAGTCAGTCAGTCAAGCGTGGAACAGGGAGGGACGTGTGAGAAAGTAAACAAGCCCGCATTCTCGCCAATGTCCTTCATGTTTAACATAGTAGGTTGGTGGGACTTAAAGGAGTTTCTTTTTTTTTTTCTTTTTTTTTTTATTGTTCCCCCTGTTTTATCCGGGGCTCGAACGTAGTCAATATTTGAACAAGCCGTGTGTGTGCCCCCCCCCCCACCCCCAACCCCCTTTTACCTTTGCTTGGTTTTTGAAAGCGTCCCTTCTCAAAACGTGCGATACTAGTATGTCGATTCTCAGACCTGCCTGCTAAAATGACTACTTCCATAAGGCTTTGGTTTTGGGGTTGTAAATTAGGAGAAAGTACGACGACACGACAGCAGCCACATTGTGCTAGAGAAAAACAACAACAACAACAACAACAACAGCATGACCGTAGACGGAATATAAAAAGAACCATAGGACAGGAGGGGGACCCTACCAGGAGCGATCGTCAACTGCCCGCCTTCAATAGGGGACATCCCACGCGGCAGACAAACCCACATACCCTAATAAAGGCTAACTGAGACTGTCAGTTGATTATGACTTCACTTCCAAGGAGAACATAAATTTACACAAAAACAATCTGACAAACTTCGAAGATCACATGTTATCAAACTCCACGAATTTATTAATATTAAATACGCCTGCTGTCATCTCTGTCTTGCCTTTAATTAACTGGACTGACCTTAATCTTCAAAACTGGCAGGAATTTATTTTTCATAAATATATATTTCATATATATGTATATTTCTCATGCCCCCCCCCCCCCCAACCAAACACTACAAAGACAAGACACTCTTGTAAATTAAAGCAAAGTTGGCAGTTCTGGATTCTGTATCCGTATTTGTGTCCCGCTGCTGGTTCAGGCCAACAATGGCTCGTGATCCTGGAGCATCATAATAATATGAGAGTTCACGCTGCAGAAAATAATGATGTCGCGGCCAAGGTGAGTAATAAAACTGCGTCATTCAGAAACCACACTGTAAAGCACCGATGGACGGTACACAAGGAAAAAATTCTATTATTATGTCTTCTTGCTGGTTAGAGTTGTTCTTCCTTCCTCCCCTCCCCCCCCACCCTCCAACTTTTTCAAGGGACGGTATTTTCACGAATTCTCCACCCTTCGTTGACCCCTTTAAAAAATGCACAAATATAAATACTGGGGGGGGGGACACACCAGAAATCAATAATGTTATATTTAAAAAGCTAATAATAATAATTTTAATTTATTTTTACGTTTAAACGGCAGGAATGACCAATACCGTAAGATATCAAAGAAACTGTTTTCTTTCTTTTTCAAAGATTCACTTGTCCACATAAACAGTTTCGGGTGCAAAACTGAATCATAGACACATTTTTTTCTGTTCTTTTTTTTTTTTTTTGTTATTGTTCGTTCGGTAGTCGTCAACCTTCGAACACAAAAGGCAATATCGACCATCAGTCGACCCCCGCGGGTTCTCTTATCGATCACTTGGGACAGAAGGGCCGGAGGTGGGTGGGAGGCTGATCTAGTTTCAAAAGTGTGAATTTACACAGTATGAACTAAAGTCTTTAGCTTTTACTGTGATTACTGTGATAGTGGTGTGCATCTTGCTTTGTTATGCACCATTTAGGCCAAGCAAGTCTTGTCTTCCGCGAGAAATTTCTTTTTGGAGTTTTCTCTCCCAGATCAGTTGCCTTACTGGGCTACTGTAGCTGATCTCTACAGATTTGTTTTAAGTTTACCCTCCTAGATGGACTGCCTTTCTTGGCTGCGAGCCCCATTTGCCCATTTTAACAGTTTTGTTCGGGACTGCTTATAATTCAATATTCACAGCCAACCTACATTATCTGCCGGCCTTCCCCTATCCACAACCTGGGGGACCCGCTAGTGTTGGGGATGTTAGCCATTTACCACAACAGGCCACCATACCATGATTTACGCAACACTGACAAAACCTCAAAATAGTTTCCCCGTTTCTGAGAGGAGTATCTCGAAAATGAAGAAGACAATCCTCTTTTGTGTACTTAAATGAGGGTCTATTGAAAATTATAAAAGAAATGTCCCAAATTTCGGACTTTTTTCGGAGAATTTTCACCTCTTTTATTTCGACAGCCGATTAACACGTATTCGTCTCCGTGTGTGAATATCGATACTGTTGCCTTCACCAAATGTGAACGACCGAGAGAGACCATGGCATCCGATAATTTGGCTGCCAGGTTTAGCAACGATTTACCCCCGGCACACAAAATATTTCCACGATTGCTGGCAAGAATGCCGGGCGCTTTCCAACGTTCTCCCCACCTTTAGCGGGCGTGATTTCCGGAAGAGAGGTTAAGCAAATGTTTTCTTTGCATTTGACGATCAGGTGACGAAGTACATACAGTTTGCTTTTGACCCCAAGGGAGCAAATATATGCCCTCTGTGATGTGTACACAGAAATTGTACACAAAAATAATAACGGGGTATTTCGATGTTGTTTTTTAACTGAAGAATTGGACTCGGTTCACAAATAAGTCTCTGGGAACAGTTTACGTGGAAAAATGTAATCTCTCTCTCCCCCTCTATCTATCTATCTATCTATAATTATTTTCTATCTATCTATCTATAATTATTTTCTATCTATCTATCTATAATTATTTTCTATCTATCTATAATTATTTTCTATCTATCTATCTATAATTATTTTCTATCTATCTATCTATCTATCTATCTATCTATCTATCTATCTATCTATCTATATTTATTTATTCAAAGCTGTCGTTAGAGCATTTCAGAAGGACCTCTCTAGCTCTAGAGTCACAGAAGGGTTTAAAATACGCACCCATAGAGCAAAAAAAAAAAAACCAAAAAACTTGGGGGACATACGTACTTATAACAACATTCTTCGCACTATGCTGTTGTTCGGAAAAAGGTAGTATTTTACATAGTAACCTATAGATGAGCAGTGAACACGTGCACAATTCAGTATTACTTTGTCTATCTAGCTTTCAGTTAGACTACAGCCATTATGATACGGAGTAAGAATAATTCGGAACTGTGAAACAGCTTGACAAGTGCCTACAAGGCATCTTGAACAAGTGTCAAAATACACATTTCTTATATCTCTGCTGTATACTTATACTTAAAGACCTGCAAGTTTTTTTTTCTCCAGAAAATGGAGAGGGAACAAACAAGAACTGAGCTCGCGGCTGTATCATTTATGACGTCCCAAAATCCAGGGCTCTCAGGTCAACGTTTTTATGACCACTTTTGTTTCCTGCCAAGTACCCGAAGGTGTTTTTTCCACAGAACGACACTTTTGGGCGAAAGTAGAGTGTCCTTGACACTAACAGTCCGCTTGTTTTGGGGGGTTTTTATGCACCTACAGACATTAGATCTACACACTCTCATGAGGCTTTGCATTTACGCCATTCACTGTTGCATAATGCAAAGGCATATCGCTGGCTCTAGCATGAAACCACACGTCTATCTATTCCCTCACAAGTAAAGGCGGGAACTCGACTGTTTGCCAAACAGTATGAATTCTTTGACGCATTTTTGTTTGTTTTTATTCATTAACGCGAAATACAATTTTTTGAAACGTTTGTACCTGAAACTGTGTTTAAGTTAATTCAGCGGGTATAGAGACATCGATTCCGGTAAAAAAAAATATCGACTTTGGGATTTTTCACTTTTTTGACTCTAAATGTCTAGAATAACACATGATCCTGTAAGCAATGATGTTTATGTATCAACTGCATCACGAAAGTTTAAAATCTGGGGAGTGCTTTGCGTTTTTATTTCTGTCCCAATCTTTAAATGTGATTTTCTCAAAAGTACATTTTTGTGCTGACTTCCCATTTTATAATCTGAAAATCTCAATAATGCCAGAATAAATCCGGCATGGAGTTGCAGGGGACATTAATGTAAAAAACCAGCTGGGTATTGTCAGTCTATTCCTTATGATTTTAATTATACAATATATATTTTACATTATTTTGTCACAATCAGAACTGACTTTCTCAGAATAAAAACTTTATTCATTCCTTCTCTGATTGTCATTAATTACCAGTCGTGAACACATCACTCGAAATTAGCTGGCTGTTTAATTTTGATCTTAAATAATGTCCACACCACAAAAACAATTAGGCAAAAAAAGTGCAATAGTTTTTGAGATTTCAAGATTATAAATCTGTATGATTTCGGTAAATAATATTCAAAATGTCGGCAGTGACGGTGGTAACAAAAAAAAAAATTTCCCGAGAATTTTTGAATTTTTTTTTCACTAATTTCCCTCACAGGGAACTATAACAAATTAGGAAAATTCAAATTTCACCAGCCGAACCCCTTATGGTAGATCTATACATTACAAGTAACACTTGTTGTGGTTGTTTGGTTTCTTCTACTGCAAAATTTGCTCCACACCTGTGCGGTTGCATGATAGGGTCGGTGTGGGTTTATATTTGCCCTCCCTCCCCCCCCCCCAACCTGTCTACGTATCTATCCCTAACCCCCTCCTTATTCAACCATATATCTTAGCAAATCCCTAACCCTGCCCTCCTACCCTTTCAACCCATCCAAAAAAAGGAAGAAAAGAAAAGAATCAAACTAAAACTGAAAGAATAATCAATCATACTTAATTAAAGCTGTTTTGTTGTCAAGGAGCATTTCGGGAGGAGCTCTCTAGCTCTGGAGGCACAAAAAGCCTCAAAATACGTACCCTTAGCGCAATAAAAAATTTGGGGGATGTACGTTCGCGTAACAACATCCTTCTCTGTCCGACATTCTCACATTCAAAAGCAGTACCAGTCAAGTTTGAGATACCCGGGGTTAAGTTTTACTTATCACTATGAGACATCAAGCTTCACTGGAATGTTATTTCCCCCCCCCCCCCCCCAACAACCTGTTATCTCTTGCGCCCTAATTTCATGATATTATTTGGGTCTGGAGATTTCTGCGGGTCTTTGAAGTGCATGGTAATACTCCTTTTTTTTTTCTTTCTTTCTTTTAAAGCCTCTAAAAGTACAACATGGGTTTTGATCATTTTCTTGCTCCTGGACCCTTTCGGCACTCTGGTGAGCTTCTTAAAAACAATAACAAAAATTTTAAAACACTTAATGCCCCTCTCGATCCACATTCCACACCTCCCGGTCATTTCCTTGGTCTCTCACGGTCTCACCTCTCTTTCTTTCTATCCATCCATTCATCCATCGATCCATCCATCACACACATAAACGCATACGTACCTACGAAAGAAACAGTCCCACATACACAAAGAAAAAACGAGATAAAAAAAGTATCTGTTGTTGCTCGTATCAGCCCCCCCCCCCACACACACACATACACACACAAACACACACTACCTCCCCTCTTTTTCCAAAATTGTCTTGGCGCTGCCCATGATGAAAACCTTTGCTCTAGACTCTTTTTTTTTAACACTCTGCGAAGCGGCGTAGACTGACACTGTTTCACAGGTGTGTCCGACTTGGAGTACGGTAACATAATGGAATGCAGCGGCGCAAATGAGAATGGACAGGAGTGCACCCGGTGAAGGCTGCTGCGCCAAAAACTGTAATGATAGCGGTAGAAACGGGAGGAAGGGTAGTGAGTGTGCGAGATGAAGACGATGAGAGATGCCGAGACAGAAGCGTTCAGCTCTTCCCATAGGATTCGGGGTGAGTGAAATTCCTGCTGGGGGAAGTTATGCCTGACGTAGGACATAGAGAAAGCGAGACACACACTGAGAGAGAGAGAGTGAGAGAGAGAGGAGAGAGAGAGAGAGAGAGGGAGAGAGAGAGAAAGGGAGAGAGAGAGAGAGATACACCACTCACACATACAAACACCCTCAGGGACAGAGACAGACAGACAGAAAAAACGAGAGAAAGAGCGACAGAGATAGAGAGAGATAGAGATAGACAGAAAGAGTGAGGGACAAAGGGGACAAAGAGAGAAAGAGACACACACACACAAAACGAGAGACAAAGAGATAAAGAACGAGACACACACAGAGAGACAGAAAGAACGAGTGACACAAAGACAGACTGAGATAACTAGAGAGAGAGAGAGAGAGAGGAGAGAGAGAGAGAGAGAGAGAATGACATTATACATACACGCGCAGAAAGAAAGACACAGACAAACATACATACACACACTCAAAAAGAGTGTGTGAGAAAGACATACACATAGTACACACCTACACACACAGAGTGAGTACTCACCTGTCGGTCTAAACAGGGAACAAAGGAGAATCGCCAAGATTGATGACGTACAAATACTCCAGTAAGTAAAAAAGCTCTGCATCATTGCCCTAAGGGTGCAACGTCACTAGGGCACGTGGGCACACGTGGCAGCCGCTCCACTGGCAAACATTTCTGGGTGGAAAAAAAAAAGAAGAGAATGGGGAAAACCCAATGGTTAAAAATGGAAAATTCGTAGAATTTTCGTTTGTTTGTTGTTCTAGCTGTTTGTTCTTTTTTCCGTGCGCTCGATGCAATGACTGATAGAACTTACATAGAAGTACACAGATGCGATAAGGTTGATTTTCGACCACCAATGTGTAAAGAGAGGTCAAGGACGAAGTTTCCGGTCACACTTTTCGGTTTTATCCGATGAAAATGCGTCTCTGTTTTTGCGGCTAAAAAATTGTTAATATTAATAATAGTAAAGACTGATTTTTTTTTCAAAATGAATGTGTCCATGTAACTCTTTGTCAAAACCTGATGCAGTGCATCAAGTTGCATAATTTTTGATGGCGTAGTCGCAAAGTTTCAGCTGCTTACAGGTTCACCCTCTAGCTTAATTATTGTAAGATACTACAAACGTTTCTAGTACCTTTGCTATGCTGGAGCAAGAGAGAGAACATGATTGTAATCAGCTAAAACTGCTACTACGCTTTCAAAAATTATGAAACCTTGTGCCCTGTCTCATCTTCTGACGATGAGTTACGTGGACAAATTCATTTCCGACAAAAAATCAGCCTTTTATATTATTTGCTTAAGATTGTTTTTGAGCCGCAAAAATAGAGATGCATTCTCGTAGTGTAGAATCAAAAAACATGATCGGAAATTCCTACCTTGACCTCTCTTTACATATTGATGGTCGAAAATCAATGTTATCACATACTGTGAATTTCTACGTGAAATTGTGGCCTAAGATTAAGTTCGATTAGTCATTGCATAGAATCCAAATGCCGTTTTAATGCGGCCTAGATATAGATATTCAGTTGGGCTTCCGACAAAAAATTTGCAAGGTTTATCTTGCGCGGGGCTGCAAGTTTTTGTAATAAAACTTGGGATATCCCAGTGCACCATCTCCGTCACTATATTAAAACTTGGGATATCCCAGTGCACCATCTCCGTCATTTCCATGTCTACCCCAAGTTACTTTAACCCCATAATAAGTTCTGCCATAAAACTTCCAAGTTAAATACGGGGTTCTCAAGGGAGTCCTTAAAAATCAAAATTAAGGACTTTTATGGACTTTTCAAATGACCTTCCGGACCGTGCCACGTCAATAAGACGGGTGGGTAAATCGACAATGGCGAGCCGTTGAATTAAAAAAAAAAAAAAAGAAATCTCGAATCTTACGGAACTGCAAAACAACCATGAAAGGTACGCCAATCTGGTGTTTAAAGGACTTTTTGCACAAATTATGAAAATTAAGGACTTTTAATGCCTTCAAATCAATTTTGAGAAAATTATGGATTTTTATAAGGCCTTCAAATTAATTTTGAGAAAATTAAGGACTTTTTAGGTCCTTCGAATTAATTTTGAGATGCATTAAAGGTCCCGTGGGAACCCTGCAATTAGAGCCCTCATCCCTCAGCACTTTAGTGATTACTTCCTTCCTACTGGGCACAGTGTCATGGTGTCACCTCATGTTACACAACACCATTCATCAAACAAACAAAACGCGCAAAAGTCCAATTTCACGGTGGCTTTACGTTACAGAGTAGGTTATCTCAAGAGGACCAAGTACCGAAGTGGCATTAGGCTAGGTACGGCCGTCATCTCATCTGTGATTCTTTCCTTCGTTTTCTGATATTGCTTTTACTTGCAGGGTTTTTGTTGATGTTGTTGTTGTCGTTGGTCGTTGTGTCGCTGTTGTTTTGAATTGACGAACCATTTTAAAGTCCAAAAATTCGTTCAATTTCTTCCCCATTTCTCAGGAGTTTCAAAAGTGTGAATTTACACAGTATGAATTAAATGTCTTTTAATGTTGCGATGTTGTTCATTCCTACCGCGCCGCGCGGGGCTTAGACAAATTTAAATATTAACTTTTTCTCCATTGTTGATATCTTTTGTCTCAGTTTCACCATAAGCCAAGCCCTGCTGCAGACTCTGAGATTTTATCCTTTTGTCTCTTGTTTAGTTAATTAATGTGATCAAATAACGAGCTACAATGTATTTCTGAGAAACTACCATCATTGCTCTACATTCTGACCTATAATACTGTATCTCACAAACCATTTTTCCCTGTTGCTTTTTGACAAGTGACAGAATCTATTTCTGCACAATGACAATATCGTAGTATCGCTCTGGCCTGCTAACATTATTGTTGTCTATTTGCAATTGTCCATAGCATCTCCTACGCACGAAACAACACTGAGAGTATCGCCAAAGAAAATCAATATCATAACTCAACTGAAGCTGAAGCCCACCAGATCTCCAAAACAATACAGCATAGTTTGTGTTTAAATACCAGCGAGCATACTGTCTTCTATCTCAAGCACATTACCCCCAGAACAGTTCTTACTGGAGTGAGACACCTTGGAAGAGCTGGAGTTTTAAGTGTTAAACCCATGCACAGAAGACACTTTAAAAAAAAAAAAAAAAGGGCCATGTTATATCCTTCACAGTCACGCTACCCAGAGGGAATACGTGTTGGCACCGGTGTCATTTCGTGTTTTAATGGATTCGGTAGAGTAAAATTTGCTTTGGCGCGATTTCTGTCGTATCGGTGTCCGCTACATGGACTTTCAGCTGAAGCCCTTCAGTTGGTTGTAACTATTTCCACACAGAATAAAGGGGGGGGGGGGGGGACATTCTTTTGTTCATTTTCCAGAATTGATCAACAACTGAATTTTCATGGCAACAGCTGGCAAGTACACAATGAGAGACATTTCAAAAATATCTTAAATCCATTACCGGACCCGGAAGTCGCTGGAAAACCCCACACTAAAAATCGCCTGTTGGACTGAAGTTGACGATCAAAGCGAAACACAACAAAAAATAATTACCTAAACTCCTTCATATCCATATTTTAGGAAGCCAAACAGACAAGTGACATGCTGTACTTAATTTTAACCTGAAAGAAAATGTTAAAAAAACAACAACAACAAAAAAAGGATCATTGTACTTTTATCAACGACTTCCCAAGTACTCATTTGCCTTTGATATTCATCTGTGGTTTTAAAAACCGTTACAGGAGCACAAAGAACAAATATTTTGCCTTCCCTTGAGCAAAAATTTTCTAAAAATTCCGTACGGATTTTTCTTTTCGGTGAATATTCCCAGTGGTGAGAACCTAAAAAGACAAAAGAGTACATAATAGTGATGGTGTCTGAATCCATCTTTTGCCAGGTCGCAGCTACGCCACGGCAGCAGTCCGATGGTCACAACCAGACTCGAATCCAAAAGACGCTGGTTCAAACCAATTGACTGCACCGAACTGCATACTGTAAATTTCATAAAGTCGTATTATTTTTTTATCCAAGCTCTGTTTACCTTCTGTTTTCAAAACCGAAATGTAGAGCACTGTTTTAAAGTCTACAGCAAATGTTTCTCAGAATGAATTCTGCAGAACTGTCAGGTCTCCGCTGGGAACTGCCTACAATTTAGAGCACGATGAAAGCTTATGTCCAGGACATGTTCTCTTAAGAAACCATACAATAAAGTTCTCAGATCTTCACCACCAACCACCTGTACTTTTGGGAAATACAGCGAAAGCTAGTTAAGACTGTCCCAATTAGGGTTCCCGTTTGGTCAGATGAGCACTACTGCCCAATCAGTCAGTTAGCTACGTTTTGACGAATTCAATTCCGCGCACGCCCACTCAAAGACCAATTGTCCGTTTGTGATGACCATACGTGAACAGCTGTCCGTGTGTGTGTGTTGAACAGTTCGCCACCTCAGTGTACTTTTCAGAAATTTGAGTTCCAACGTTCAGCTCCAAGAAACCAAAAAATATTAAAAATACAGAAATGTTAAGTATTATCACCTACATGATTATGGTCAAAACATGGTAAAAAGAAAAAAATCGTATGTAGCAAAGCCGCGCGTAAGAAGTAATATCCAAACGATAAAATCAAATTTCCATTTTGTTTGTTATTGGTTTTGTATTTGTTTTTTTGTTGGTTTTTTTTAGGGGGGGGGTGTTGTGTTTTCCTGAAGAAGGTCTTTGCCCGAAATACTGATTTGTCTTCCCTTGTTCTTTGCATTTTATTAATATTTTACCGTTTCGGTATTATTTCCTATTAGAGGCTTTGCTACATACAACGTTTTCTTTTTGCCATACCAGATGAAGTTCCGGGCATTCCCGTCTCTCTCTCTCTCTCTCTCTCTCTCTCTCTCTCTCTCTCTCTCTCTCTCTCTTTTTGGTCTAGAAAAGTTCCCATATTCTACAGTCTTACTACAAATTTCATGCGCACCAGAGCATTACGCATTCGTTTCTGGTAGGGAAATTGTGGGCACCGAACTGAACGCGTATAAATTCATTGCTTCCGGTGCGGTGGGCTTACTACAGGAAGCCAAAATGAAGATTATTGTATTTTACAGTTTTGCAGCTTTCTATTTAAAAATACCAGAAACTTGAGTCAACACAATCGGTCGAGACAAAAGCGATTGGGCTGGATTAGTTGACACTTTGGAAAATTAACTTTATCATTGTTGAATCTCTCATTTAGGCTCTAGCGCCGAGCAGAAAAAACAGGGGGTCAAAACTGCGCCACTCCGGCCAATGACTCCGGCCACAATTTTTTTTTTTTTTTTTACACTACGATTTTGGTTTCGATTGAAGTCTTGCTGCGAGCCCCCCCCCTCCCCCCCCCCCCCACGTGTTTCCTGTGGTTTTTATAATAGACAATTATGGACAACTCAGAGACTTCCAGTAATTGGAAATAAACCAAAATAATGTCACCCAATGTCCACTGATGGCATGAACTACTTGTTTTTTGTTGTTTGTTTGTTTTGCGAAAGGTGGATTACACCACTTATAACCTGGGGGTGGCGGGTTGTCAAAAACGCCAGAAACATTACTTCCTTCAACAACAAGTCAAAATTTCATGATATCGTAGTATCGCTGCTTCAAAGCATGTTTTCCGTACTTTTACTTCAGTATTTTACGGTCATATTAAAAAGCAACATTCATTTCGCGGACCGACTGCCATATAATATATCACCATGATTTGTACAAGGGAGTAATCATTATTATTTTACAGGCTTCCACTTGCTGCTCTCATAAAAGCCTGGAGAACAGTTTACGTAAGGACATCTTGGCAGAACATCTGAATAGCGAGGCGAGTTTACTTCTGTTGTTCAACGAATAGCGAGCGGTAAGGGGCAGGGTTAGCGAACGTATTACGCAAGCTCGCTATTCTGATGCGTAGCCGACATCTTATGTGTTCGCATTCCCAGTGACTGTTGACCACATGTGTGTTGTTCCTAAACATGTGCGTAACACAGGTTTGTCACCAAGTAATAGTTTACAACGAACGCTGCGCAATGCAAGTAGTTGCCCTACTTTTGTGGTCTCTTAAAAAATGATAACTATATTTTAAAAATCGGTTTATGCAATCTATATAATAGAAACAAGATCTTTCAATCTGCACAAGGGAAGACCAATACTGAAAGACAGATAAGGAAAGAAAAAGAGAGAAAATATTGAACGAAACAAGAATGTGGGTTTTACCGCTGGAAAAACAAAAATTAGATCTACCTCTTCAACCTTTCATTTGACCCCTGTACACTGCTCCAGAGTTACAGCTAGAACACAGCAGGTGTGCACATAACATCACTCATCGCCTACACAAAATGAATCCGTCAAAAAATAAAGTACCAATAATAAACACAGTCCCACTCGTTTTCTTCATCTAACACGTTTAATTCAGACTAATTAAAACAATGAAACAGCAGCTTCCACGGGGCAACGCGACATTTAATAAATTATAACGCATTAAAAAGAACCCTAAAAAAATCGTTCATTAAAATTTTCGCACGTACTCATAATTTATATAGTGGAAAGTAAAGTCTGGCGCAGCTGTGAACTGCAGGGGTGGCGAATGACATGAATGTACAGTAAAAACAAGACACAAATTCAGGGCAAAACAATAAATTTCAAGCTAGTCAACACGCCCATCTTTCACCACGCCAATTATGTTGGATGTTTTTCTTGTCCCAATCCCAACTGGACTATCGCATAACGAGGCCAGGTGGATGTTGGACTACACAGGGAGTCTTAAACTTTTCACGCCAACGGAGCCCTCTGGGGAGCCCGATGACACCTCGCCTACTCACAGCGACACGCGTCACACAGCGTGAGACTTTCCAGGTACTTTAGCTCGTTCGGAATTCCGGGAGGGCGGGGAGAGTCGGGGGTATGGAGATCGTGTAGACAGCTATGAAACTCGCTCATCAGACACGTAGTGCCATTATCATTAACAAACAAAACACGCAAATCATGTCAGGGGCCTAAACTTTTACCCAAGCCCTGTGCCCTGGTACGGAAAAACGGGGATGGGAGCTACTGACAGATAAATTTCCTGAACTTTTGATGCAATGCGTCACTGCCAACCGCAAACACATACATACACTGAGGCTAATTCATATAATCTCTATATTCGACAACAAACAAAATAGCATTTACTAATGAAGAAAGGTTTTAAAAATCCGGAAATTTCCATGAGAATTCCTATGCCTAGGAAAAGAACCGCTTAAGCCACAACACAGAATTTTATAGGAGACACAAACAAAAATGTGCACTCATGCGCCCGGTTTTATTTCGGCTGACACGCCACCCATGGGGCATGCAAACTCTTCCCTTATAAGGGAAAATTAAAACCATAACTTACTTATGATTTCCACTGAAAGGAAAACAAAATTACAAAACAATGTAATACATTTCACAAAATACGTTCGTTTTCCGTCGCAATTCGGCCTCCCTTTCCAGGAATCTTTCCGATCCGCAACACAGTACAGTTGTATCACTGGGTGTGGGAACTCCAGAAGGAGGGAGGGAGGGACCGGCGCGAGAGAGAGAGGGACAGAGAGCGAAAGAGAGACAGAGAGTGACAAACACACAGAGGGAGAGAGGAAAGACAGACGGACAGAGAGGGAGAGAAAGAGAGAGGAGAGGGGGGGGGGGTGAACAAGTACATGTCGATGGTGTCGGGCGCAAACCAGCCAAGTCAAGATAAGCAAAAAAATTTACAGGAGGAACAAAAAGTTGCGGATAACACAAAAGGAAAATGTACTTAGCTGGTTTGATCACATGTCTATTTTGAATGTTTCTATTGAAGTATGGTAAGAGCTATTTTTACAGATGTTGCGGGGTTCCAATCTTCATAAATTGGCACTATAAAAAGAAATACATTATGAAATTTTCGCACTTGGCTGGTTTGCGCCCGACACCATCGATGTACCGTGCTTGGCAATTATCCACCAGCCTGAAGATAACAAAAATTAAAACAAAAATGGAAAGAAAAAAAAAAAAGTATTTGTCCGGGGGGGGGGTGGGGTGGGGGGAGGGAGGGGGGAGGAGAGAGAGAGAGAGAGGAGTATGAAGGACTGAAACGCCCACCTTGTCCCCTCCCTTATTTTGTGGCCATCTACACGTTCAAGGTTAACTGACGGCGCATGCTCTCTCTCTCTCTCTCTCTCTCTCTCTCTCTCTCTCTCTCTCTCTCTCTCTCTCTCTCTCTCTCTCGTTTCAGTCCTTCGTACTTCGTATAACTCATAAAAACCACAACCAAGGATAATTTAATTGTTAGCTAAAACAGAACATGCAAATGCCACAGTCTCGCTTGTTCTACAGTAATATAAGGTGTGTCTGCAAGGCGGGTCGTTATGCAGACAGGACAATCAAGAAATACTTGTCCCCAGCAAAATCGTAAAAATGCACGTTTGTTTTTTTTTTACCAAATATTGTACGAAACTTCGAAAAATGCATTCTTAATGAATCAAAACTTAATTAATAATCTGAAACTGACACAAAAACTGGCCGTTAAAAATCGGTCATGTTTTTATAATTTTCGTACCTATTTGACGATGGTTCTCTTCCTTTGAAAATCCTCGGCACAGAATAGAATCTACACCAGGGGTCACCAAAATATTTTCACAGAAGCCCGGATAATTGACAGACTTACAAGCGCGGGCCCCATAAAGCAATCTGTACAATACTTGCAAGCCAGAAGAAAAACTCGAGACTGGTTTTATCAAACAAAATCAAGTACCATGGCGGGCCGGATGAACTGACGTCGCGGGCCGGATGGCCGTAGTTTGGTGACCCCTGATCTAGATCATAATTATAGATTCATCTGTGCAAGGAGGTTGGGTTTTTTTTTTTTTTCCCTTCCTTTTTTTTTATTGACAAAAGGCGAAAAAAATAGTAAAAGACACGCTGTCAAGTCTGAAAGTCATAGCTTTTAGTTCTCCTTTTGAAACAAAAAAAAGGAGGGGGGGGGGGTAGGGGCACAGAGAAAAACCCGAAAGCCCGCGCAAAAAAAAATTAACAAATCCTGCACAGACAACTTTGAAACTAAACAAAGACAGCCTTCCTACAGTACAATGATACTAGTGTTAATAATACCACTGATAAAACGTTATACTATCATTACAGAGCTCCTACTTGCGATGATAATAATGACTTGTGCTGTCAGTCCGTCACGCAGATTACCCTGTTGTCAGCCAAACTGAAAGCGGGGAGGAAAAACAAAATGCAAACAAAGAAAGGACAACTCACGCTCGCTTTCACTGGCGATACGAGTGCTGGTTCCTGTGTACTCTCTAAAACCAAATGTTGCCCAGCTCCCATTACGCCGAGTTAGCGAATGGGGAATTAGCGGCTCCTGAATTCCCTGTATCGGTTTGTGACAATGAACTATGACCTGGTCACAGAATAGGACAGGGGGCACCATGATTATTACGTTCGGGGAATTTGTTCGGGAAAGGCAACACCAGTGCATGCTCCTGCCAGCTGAACGCTTTGACAACTGAGATGAACGTGTACACCATCCACGCCTTGCTTCAAAACGAGGATCTCCGGCGGGAATACCCCCTAACCCCTCCCTCCCGCCCCACCCTTTTTTCGTCCTGTCATCCAGGGGAAGATGTCGCATATTAAACTGCATAATGATAACGTGAATGGATGGTAGTTTCATAGCACAATTTGTTATTTTGATCTAATTTTTATTTTTAATTTTAATAAAGGAAACTAATTCCTCGATTATTTTTAATATTTGCATACAGTTCCCCCCGCCACCCTCGGAAGACGGCCCCCGAGCAACTGTCCCCGTGAAAAATCTTAACCCTAGGGTGTCACAGTCATGGGGCCAGTAGATTTGACCAAGTCTTTGTATATTGGTGGTTTAATACAGTTCACACACTGTGATGTAACAACGCGCGCAGTGTGTAACCATGGTTTCTGATGATATATATATATATAAACAAACAGTAGATACCATGACAATAAAAGCTCCCAGCGAGAAGAACTCTGAACTGGGTTGTGCCGAATTTAGTGGAAACGTGCGGTCGGTACTCTACAACCCCACCCAAAATCCAAATCACTGGCGGGAATATCTCACCCCCATCACCCCCCCCCCCCAAACCCCTCAGAAAAAAAACCCACTCAATCTTCCTCAATTCTTGCCTCAATCTGGGAGGATGTCATGTGCTCCGGGACTTCATTCGAAATGAGAACTTTCGCCAGGGATAGAGAGGATTCGATGTTCTTTAACAAAATATTACAACAAAAACAAGATTTTCTAGATCTAGCAACTCGCTTGGCGTTTTTTCTCCAATCAAAAGGAAACTTCTTTGATTTCTCGGGGGCCTCAGCCGAAGGCTGTTGGCCCCCCCACGACTACCACTCAAAACTGTACTCATGGTCATTTTATAATGATAGTCAGCATGACTGGAATGGCCGACACGTGGGCGAGACCAAGGATGGTCAACATGGCCGGAATGACCAAGCGTGTGGCCGGATTCTTTAGGTAAGGTAGCCGCTCCTCTGCAACCTCGGAATTGTGGGGTGTGAGCAAGACCGCCCACTGAACGGAAAACCGAATGGAAAACCAGTGTGGGAAACTGATATTATAAAACACTGCGCCTTTTTCGTTACCTTTGAGTTGGTTTTGAGCTTTCAAGTGCTTATAAATAAGATCAAATAAAAGTGAAATAAAAAATGTAACGGGAAAAGGTCTGTACTGTAAAGTATGTCTATCTGTAGCATGCATTTTGTAAATATGATAAAATTATGTTAAATTAACTTGTAGAATTCAGTCTCCTTCAGCAACGACAAGTTAAATAACTTCAGCTTCATATCTAAAATAAATTATACACATCAGATTTACCACATCCGCTATTTCGGTTTTGGTATGTATCTGTGCCAACTAATCAACTCTGAGAATTTACACTTTTTCGTGCCTTCTTCATAGAGCACTGTACTGTATGTAGGTAGAGAATTACGTTAGGTACTATCTGACACAAGGAAATAATTATACGTACGCAGCAACCAGGTGGATGTTTTCAGCAACAACGACAGACACAAGGCACTTGGGATAAGAACGTCCTGGGTGCCCGAGCTTATCGTCGAGGAGAATGATGCGTTTTTGCCTCTTCATTGCGTATTGTTTTGCATGTATGTACAGAATTACCCAAGAGACCATATACCGAGTCGGAGTCTATTCGTCATATTCCGTCCATCGTCTTGAGCGCGTATCAATAATGTCAACAAAGCAGTAATTCGCGTCAAACCCCTTCATAATTTAACTAAAAAGAGTCGTATTCGCCGTACTTATACGCGCGTAATTTGTGGACTTACAGTGGAAGAAAAAATTATTGGTCTCGGTATTCTGTGTCTTGGGAATTACGCTACGGACAACACAACAAAAAATCAAATGAGCAGCCACCATGTGCACGCTTTCAGTGACAGAAGGTCCACCTAGGAAAAGAAAGGTTTGGGTGAGCGAGCCTATCCACGAGGAGAAAGACGCGTTTTTGCCTCTCCGTGGGGCATTGTTTTATCATAATACACAAAATGTACCGAGTTAGTTCCGGAATTTTTACCACAAGAAAAAATGAAACAGGTAGACCTAGCGACCAGGTGCACGCTTTCAGCAACAACGACAGACACGGGGCTACTTAGGATAAGAAAGTTTTGGATGCGCAAGTTAATCAACTAGGAGAGAGGTGCATTTTTGCCTCCTTGTGTGGCATTGTTTTGGACGTATAGAATTACGTTCCGGACTTTTTAACATAACACAACAGAAAGAAAAAAAATAATAAACAGGCGGCGACCATGTGCACGCATTCATACACAAGAGGGCCACTGAGGATAAGAAAGTTTTGGATAATGTAATAACATACAATTGTTATAATCACAATATAAAGGAAGAACGGCCTCCAATGTAATCATGAAAGGCTTTATAACTGCTGAGCCTTAAATTCTACAACATATCGTACTACGCACAGGAAGACGTAAAGATGTAAGTGGGCATATTTTAAAAGGTCTTGGAGTTTACTATATTTTTAATAGTTTCGTTGATTTTGAGCCACAATAGAGTTGAACCAGAGAGTATAGATTTAGATCCATACTCTCTGGTTGAACAGAAGAAATTGTTCCGACTTTCCGAGCGCGTTTTCTTCGAGTAGAATTAAAAAGTTTGACAGGAAATTTCTTTCTGCACCTCAATTTACACATTGGTGATCGAAACGCAACTTTAAAAATCACGTTCTGTGTATTCAGCGGGCCAACTAGTAAATATAATCATAAAAATATAAATTTCAACCCCAAAACACAGACAGTGGAACGAATTGTTGTTGTTGTTGCTGTTGTGGTTTAACCCCTTGCGTGCCAAGACCGGAGAGTTGTGATTTTCATAAATTTCTGTGTTAGTTTTAAATAGAACCCTTCCAGTCTTTTCAAGTCCTCGGTGCGAATCTGAAATAATGGAACATAATCTTCTACCTATGACTTTCCCCATTTAGCTTTACAGACCACAATACAAAACTAGCAATTCACGATCATTGGCTGTCGGCTTTTAAAAAGGTTAGAATCCAAACTTATTCCGGTGAAATCACGTTGAAGCTGGGTCAGCAATTCTTAACCGGGGTAAAAATTCTGAGAGTTCAGGGGGAAATCCCCAGGTTTGCGCCATGTACACTAATCATGATCTGTACTTCGCTCGAACACCTTGTTAACTCTCTGACTACTGGCGCTATGAGAGCTACATTCTCTCAAATTCTGCTTATATGAAGATTCAGTTTTTTTTCCAATTATTGTATTTGTAGATGGTAAAATATGAATCTAAATCAGGATACTGATCTGTGTTTAAAAGCTACAGATGGAGACCCAAAATCTGCAACTGTAGGGGCAGTAAAGAGTTAACATGAACATCAATGTTGTTTCAGTGTTGATAGGGTTAAATTAGAGAAACAATCGAGGCCCACCAGTAAGATGACCACTGTTTCTGGTTTTATCGACCTGTCGTCAAAAGCGAACAATAGTCGTAAGTACATACATAAACCTGTTCTATCAAAATATCTATCCAATTAAATGGCCTTTGAAAATAAATTGATTGAAACGTTATGGGGGTTAGCTCAGACGTTATTTTTTTGGGGTGGGGGGTAGGGGGAGGCCGGAGGGGTATCAAAGTCATAAGATATGAATCTAGGCAGGGGAGAAACTGGTTTTGAATTGGTAAGTACCACGGCCAGCTGGTGGACCTACCGCATACGTACACATTCTGTAAGGCTAACATTTCAACAAAACAAACCCATAAAAGTCAACAACTTTGGTCTCCGGCTCCACCACATTTCAAAAGAACAGGATTTCAAAATCCAGAAAAGCGAACCGTCTTTAATCAAAGCCAAACCACGGGGTAATTTCATGTAAAAATGTAATTACCGAAGCTGTATTTAGATTTCATTTGATGCGGTCAAAGAATCTGATTATCGCGCTGATACGCGAGCTTCAAACCAGATGTGGCTGCGGTATAATCTCCAAACCAGAATCTCCGTAGTCAAAGACCTATTTAGCGCGAACATTTTCACACACACTCGCGCATAAATCTTTGAGGTGACCGCAGTATCGGTGAGATCAGTCCGCGTCACGGGGCGCCGGCGATGCGACAAACGCAATACCGCGATTTCATCTTGAGATACAAAATTCATGTGTTCGTAAAAACTCTGCAAAACTCCCGTTCTCACGCGTGAAGCTGTCTCGCTCTTAAAAACATAATGAAGAGCTCTTAAGTTGGCTGGGAGAACGCCTGAATCACCAGAATACATAATAATAGTGTGATATTCTGCGTATTCCTGCTTTTCTTCTTCCTGCAGTTTACTTTTTTTTTCTTCTCTAAATCCTCCAAACACAAAAGATAATCTAATCTTCAAATAGCATGTTTTTCTCCAGTTAGCCAGTGCCGTCATTAATGTAATCTGATGTTCCATCCCTGATCAAGTATTGCGACTGCAGTAGACGTATCACGGCTACGCAATAATGATATCCAAATGCAACTGTCCAACTGAAAAAAAAAGAAAACTGACCTAACTCTACTTTTGTTAAAAAAAATGAGTATAACCTAAGCGTGGACAGGATATCCAAATGCAACTGCAAATGAAAAAAAGAAAAGTGATCTAACTCCACTTTCGTTTTTAAAAAATGAGATAATCTAAGCATGGACAGGACTTTCCAATCTTTGAATGGAATTGAATGTCTTAACTCCTGCGAGACGAAAAAAAACAACAACCGAATCATTCTGTGTCTTTTCTCTTAGTCTGTTATTTTACTACATTTATAGTTCCATTAAAGTCACCAAAGTTGTGGCGTAGAGTTTTGCAATTCTCCGTTGCCATTATGGACACTGGTAATTTAAAACCTTTAGAATGCCAATATTCTATGACGTCAAAAGAAACAATACAACATTCTTTACAAATTACTGTGCTATTTTAAAAGGAACACCCATTGTTACCGCTATTTCCGGTGCAAGGTTCGCCCGACTGTAAATTTGAGACGTTGACGGAATATCAGTGACGTAACAGTATTACTCCAGGATTAGAAGCAAACGCCTCAATTTTCTTTTCTATTACAAGACAACAAAAAAAACAACCTCTTCGGCTGCATGAAAAATGATGTAATATAAATTCTGTTTCTTGGTTCACATCTACAAGACCGTAGGGCCCCAGGCCAGACAACTTTTGGAATTACAGCGGCCACTGAAAACAAAAATCAAAACTAAAAAAAAATCAAAACTAGCGAGCTATTTCTAGGCCCCAAGCAAGGTGAGCATTACGTCACAGTTCGTGAAACAGCCATCAAGAAACTTTATGAGTACATTAAATTTCAACTGACAGAGATCCCGTCTAAACGATATAGATCTAGCTCCCAAATATGAGACAATTTGTCTTCCCTCACCCCAATCTTTAAATAGCTTGCGAATAATCATTTTGCAAACACTCTCTCACGACCTTCAAACGTGTGGAAACACATCTGATCTGAAAACCACTGTCTAACAATATCGTCTTTATTTCCCCAGCCCTCCAATCCTGCCATGAACTATTTTTCAAGAATTAAAAAAAAAATACTAATAATGCAAATGAGCCCCAATCCACGAATAACACACGACAGAGGCTTGGTTTCTATTACGTCCATACAGAACTCATCCTGTTCCAAGTGGTGAATTAAGTCAAGCACCGCGCTTAATCGACCCCAAATGAAGGAAATCCCTCGCTGATTATAAACACGGTGGGGCTGACAAGACAGTTATTCTTGGCGCATTAATATTTAAAGGGTCTTTTTTGTCTTTCTCTCTTCTCTTTTTCTCCCCATGAATTGGGATGATTCCAGAACAGTTTTGCATTTCAAACGTATGGTCGGTCTCCGGTGAAAAGTAGAACCCCAATAAAGGGAGATGAGACACAACACATAAAACTCTATTTTTTATAATCCTGACCCAAGAGAGGTATGTTTTTCTCTCTTCGGGCCAACTCCTTACAGAAATACAATTAACAAAAAGTGGTAATTTCGATTATAGCTTCAGTTGTGGGCCCCCAAAAACTGGGTTTACAGCTTGGGCAAAGAGACAACAGAAGCTCTACTGGACATTCAGTCATATTGTGGCAAGAGGTCCTTGCTGCAAAATGTTGTCCGGCATCACGTTCGCTACACAGAGAGAGTATAAATCAAAATGAAAAATGTCCTACGCCAACATCATTGAGTTATTTTCACACCACAATCATATGCAGCCTTGTTACGGAGAAACACCGTACAGGCCAATTAGACCTTGTTACGGAAAAACATGGTATAGATACGCCAATTCTGCCTTGTTAATGAAAAACACGGTAGAGATACGCCAATTCTGCCTTGTTAATGAAAAACACGGTACATGCCAATTCTGCCTTGTTGGCGAAAAACACGGCATAGATACGCCAATTCTGCCTTGTTAACTTAAGGAAAAATACGGTATGGTTACGCCAATTCTGCCTTGTTACGGAAAAACACCGTATATACGCCAATTCTGCCTTGTTACAGAAAAACACAGCATACGCCAATCAGGATAAAATTCACTTCCTAACATCATTTCTTGGAATCAAGTGTGCTCTCTGTCCCTATCTGGGCGACCAATCGCTTCTTTGGGTCTTCAGGGAAAAAAAAAAAAAAAAGAAAATTGAACAAAGTATAAAGCAAGGAGCAAGGCCAAATGTTTGTAGTGTCATCTGTAAAATTTTGCTGGTGCCATAATATATACTGTCATCGCCTCCTAAAATTGCAGTCATTCGTTTTGGCTACTTTTCAGGAGAAGCAAAAAAACGTGTTTGATTTTAGCATAAATGGTCTAGTTATGATGAATTTTTGAGGGTTTGTTATTGGGGTATTTTTCGGCTTGGGGGGTCTATAACCAAGATCATTCGATGCGACTTTGAATGTGCCGGTAGTTATGTAAAAAAAATATTTAAAAATCGGATTTTTCGAATTTTTTACTTACTGCAGTCTAAGGGGACAGTAACGATACCAACTTTTGTCGAGCTATGCAAGGCAAACTAGACGTACAATACACTAATTGATGACGCAAGTATGAAAATGACCACTGGACTCAACGAGCAAGTACGCGTGAGCAGGTGTAACAAACTTCAACAAGGTTTATAAGCAGGTTATCAACTCTTATAGTCAATTCGCCAGAGTACGCATGACGCAAACGCGTTGATATCATACAGTTTGAGCCGCACTGAAGAATCAGGACTCAACAAAAAATTTCATACAACAACAAAAAATTCCGGAAAAGAGCAAACTGAAAATAGAAATGACATAAATTGACGAATTTACCCGACCAGTAAAGTACCACGATAAATTCCTTCACTCACTGCCAATACACAGAACTCAACTTAGCGTCACTGAAATCTCTGCCCCTTATCAATAATTACAATTGCTGCTTTGACCCGAGGCGTAAGTTTCACAGTTTCTCCGGTTCATCCTTCACACCGACCAATTAGATCGTGTTTTTCATTTTGCGACCTGCCTGAATGAAGTTCGTCCTTGGAATAGTTTCCTTTTTTGATAAATCCTAAGACCAATTTCCTTTGCGATTCAAGCCGCTTTTTTTTGTTTTTTTTGTTCTATTTTCCTTTCCTGTTCGCTCATTGTTCAACAAAATTGTCTTCTCCTTTCTCTTTTTTTATAAAAGCGTAACTGCACAATTTAATTTATCAGTGGCACGGGAGGGAAGTGGGATGGGGAAAAAAAGTTCGATTTTGGAGGGAGGGCGGGAGTGAGTTAAAATTACATTTCCCCCCCCCCCACCCCTCCTCCTCCTTCCCCCGGGTTCAACCCCAACCACATCTCAACCCGTCTTCTCGCATTTTCCCCATTCCTTCTTCCCCTACATGGAAGCAGAGAATCAACGGGTTTTGGTGGGGTTTTTTTTTTCCAAACACCACAAGCCAGACACACGACCCCAGCGCTGGCTTTTCAACTTTTTCAACTTCTTCAGCGAACGCGGCCTGGCCGTTCGTTAGGCACTCGATGTAACGTGATGACTTAATGACGACGCACACTGCATTATCCTTTCTTACCAGTGCACACCACTCCCCCCCCCCCCCCCCCCCCCCCCCCGTGTAGCCTATCTGGTTCTCTGACAAAAGAATTCTTAAACCATTCAGAGGTTACAAGGCCATCGGAGAAAAAATAAAAACTTGGATCAAGTGAAACAAACAAAACAAAAACAGCAACGGCTCTATCACGAAACGGCACAAGTGCAAAGGTCCTAATTTACAGTAGTAATCAAACGACTTTGTCGGCTGAAAAGTGTTCCTTATCGCAAATATACTTTTCTTCATACATAAAACTTGTATGTTGTACTCTTCTTCAATCAAAAGAAAAAGATAAAAAAAATTCCTGCAGTGAGTTCACAGAATATTTGACCTATTAAAAAAAAAAAGAAGTTATCTGGAGTTCTGTGTAATCACTTGTGGGGTTTCATGGTAGAGCTGGCGACATAATGTGCGTACACAGACCTTTTACCGACCGTTCTTTAACCCGAGGGCAATGTTTCCCAATTCGCAGAATTCTAAACTTTATTAAAATTTAATTGGCCCTGCAAGTCTCAAGTGGACCAGTGACAATTGGCTGAGAACATCTGGTTGAATACGAACCGCCATCAGAACGGGGACAACAAGCATAGGCTTCTTCCCAAAGGTCGGGGTTGTTTTGTTTGTTTGTTTTTTTCGGGGGGGGGGGGGGGGGGGGGTAAAAAAATCGAAAGGTTTAGTTTTTTACCTGTGCCCAAGCTACAAGGATAATCCTAAAATTGTGATATTGAGCACACAAACAAACAAAAAGGGGGGGTTTTCCATGTATCGTGTGATTCTCAAAACTATAAACTTTTTCAAAATGCCCCACTCCACACATAACAGCCACAGTCAGGATTAAATAAATGTGCTGTGAGCAGAAAGACAATGGATTTTCCAACCTTTGCTTTGATTGACATTTTTCCAATATTTATTTATTTTTTTTTGTAGATTAAATCCAGTAATACTGACAGAAACAAACTCAATGTGCAACTCCAGAGTGGGATCATAAAATTCTGATAAAATTAATATAAATTTCAAATTATTTCCTTATTGTTTTTCCCTACTACCGCTGCTTCTATTGTGAATACTTCTTTGCTCTCCGAGTTTCATTATTATCACTGTATGCATTCGCAATTTATCCGCAATAAAAATTAGAGGAATATTAATAAGCAGAAATTATGAGTCTCTAGTCTGATCCAAGATGTAGCAACGCAGTACTGTCTTGTATCTTGGCTCTGGTTTCAAATTTCTCTCAAGTCCAAATTATTTTCTGTTCTGTTTTGACATAACTTCATTTGTTTTCACTGCCACTGAAATCCAACTCCTAACTCCTACTTTGGATGGACACAGTAAAGTTTAATTTATCCTACATGGCTTTCCTCATGGAATGACCTGTGCAAAAAACTTTTGTCACACTAATGCTGCATACAAAATCTGGGGCAATATTTTATCAATTCTCACTCAACAACTTTAATTTATAAGGTTTCTTTAAATCTTTCAACAAAAAAAAACAAACCATGAGTCCTACATACAAAACCTGGTTCACTGGTATCCAGTGACGAATGTGACTCATTTTATGTTAGCACTGTGGTGTCATATGCAAATACAGG
Organism: Onchidella celtica; assembly: GCA_963931925.1. NCBI lineage: Eukaryota > Metazoa > Mollusca > Gastropoda > Systellommatophora > Onchidiidae > Onchidella > Onchidella celtica. Next base: position 33,684,776 of record OZ007577.1, read on the forward strand.
CTTCAAATTACTGCACAAAAGTTGAAAATTAAGATGTCAATTAATATTCAGGCTCCATACCAAATTCAACATTGTGACAAAATCAAGTGATGCTTGAGACAGAGTTACAGTTATATAAATTTACACCTCCCTTCCTTCAATTTCAAATGAATGTTGATAAACCTTGTCTTTATACGTACCAATACATGTAAATGTAATAAATGACTAATCCACGATAAGCGTGGTTACGTTTATCCTGCCGTCGAACTGCATCTAAATAGGAAAATATTTTACACAAGCTTGCATAATCCTTTTCGTTTCAGTTTACTAATCAATAATACTATTAATAGTTGGGCTCTTATTACTTTTTTATTTTATTATGTACCACACTTAAACTTGTCTAGGTTGGAAAGAATATATTATTTTTCTGCGTGATTCTGTAGTCAGTATTTTACATGGTTTTGATGGGAACAAATTAATGACGCTAAAGTTATCTCCATCAAAAGCTTGTGTGTTGTTGCTGTAGAACTAGAAGACAATGATTCATTGAAAAAAGAATCTTTCACAGTTTGAAGTGCTAGCATTTTAAAGTGATGCTGTTCTCTATACCACACAGAGGAATTTGAAGATTTAAAGCTTTACCACAATCATGGAAAATAACCAACAGGTGTGCAAAAAGGTCATGATAAAATTTTTTCGTATCATTCATAGATTAAACTTCAAATGAGATGCCACTTAACAACCACTCATAATTTGCTCCTGCTTTAGCAATTCATACAGAATATGTATCAAAATTGCCCATTATCCTGCTCCTCACAATTACCCAACATCTCATTCCCAAATCAGCACTGAAAAAATGTAACAGTTTGCAGATGATCCGCCCAAATCTGTTCTATGTCACATTCTATAGTTATGGAACCCAGGAAAGCAAAACTAAATTCGAAAAGGCGCATGGTAAGACCAGGAAATTGATGAAAAGTTCTGAAGCAAGTTCCAATTTCTGTTCATCTCCCTACATTGCCAATCCTTACAAAAACACATGCAGGAAGGAGATTTTCAATAATTTTCTATTCGCCAGTGTTGGTCTTTCATTGAATTCCTTCTAATTTAGTAAGAGCAAAAAACATTATAATTTTAATCTTGTATTTACTTAGCAAATCTGTTAAACTAGCAATTACTTAGTATTTGTTTTTTAAATCAAATGTTATCTGATTAGAATGTCAAACATTGCTGAGGAATAATATCCTTGAGTCATTTACTCATTACTGTCAACAATGAAGTTTACAGACTGGTTTAAAGAAATTTTTAGTTGTGTTTTCCGTCAAGTTGATCCACTGCAGGGGTAAGCTGTGATACTGCCTCTCATACTGCGGCCTAAGGCTGTCATTATACACCCCTGTCAGTGTCACAATAAATTTCAATAATATAATTATAAAATTTTTCCAGATGGCCTTGAACCATAATGCTTGGAGCGGCCATTCACTGCGATCAACATACAAAATTTACTGCTCCATTCCACTGCAGCAGACCCCAAAATGCAGGCTAATCCTGCTATGCCTTTATGGCACGTAGTAATCCCCCATATTATCAGTGATTGATGAATAATACCTCCATCTGCAATGTAAGACATTTTGTGCATTTATTTGTTTATTATCAGAACAATAAATAATGAATAGCCCTACTGTTATTGCTTGATTGACGTGCTTCATTCAAGGATGTGAATTATCGTTTATTACTTCTGCAACCGTCTCTCGATACTTACATTGATATCCCCTATCACCTGTATCACTGTTCACACCCAATAACAATTAGAATCCTTTTACTACGAGAATGCACAGAAACTGGTAATATCGTCATGGATAGTCAACAGCAATAACTATTCTGCAATAAATTCCTTTAGGCTACCTTTTAAAGCCGTATTATTTTTTTAAAGTATTATGCTCTTCTTCCTTTTCTTATTTTGTTTGTTTGTATTTTAATGAAATATCTTTATATGATTCTTTTTCTTACATGTAGTTTTTTGTTTCTTAGTTGCTGTTGTTTTTTGTTGTTGTTGCTTTTTGGTGTGGTCAAACGTCCACTTCATCCCCCACCCCCCAATATTTAACTCATTAACAGAACATCACACACCTCCCTAATCTGGCGTCTGGGCATGTTGTTGTGTTTGGTTTTTATATTCTGATGGCCCAAATATTATGTTTCCCTTAAAAAAAAAAATTAGTTCACGTGTTGCATGTGTAAGGTTTGAGGTGGTGGCAGTGGTTGTAAGTGCTCAAAGGCTAGGGGGCTCGCCCTCAAGTTATTAGGTCAAAGAAAAATGGCGCAGGAGGTTTGACCAATGAGCGCCTAATATCCTCCAAAACATTGGCCTCCGATACAACATCTCAACCTTATCTTTAACCCTGCATACCTTCCATTCCATTATGAAACGTTTTCTTATGTCTCTGTCTCCTCGGCATGATGATCCCGTGCCTAATATATGCACAGAGCACACATAAACTTATTTCATTCGTGAGAGCAACATAAAAATACTTACCACTTTTTTTTTTATTATTATTGTTTTTAGGGAATCTCCATCGCTTCGGCCTTGCCTGCAGCGCTAGAAGTAACAGAACAAGACGGCGAAATGACGAGAATGTTGTTACTGAACAGAAACACTATGCACGTGAATGATAGATCCTTTCTGCACTGGTAAACTGCGTCAATAAATGAATCCGATTCATCAAATAACTGTCATTAATCCACAATGAATGAACACAATGCAAACAAGCGAGTGCGTCGTCACTTGGTTTAGCTGTACCACTGAACCAGGGAACGTGTTGTGATTTTGCAAGGGGCTTAATTAACCTCTCTCCATATAAGGGCATCTGACGTCACGATTCTCGGATGCAGTGCCACCTATTGACAAGAATATGGGGCATTCGGTTTGACTAAAAAGTTAAAACTGTTTTGTTTAGAAAACCTAAAAATGCCGTCAAACTACTATTGTTCCTGATATTTGAACATCGGAGAAAGTTCCTGATGCGCCGCACAATGGTTTTCTGTGCAGAACCTGGCGTGGTTTGGTTGTGTTGTTCCGGGCGGGGAATTTTTTTGCGCAGCTCCGGTGGGTGACCTCAAATAATCGATTTGACCTATTTTCCAGCAAGGTAATTGGGTCTTGGCAAACAACTCGTAAATCAACTCGGAAAGCTGCTTCGAAAAACGCTCACGTGCCCCGCGGGTGCGGAGATAAGGGATACCAGAGGAAAACTGACTATTATTCTGTTATGCATATTATTTTTGAATAATAGGCAAGCACAAATAGCAGTGCAAGAGTATGCGAGTCGCGTGTGTGTGGAGGGAAGTAGTGGGTGGTCGGGGATTCAGTGCTATGTTGTGATGAAGAAAAAAAAAAGAGACGAAATGCACCAAATATTCAGTGTCCTGGATGAGAGGGACATCAAGAAGACAGTCCGATTAGATTATTCCTCCAATATAAAATTATCGTGCAACATTTTCACTGCAAGAGTGTGCGCTGGCTAATGCGCACATGATTTGCAATAGACCTAATAAAATTTCTCTGCATATTAAGAAATGCAGTCATTCCGTGCTTATATTTTTTTCCTAGCCCCCCCCCCCCCCCATCTTTTCTTTTTCACTTAAAACGTTGGTGTGAGTCAACTCTTTTATCAACAAAACGACACAATATATTATTTCATTAGTATGATGCTGTAAGTGTCATTAGATATCTTTTTTTTTTTCTTGGGGTGGGTGGTATCTGGTAACAAAATGAAACAAAAGCAGAACGCCGATTTCAGCGAAGAAGGCAATAACTAATGATCTTTAAGGCTTAAGCTCATTTTTCTTTTTCAACTCACGTTTTGATTTGTTTTTTGTTTTTTTAAACAGTGCTCCAATGTTCTATTGCAGGCTCCTCCCCCATTTATTTTAAAAGCTTCCCGTTCATTCTAATCCCCGCCCCCCTCCCCCCCTTTTCTCCCCCTTTTTTCCCCCTCTCATCCTCATGGCTTCAACAAAACAAAAATGAAAAAAAAAAATTAAAAAATATTTTTTTTTTTTCTTTAATATGATGCACTTTTCTCATCTGGTTCGTTCGTTCTGATTATTTCCCATTAACGCTATCATTATTTTCTCTCCCCCATATTAATCAGTGACGAGGTCACTCTCCCGTGGGGAGGGGAGTTGTCTTGGATTAATCAACACAATTGATGGTGGATTAAAATAAAAGGAGAAACACAACAAAACAAAAAAAAAGCGGGGGTGGGGGGGGGGGGGGGGGAAGCGGTTCTGCATATTATTTGATGTTGAAGGAACCTCGCTTGAAAGGGTGGTGAGGGGACGGTTGGCATCAGGAAGGAAAATTCTTATTTGCTGGTAGCGTTTTTCCAGATTATTGTTCTTCGTTTTTGACAGCACTATTTACAATTCTAGACATTTCGGTGGTACTTAATGCACAGGTTTAAGTCTTGTTTTTTTATTATTATTTTGATATGGGCGCCCTTCATAGCTCTGGTCACCAGGTGAGATGTAACCCCCCCCCCTCCTTTACACACACACATACAACTCAAAAAAAGGAAAAACCTGTCCTTATTCTCTCTCTCTCTCTTTCTTTTTATCCTCTCTCCTCTCTTTCCCTCTCCCTTCTCTCTCTCTCTCTCTCTAGCTCTCTCTCTCGGTCGTCCCCCAACTCCCTCACGGACATATAAAGGGAGAGAGAGAGAAGTGCTTGCAGAGACAAGCAGACAGACAAATCCACATGCACAGAGAGCAGGGGGGGGGGGAGGAGGGAACTCTCCAGAAATATCTGGGCTACTCCTTGAAGCCCCCATCCCCCTTAGGTTGAAAGCCTCTGCTTTTAAGACAACTCACTCAAACTTGGTTCATTACTATCGGAGATGCAGACAGAAGGGAGGCAGCAAGACACATTGAGGCCATTTCTTGCCGTTCTCAGTCAAAACGAAATGTGTGTTAATTGTCAATTGTAAACACCAGTTTGGCTTGGTTAGGCGTTGTTCATCCACGGCAGGATGTAGCTCCTCCGACAATGATTTCCATTCTTCTCTGTCTGATGTTTTTCCTCATCCATGATGTTTCACCTCTCTGTTTTATGTCGTCTTGCCCTTTTCTTCCTGGTCGTCCTCTTGTTCTCCTTCCTGTCCTTGGCTGCCATTCAGTGCAGCGTTTTGTCCACCTATTGTCATTCATCCTTGCCCGTAAGTCCAGCCCAAATCCACTTTTGATGTAGCATGCATTTTACTGTGTCCTTTACTTCCGTTTTGTTTGCGTATTTCAGCGTGGGAGATTTTATCTTACAATTTGATATAGATCTAAGCCAAATTGTAAACAACAATTTGGGGCTTACATTTTTATAAAAGTTGTTTTACAAATGTCTGATAAGAAAAGATCGAGTTACAAGGATTCTATATTAACACATTCGGCAAAACAAAACTAAAAAAGAATTATGGGGGAAAACTGGGCTAATTTGGATCAGAAACAATTTCCCCCTTGCTCTTGCAAGAGTTCCTGTGGCTGGCTTATATTTTGGAAAAGTTATTTGACAAATCTCTGATAGGAAAAGACCGAATTTTTGTTTTAAAAAAAAACAAAAAAATTCAAGTTTTCTGTTTGGCAAAAACAGATCTGAAAATAAAAACTATTTGCGGAAAAATTCTGCTACTTTGGATCAGAAACAATTTTTCTTTGCTCTTGCGGGAGCTCTTGCTTAAAGGATAAAAAAAAAAATAAAACTGGTTCAGTTGCTTGTGAATAAGCTTATGAAAGAAATATACGCCGATGCGCAATCTAACCATTATAGCTTAACTTTATTCTTTACCTAGCCAGCTATGTAAATCTGAGGTGTAGGATTGACGTGGTTTGCACATAGGAATGATATTGTTCCTACATAGATCCGCTGGTTATGACATCACGCCAACGTCAGCTTGATGTAGGCAATTAACCTGCCCCTGCGATCCTACGAAAATCAACGTCAGACTGACATAGGATTGCTGCCTGGGTAATGTTCGTTACCTTCAATTTGGGTCACACCGTGTCAATTTACGTGTTTGTTTGTTTGTTTGTTTGTTTGTTTTAATGTCTCTTCCGTCAGTTTATTTCAACTTACACTCCACGGAAAGATATTCGGTAGCCCACTACAATTACGTTCTGTTCATAACATGGGAAGAAGATCTAAAAAAAAAAAAAAAGAGACCACAAGACCTCGTGAGTGTCAGTGGCAGTTACTGAGGAAGAACTGGAACACCATTTCAGCAAACTTTTGAATTATGAAACTTCTATCTTGTCCGTATGTGAAAAATTATCCTTACGTGTGAACACTGAATAGCAAGAGTAGGCTGTAACCTATAATATCATAATGATTACTCCCTTGTACAGTGCAGTGTGTTGAGAACAGTCAGTAAAAGAAACGCGTGTCCTGTGGTGAAAGGGAGAAATTTCCAGTCATACATTTTGGTTCTACCCAACGTAAATGCTCCTCATTTTGGCGGCTAAATTAAATCGTAAATAAAATAGCTGATGATATTACAGTGTGTCCACGTAAAATTATCGTCCAAACATGAACGCAGTACCCAAAGTTCCATAGTTTTCGATCGCTTAGTCACGAAGTTTTAGATGCTTACATGTTCACCCTCTATCGCTCCTGCAGTACAGGGTTGCCAGATTGAAATTTTATGTTTAAGCCAAACAGTGTTAGAAAAAAGCCAAATGAATTTTCTGACGCCAACCATTTCTTTAAAAAAGCCAAATTTCTGTATGAACATTTGAGAAACAGTTGAAAAAATCAATTTTCGGACAATTTTGACAACTGCTCAAATAAGGACAGTAGTTCCTGTAAGGGCATCATGAATTTCTTTCCGGTCGCCCTAAGATCGCACAACTCGAGATCTACCTTATTTCTATCCTTAGTAGGCTAAAGAGTTTGGAAAAGACTTCCGTTCCTCGGTTACTCATCCTAGGATATGCCAACGTTAACGAGAGCAAAGAAGCCGAGGTCGTTGCAGAGCTTTATACAAAGTTTATATGTCGCCGAATTCAAAATAACAATAATAATAATAATAATAATAATAAACGCAGCTGCGCTTTATATCATCGCCACAAAAAAACAAAAAACAAAAAATAAAAAAAAAACGCGCTATGATAGCAAAACTTCACGATGGTAACCAATAACAACAAAACTGTACAATAATTAAAAAAAAAAAAAAAGCCCAAATGTGTAGATGTATTTGGTAAGCTTTAAGATAGTAACGAACAAACATGAAATTGAACCATAAACTTGTTTTTTGTTTGTTTTTAAAGAAATGCAAAGTTTTGGCCAATAGGATCATCTGCAGACTGAACAAAAAAAACACACACAAAATTATTTTGAAATAATAACACACGGAACAAAACGAGAACATACAACAAAAAAAAATAAAAAATTAAGAAATGTGACGGGTGGCTCTAGATGCTGCTTTAACCGCGTGTAGTTATGGGCTGGCTTGCAAAATGTGGCGTAATGACATCCATTTAAAGCAGGGGTCACCAAACTGACGTCGCAGGCCGGATCCGGCCCGCGGGCCGTAGTTTGGTGACCCGTGATTTAAAGGAACGTATTAAAAACGTAGTGCTGGTAGTGCAAAATTCTGATTAAAACCCTGTGTGATTTCCATTAAGCATTTATAAACCCGTCACATAAGATTTAAACAATTACACCGGGGGATATTAAAATGGACAGATAAAGTATTACTATGCTATTTTGAGAAGCGCGACACACCTACGCTTACAGATCATTATAGTGTGCAGGATTTCAGCAGTCTTGTCTGGCGACCCTTTCAACACTTTGATCACTATGTGAGAAACCAGTTGATTTTTTTCATTTAATAATAATAATAATAATAATAATAATAATAAACAACCTGTTCTTAATCCTTCACCCCTTCCCTCCTCATCGCGATTTTGCACATGTTCTCCTTCTCTCTCTCTCTCTCTCTCTCTCTCTCTCTCTCTCTCTCTCTCTCTCTCTCTCTCTCTCTCTCTCTCTTTCAGTATACACATACCGGTACGCAGATAGGGAAGAAGACACATACAGACATATATATAGAAGCAATAGGAAGAGGGAAAGGGTGATTTATTCATATTTGTTATTTATTTATTTATTTATTTATTTTATTTATTTATTCGGGTCACTGAGCCCCCCCCCCTCCCCCCCCCCTCTCGTCAGTGCCTCCACAATCTGCACATCCCTAAAGGTAGAAAACCCCTGTTTTTGTTCGCAATGCAAGTTTCCTTCGAAACAATTATATTTGATAGCGTACCGTACTAAAATAACTAACGAGCCGTTAGGGACAGTTTAGCATTTAATTTTAGCTAGTGTTACAATGAGGATCATATCCACAGACATTCTTGTGGACGGGGATAGGAAGTGAATGGGAGACGGCAGTAAAAAAAAAAAACGCAAGCAACGACTTGAAAAAAAAAAAAGGCTTCCGGAATATGTTTGTAAGGGATTGCTTTGTTCGAAATTCTTTGTCTCCTCATTCTTGCAAAAAGCCGTCCAAATAAACCACTAAAACTCAGTTTGAGCTGTTTTTGACTCCTCCAACCCAATTTCACACACATACACACCCCAAAAAACAAACAAACAATGCTTGGCCATTAATCCCCTCTCCCCCCAACAAAAAAAAACAACAACAACAAAAACTCGTTTCACACGCTTGGCCATTAGCTCCCCAAACCACCCCCTCTCCCCCCACCCCTGCCCCCGTAGAACGAGAGTGCAGCCATTAGAATGCCGAGTGTCCATGATAAAGCCTTGATGTTTTAAATCTTTAAGTAGCATTTAGACTGGACTATTGGACTGTTTCCTCACGGATGGTTTGTTTTTTGAAAAATTTAATCCAACAACTTAATTTGTTGGGGAAACCATGTTTTCTTATATCTTTTTACTACATCATCATTACTGAAAAGATTATTAAGCTCACACCCCAGACCCCACCCCCACCCTCTACCCCCCCCCCCCACCCCTTGCCATGTCCGCTTTTCGTGCGTTGGGGTAAACCATACTGTATGGATGGCTCCAAATCATAATTAATAATTATTTACTCTTTCCCAATGGACTTTCAAGGAACAAATTGAAAGTGTAAAAAAAAATAATTAAAAAAACAAAAGATAAACTAAAAGAAAACTCTCCTACCATGGGTTTGAGTTTTGAGTCTGAGTTTAGGTTTTACGGCGCGCCGGCTCGATAACGGCCATTTTTGCGCCTTTCGCGGTCTTTGTGTTTTATTTTGTTTTGTTTAGTTTTTGATACTTTATTTAAGTTTGATATTCAGAGTTTCATCAATTTAAATTTCACAAAAAGAATTAAACAGTTCCGCATAAACTTTATTCCATTGGTAAAAATTCTCAGAAATGTTCTGTAGATCTGGAAAGAGTTTTGTAAATATGTACACACGTTTTTACATCAAGTTGTAGATCGTTGTGCAATAGTGTTATATTCATCTGTTTACGATACCCTGCTAACCATTTCATATTAATACAGTATATCTTTCGAAGGTTTTCTTGACCAATTAATTGGTTTTTTGGGATGGGGATGGTGATGTTAGATGTTAGCTGGTAATTAGCTGTATTACTAAGGAATGTTTTCTTTGAGACTGAATGATGCCCCCTTTCGTCTCAGAGGTTTGAGGATGAGAGTAGATCAAGTGTTTGTTAATGTATGTTTGTGGAAGCATGATGAATAATATTGATCTTATGTTAATCCTGTTTCTAATTTCAGTTCGGCGTCTTAGAGCACATCGGTTTCAGCGATATGTAAGCTATTTATTACTTAATTATTTATTTACTTGCTAGCTTATAAGTATTATTTTAAAATCACATACACAAATTCAAAGTAGCAAAATTTGGGTTAGGAAGATATTGTGTCTTTTCTGAACGCTGGGCAAGTTTATAGTTTAAAAACTTCATTATTGTATATTTTGATTCTTCTTGTTATACAACAATAGTTCCGATGAATTAATCTCAGAGAGGCACTCATTAACCACAATTAAGCGGTTAAATAACCTACCAGTTTCTGATTTAATGAGAGATTTCAATCTGGTACGCTGGAATGAAATTTGCCAATGACAGAGTAAGTTAAAGGTGTGAAGAGGTTCCAGGACAACGAGGGAATTAATCGTAAAAATTGCATTAGATCTGAAAGTTATGTGTATTACTTCCCTTGACTCCACGCGGCATTCCCATCGCGGTCCTGAGACTCGAAGAGACTCTACTTCATGATGTCATTAGGTATGATATACATTGATCTCTTCGATCCTTTGAATGACTTCGATGTATTCAAAGTCTTCCCCAAACCCTCTCAGCTTCTCCAGAGTGCCTATGGTAAGGACAGTTTTAGAGACCAAACGTCATAATCAGCAGACAATAAAATTGTGTCACTACAAAAACCTTTTTATACATAATGTCAAGTATATTGTATTGGTCGTTGTAAATTTTGTCATCTTGAAGCCACATAGCAATGATCATTTACGACAACGAAACAAGACTTGTCAATAACAAGAACATTTATTTCACACGCAATTTATTGTAATGGTGTTATAATATATGACCTTTATTCACAGACTGGTACAAAATGGATATTATTGTTGTCCACTTCTCAGCAGATCAGGTATCATTTCTTACCATAGACCAGAAGTGGCCAAACCGCGGCTCTTTGACCTTCAATATGCTGCTCGTGGAAAGTATAATATGTTGGCTGAGCTCTCTTTTCATGACAGTAAATATGGAACAAGATAAATAAATATCATAAGAATCTCCCTCCTTTTTTACCCTTTTAGATTTTTTTTTTTTTTTTTTGCAGTCTAATTTTGTTACTGAAATGCAAATTTTCACGTTTTTCTTACACGTTCCAGTAGTTCATCACCGCATTTAATGCCTTCAGTACAGTTAAAACCATCATCAGTCAAGATTTTGAAAACATTTAGTGTCTGTGTACTTTTTGATTACTGAAACTAACACAAATTAACAGTTTAAAAAACTGCATGTATGGGTAAATTTTTAATACTGTTGCATACATGTATTTCTTAATATTTTTATAACAAAATATGTTTGTAAAAATAGAAACGTGTGTATAAATTTTGTTCATATCTTGTGGTCCTCGAACATCTGGTTTATCGTATGTGGCTCTTATATAAAGCAAGTTTGGCCACATGACCACATGAATCAACTGATCCACATTCGGTGTGTAGGTGGTCACTTTTGTGGTGTTCTGTAGCTCTACAGAATGTCCGAAACTGTCCAAACCAAAAGCAGAACAGCGATAGATCCCACCTTCTCCAGCCCCCGAGTATCTCCACATCAGACTGAGGTATGAGACTCCTGCAGTATCGATAATTATGTCCTGAGACTGAAAGGTTCATGGCGTTGGTAAATTCACATGGTCTGGCTCATAGGCGTTGACGGAAGCCAGTTCTTCAAACATTGGCTTGAATTGTTGGTTTTTTCGCTTCCACTTCTAGATACGATAAGGGTGGGCAGATTAGACATTGTGTTGACGAAATATCATAAAAACCACAGAAAAACTGTGGGGTCGCAGCAGGGCTTTAAGCAAAGTCACCTTTTTCTTTTTGCGCAATTTTGACTAGACATTGTGTTGGTATTTTGGTAGGAGAAGTTACAGTTAACATCCAGGAACTTAGTAATGTCCTCTTCAATACTGTCGGGCGTGGCGTTGACAACTACCCCACCATCTGTTAAATGTAATAAAAAGCTGATTGGTTGGTTTGCTGACTGATCGGTTAGTGATTTGTTTTCTGATCATTGATGAAATGATTGTGTTTATTTCTTTATGCTAGGACGTTTCGCTGTTCTTTGCATTTACACCTCACTTTTCTTATTTTTATTTTTCTTGTTCTAGTTTCTGCGTGTTCACCCAACTCACCTACTAGAGGAAGCCAGAGAGTAAAATTATAGTGAGTTAAACTGTGTTGTCTAAATTGTTGAGTCAGCCATTAATTATTAACTATGGAAACTAAAGAGAACGTAGCAGAAGAGCTGTGGCCTTAGTAATTTATCTCATCTAAAAATCATTGTGAAAACATGAATACATGTATGTACTTCAGATATATCACTCATTTAACTTTTCTTATTTCGTATAACTTGTTCCACAATTACGTGCAATAAAAATAATGACTTCGATGTGAATGATGATTTATTATTTTTTTAATGTTACTTCTGTGTAAGAAGGAAATGACAAAAGACAGAAAGACCTGGTAAAGGGATGTAGATGTTCTTTTGGCGCAGAAGCGATTTACAATGAGGTGGTTATATTATCTCTTCATATCGCGCTGATCAGGAATGAAGCTGGCTCGGTGAACACCCACTGTAGTCTCCACACTGTAGTGATAGCCTCGAAGCCAAACTTTTTCTGTTCAATGCTGATGTTAGAGATGCTCTGAAATCCACAAGACGATAATGAGTATGGCTATACAGTTAATAATAATAATAATAATAATAATAAAGGATAGCATTTATATAGCGCATATCCATTTTGAAGATGCTCTATGCGCTTTACAGAAGCAACATGTCAACCACAGAACAGACTGGAGCGCCCACGAAGCGCTCAACACACTATACTGCTTCTTTCTCTCTCCCTGTCTCGCTCACTCTCTCTCTCTCTACCTCTCTCTATCTCAGAGCAAATTGTAAGGCAGCCTGTTAGGCTCAGTTCACAACTCACAACAGTTCACAACTCAGTTCACAACTCACAACTCAAATAATATTTGAATATTTATTAATAATAATATTTAATAATGAATAATAAATTTTGTTGTTGCTGGTGGAGGGATGATATGGATAAATTCTAATCTATTAATTTCAATTTTGCCCGGACAGCGGCCTGTTTGGCCTGCTCTTTACGATTTCCAACTGCCAAAGTGTTTTTAACGTGCGCAACGTGCACACGGGCCCTCCGAAATTTTCGTCCTTATCCGAGAAGACTAGGTACTCGATCCTACCCCCAATAGGATCAGGGACTTGAAAATATGAGAAAAATCCCAATTTCCAACATGCCTGCACTGCCCGGGTTTTGAACCCGGTGTAACAGGCCAAAATATACCCCCCGCCCAGAATATACCCGGGGTTAAACTGGCTTAGCCCAGAATATACCCCGGGGTATATTCTGGGCTAGGCCAGTTTATACCCCGGGGTTACTTTGGGCTAGGCCAGACTATACCCCCCCAGTCCAGATTATACCCCCTACTTTTTTTTCTTAAACAAGTCAAGACCACAGTTTATTTCAGCCTGTTCTTCATCACTGTCATCAGATATCATATTAATACGAACATGAACACATTCTTGACACCAACAAGTCATAATGCAATTTAGAGAAAATAATAATAACAGTTTATTTCAGCCTTAGTTTACTTTGGTGTACATACATACATTCTCGACTCCTGTAAATCATGATACATTTTAGAAGGAACAAACATGCATTAAAATGCATTGATATACAAAAGAGTTGAGTATCCATTCAAACTGACATGATTAGACATCAGCATTAATTTCACTCGTGTGTGTTGATGATATTATTATTATTATTATTATTATTATTATTATTATTATTTTGATAGTGGGTTGGCCATGAGTAAAACATGCATTGTATTTTTTGTTACAATGATGTAGAGAGAAAAGGCCAGAAAAGAACAAACAGAAAAAAAAAATAAAAACATAATGATAATCCAACTGACAGATAGTGCAATTCCATCATCCAGCAGACATAAAACTAAATAGGCACTAAATGTTTGCGACTGATGAACTCACCTGTCCAGATCCACTTGAAACGTTACAGAATGCTAACCAGTAATAATGATAACAATAAGAACACGAAATCATGTTATTTACTCTTGAAAATTTAGAGAAATATCAATATCAGAATCATCATCATCATCTTGGAAATTGCAAAGATATGAGAAGGAGTGTAAAAATGGCAGCGTATGCCAACCAATCATTCTAGAATTTATAAGCAGCAATGTATGTGTATCAACTATATATAAAAAACGTGTTAAAAGATATTCAAGTAAAACTGGACAGAAAGCTTTAGTGAAATAGCCTTGACAGTTGTGTAGACCGACAGAGTAAGTCCACTGAGACAAAAGTAGTGCATTGTAAAAGGTAATTAGATCTATAGCATGTTGAGGCAAAATTCAATGGATCATGTTACATTAACAGTATTTCTTGTTAGTGAGTATCATTCTTTGATAGGTTATTTGTAGAAAGATATACATTTCACGTACATTACGGTTTAAGACACTGGATTAGTTTGCAAGGCTTTTGAAAGACTGAACCTATGTATTATAGTGAATAAGGGTATGTCACTCGCGAGTGAAATAATAATAATAATAATAAAAGACCTTGTCCGTCTTTACCTTCCTAAGCTTAACACGTCCCTTGCCAAGGGATTTAACAATAGTGTATTTGTACACAAAAAAAAAATATTTAAAATAACTTCATTTTTATGAGTCCGTTAATTATTTCATCCATTGGGACTAAGTGTATGTCAGTGCCAAACAAACAGTACCGTGCAAATTTTACTCAATGGCAACCAACTACAAAAACAACTACAACATGCCAACGAACGGGAGTGAAACTAATCCAGTGTCATAACATACTGTAATTACTTTCTGCAATGCACTGTTGTCTCAGTGGATTTAATCTGTCATTTTACATGACTATCAAAGCTACTTCGCTAAAGCTTCCAGTCCAGTTCTACTTGAATAGTTGAAAAGATTTAACACATTTTTTTTTACATGTACTTGGTACATACACACATATATTATTGCTGCTTATAGATTCTAGAATGATGTGTAGGTCATTTTTATATTCCCTCTTATCTTTGTATTATTCCAAGATGATGGTGATTCTGACATTGATTATATTCTCTTTATTTTCAAGAGTAAATAAGATGATTTGGTGTTCTTATTGTTATTATTGTATATTACTGGTTAGCTTTCTGTAACGTTTCAAGTGGATCTGGACAGGTTAAATTCATTATGTGAAACAATTTTAGTATGTATTTAGTTTTGTGTGAAGTATTTAATGTCTGCTGGATGATGGAATTGCACCATCTGCCAGTTCAGTTCTTAAAATGTTGTTGTTTTTTTCTCTATGTATTCTTTCTTGGCCTTTCTCTCTGCATCAGTGTAACTTTGTGTGTAGATCTAATTGTTCCGACATATCAAGCACATTTCTGATTTTCAAAAATTAAAATAAGATTCAGATAACTTTACACTTATGAGTCTTATAATTAGTTCATACCTTGCCACTAAGTATATGTTAGTGGTGCCAAACAAAAAAATTACAATACATTATAAAAAAACCAAAACAATAATAATACCAACGGACACAAGTAAAATTAGTGTTAAAGTTTAATCATATCAGTTTCAATGGATTTTCAATCCTTTTGTATTTGAATGCTTTTTAAGCATGTTTATTTCCTTTTAAATGTATCATAATTTACAAGAGTCAAAAATGTATGCTTCAATATGATATCTGATGACAGTGATAATGGACAATTCAAACTAAAGTTGAAATAAACTGCGGTCTTGACTTGTTTTTAAAAAAAGTAGGGGGTATAATCTGGACTGGGGTGGGGGGGTATAGTCTGGCCTAGCCCAAAGTAAACCCCGGGGTATAACCCGGGTATAGTCTGGCGGGGGTATAATCTGGCCTGCTACACCGGGACCCTTGGCATGAGAGGCGAGCACCTTGCCTCTAGACCACCTTGCTACAGTTCTGCAGTGTCATGAAAAAAACATGATGTGCCAAAACTATGTTTCACAGGAGATGCCAAAAAAAAAAAAAAAACATCTCTCATTGCTCTCTGCTTTATTGTTCGTTCAATCTTCATTTTGAGATGTCTGGGAAACTTAAAGTCGTACAAAATTGATCGACTCTTCTCAGCCAGCAACCCTACAGAAATCAGACGTGTAGGACTGACGTCGAGCTTGCTCATAGGAAAGACATAGTTCATGCGTAGATCCTCTGGGTATGTCAATGCTACCGTCAATGGTTTGATGAAGGGAATCTGCTCCTACAATAATCCTACCAACCTCACGAAAATCCTATACAAATTTACATCTGTTTGATGTAGGGAGACTGGCTGGGTTTTACACCACGGACACCAAACTGAATAATAGCTCTGTTTTGTTTGTTTTTACAATTTGTCAAACAAGCCATGATCTGGCCTGCTTTCGTCAGTCCTTCAAACATTTCTTACTCATTTATACCTTCATTCACTCACTCATTCTCAATGAACTCACGAACTCACACATTCGCCAGTACTCACAAGCAGGGAGACATTCAGTGACTCACTCTGCATCTGGCCCATTCCATGAAATGTCAACCAGTATGAGAAAATATGGAAGTTGAAATATCAAATAAAAAATCCTTGGTTTAAGTTCTAAAATGGTTTATTGGCAAGAAAATGTTATCTGAAAAGCAAAAAATAATATTCAGTATAAATTGCAGTTTTATGTTTAATAACAAGTAACTGATATAATCAATTGTTTGCTCCTTCTTATATTGCATTGACCTTTTGACAATGTAAATATAATAACAAAATTCTATCACTGACGTAGCTTTTGACAACAAAGAATCCAATAGACATGACTGGTTTTGTTTAACACACATCACGCTCTACATCATGAAGTTTTTCTCTAGCAACAAATATTTGAGACAGATCATAACCAACTACAAACAAACAAATTGTTAAATATTCAAGCTTAAATCCAAAACTTAATCCTATTCCTGAAAAAAAAAGGCACTTGAAAGATGAAGATGTAACACAATAAATGCCTTAAAAAAATGTAATATAAGTCACAGTTTTTTGTTTTTTTTTGTCTGCTTAAATCATCTAAAAATGTAAGAATTATGCGATGCAGAATTTCATAGCAGTCATTTACAAGTACTGCTTAAACATTTAGGTGAAATTCTTGGACTACATTCGCAGAAATTCCAGAAAATATTACTTAAACTAGAGAATCACTTTTTATGAATGTAACACACGTCACACCATGTTAAGCACCATGTTGACTTAGATCTTACTTTTAAGTTTTTTAATTAAAGGTAAAAACTTGTAAAGTGCCCCCCCCCCCCCTTTTTTTAAATTGGTCAAAAAGGTTTAAATGATAAACATCTTATTTAATGATTTGTTCTGGAAGACAGCAAGGCGAAAACACGGTATTCAAGTGTAACACACGTCACATGGAATGGGCCATCAGATGTCCTGTTTTGCATTCCCCGAAATGGGTCAAGGTTTTTTTTCCCTCATGAAATAATGACAATACAATTTACGAACGTGCCCTTCAACCCTGACCAATTCTTGAAAACCACGGAAAGTTACGGTTTTATGCGTGCTATTTGTGAAGTTCTAAAGAAGTTTAAACTTGTTTCTGCTCTGATATAAATTGTACAGATGAAGGCAAGTGTCTTTTTCATAGATTTCTAGCTGCTATAGGCTCGTGGATGTACACTGTCCAAAACTTTGGGAGTAGGAGATCTGACAGCTTTAGCCACGATCAAGGGTGAGTGTGCTTTCCAGTATGACATAGTGAGTGCTTAGTGATTGATTACCTTCACAGGTTATTTATTACTTTTGTAGGAAGAGACAGAATATTGATAACTCGATTTTTTTTTTTTGAAATGAAATATTGGCCTGTGTTTCTTTTATTTGAAAAGGGGGTTGGGGGAGCACTCTAAATATATGTATCAGTTCTGACAGTAGCCTATTGTGCCAATAATTAACTTGTTAGTGGAGGTCGTCATCCATCCCCATCTCACGCTCCCCGAAATCTCGTCAAATACATATAATGATATAATATTTATTAATGTCGACTTATTTGAGTGGATTAGTCGTGACTTGTGCACGCTTCATCTAAAGGGTCAACGGACATGGCTACATTAATAACATAATCAAATTTATCTTTTTTCTTTGATGTTGTTTTATGCTACTGGATTTCCAGCTTCGTTCATGTCAATCCTTTCCCAGCCAGCAAACTTACGGAAATCCGAGGCGTAGGACTGACGTCAAGTTTGCACAAAGGAATGATATCGTTCCTACGTAGATCCGCTGGTTACTACATCGCACCGACGTCGGTTTGATATAGGAAAACCGCCCTTAGGGTAATCTACGTTGGACTGACATAAGCTTACTGGCTGGGTTAAAGGCGACCTTTAGCACACCGTATACTAGCTTGGAACGGTGACTGGTGAAACAATAAAAGAATTATTTCGTTATCCCTTTATTTCCAGGGTTGCTGTTTAATTTGCATTTTACTATTTAGATAAAAATAATTGGCTCCAATTAGCTTCTGAAACGAAAACGACGCTTCGAGTATCTCCAAAGCCTATTTATCAGCAAATAGGTACGAATATTATCAGTGTAAAATGTTATGTTATCTAGCAAGACAATTTTAATCTAATGGTAACTAGAATTTGCGTATGGATTCGATTTTGAAACAAGATATAAGCATTGCAAACACTGTGTCGTTTTGCTTAATCTTCAGCAGCTCCAACGATGCAGGTCTCTGTCGTCCTGTGATGGCAATACTTAACAAGTATGTGTACATACCACCGAAAGTCCAAGTCATTCTTCATGTAATAACCAAACTACACATATTTCATGTTAAATACATTCCCAGCCAGCAATCCTATGGAAATCCGACTCAAGTTTCCACATGCGAATGACAAAATGACATCGTTCCTGCGTAGGTCCACTGGCTATAACATTGTGCTGACATCGTACTGATGTAGGGAACCCGCCCCTATGATATTCCTACAGATCCTCCAAAAATCTACATCAGACTGATATAAGATTCCTGGCTGGGTTTATTTTAGGAAGCGAGTTGCCGCTACAATTGTAACCTTTCGCAAATGTGTGTGGTGATTTAACCAACTTAAAATCTGAATCAGCTTGTTTTGGCCATGTGGTCCATTTTAAAGATTTGTTACCCAGGGTTATACAAGGTCGGTTTCATGACAAAAGTGCGAATAGATCTAAATCAACAGCTGGACCCCAAAAAGGCAAACACTTCTCTGTATGACGAAGGAGCGAAATGCCAAATCAGTGTTGCAAGAAATTCAGTTTTGAAAATGTTGTGCTACTGTCATCATAGATTTCTCGCCCTTTTGTCGTACTACATAACACAAGAACTAAATGAGGTTTAACAACAAAATTGCTCATGTTAGGTAAAGCCCCCCCCCCCCCCCCCCCCCAAAGATACTTTTGACAACTACAAAATAAATATCTCAAATTTAACCTATTTGACCCTCATCATACAGATAAGCTAAGCGTTCGCCTTTTCGTTTTACAGTTGTCATCTATTCGCCCCTTCGTCATGAAACCGACAACATGTAGATCACTGAGTATCAAAAAGTAATGAATTTGTTTGGGATATTTTAATTTTTTTTTTTTTTGTAAAGAACACTGATTCGCAGCTGTTCATACCCTACAGATAAGCAATTGGAAATTGAAAAATCCAGCGTGTATTTTCCGTAACTGACAGAATTCATTTGAGATCTCTTGGTCACATCAATAACAATATTAATCTTTACATACATCACCTCGTGCTATGCTTAACACTGCTGTGACATTTCTTGCCATATTTATTTCTCTTTTTCTTCAGACGCCAGTAAGACAAGTCTACTCTTCACATTCACGAATGGTACAGGAGCTGTCACAATCTGAAATTGGAGTTCTCTGCAACAGTGATCATCGGCTGGGTGTTACAAGCAAGTACAGCGAGTTATCTCCAGAGCATTGGTAAATACAAAAAAATGAAAGACATTAAATTTTTATTCATATTTTATATCGCAACCGTTTCCTGCCTGTTTACTCCGTTACCTTGACATTTTTCTATTTTCTAGTAATTAATTTCTTCTTCCTTCAATTGACACTGATAAAACACAAGTCATAGATAAAATATGTCTTAGGTCAAAATACGAAGGAAAAAAAACACCGTCTACATGTGAAATCATACTATAATGGAGCTAAGGGTGAAAGTTCTGCCCGCAAAGACTCTTTTTGGGAGAGCTCATCCAGAACTCTAGAAGCATTCTCATCGCCTATAACTCGACTTACAATGATGTAAGGGGATAATATAAAAACGCTGCAAACTCTGGGTAATTTGTTCATTTTGCATAATTTACACGTAAAATTCCCAACAAACACTTCCGACTCCATGCTTTTAGAACAGGGACACCTCCGCTATTATGATCTTTTTTTAGTACCGTGATGCAGTTTCCCACATCATTCATTTGCTGAAGGAAGCAAATTATGGATTAACAAAAATATGGATCGCCTGTAAACTTTGGCGAAAAAGGGTGAACAAACTCGAGAGTTGGCGCGGAATCCGAGTCAATACTGATTCTGTCATTGTATTTCTTTGTCTGTGGAAGGAACTTTACTTTGTGTCCTAGATCTAGATCTTACACAGTCTAAACTGTGACAGTGAAGTTGAGTGATCTGTTCATTGAACATGTTTGTTTAAAGACCTAGATCATCATCAGTCTCTGGAGCTATGGTAATATATATATATTGTAGTGTTATAGCCGTTGCCATCATTTCTCATGTGTGCATGCGGAGGGAACACTCCACATGTTTAGAGACATCATATATGCACATGTGGCCTCATAAGTGGAGCTAAGTGTGAAAGTTCTGCCTTCAAAAGCTTTTTTTCGTAAAGTCAATCATGTGACTCTTCAACTCTACGAGAGATAATCAAGATTTAATGACAGTGCTGTTCTATATTACATCTAGATGTAGATCTACTACTAAATTATCACCAGCAAATGACTAGCTACTGAAAATGCCATGAAAAGTACGTCAGAATTTTACACCACAGCGTGGAAAGGTTAGAGAAAAACGGCATCAAATGAATGAGCAATATGTCAAAAATACACTTGAAGAACCAGCTACGAGGCGAAGGGTAATGGGTGTCACGAGCAGAGTTAGGGTCTTGGGGATGTTACGACTGCACGAGAGGCAGCTAACTCACACTCGGACACAACCACACAAGAAAAGTATTAAATAACTAGAGCGTATATATGTCAGGCCGGTCAGGCCATAGTTTACATAAATATTAATAGCAAAACAAAAGACAATAGAGGTATATATTCAAACCAAAAAAAACTCTAATTAATAACTTAACCAATGATATTCATGTAACTATGGAGGTACTGCAATCAATAGTAAATAGGTATATTATACGAAACTAGATATCAATTTAAAGTGACAGTTGAGTCGCCACTGGCCAGTCGCCAGGCAAACTCTCCATAAATCATATGGGCTTAAATGTTAGGAGAGCCCAGTACGTTCTAAGCAGTTGCCAAAAGACTATATTTTATGCACAATCACTATTCAATTCATCAACAATGTGCTATATTATTCCAATCATACTATGGCAATAGATCTATGATACAGGACACTCGTGGTCGAGTGCCAGCTGGGGTTTCCTTAGTCTTCCTATGAGGCTGTAGTTCTCTCTCTATCTCCGATCTCTATTATGCTTCAACAAATAAGATATATTACCATTGCTCACGCCTACTGGTAGGCGCGAACATCAAAATAGCGCAGCGTGGGCTTTCAAAGGTCAGCCCACTCAGACCTTTCTTTCTAGAGCTCAGTCAGTCCGTTAGCAAGGACTTCTTGTCTTCAAAGCACACAGTTCAGGTACTGGTCAACCGGAGATACTTCACGACACGATGCTTCTGCTCGCCTGTATTCACCAAATCTGAACGTTACACGATGTTATATACTATCTAACTACCCAGCGTGCTAGTCCGCTGGCCCAATTAGTTCAGCTATCTCATAGGTCGAAACCTCCCACCATTTTAATTGTAGTAATATGTCTGCACTATTCTACCAGCCAGTTAACGTGCAAAAACTTGTCTAGTCATACTTAACAATGTCAACTGTCCCCACCTTGTTTCACCCCTACTCCATTACTTATTAATCACGAACATTAAAACCGACAAGCGTGAATCTAACCGTTTAACTTTACATTTATTTACTCACCAACTATAATTTGGCGAGGACCGTTCAAGGCCACCAGCCAATTTCTCATGGCCCTGGTAAAAAAACAACTCACTCTCTGCGTGAGTTTTAATAACATCTGAATCATGACACATCCCCCACCCCAGTTAAAATTTGCAATTTTAACGATATAAATTATTTTCGTAAGGGGAAGGCATGAGTCGAGAAATTGCTCGAAAAGTTAACTTAACTAAGAATACTAGGTAATAACTATGACTAGTACTAAAGTTGAAAAAAACCTACAGGACGGGTATCCTTGATGGACAAAACTTCATGAAAATCTTAAGGTTCCGTCCAAAAGTATATATCTCTCTGAGGATTAAATCTTACCTCTAAATACGTAGACATTAACAATCATAACTCTAAAATTTTAGAGTACAACACTGATCCTGTGCGAATGTCATCAGGAATGCATACATACAATGAATAATACTCAAGAAAAGATAACTATAGTAGCATCGATGGCATTAGTGGATCTGGACTCCTGGTCTGCCATGACTTCTCGTCCTCGACCCTGGGCAACAACGTCTGGTGTGGCCAAAATACGGGTCGACGTCAGTAAAATAGCTGTTGGAACAAAGGAAAGCACAGGGGTAGGTGAAAAGTGTTCACAATGGGTGAACAATATGTGATACCATCCCTCGGTCTCTGAATGAGGTGCTAATCAGTATCCAACGCCAATACATATGACAGACTAAAATACAACAAGATTAAGGTAACCGTGATAATAGGTCGGCATGGACATTATCTCCACCAGGAATGGCCTTTATAATGAAGCGGTATTCCTGAAGGGCCAGACTCCATCTGGTCAAACGAGCGTTCTTGGCTCGGTTCGATTTTAAAAATAACAACGGTTTATGGTCTGTCTCGATGACGAATTCCGTCATAAGTAGGTAGCGGGAAAACGCGTCTACGGCGTATACAATCGCCAGGCATTCTCGCTCTATAATAGCGTATCTCTGCTCTCTCGGAAGTAATTTCCGGCTAGCGTACATACAAGGGCGCAATAAGCCATCTCTTTCCTGAAGCAAAACAGCTCCAATTCCTTGGTCCGACGCGTCAGTTCGGACGGTGAAGGTGCGCCTAATATTCGGTAGGATAAGCAGCGGCGAACTGGAGAACAGTTGCTGCACTGTCGCGAGCGCGGTGGCGCACTGCGTATTCCAGGTAATTTTGTTGGGTCTGGCTTTTCTTGTAAGATCGGATAACGGGGCCGTAAGGGCCGAAAAATAAGGAACGAATTTCCGATAATAGCTTAAGAAGCCTAACAGGCTACGAACCTGCTTCTTAGTATGAGGAGCCTGGAGTTTTAAAATCTTACTTATCTTAGTGTCGTCCGGTGTTTGGACGCCTTTGGCGATAGTATGTCCCAGAAAGTTAATCTGCGTATAACCCAGGAAGACTTTGCTAGGCTTAGCTGTAAGCCCGGCATCTCGAAGTTTACTAAGCACTTGACGAAGTGCTTCTAAGTGGCCTTTCCAATCCGTATGGAAAGCGCAAATGTCGTCAAAGTAGCTTAGGACGCATGGTGTCTGCTGCAATAGGATGTTCATCATCCTCGCAAATGTCGCTGGTGCCGTTACGAGACCGAATGGCATGAATCTCCATTGCATGAGACCCATAGGGGTCTGAAACGCTGTGTACTGTTTACTGGCCTCTTCCATTGGGATTTGCCAGTAGCCTTTAGCCAAATCTATTTTCGAAAACACGGACGACTCGGCCAATCGCGCAAATAGATCTTCCTGATTCGGGATAGGTTCAGCATCGTAAATGGTTAGAGCGTTAAGCTTCCTGTAATCGATACAAAATCTAACGGAACCGTCTGTTTTCTTTACTAGTACAATCGGCGAGCAGTAAGGGCTCGTCGAGCGCTCAATGACTCCTAAGCTGAGCATCTTTTCCACCTCGGACTGTATGGTGTCGTGCGCTTGCAGCGGGCGCGGGTAGGGTTTGACAAACACGGGTACGTCCGAGTGCAACCGGATGACGTGTTGAACTAAGGATGTTTTACCCGGCAAATCAGTGAATACTGGCGAAAACTCCCGAACAAGATTCATGATGTCCTGTGTCTTACTTTGATCCAGCTCTGGATTGATATTAACGGAAGTCGCGTCCTCTGTGGCTTGCAAGGATAGGAGCGATCTAGTCATAGATAATGGCTCCCGGTCGTTGTCATCGATATTGACCATCGCTGCGTTTTCTTGGGCCACAACATGGCATGAATGATCGTGATGAGTTTGATCATCGGCAAGATACTTTTTCAACATATTAATATGGTACACCTTATCGTTACCACGTATGGTAATGAGATAATTAACTCTCGAGAGTCGCTTTTTAACTAGAAAGGGGCCTTTCCAAGTGAGGAGTAGCTTGTTATTCGTTTCTGGTAGCAGCACCAATGCCCGATCTCCGACTGACAGGGTTCTTAACCGACTACCCCGATCGCGATATCCTATAAATGACCTGGTCCGTACGCATGCAAATTGTCGAGCCAGGTCGCATGCATTAACTATTCTATGTCGGAGATCGACTATGTACTGATACGCGGATCGCGTATCAAGAACGTCGGTATCAGAACCGGCGTATAAATCGCGTAAAATGGCCATCGGGCCACGTGGTTTTCGACCGTATAACAGTTCAAACGGGGAAAAACCCGTTGTCGCATTTGGGAGTTCCCTATATGCGAACAAGATGGCCGGAAGTCGACGGTCCCAGTCACCAGGTCTATCGGCGGAAACGCGTGCCAGCATAGTTTTCATGGTGGCATTCCAGCGCTCGCAACAGCCATTGGACTGTGGATGGTATGGCGACGTAAGTTTCTGCCTAATGCCCGTGAGTTCCAATACTTTCCTGAAAAGGTCAGAGGTGAATTGCGGACCTCTATCAGATAATAATTCGGACGGGAATCCGACACGTGTGAATATGGTCACCAATGCCTCGGCGACGTGATCGGCCGATATTTCCTTTAAAGGGACAGCCTCAGGCCAACGGGTGGCATAATCGATTACTGATAGAATAAACCGATGGCCTCTATCCGATTTCGGTAATGGCCCGACGATGTCGACGGCAACTCGCTGAAATGGAGTGGAAACCGGCGGCATCTCTTGTATAGGTGCCCGCGAAGTTTTTCCTTTGGGGGTTCTTTTCTGGCATGTATCGCAACGCGACACATAGCTATTTATGTCCCCGTAAACCCCGGGCCAAAAAAACTGAGACAGGACTCTCGATTTTGTTCTCGCTTTGCCTTGGTGGCCCGCCAATGGCGTGTCGTGCGCGAGGCGGGTGATGTCTCGGCGAAATGATCTCGGTATGACCAATTGCAAAATAGTTTCGCGCTTTCCCCGAAAAACGCGATATAGGAGGTCGTCTTTAAGGCAGAACCTGGATGTATCCGGGTTGTCCGGATCAATCTTAGCAAAGAGGGGCTTTAGTGATGGATCTGTGCGCTGTTCGTTACGAAAAATCTCGGGGGTTACATCCAAATCGACGACAGGCGATCGTAATGTGTCGTCACTCTGGCGACGCGATTGTTGTCTTGTCGTGACACACGCAATGTCGTTATCATCCCAAATCCCGAGTTCGCAATCGGAGACGTCCTTTAAGTGGGGAATATTCCCAATGATTAGGTCGGCGACCGGATTTGGTAGCACGCAGGCCGTGACAACACCAGTTATAAACGGTGTGTCAACATATATTTCCGCCAAACGAAAATGTTCAACTGAACCACCAAAAGTAATGCATGTCGCATCGCGGTCCAGGAGTTGTGCAGGACGGACCAGCGATTCACGTACACCGACGGTCGTACAGCCTGAATCTCGCAATACGGATGCTCGTATGGCGTTTACTCGTCCCTCATACAATGTCAGCGCGCCTCGCTCGTGGAGGGCGGACATAACTGGAATAACTTTATCTACGGTTTCGGCATTCCTAGTTCTGTAACCGCGGTTTTCGGTGAATGCTACAGAGCATGCATTTGCCGCATCTAATCTAACTCTGCATTGTCGCGCAATGTGGCCTCCGGCGCCACATCTATAACAGTAGACTGGCCTATTATCCCTTCGAGGTTTACCTCGATAAGAAGGAAATGTGGGCGCTTGATAGTAGTTGTTACGCGGTCCTCCGGTAGGGAAAGGACGTGTATATCGGGGTTCCCAGTCCCGAGAAAATTTATGGGGATTCGGTTGCCTCCTGCTAACCGGCGGCTCGGACCGTGGACGAACCTGCGGCGACTGTCGAAAGGGCTGTCTTGATTGTCTCGACGGTACCGGTGTCTTAGTAGCAGCGCCGGCGTAACACGGTTCGCTTACTTTAGCTTTAGCTAACGATCGATTAGGGTGAGCCGCAGCATATCGTTCCGCTATCGATGTTATCTCGACGGTAGTTTTGGGGGCTTGTTCCTTAAAATGCGCCACCAGGTCCGTGTGGCAGGACATATATATTTGGTCTTTAATTATCAAATCATATAGTTTCTTGTAGTTTCCCTCTTCCACACCGGCCAACTCAGTCCAACGGCTGAGTAGGTGGCGGAGGCGGTCCACGTAAGTAGAGAAATTCTCAGATGCCTCCGGCTTGCAATCGCGGAAACGCTTATGAAATCCATCTTCCGTATGTTGGAAACGCTTTAATAGCGCGGTCTTTAGAATGTCATAGTCCCTAGCGTCATCAATAGTGAGGCTATGGAAAACTTCCAACGCTCTCCCTGTCAAAAGATTGGCGAGGCATGACGTGTACTCACTACGCTGCCATCGGGCGCAAACGGCATGGAGTTCGAAGCGGTGTAGGTAGGAATCAATACGATCAACCTTATCATTAAAGGTTGGCAATTTAGGCTTCGTTTTATTATTGGAAGTAACTTCCGGAGCCCCGGTAGGTTGGGCTTGCTTCGCTTCTAACTGTTTCAAAGCGAGCTCGTACTCTCTTTGAGCCTGTTTTTCCGCGCGTTCCGCGGCTCTATCGTCTCGTTCCGCAGCTTTTTCTTGGCGTAATATCTCCGCGGCCTTTTCTTGGCGTAATATGTCCGCGGCCTTTTCTTGGCGTAATATCTCCACGGCCTTTTCTTGGCGTAATATCTCCGCGGCCTTTTCTTGGCGTAATATCTCCGCGGCCTTTTCTTCTCGTAATCTCTCCGCGGCCTTTTCTTCTCGTTCTTCTTTCAGTTTCTGGTCTACCCAAGAAGCACGCTGAGCTTGCGGTATGCCAAATGATTGGGCTAGTTCCAAATATTTCTGTAGTTCGGCCATGATATCGGTCGATAATGCGATATAATAATGTCCTAATCGAGGACAACTTCTGAAAAATCTCTAACTTTATTCTCCCTTGAAGCAATTTATCAATTGCACTCTGCGGGTGTTCGTTCCTGCAGTATGAACGAAATTAACGAAATCAACAACAAACTGTACGTCTTAGTCAACCAAGTAGTGGTTGAGCTATCTCAGTGATCACTTAACTCCACGTATTTCTCCTAATCCTCAAGCAGTCAGTCTACAGCTTCCGTGATTGGTCGTTAACTAACGATACCAATGTAATATTCCCAGTGTATTTTCCGTACACTCCTAGCAGCGTTCCCTCTGCTATAAATCGGAATAAATCAATATTCACGATATTAACTTCCTTGGCTATACAAGCCTAACAACTCTAATATCCAGATTATCTCTCAACGTGCCCTAGACACGTGATTTATCCCAGGCAATAATATAGCAAGTATGAATACAAAATATAATAATGCAACACTATAATGGAAAAGAATTACATGGAGAGTAAGACGAGACTAACAGAAAGAACAAACGACAACAGACCTGACTAACCTGAAACTATCTACAAAAAGGTAAGAAAAAGAACAGGAGAGACGTCTTCCTAAAATACGAGGAAGATAGAACGCTAACAATCTATACGAATAACAGGTCCCTACAGAACTATTCAAGGCAAAGCGTATCTCCCATCCGTTTTAAACGCCATCTAGATCTGCTAGTCTGGCAAAAAGAGGTATGCTGAGTCTCGATCCCTTCCAACCTCCCGCCTATCTAATCTAACACAAAAGAAAAAATAATGCCTGTCAAAAGTAGGGGAGCTGGAACGACGAACCCCTCAAACGAAGACAAATACAGATGGTTCACTTAACTGGGCAAAATGGACAGGCTCTTTCCTTTGGTCCACAGCGCTGGTCTTGTCTTTTCCTGATGCTAGCTGTCAGTCCCTCGTAGTGGTCCCAGGATCAATGACGAGAGGACAAGCCAGACATGTGGGGGAGAAACAGAAAAAAAAAAAAATTAGCAGTATACAAAACTATAAACTACAAAAATTACATAAATAACAGTGGAGTCTAGAGTGGTAGACCTGCAGCTGTTTACGGGGTCCTCATCAGATGATAGTGTCACGAGTGGAGTGAGTGCAATTAAGGGGATTGCTACAGAGCGGGTGTAGAGTAAGAAGGGCTCACGGTGGACAAATAAGTTAAGCGTGCTGTTGTGAGTAGTGGGGAGGGTCTGAATGAGGCGAAAGCGCGGTATTACTATCACTGCAAGTTAGAAGGTCCTACGGAGCGGACCTGTGAATAAGAGCCCATCGGGCGGACATAAAGGGAGCAGTCGAGAAGACTAGTGAAAGAGTCTTTCCAGTAATGACTGGTATGTAGAACGTTGATTGATTATTATGATTGATGTTGTCAGGATTAGGATTTGAATTGCCGTGCTAGGTCACGCATTGTTTATTACATGGCATCATTGATTTTAGCCAGTGCAAACGTCCTTGAACTATTCCCGTGGACAGTTTGTTTTTGTAACGCTTTTCTTAGAGATGGAAAGAAAGTGGGTCAGGATAGAACGAATGGATAAATTAACAGTGACGATGCAGTTTTCGACCCCGTGGTTTGGGTGTACCTTAACAGGGAAAGACGGGGCGAATAAGGAGTGAATAAATTCGTACATAAAACGTTTAGGGTGTAGAGACTTTGCGAACGGTTTTGATAGACTTGAATAACTTTGTCTGTTACTATTAATAGAATCTATTGGCGCTGCGAGCGGAGCTCGAAGTGGATGCACCAATCAAATTTGAGCAGTCACGTGGATTTGCAGCAGAAGATAAGCGGAGACATGTTTATGCTACCTCACTTCCATGTAGAGTTTCCAGCTACGAAGGTGGTCGGCTAGGGGTTCAGCCAGAGAGAACCAACAGACTGTTAACGTCATGTCTATGTCCTGGATAGACAATGAAAATAATCCACAGCTATTTTCTCCAGTTCCCTGAAATCGTTTCAGGGAACCAATCGTAAGTTGCATCAAAATGATTCGAGATGATGTGAATCTGACCCTAATTTTCCAGTAGAAGTGCGACCAAAGGAATGCAAGACCATAAAGTTTTACTTGCAATTAAGATCTAGAAAGAGTGACTGATATACACATTTGTAAATTGTAATTGATGTGTCTGGATGAGGCTGGGGATTGCCAGCCCATCCTAGAGCAGATCTAGATCTATTTTAGCTACGTCAGTGTGTCTTGACGGTTTGATCCTTTATAAGCAGTTAAATGAGTTAATATTGTCGTCTGAGACCTAAGTATATCATTTGTGAGATAGTAGGCAGTCTATATTTCTGAAGATAAATAATTACTAAGTAAACTGTGAATGAATCAGAATGATATAGAGTTTCTAATCTTGTAAGAATCTAGAGGAGACTTCTAGTTATGTATTATAGTATTTTCATTTGATGCTGCTGATGTTGTCTTTTTAATATGTAAGATAGACGAAATTGTTAGGAATTTTAAGTAATAAATTTGTGGCCCTACAAGGTCCTTGATATAACGTACTCGAAATTGTTATTAGTGTATGTGGCATGGTATGGCAGAGTAATTTCTAAAACCTCTCGATATTTATTAAAAATGCAGTCGAACACGTAAATTTATAATTAACCATCCCCGTAAAACACGAGCACAGTAAACCCCATCTGTAACACCCTTCCTTGAACTCGTAACACTCGAGGACCCACCTCGTAACACTGGAGAGGGACCCTTAAAAGAACTTTAATAACGCCATGCCACTTAGTTAGATTATTTTAAAACCTATTGTATTTTTTTTATTCCATCATTTGATATTGTACTCTTGTAATATTATGTTTTCAGGTCTTTTTATTATCG
The DNA here is from genome assembly GCA_963931925.1 of Onchidella celtica. Lineage (NCBI taxonomy): Eukaryota > Metazoa > Mollusca > Gastropoda > Systellommatophora > Onchidiidae > Onchidella > Onchidella celtica. The sequence goes on from OZ007577.1 coordinate 33,714,965, forward strand.
ATGTTAGACAATTTGTATTAATCTAATATTTTGTATTTCAATTTCATATGGTGAACTCAACATCCCATTGACCCGTGGACACCGGCGAGGGAACCCTTTCATCATCCAGTTCTACCTCAGACAGAAATACAGTTTTGGGCTTGGAGCTGTGGATTGAGGATATTTAACATCTGAATTCCTCAAAAATAAAGATAAGTGATCCATCTATCTAACAGTCTTGGGGAGGGCGACGTACTTTCCGCTCTGTGTGTGTGTTCCAGGCCATTTTACTATTTATTATATGTTTAGTTTAAGTGCGGGAGGTTGGTTGGGATCATAGGTTAGCATATCTTCTTTGCCATTACGAAGGATATTGGAGGCCTTGGTGGCTATGTAAAATAACTCGGGGGGATTTGCTTCTCTGTGAATAGTTCTATTAGGGATCCATTATTCGTATAGATTGTGGCGTTCTTTTCCTTCCTCACATTTCTTTAGGAAGATGTCTCTCCTGTTTTCTTCTTAAACTATCTGTAATATAAGTTAGGACTTGTAGGGTCTGTTTTCGTTCGTTTTACTTGTCAGTATAGCGTCCTGTTTTTTGTATTTCTTTTTGCTTATTATAAACTTTAAACTACTATACTAACATTGATATGTTTGCAATATATGCCTGAGGTGTTTCACGTGCTAAAACCACGTTGAATTGTAATCTGGTATTGACATATATGTGAGAGAGAGATATAATAATTTTTGGTTCACGTGACAATTTCACGTTGAAGATAGATCTAGAGAGAATAATTTTGCAGTGGTAACAGAAGACACTGCGTGTGCGCATTTTGAGAAGAGAGAGATTTTTGAGAGTGTTTTGAGAACACAGAGATATTTCGAATTTGTCGTGTTGAGAGAGAGATATATTTTTGATTCATCGCATTGAGAGAGCGATTCGTTTTTGACAGTGATAACAGAGGACACTGGTTCGTCGCGTTGAGAGAGACGTTAAATTTTGAGAGTGATCACTCGAGACATTAATTTATCGCAGTAAAGGCGATATATAGTATTTTATTGCAGTGGGAGCAACGGATAGACGGCACTGCCTTACTAGATTTCATAGAGAGAGAGAGAGATAAAGTTTTTGCAGTTTAAGTGATACTGCCTGTAATTTTCAGAGAGAGATAAAGTGTTTGCAGTTTAAGTGATACTGCCTGTAATTTTCAGAGAGAGAGATAGAACGTTCTTTTCGCGAAGCAGTGCTAACATAAGACACTGAGTTAATATTAACAGTCAATAACTGTTCATATAATATAATTGATACCGCGATATACCGTAACATTGGGTAAATATTTACTAACTTTACAGACTTTAACATATCATGGCCGAGTTTTTTAAATACCTGGCATATGCCAAAGTTCTCGGCATACCAGAGGAAGAACGCGCCTCGTGGTGCGAACAACAAGTAGAACAAGACCGAGATCTTGAGCATTGGCTAGCAGCAAGAGAGAGAGAAAAAGAAAGAGAGAAACAGAAGGAGAGGAAGCGTGAGCTAACGTTAAAGAAATCAGAGCCGCCTTTTGTTAAACAGAGGGATTTTCCGAATGAAGGTAATGTATCCCCGCGTCGAGGATATCAGACTTATTCTTTTTACGAGCCTCGCCCATATTATCGTGGCAACTACACAGGCCAACAATATAACCGGCCTCAGAGACCGCCTCGACGAGTGTATTTTGATGATAATCATAATTATAATAGACCGCAGAATCGGCCTTATCGTGGACACGACTCACACCGTATTATGTGCTTCAAGTGTAATCAGTTCGGCCACATGCGAAGATTTTGTACCGTAAAAATGGGAGCGGCCAATGCCTGCTCTGTACAATCTACACCCTATACAGATGTTGGTTATACTAATAAATCTTCATCGCAATCAAAGACTATTCCAGTCATGTCCGCCCTACATGAACTGGGTGAATTAACATTTTACCAGGGCCGCGTGAACGCTATTCGCGCTTCTGTTCTACGTGACTCCGGATGCACGACTATCGGCGTTCGACAGTCACTAGTCCGTCCAACACAATTTTTGGATAAAGAGGTAACTTGTATTACTTTTGGCGGATTTGTAGAGCGATTCCGTCTTGCAGAAGTTTATATTGATACACCTTTTCTCACAGGTATCGTTACTGCATGTGTACTGCCTAATCCAGTGGCTGATATAATCATAGGGAATGTACCTCAAGTAAATAAGTTTCCTATCGGTAACTTGGAAATTTGGACTGAGGATGAGAGTGTTGCTTGTGCGACAACACGCCTACAATCGAGTCGACGAGCAGACATTCCATTGAGTAATCCTACTATTGAAGTGAACATAACGTCTAGTGCATTTCATGATGAGCAACATTCAGATCCCACATTGAAACATTTGTTTGCTAAGGTTGATCCTACCGCACCGGATACCTCTAAGTTTCTTATTAAAGATGACTTATTATATCGTAATTTTCGGAATAAGCGAGAGACCGTTATGCAACTTGTAATACCGAGATCTTTTCGTCGCGACATTATTCGTCTCGCGCATGACACTTCCTTGGCGGGTCACCAGGGAAAGGCCAGAACTAAGTCTCGAATACTATCGCAATTTTTTTGGCCCAGTATTTACGCAGATGTAAACCGGTTCGTATCAACATGTGACGTATGTCAGAGACGTACTCCTAAAGGAAGAGCATCGCGAGCTCCTCTGCAGGAGATGCCAATGGTATCCAGACCATTTGAACGCGTTGCCGTAGATATAGTTGGTCCTCTACACAAGTCAGACAGAGGACATCGTTTTATACTTTCTGTCATTGACTACGCAACCCGTTGGCCAGAGGCCATTCCGCTAAAAGACATTTCAGCTGATCATGTCGCTGAAGCCCTTATTACTATTTTTTCGCGTCTTGGGTTTCCGGTTGAAATTTTATCGGACAGAGGTCCACAGTTTACCTCTGAGCTTTTTAAGAAAGTCTTGGAGTTGGTCGGGATTAAACAAAGATTGACATCTCCATATCACCCACAGTCTAATGGCTGCTGTGAACGGTGGAATGCTACCATGAAAAGTATGCTTGCGCGAGTTTCCGCCGACAAACCGAGTGATTGGGATCGACAACTCCCCGCTATTCTTTTTGCATACCGAGAACTACCGAACGCATCGACGGGTTTTTCTCCCTTCGAATTATTGTATGGTCGTAAGCCGCGTGGTCCAATGGCCATACTCCATGATTTATTCGCCGGATCAGACACCGACGACAATGATACGCGGTCTGCATATCAATACGTTGTAGACTTGCGCCATCGAATTCTTAACGCATGTCAGCTCGCACAAAAATCTTCGGCTGCGCATGCTAGTCTTTATAAACAATATCGTGATCAAGGTAGCCGATTGCGAACCTTGGCCGTCGGAGACCAAACTCTTGTTCTCCTTCCGGAAACGAAAAATAAACTCCTTCTTACATGGAAGGGACCTTTTAAAGTTCTAAAGAGACTTTCTCGAGTAAATTATCTTGTCAAGATTCGAGGACAGGATAAAGTCTTCCATATAAATATGTTAAAGCAATACCTGTCCGACGATGATAATCGACAGAATAATCGCCGAAATGTGATTGCTCAGGCCAATGCGGCCTTAGTTTCAGTTGACGATGATGATCCTATTAAGATAGAGAATTCAATACCCGCACTTCGATCTTCTGAAAACACTTCGGATGTGAATATAAATCCAGATTTATCTGAATCGCAAAGACAAGATTTAAGAGATTTGCTTAACGAGTTTACTACTGTCTTTACTGATCTACCAGGTAATACTTCTTTGGTACAGCATGTTATAAGATTAAAGACGGATATACCCGTCTTTGTGAAACCATATCCGCGTCCGCTGCACGCACTAGAGACTATAATAACCGAGGTACGTAACATGTTTCACCTGGGAGTGATAGAGCGATCGACGAGTCCATATAACTCACCCATCGTCTTAGTGAAAAAAAAAGATGATACAGTGCGTTTTTGTATTGACTATCGTAAACTTAATGAGGTTACGATATATGACGCTGAACCGATTCCCAACCAGGAGAATCTTTTTGCTCAGTTAGCGAGGGCAACGATTTATTCTAAAATTGATCTTTCCAAAGGCTATTGGCAAATTCCGCTTGATGAGAATAGCAAGCAATATACCGCTTTTCAGACTCCGTTGGGTCTTATGCAGTGGCGCTATATGCCTTTCGGGTTAGTTACAGCCCCTGCTACTTTCGCCCGTATGATGACAATATTACTCCAGGGTATGAATTCCGTATTGTCGTATTTTGACGACATTTGTATTTATGAAACCGATTGGTCGGGCCACCTCGCAGCCCTACGACAAGTTTTTATTGCTCTTCGTCGAGCTGGCCTTACGGCGAAACCCAGTAAGGTATTTTTAGGATATAATGAAATTAATTTTCTGGGCCATACAATTGCCCACGGCGTTCAGACTCCTGATGACAAGAAGATAACTACCATCTTAAAGCTCCAACCTCCTCGAACTAAGAAAGAAGTTCGTAGTTTATTGGGCTTTCTTAACTATTATAGGAAATTCATTCCAAATTTTTCTTCGCTTACAGCTCCGTTATCGGACCTCACAAGAAAGAATTTTCCTAATAAAGTGAAATGGACAACCGAATGTGCTGATACACTTCGTACCGTTCAACAATTGTTTTCCACTTCCCCCATTCTCATACTTCCAGACATAAACCAAATATTTATTGTCCGCACTGATGCGTCGGACAAGGGATTGGGAGCTGTGTTATTACAGGAACGAGACGATACTTTGCGGCCATGTCTATACGCCAGCCGCAAGTTGCTGGATAGGGAATGCCGCTATGCAATTATCGAGCGAGAGTGCCTCGCTATCATTTTTGCTGTAAACGCATTTTCGAGATATCTACTTATGTCCGAGTTTATAATTGAAACGGACCATCGTCCGTTGTTATTCTTAAAGACTAACAGGGCTAAAAATGCTCGATTAACGAGGTGGAGTCTTCCACTCCAGGAATACCGGTTTGTTATCCGGTCTATCCCGGGCGGTGACAATTCCCAAGCTGATATTTTGTCACGTCTCATTTAAATTCCTATTAAAGAGTGTTGTGTCTTGTATTGGGGTTGGATAGTACTTGTCCCCCTCAATTCTAGACGGTGGATGGATTCACATTTATCTTGTTCATTACTTAATGAACCAGTTTTACAATCCTTTTTTTGTGAATATCCTCTTTCCACCAGCGTCATTCCTGACTGTGACCTGAACTTCTGGCAAACCTGACGCCCTTGTCAGCGGGTCAATGAGATGAAGACATGGCAAACCAAGCTACCAGAGCTACTGCTGCCATTGGATACCACAGTATTTTAATTAACAATATATTGTGTGTGAATGTCTATATAAGCAGCAATTGTGTGTGTTGACTAAATAATTATGAGCCTATTCCTTCAGTAAGGCTTCATTATTTCATAATAGTTATACTTTAATCCAGCAGTATACAGTGATATACTCATTATTATTATAGATGTTTCTGAGAATTTTGATTGTGTGCAGTAAGAATGTTTAAATAGAATAAATTCTATAGAACGTGGCATCAATAATTGTATGCTTTTTGTCCATCCAATATGCACGTTCTTAGTTAGATTTTTCTTCTCAAGCTTAATGCTCATTTTTCTACAGTACTACTTAAGCCCCTACCACAATAACTTTCGGATTTCTTGGATCTTATCGTGTAAATTTTTCTTAAAATTTTCACTGGGGTGGGGGATATGTCAGGATTAGGATTTGAATTGCCGTGCTAGGTCACGCATTGTTTATTACATGGCATCATTGATTTTAGCCAGTGCAAACGTCCTTGAACTATTCCCGTGGACAGTTTGTTTTTGTAACGCTTTTCTTAGAGATGGAAAGAAAGTGGGTCAGGATAGAACGAATGGATAAATTAACAGTGACGATGCAGTTTTCGACCCCGTGGTTTGGGTGTACCTTAACAGGGAAAGACGGGGCGAATAAGGAGTGAATAAATTCGTACATAAAACGTTTAGGGTGTAGAGACTTTGCGAACGGTTTTGATAGACTTGAATAACTTTGTCTGTTACTATTAATAGAATCTATTGGCGCTGCGAGCGGAGCTCGAAGTGGATGCACCAATCAAATTTGAGCAGTCACGTGGATTTGCAGCAGAAGATAAGCGGAGACATGTTTATGCTACCTCACTTCCATGTAGAGTTTCCAGCTACGAAGGTGGTCGGCTAGGGGTTCAGCCAGAGAGAACCAACAGACTGTTAACGTCATGTCTATGTCCTGGATAGACAATGAAAATAATCCACAGCTATTTTCTCCAGTTCCCTGAAATCGTTCCAGGGAACCAATCGTAAGTTGCATCAAAATGATTCGAGATGATGTGAATCTGACCCTAATTTTCCAGTAGAAGTGCGACCAAAGGAATGCAAGACCATAAAGTTTTACTTGCAATTAAGATCTAGAAAGAGTGACTGATATACACATTTGTAAATTGTAATTGATGTGTCTGGATGAGGCTGGGGATTGCCAGCCCATCCTAGAGCAGATCTAGATCTATTTTAGCTACGTCAGTGTGTCTTGACGGTTTGATCCTTTATAAGCAGTTAAATGAGTTAATATTGTCGTCTGAGACCTAAGTATATCATTTGTGAGATAGTAGGCAGTCTATATTTCTGAAGATAAATAATTACTAAGTAAACTGTGAATGAATCAGAATGATATAGAGTTTCTAATCTTGTAAGAATCTAGAGGAGACTTCTAGTTATGTATTATAGTATTTTCATTTGATGCTGCTGATGTTGTCTTTTTAATATGTAAGATAGACGAAATTGTTAGGAATTTTAAGTAATAAATTTGTGGCCCTACAAGGTCCTTGATATAACGTACTCGAAATTGTTATTAGTGTATGTGGCATGGTATGGCAGAGTAATTTCTAAAACCTCTCGATATTTATTAAAAATGCAGTCGAACACGTAAATTTATAATTAACCATCCCCGTAAAACACGAGCACAGTAAACCCCATCTGTAACACCCTTCCTTGAACTCGTAACACTCGAGGACCCACCTCGTAACACTGGAGAGGGACCCTTAAAAGAACTTTAATAACGCCATGCCACTTAGTTAGATTATTTTAAAACCTATTGTATTTTTTTTATTCCATCATTTGATATTGTACTCTTGTAATATTATGTTTTCAGGTCTTTTTATTATCGATGTTAGACAATTTGTATTAATCTAATATTTTGTATTTCAATTTCATATGGTGAACTCAACATCCCATTGACCCGTGGACACCGGCGAGGGAACCCTTTCATCATCCAGTTCTACCTCAGACAGAAATACAGTTTTGGGCTTGGAGCTGTGGATTGAGGATATTTAACATCTGAATTCCTCAAAAATAAAGATAAGTGATCCATCTATCTAACAGTCTTGGGGAGGGCGACGTACTTTCCGCTCTGTGTGTGTGTTCCAGGCCATTTTACTATTTATTATATGTTTAGTTTAAGTGCGGGAGGTTGGTTGGGATCATAGGTTAGCATATCTTCTTTGCCATTACGAAGGATATTGGAGGCCTTGGTGGCTATGTAAAATAACTCGGGGGGATTTGCTTCTCTGTGAATAGTTCTATTAGGGATCCATTATTCGTATAGATTGTGGCGTTCTTTTCCTTCCTCACATTTCTTTAGGAAGATGTCTCTCCTGTTTTCTTCTTAAACTATCTGTAATATAAGTTAGGACTTGTAGGGTCTGTTTTCGTTCGTTTTACTTGTCAGTATAGCGTCCTGTTTTTTGTATTTCTTTTTGCTTATTATAAACTTTAAACTACTATACTAACATTGATATGTTTGCAATATATGCCTGAGGTGTTTCACGTGCTAAAACCACGTTGAATTGTAATCTGGTATTGACATATATGTGAGAGAGAGATATAATAATTTTTGGTTCACGTGACAATTTCACGTTGAAGATAGATCTAGAGAGAATAATTTTGCAGTGGTAACAGAAGACACTGCGTGTGCGCATTTTGAGAAGAGAGAGATTTTTGAGAGTGTTTTGAGAACACAGAGATATTTCGAATTTGTCGTGTTGAGAGAGAGATATATTTTTGATTCATCGCATTGAGAGAGCGATTCGTTTTTGACAGTGATAACAGAGGACACTGGTTCGTCGCGTTGAGAGAGACGTTAAATTTTGAGAGTGATCACTCGAGACATTAATTTATCGCAGTAAAGGCGATATATAGTATTTTATTGCAGTGGGAGCAACGGATAGACGGCACTGCCTTACTAGATTTCATAGAGAGAGAGAGAGATAAAGTTTTTGCAGTTTAAGTGATACTGCCTGTAATTTTCAGAGAGAGATAAAGTGTTTGCAGTTTAAGTGATACTGCCTGTAATTTTCAGAGAGAGAGATAGAACGTTCTTTTCGCGAAGCAGTGCTAACATAAGACACTGAGTTAATATTAACAGTCAATAACTGTTCATATAATATAATTGATACCGCGATATACCGTAACATTGGGTAAATATTTACTAACTTTACAGACTTTAACATATCATGGCCGAGTTTTTTAAATACCTGGCATATGCCAAAGTTCTCGGCATACCAGAGGAAGAACGCGCCTCGTGGTGCGAACAACAAGTAGAACAAGACCGAGATCTTGAGCATTGGCTAGCAGCAAGAGAGAGAGAAAAAGAAAGAGAGAAACAGAAGGAGAGGAAGCGTGAGCTAACGTTAAAGAAATCAGAGCCGCCTTTTGTTAAACAGAGGGATTTTCCGAATGAAGGTAATGTATCCCCGCGTCGAGGATATCAGACTTATTCTTTTTACGAGCCTCGCCCATATTATCGTGGCAACTACACAGGCCAACAATATAACCGGCCTCAGAGACCGCCTCGACGAGTGTATTTTGATGATAATCATAATTATAATAGACCGCAGAATCGGCCTTATCGTGGACACGACTCACACCGTATTATGTGCTTCAAGTGTAATCAGTTCGGCCACATGCGAAGATTTTGTACCGTAAAAATGGGAGCGGCCAATGCCTGCTCTGTACAATCTACACCCTATACAGATGTTGGTTATACTAATAAATCTTCATCGCAATCAAAGACTATTCCAGTCATGTCCGCCCTACATGAACTGGGTGAATTAACATTTTACCAGGGCCGCGTGAACGCTATTCGCGCTTCTGTTCTACGTGACTCCGGATGCACGACTATCGGCGTTCGACAGTCACTAGTCCGTCCAACACAATTTTTGGATAAAGAGGTAACTTGTATTACTTTTGGCGGATTTGTAGAGCGATTCCGTCTTGCAGAAGTTTATATTGATACACCTTTTCTCACAGGTATCGTTACTGCATGTGTACTGCCTAATCCAGTGGCTGATATAATCATAGGGAATGTACCTCAAGTAAATAAGTTTCCTATCGGTAACTTGGAAATTTGGACTGAGGATGAGAGTGTTGCTTGTGCGACAACACGCCTACAATCGAGTCGACGAGCAGACATTCCATTGAGTAATCCTACTATTGAAGTGAACATAACGTCTAGTGCATTTCATGATGAGCAACATTCAGATCCCACATTGAAACATTTGTTTGCTAAGGTTGATCCTACCGCACCGGATACCTCTAAGTTTCTTATTAAAGATGACTTATTATATCGTAATTTTCGGAATAAGCGAGAGACCGTTATGCAACTTGTAATACCGAGATCTTTTCGTCGCGACATTATTCGTCTCGCGCATGACACTTCCTTGGCGGGTCACCAGGGAAAGGCCAGAACTAAGTCTCGAATACTATCGCAATTTTTTTGGCCCAGTATTTACGCAGATGTAAACCGGTTCGTATCAACATGTGACGTATGTCAGAGACGTACTCCTAAAGGAAGAGCATCGCGAGCTCCTCTGCAGGAGATGCCAATGGTATCCAGACCATTTGAACGCGTTGCCGTAGATATAGTTGGTCCTCTACACAAGTCAGACAGAGGACATCGTTTTATACTTTCTGTCATTGACTACGCAACCCGTTGGCCAGAGGCCATTCCGCTAAAAGACATTTCAGCTGATCATGTCGCTGAAGCCCTTATTACTATTTTTTCGCGTCTTGGGTTTCCGGTTGAAATTTTATCGGACAGAGGTCCACAGTTTACCTCTGAGCTTTTTAAGAAAGTCTTGGAGTTGGTCGGGATTAAACAAAGATTGACATCTCCATATCACCCACAGTCTAATGGCTGCTGTGAACGGTGGAATGCTACCATGAAAAGTATGCTTGCGCGAGTTTCCGCCGACAAACCGAGTGATTGGGATCGACAACTCCCCGCTATTCTTTTTGCATACCGAGAACTACCGAACGCATCGACGGGTTTTTCTCCCTTCGAATTATTGTATGGTCGTAAGCCGCGTGGTCCAATGGCCATACTCCATGATTTATTCGCCGGATCAGACACCGACGACAATGATACGCGGTCTGCATATCAATACGTTGTAGACTTGCGCCATCGAATTCTTAACGCATGTCAGCTCGCACAAAAATCTTCGGCTGCGCATGCTAGTCTTTATAAACAATATCGTGATCAAGGTAGCCGATTGCGAACCTTGGCCGTCGGAGACCAAACTCTTGTTCTCCTTCCGGAAACGAAAAATAAACTCCTTCTTACATGGAAGGGACCTTTTAAAGTTCTAAAGAGACTTTCTCGAGTAAATTATCTTGTCAAGATTCGAGGACAGGATAAAGTCTTCCATATAAATATGTTAAAGCAATACCTGTCCGACGATGATAATCGACAGAATAATCGCCGAAATGTGATTGCTCAGGCCAATGCGGCCTTAGTTTCAGTTGACGATGATGATCCTATTAAGATAGAGAATTCAATACCCGCACTTCGATCTTCTGAAAACACTTCGGATGTGAATATAAATCCAGATTTATCTGAATCGCAAAGACAAGATTTAAGAGATTTGCTTAACGAGTTTACTACTGTCTTTACTGATCTACCAGGTAATACTTCTTTGGTACAGCATGTTATAAGATTAAAGACGGATATACCCGTCTTTGTGAAACCATATCCGCGTCCGCTGCACGCACTAGAGACTATAATAACCGAGGTACGTAACATGTTTCACCTGGGAGTGATAGAGCGATCGACGAGTCCATATAACTCACCCATCGTCTTAGTGAAAAAAAAAGATGATACAGTGCGTTTTTGTATTGACTATCGTAAACTTAATGAGGTTACGATATATGACGCTGAACCGATTCCCAACCAGGAGAATCTTTTTGCTCAGTTAGCGAGGGCAACGATTTATTCTAAAATTGATCTTTCCAAAGGCTATTGGCAAATTCCGCTTGATGAGAATAGCAAGCAATATACCGCTTTTCAGACTCCGTTGGGTCTTATGCAGTGGCGCTATATGCCTTTCGGGTTAGTTACAGCCCCTGCTACTTTCGCCCGTATGATGACAATATTACTCCAGGGTATGAATTCCGTATTGTCGTATTTTGACGACATTTGTATTTATGAAACCGATTGGTCGGGCCACCTCGCAGCCCTACGACAAGTTTTTATTGCTCTTCGTCGAGCTGGCCTTACGGCGAAACCCAGTAAGGTATTTTTAGGATATAATGAAATTAATTTTCTGGGCCATACAATTGCCCACGGCGTTCAGACTCCTGATGACAAGAAGATAACTACCATCTTAAAGCTCCAACCTCCTCGAACTAAGAAAGAAGTTCGTAGTTTATTGGGCTTTCTTAACTATTATAGGAAATTCATTCCAAATTTTTCTTCGCTTACAGCTCCGTTATCGGACCTCACAAGAAAGAATTTTCCTAATAAAGTGAAATGGACAACCGAATGTGCTGATACACTTCGTACCGTTCAACAATTGTTTTCCACTTCCCCCATTCTCATACTTCCAGACATAAACCAAATATTTATTGTCCGCACTGATGCGTCGGACAAGGGATTGGGAGCTGTGTTATTACAGGAACGAGACGATACTTTGCGGCCATGTCTATACGCCAGCCGCAAGTTGCTGGATAGGGAATGCCGCTATGCAATTATCGAGCGAGAGTGCCTCGCTATCATTTTTGCTGTAAACGCATTTTCGAGATATCTACTTATGTCCGAGTTTATAATTGAAACGGACCATCGTCCGTTGTTATTCTTAAAGACTAACAGGGCTAAAAATGCTCGATTAACGAGGTGGAGTCTTCCACTCCAGGAATACCGGTTTGTTATCCGGTCTATCCCGGGCGGTGACAATTCCCAAGCTGATATTTTGTCACGTCTCATTTAAATTCCTATTAAAGAGTGTTGTGTCTTGTATTGGGGTTGGATAGTACTTGTCCCCCTCAATTCTAGACGGTGGATGGATTCACATTTATCTTGTTCATTACTTAATGAACCAGTTTTACAATCCTTTTTTTGTGAATATCCTCTTTCCACCAGCGTCATTCCTGACTGTGACCTGAACTTCTGGCAAACCTGACGCCCTTGTCAGCGGGTCAATGAGATGAAGACATGGCAAACCAAGCTACCAGAGCTACTGCTGCCATTGGATACCACAGTATTTTAATTAACAATATATTGTGTGTGAATGTCTATATAAGCAGCAATTGTGTGTGTTGACTAAATAATTATGAGCCTATTCCTTCAGTAAGGCTTCATTATTTCATAATAGTTATACTTTAATCCAGCAGTATACAGTGATATACTCATTATTATTATAGATGTTTCTGAGAATTTTGATTGTGTGCAGTAAGAATGTTTAAATAGAATAAATTCTATAGAACGTGGCATCAATAATTGTATGCTTTTTGTCCATCCAATATGCACGTTCTTAGTTAGATTTTTCTTCTCAAGCTTAATGCTCATTTTTCTACAGTACTACTTAAGCCCCTACCACAATAACTTTCGGATTTCTTGGATCTTATCGTGTAAATTTTTCTTAAAATTTTCACTGGGGTGGGGGATATGTCAGGATTAGGATTTGAATTGCCGTGCTAGGTCACGCATTGTTTATTACATGGCATCATTGATTTTAGCCAGTGCAAACGTCCTTGAACTATTCCCGTGGACAGTTTGTTTTTGTAACGCTTTTCTTAGAGATGGAAAGAAAGTGGGTCAGGATAGAACGAATGGATAAATTAACAGTGACGATGCAGTTTTCGACCCCGTGGTTTGGGTGTACCTTAACAGGGAAAGACGGGGCGAATAAGGAGTGAATAAATTCGTACATAAAACGTTTAGGGTGTAGAGACTTTGCGAACGGTTTTGATAGACTTGAATAACTTTGTCTGTTACTATTAATAGAATCTATTGGCGCTGCGAGCGGAGCTCGAAGTGGATGCACCAATCAAATTTGAGCAGTCACGTGGATTTGCAGCAGAAGATAAGCGGAGACATGTTTATGCTACCTCACTTCCATGTAGAGTTTCCAGCTACGAAGGTGGTCGGCTAGGGGTTCAGCCAGAGAGAACCAACAGACTGTTAACGTCATGTCTATGTCCTGGATAGACAATGAAAATAATCCACAGCTATTTTCTCCAGTTCCCTGAAATCGTTCCAGGGAACCAATCGTAAGTTGCATCAAAATGATTCGAGATGATGTGAATCTGACCCTAATTTTCCAGTAGAAGTGCGACCAAAGGAATGCAAGACCATAAAGTTTTACTTGCAATTAAGATCTAGAAAGAGTGACTGATATACACATTTGTAAATTGTAATTGATGTGTCTGGATGAGGCTGGGGATTGCCAGCCCATCCTAGAGCAGATCTAGATCTATTTTAGCTACGTCAGTGTGTCTTGACGGTTTGATCCTTTATAAGCAGTTAAATGAGTTAATATTGTCGTCTGAGACCTAAGTATATCATTTGTGAGATAGTAGGCAGTCTATATTTCTGAAGATAAATAATTACTAAGTAAACTGTGAATGAATCAGAATGATATAGAGTTTCTAATCTTGTAAGAATCTAGAGGAGACTTCTAGTTATGTATTATAGTATTTTCATTTGATGCTGCTGATGTTGTCTTTTTAATATGTAAGATAGACGAAATTGTTAGGAATTTTAAGTAATAAATTTGTGGCCCTACAAGGTCCTTGATATAACGTACTCGAAATTGTTATTAGTGTATGTGGCATGGTATGGCAGAGTAATTTCTAAAACCTCTCGATATTTATTAAAAATGCAGTCGAACACGTAAATTTATAATTAACCATCCCCGTAAAACACGAGCACAGTAAACCCCATCTGTAACACCCTTCCTTGAACTCGTAACACTCGAGGACCCACCTCGTAACAGATGTATTATATTATATTCGTCTATTACCATGATGTGAATAAGTATATGTGAGGAATGTGGAAGTCCTTGATATTGGATATAGCAATGTGCGCCATGAGCGATAGATGAAAGTGAGTTCATGGATTTGTAGCGCGAGTGAGTAGTGTGTACTCCGATGGAGGTGTGTTACCGTAAGATGTGTGGTGAGTGAAAGGTGAACTAGTGTGTGTACGCTTCATGGATTGTAAGGAGAGGTGGAGTGAATAGAAATGGTAGGGTATTATACCAATGTAATGTTATTCTTGTAGGTGTCGAGGACGGGCCGCGGAGCCACCTCGATGAGCATAGGGGATAGGCCAGCATAGGGCCGGAGGCCACACATAGGCCAGAAGTGAGGCTGTCAGTGCAGGACAGTAGAGGCACATAAAGTCGTGGCAGTCAGGCCACGGACAGGGACGTAGATATGAGCGTGAATGTGATAATGCACTATTGCCATGTTGAGGGGAGAATGTACTATTGAAATGACAATGTGTTATTGCCCTGCTGAGGTGCTAGGGGAATGCTAAGGTGTATGACAATAGGAAGGTGATATTGAGAGACTGCGGTGCCAGTGAATTACTAATGTGCTATTAAGACCCCGAGGGGAGAGGCTGAGGCCGAAGTGCCTTTAGGAGTAACTACCGGATTGTGGATCCGAGGGAGAGTGTGTGTGAGAATAAGGCCGTTGTACGGCAGTTGATTTCGATAATATAATGTACGTAATTGCGCTATTATCTGTATAATTATGTTTAATAAATGTGTGAGTCTGATGGATTGTTTTGTTAAGTGTTAAACTTGTTGTTCGTGATTGTCGTCCTGTCATAAACTATTACATCTCCCAGTCTGGGATTTGTGACACTGGGGGCTCGTCCTGTTTACCTGTGGTCATTTTGACATTGTGTATTCGTTATATCTAGTTGTTTTTCTGTTGTGCTAGGAATTCATGCTGTTGTCTTTGTTCGTGGGATGAATGGAATTTTCATGATATGATTTATGTATATTTATGAATATGTAGTGATGCATGTATTTTGATGAATATGTATTAATGTGTACTTAAATTTCTGCAGAGTGTGTGTGCCAGCCTGAGGAGTCAAGCGGCCAGAGCTCCGATTAAGGGGAGGAGTTAAACTCAAAATTTGAGAGTTAAGTAAAAGTCAAAATTTTTGTGCCCTGGATTGTGGGCTGTTCCTTTAATCTGTCTTTTTCCCTGTTTTTGCTGTTTTTGTTGTCGTTATAGATTATACGGGTGGTGGCGCGGGTTTGCTGTGGTGAGCGTAGTTTGTCCTCTTCGGGAGGTGGGCTAAATTTGGAACTTCGTTCATCACAGTGAACAGTTCTGTAGGGACCAGTATTTTTGTTTAGATTGTAGCGTTCTATCTTCCTCGTTGTTTTAGGAAGACGTTTCTCTTGTCCTTCTCCTCCCTATCTGTAGATACGTTCCTTTTTTTCAGACTCTGTTCTTGTTCGTACCGTGTTGTGTAATCGGCGTAGTAGGTTGCATTTTTTTTCCATTATAGTTTTTTTTTGTAGAAGCTTTGTCCTAGTCTGGTTCGTTGTCCTTGACGTACTTGTGGTCCTTCTACTGTATTTCTTCATTCTTGTCGTTTCTAGTTTCTTTTATAATTAATAGTGCTATACATTTTATAGATATAGAATTATTGTGCTGTAAAGGTAAATTTCTGAATTGTATTTGGGACAATTGGGTATTGTTATATCTGGTGTGATCTCAGGTCTCTGGTCGTGTCGTTAGTTATCATACCGACAGGTTAGCCGTTTTTTTTAAATAACCATAACCATAAATCTGTGAAATGGCGGAACTCTCAACAACTAATGAAGTTGGGTAAGGAACTTGGCCTGGAGGGAGAGGAGCTACGCGGCTGGATTAAAGAACAGCAGGCGGATTTGCGCGATGAGCGTGCTAAGGATAGAGAGCGAGAAAAAGAGGCTCAAGAGCGACAGAGAGAAGAGGAAAGAGAGGATAAGGCTCAGGAGCAGGAGAGGGAGTTTAAGTTAAAGGAGTTAGAAGCTCAGCAACAGGAGAGACAGGCTAAGGAAAGGGAGCAAGAGATAAGGTTAAAGGAGATAGAGGCGCAAGTAAAGATTGCGGAGTTAGAACTCAAGAAGAATACGCCAGCGGAAACGGCTGAGCGGCAGGTACACAATAAAGGTGGCGTTAGGATTAAGCTCCCTACGTTCGACGACCGGAAGGACGACATAGACGCCTTCCTTTACAGGTTCGAACTGATCGCACAATTGCAATGGGGGGAAAATAAGGAATTATGGGCCACGTACCTGGCGTCTCTATTGCAGGGGCGAGCGTTAACCTACTTTAAAGAGCTACAGCGCGAAGACGTGCAAGATTACGATAAGCTGAAGGCTTTGCTGCTTCGCCGATTTGCGTGTACCGAGGAATATTTCCGGGAGCAGTTTAGGCGAGCACGTGCAGATACCAGGGAGGACTTTGCTGCCTTCGTCGCGAGACTAACGGAGTATTTCGCGAACTGGGTAGACTTGGCGCATGTGGAAACGGATTTTGCTAAACTGAAAGACTTAATGATCCGTGACCAGCTGTACGCGTCGTGCCACAAAGATCTGGTGGCTTTCCTGAAAGAGAACGAACCCGCGACGGTGCAGGAGGCGTCTAAGTTGGCGGAGGCATACCGTACGGCGCATCCGTCCAAACCAGTCGCCAGGGCGTACGTCCAAGATGCTGGGTACGTCGCCGTTGTCGAGGGGTCGCCGGCAGGACTTAGGGACAGGTCGCGTCAGCGTGGTGCCTATAGCGGGCAAGCCCAGGGGCAGCGTAGGGGCTATCACCAATCACCGGCATATGGATCCGGGAAGTTTGGCCGAGCAGGAGGGCTAGGTCGCGGTAATGGCCGGGGGCGAATTGTGACCTTTGCCGATGACCGACGGCATAGGGACTCTAGTTCCGGTCGCGATGGGTCACGGGGACCCAGGCCTAGTGCAGCACAGGGAGCGGAGTGTTGGACTTGCGGACGCGTGGGTCACTTTTCACGCGAGTGTAGGGCCGCGAAGTGTTGGAACTGCGGAAGAGCAGATCACATCAGCGTGAACTGCCCTGCAGGTAGGATAGCGGCGAACGTGGACAGTAGCTCCAGTCCATGTTCCCCAAATAAATTTCATCATGCGGCTGCGTGTGTTACATCGGACAACGGAGGCGGACAGTATTCTAAGTGTCCCAGTTGTGAGAAGTTATTATCTTCCGGTGTTTTACCTTGTGGGAGAAAGATCCCCGTCATAAATTCATGTCATACAGGAGGTGGTCTTAGGGTTTATCCGGGGTTTGTTGGGGACGAACCGGTCTCGGTTTTACGAGATACAGGATCTACCGTTGTGGGAGTGCATAGGGATTGCATTCGGGATTCACAGCTTACAGGTGAGACTGTCCCGTGCATCCAATTTTCGGGGGCCATTGAGAAATTACCCATGGCAAGAATAATGATAGATACACCTTTCCTTAGCGGGGAAATCGAAGCCGTCGTTGGTTGTTTTCCAGGCGCCCAGCTCATCATTGGGAATGTATCACGGGTAGTTTCCCCTTCCGATGAGAACGTGCAAGCATGGTCGCAATCAAAAGGTATTGACTTTTGCGCCGCGGTCGAAACACGTCGACGGGTAGCTGATAAAGATAAGATTAGACCTTTGGCGACGCCAGCGGTCAACCTAGATATCACGCCAGAGCGCTTGGCGAGATTACAAAGGGAGGACCCATCATTAAACCCATGTTTTGGGGAAGCGCGAACCGAGAAAACGAGGAAATATAAGAACGGGTCATCTTCTTTTTTTGTCCAGGGGGGCATTCTGTTCCGTATGTACGTCACAGTGGCTTCCGTTCAAAAGCAGGTCGTCGTGCCACGGTCGTTAATTGCTACAGTATTGCGTCTGGCCCATGATGTTCCATTAGCGGGTCATATGGGAAGTGCTAGGACCAAGGAGAGAGTTCTGAAAGATTTTTATTGGCCATCGATACATAGAGATGTACGGCTGTATTGTAAGACGTGCAGTGCGTGCCAAAAGACGACGCATAAGGGTCGTACACCCCAGACTCCTCTTCAAAAGATCCCCACGGTTTCGGAACCGTTTAAAAAGGTTTCGATAGACCTTGTTGATTTAAGAGAAAGACTATCTGCAGCGCGCACTATAGCAGAAGAAGCGTCTGGTATCGCTTCGAAAAGAGCAAAAGACTATAAAGATAGAGGTTCCAAACTGAGAATTTTTAAGCCAGGAGACAAGGTCCTATTGTTGTTACCTACGGACCATAATAAGTTATTGATGACATGGAAAGGTCCTTATGTTATTGAGCGAATTGTTTCGAAGGTAGATTACGCTATCCACATTGATGGATCAGTAAAGGTTTTCCACGTTGATATGCTGCAGAGGTTTCATGAGAGACCAGAGTATCTGTATTCTCATACTAGTGTTGAAGGACATACCTAATGTCGTGTCATTCTTTGACGATATAGCATGTCATACGTCGACATGGTCTGATCATATTCAGACACTAACAGTAATTTTTCAACGATTACGTCATTTTGGGTTAACTGCTAAACCCGCAAAGATGGATTTGGCATGTCCAGAGATAGTATTCTTAGGACATATTGTGGGTAGAGGTGTTCAGAGACCTGAAGAAACAAAAATTGACAAGTTAGTAGGGTTGCAAATCCCTAAAACAAAGAAACAAGTCAGAAGCTTAGTGGGAATTTTAAATTATTACAGAAAGTTCATTCCAAATTTTTCCTCCTTGTCATCTTCTCTTACTGACCTTACTAAGAAGGGACAACCCGATAAGGTCCAGTGGACGTCTGAATGTCAGACAGCATTTGATAATTTGGTGACAGCATTATCATCGTCACCCATTCTGATATTACCCGATTTTCGATCTAATTTTATCCTCAGAACGGATGCGTCGGACTCTGGTGTCGGCGCTTGTCTTCTACAGGAGAAGAACGAATGTCTCCATCCTGTATGTTATGTCAGTAGGAAGTTATTGCAGAGAGAAAGAAAGTATTCTGTGATAGAGCGTGAGTGTCTTGCCATTGTGTGGTCCGTCCAGAAATTGGGACGTTATCTCATGGGACGAGAATTTTGTATCCAGACAGACCACAAGCCACTGACATTTTTGTCGAAGAATCGTTCGTCCAGCCCACGCTTGTCTAGATGGGCATTGGCTTTGCAGCCGTATACCTTCGTTATTCAACCAATTCCAGGAACCAGCAATCATATCGCCGACTACCTTAGTCGAGCCTAGGGCAAGATTTCAGGAGCTTATACATCGGAGGACAGGAACATTGACAGGATCTGTGTGAATGAGTCGACTTTAAAATATTGACATTATAAATATGATATGAAGAATGGTTGATAGGTTGATTGGCTTTTGATTCTGTATTAGGTATTGTGTTTAGTTAGCTATTGATGATGTGACACATATATGCATATTGCAGGGCATATTGATCCCCATATTTTCCCCTGATTTCGGTATTTTATATACTAGGGGAACTGCTAGGTCATTTTTTTTAGTGTAGGTATTGCTCACGCTCACTCGTTGACAGTCACCTTGATGCGATTTGAAATTAATTGCATTAATTTTTTTGGGGTGGGGGATGATGTCACGAGTGGAGTGAGTGCAATTAAGGGGATTGCTACAGAGCGGGTGTAGAGTAAGAAGGGCTCACGGTGGACAAATAAGTTAAGCGTGCTGTTGTGAGTAGTGGGGAGGGTCTGAATGAGGCGAAAGCGCGGTATTACTATCACTGCAAGTTAGAAGGTCCTACGGAGCGGACCTGTGAATAAGAGCCCATCGGGCGGACATAAAGGGAGCAGTCGAGAAGACTAGTGAAAGAGTCTTTCCAGTAATGACTGGTATGTAGAACGTTGATTGATTATTATGATTGATGTATTATATTATATTCGTCTATTACCATGATGTGAATAAGTATATGTGAGGAATGTGGAAGTCCTTGATATTGGATATAGCAATGTGCGCCATGAGCGATAGATGAAAGTGAGTTCATGGATTTGTAGCGCGAGTGAGTAGTGTGTACTCCGATGGAGGTGTGTTACCGTAAGATGTGTGGTGAGTGAAAGGTGAACTAGTGTGTGTACGCTTCATGGATTGTAAGGAGAGGTGGAGTGAATAGAAATGGTAGGGTATTATACCAATGTAATGTTATTCTTGTAGGTGTCGAGGACGGGCCGCGGAGCCACCTCGATGAGCATAGGGGATAGGCCAGCATAGGGCCGGAGGCCACACATAGGCCAGAAGTGAGGCTGTCAGTGCAGGACAGTAGAGGCACATAAAGTCGTGGCAGTCAGGCCACGGACAGGGACGTAGATATGAGCGTGAATGTGATAATGCACTATTGCCATGTTGAGGGGAGAATGTACTATTGAAATGACAATGTGTTATTGCCCTGCTGAGGTGCTAGGGGAATGCTAAGGTGTATGACAATAGGAAGGTGATATTGAGAGACAGCGGTGCCAGTGAATTACTAATGTGCTATTAAGACCCCGAGGGGAGAGGCTGAGGCCGAAGTGCCTTTAGGAGTAACTACCGGATTGTGGATCCGAGGGAGAGTGTGTGTGAGAATAAGGCCGTTGTACGGCAGTTGATTTCGATAATATAATGTACGTAATTGCGCTATTATCTGTATAATTATGTTTAATAAATGTGTGAGTCTGATGGATTGTTTTGTTAAGTGTTAAACTTGTTGTTCGTGATTGTCGTCCTGTCATAAACTATTACATCTCCCAGTCTGGGATTTGTGACAGATAGTAGTGTCCTCTAGATGTCAGAGGGTGACGGGTCCTCTTCAGATGTCAGTGGGGTCCATTCCAGATGTCACGAGCAGAGTTAGGGTCTTGGGGATGTTACGACTGCACGAGAGGCAGCTAACTCACACTCGGACACAACCACACAAGAAAAGTATTAAATAACCATAGCGTATATATGTCAGGCCGGTCAGGCCATAGTTTACATAAATATTAATAGCAAAACAAAAGACAATAGAGGTATATATTCAAACCAAAAAAAACTCTAATTAATAACTTAACCAATGATATTCATGTAACTATGGAGGTACTGCAATCAATAGTAAATAGGTATATTATACGAAACTAGATATCAATTTAAAGTGACAGTTGAGTCGCCACTGGCCAGTCGCCAGGCAAACTCTCCATAAATCATATGGGCTTAAATGTTAGGAGAGCCCAGTACGTTCAAAGCCTACAGAAGCACTCTTCGGCTTGTAGGTAATTTAAGCAGTTGCCAAAAGACTATATTTTATGCACAATCACTATTCAATTCATCAACAATGTGCTATATTATTCCAATCATACTATGGCAATAGATCTATGATACAGGACACTCGTGGTCGAGTGCCAGCTGGGGTTTCCTTAGTCTTCCTATGAGGCTGTAGTTCTCTCTCTATCTCCGATCTCTATTATGCTTGAACAAATAAGATATATTACCATTGGTCACGCCTACTGGTAGGCGGGAACATCAAAATAGCGCAGCGTGGGCTTTCAAAGGTCAGCCCACTCAGACCTTTCTTTCTAGAGCTCAGTCAGTCCGTTAGCAAGGACTTCTTGTCTTCAAAGCACACAGTTCAGGTACTGGTCAACCGGAGATACTTCACGACACGATGCTTCTGCTCGCCTGTATTCACCAAATCTGAACGTTACACGATGTTATATACTATCTAACTACCCAGCGTGCTAGTCCGCTGGCCCAATTAGTTCAGCTATCTCATAGGTCGAAACCTCCCACCATTTTAATTGTAGTAATATGTCTGCACTATTCTACCAGCCAGTTAACGTGCAAAAACTTGTCTAGTCATACTTAACAATGTCAACTGTCCCCACCTTGTTTCACCCCTACCCCATTACTTAATAATCACGAACATTAAAACCGACAAGCGTGAATCTAACCGTTTAACTTTACATTTATTTACTCACCAACTATAATTTGGCGAGGACCGTTCAATTCCACCAGCCAATTTCTCATGGCCCTGGTAAAAAAACAACTCACTCTCTGCGTGAGTTTTAATAACATCTGAATCATGACATTGGGGCCTACCCATGGGGCCGCAAGAAATATTTTGTTTACTGAAAATGAAATTCACCCTTCCCTCCAGCCACATTCATGTGGAAATTTCAGCACTATCTGCACATTTTGCAGAGCATTTACATGGAGTGGTGAAAGGGTCACAATGTGTTGCCAGAATGGCAAGGTCAACATTCCATTACCTGCACCCCCTCCACCAGATTTTATGCAATATTTTGACATTGAACAGAATGGACACTCTTTTCTGCCGTTAAGAAGAGCATACAAGAATGCCCTTGCCTTAGCATCCATCGGCTGTGAAGGAAATGTGCAACCTGGATTCAGTCCTACATTTACCATTCAAGACAAATTTTGTCATAGAACTGGCAGCCTGTTGCAAATGATGCGCCCAAGTTTACACAGGTTTTTTTTCATGACTGCGAGACTGAACTAATTAACAAACAGACTGGCACAAACACAACAGTTAGATCCCACCATCATGCGTTCAAGAAAATCTGAATGCTGTCAACACCCATGTCAGATCATTCAAATCAGTTGTAGATGTCTGTCAGACAAATGATACCAAGACTGTGCTACATGCCAAGAAGCCAGTAGGTCAGAATGAGTATGCCCGGACATTGAACTTCCATTAACTTTATATGTGGCTATGAGTCATGTTGGCTCAAGAGACTCTATGCAGATTTTCTCTATTTTCCCTGTCCCCGGATTAACCAACAATGTCGTCTACCCAGAGATACTTCACAGATGAATAATAAGGGAAGACACTGTTGGCATTGGGAATTATATGTGGAGATACGTAGAGATTTTATATTAAAATCCCCTTGCATCACAATAATGTACACGTCCAATCATGGATTCAACTTCAACTCAAGCACGAGCATAAGTTCAATTATGTTGCGTCACCACACTACACAGACAAGTTGTCATACAATTATAGGGCAGACATGCACCTGCTATAATATTTACCCAATAACATGCTCTGTGAATTTCTGATTTTTCTTCAGGCACTCACACAAGTAGTTGAAATAAACGCAAGCTAAGTGGGTGATAAGGCTGGTGCTTGTGTGCTTGCTGGCAAAAGCCGACATTGTCAAAATGGCCTCTCTAGGGCAGTAATCTTACAGGCAAAAAAAAGCAAAGACAGCCAAGACAATCTACACTACACAGTGCTAAATTTAAATAACGGATGGCCGGAGACATGCTACTGTTATACTAGATTGTGCAAAGCATGGAGGTGCAGTGACACCGCTCATGGAGGGCTCAGCGGCCATTACTATCTATATGGCAAAACATCGCACGAGAAGCTGATCATTGCCAATGTGTTTCAGATTACTGCCTTTATTTATTCCTGTACACCGATTGGGACAATTGCTGGTTAGAAATAAAAATGTAAATCAAATTTTAATAATATAAATAATTTTTTTTTAAACAAGTGTGAACAGAAAATTTCTTCATTCTATTTTCAGTAGCTTAGATCTATCCTGTATTTAAATCACAGAAAAATAACTGAGAAATGAGATCTATGCGAGAAACCGAAAGAGCAGAATAAAAGAAAGAAGGATGAGTGAGAGGCAATGTGACGATACATGTGGTTAGTAAAGTGTCTGGCTTAAAAAATAATTTGTTCACCTGAATGGCCTGTCTTAGGGACAAAAAAAAAGGCACAGCTCTTGGGAAAAGGATAAATCTTGTGTTAAACGGCATGTTAATGCAGAAAATTCTTGATTGTGGACCTTCTATTTAACAACAGAACTTATTGCATCTCATCACAATACTTCATCCAAATATCTTAGGGGTCACTTACGACTATCCACCATTATTGTTGTTATTGTGTTCAAAGGTAAACACGATACACGTGTTCAAATACACCCGATTGACTTGACCGCCAAGGATATCGGCAACACACAAACGATCGGCTGACTAGCCGCTGGCTATCCCCGCACAGGGCATTACGTAAATGAGTTCACTCAACGTGGGACCAGATAAGCGTCCACGGATACTGTTCCCTCCAGCCAGGTCCAATGATTGGGAAGAACTAAATGATAAATTAGCAGTTCTTATTCGGAAAAACCTGAAGAAATTAAAACTGGAAAGCTGCATAGAAGTCTTAAAGGACACCATCTACTTTCACTATGAAGAAAGTTTCAGAATCAAATATAACTTCTCAAAGTCACGACCTCAGAAAACCTGCAGACAACAAGAAATGGAAGAACTCAGAAGGTAAAAGAAACAGCTATGCAAACAAATGAAAAACGCGATAGAATTTGAGATGATAGGTTTCAAAGAAATACGGAACCATCTAAAATCTAGATGCAGTGCATTGAGTTAAGCAGAACGACAGAGAGTGAGAAAGCTAAAGGATCGCCAGAACCGCAAGAGATTCTTCAATAACCCCTTCCAATATGCAAGACGTCTCTTTGAGAACCCACAAGCCGGCATGCTCAGCGCAAGTCAGTATGAATTTGAATAGCACTTGCAGGTAGGAGCAAGAGGATCTGTCGGTTCAACAATGTACTCTCTTCTCAAGAAACCCAATCTAGGTGGCAGGAAAATTAGGAGTGTCCTGAAGGAAATAGCAACAACAGCTGAAAATGCTTCCTGCTGGATTTGGTGTTAAAGGAATGGACGCTAAATTCATGTAGCCTAAAAATATACCATATAACTGGTGACAGTTTTGGCAAAATGGATAAGACACCTGCACAAAAAACAGAAAATCAGTGGTACATGTTCAACCAAAAGAAGAGCCTGGCGATGAAAAAAAAAAACAAACAAAAGATGGGTGAAGAACACCAAGAGTCATGAACTCGGTGTGGCCTATCTAATCTATAAATTCTATAAAAAATCTATATAAAGTAAATAAATAAATAAAACATATATTTGTAAACATTTACCGCCCTTGCTATGGGGATAAATCCTTCAAAGTTATAAGGATCCCCCACTACCCCCCCTCTCACCCATGATAGGAATCTTTACTCTCTCCTGGTTTTTTTTTTTTTAAACGGGCGCCAACAAACAACGAAAGAAGAAGATACCCATAAGGGAGCCCTTTTGAGGGCTAGGAAAACCACAAAGAAGACAGAAAGAAAACAAGAAAACTAACAAGAAAAAGGAGGCACAAATGCCCACGGCAGCGAAACCTCCGAAAATAAAGATCTTAATTCTCATTTATAGTACAGAACAGCCACTTTGGGGAAACTCGGGTGGTTACTGGCTCCTGCTCCCATGTAGCGTCGAGGTCGGCGGTCGACCAAGGTACTCGCACGGCTGGTCATGCCCAACCAGTCTGTAAAGCTTAGGGTCTGGCGAGATTTCCTCCCTTAAGGCGCTACTGAGGGACTGAGAGTTGGGGTGGAGTTTGGCCGGGGGTAGGCCGGACAAAACATACGGATTAGAACCTACTTCCTTAGATCTTAAGGGGCAACTGGTACTGTAGTATTAGACTTAGGATCGTCCATGTCATGGGAAAAGTGCTCTCGCAACCACATAGTCACACGGCACATCTGTGCTAGGTAGGGTAGTGTGTGCTGGAGTCCCCGTGCCACTTTTTTTTGCATTGTTAAAATTTCCCGAGCAGTAATCACTTTACAAATAAGTGTGTTGTCTTGAAGTGAGCCTTTCTATTTTTAACGCTCAGGTGGAGGTGGAGACCTTGGCTGTGTTTTGTTTAATCTTTTTTTTTTTTTTTTGCGTTATTTTGGAGGGGAAAAAGGGGGGGGGGGTATTGGGACATTTCCCTCTTACATCAGCAGTGTGAACAAACACCGACCTGTACTAATAATGCGCTAACCTGGGAGCGTTAACAATGCATTCTACCAGAGTTGACAGTAGATCCAACAGTGTTTACATGAACCCGACAATGTTAACAATACTAAGAGTGCATCTGTCATATTCTCAGGTAGAGACTGATGACATCATTATTTCCACGGGCATCAAAGTGGCTGATAATAATTGTAACAAATTCCAAACTGGAAAATGTACTGATTAAGACGGGACTACAATCACAAACGAACAAGTATAACACTTAACAGAACAACCAACCAGGCTCACACATTTATTATATATTAAAAGTACCTTCAATTACATACGATACATTGGTCAATTCAAATACCATACAATGGCCATTCTCCCCAACAGTCACCCTATCTCCGGTTCCACAACCGTACAGCCAATGCTTTACAATCTGAATTTCCAGGCCCCTACTCGACCTAACATCAACCCCTGTGTAATTCGTAATACAGAACTATCATGTACATAACTTGGAAAGCTGGCCAGCCCAACTCCCTAAACCAGCCGGCCACTGTTGCTGGACTGCCTGTCGGCCCTACGTCCTTGGCGGAGCGCCCAACTGCTGGCGCCCGTCAGGCCCTATGTCGCCGCAGGTCCTTGTCACCACGGCTCCACAGCCTGTCCCCGGCCTACGTCCGTCCACCGCGGGTGGCCTTACTGCCCGACCCCGGCACCTATAAGAATAACATCACATCTCTATAACACCATCAAGCGTACATACACATTCCACAGTTCACTCACCACACAACTGCGCCTCTCTTCTGTAACACACCTCCACCGTATTACACAGTACTAAGACTAGGCTAGGAATCCACACTCCTAACGTACAGATCTCGCATATAACTTATTTACATCATGGTCATCAGAAGAATATAGTACATCAATTATCAATCCTTATAGTTCAACCTACCAGTTATCACTGGAAAAAACACTAACACCAGTCTTCCGACTGCTCTCCTTATGTTCGCCCTCTGGGGCTCTCTCTTGCGTCCGTTCTCTAAGGACTCTCTGTGTGCAGTGATTTGTAAGTACACAGATCTCGCCTCGTCCAATCCCCAACACCACTCACAGTTCCCGTGATTTTGTTTCCCGACGGTTTGCTGCATTCCCTGTGAGCTAATCTTACACTACCCATTCTCCCATTATCTCTGAGTCTCGCTCACTTCACGTGACAATAATTTCTTGTTAATATTTCAGCATATCATTTTCCATGATGTCACGAGTGGAGTGAGCGATAGTTAATAATTACGGGGTGAAAGGAGGAGAGTAAAATTAACGCACGTAGACAAGTAAGGGGAAAGCGTGCATGTGAGTGGGGGGTCTGAATGAGGCGAAAGCGCTGTATTACTATCACTGCAAGTTGGAAGGTCCTACTGAACGGACGCAAGAGAAAGCCCAGCGGGCGAACATAAGGGGAGCAGTCGGAAGACGGATGAGAGTGTTTTTTCCAGTGATGACTGGTAGGTAGAACGTTGATTGATAATTATGATTGATGTATTATATTATATTCGTCTATTACCATGATGTAAATAAGTATATGTGAGGAATGTGGAAGTCCTTGATATTGGATATAGCAATGTGCGCCATGAGCGATAGATGAAAGTGAGTTCATGGATTTGTAGCACGAGTGAGTATTGTGTACTCCGATGGAGGTGTGTTACCGTAAGATGTTTGGTGAGTGAAATGTGAACTATTGTGTGTACGCTTCATGGGTTGTAAGGAGAGGTGGAGTGAATAGAAATGGTAGGGTATTATACCAATGTAATGTTATTCTTGTAGGTGTCGGGGGCGGGCCAAAGAGCCACCTCGGTGAGCACAGGGGATAGGCCAGCATAGGGCCGGAGGCCACACATAGGCCAGAAGTGAGGCTGTCGGTGCAGGACAGTAGAGGCACATAAAGTCGTGGCAGTCAGGCCACGGACAGGGACGTGGATATGAGCGTGAATGTGATAATGTACTATTGCCATGTTGATGGGCTATTGAAATGATAATGTGTTATTGCCCTGCTGAGGTGCGAGTGGAATGCTAAGGTGTATGACAATAGGAAGGTGATATTGAGGGACTGCGGTGCCAGTGAATTATTAATGTGCTATTAAGACCCTGAGGGGAGAGGCTGAGGCCGAAGTGCCTTTAGGAAGTAACTACCGGGTTGTGGATCCGAGGAAGAGTGCATGTGAGAATAAGGCCGTTGTACGGCAGTTAATTTCAATAATATAATGTATGTAATTGCGCTATTATCTGTATAATTATGTTTAATAAATGTGTGAGTCTGATGGGTTGTTCTGTTAAGTGTTAAACTTGTTCGTTCGTGATTGTTGTCCTGTCATAATTTATTACATCTCCCAGTCTGGGATTTGTGACATTGGGGGCTCGTCCGTTGTGACTCGTCCATTTTCGTAATATTTAGTTGTAGTTAGTAGGGATTTTTCAGTGGGCATTTGTTACTTTAGTTTTTGTCCACGTAATACTTATCTTGTGGTAGGAATTTGTGCTGTCTTTGTTCGTGGGATGAATGGAAATTTCATGATGGTATAATTTATGTATATTTATGAATATGTATTGATGTATGTATTTTGATGAATATGTATTAATGTGTACTTAAATTTCTGCAGAGTGTGTGTGCCAGCCTGTAGAGGTCAAGCAGCCAGAGCTCCGAGAAAGGGGAGAAATCGAAATCAAGGGTGAAAGTTAAGTGAAAAATTTCTGCCCTGGATTGAGGGCTGTCTTTTCTTCTGTCTTTTTCTCTGTTTTTGCTGTTTTCGTTGTAATTGATTATACGGGCGGTGGCGCGGGTTTGCTGTGGTGAGCGTAGTTTATCCTCTTCTGGAGGTGGGCTAAACTTGGAACCGCGTTCATCACAGTGAACAGTTCTATAGGGACCTGTATTTTTGTTTAGATTGTGCCGTTCCATCTTCCTCGTTGTTTTAGGAAGACGTCTCTCTTGTCCCCCTCTTACCTATCTGTAGATACGTTCTTTTTTTTCAGACTCTGTTCTTGTTCGTACCTTGTAGTGTAATCGGCGTAGTTAGGTTGCATTTTTTTTTTCCATTATATTTTCTTTTTTAGGTCTTTGTCCTAGTCTGGTTCGTTGTCCTTGACGTACTTGTGGTCCTTCTACTGAATTTCTTCATTTTTGTCTTTTCTTTTCTCCTTTTATTATTAATAGTGCTATACATTTAATGAATATAGAATTAGTCAGGAAGTAGGTAAATTTCTGAATTGTATTTGAGACAATTGGGTATTGTTATATCTGGTGTGATCTCAGGTCTCTGGTCGTGTCGTTAGTGATCATACCGACAGGTTAGCCGTTTTCATAATATATACCGTAACCATAAATCTGTGAAATGGCGGAACTCCAACAACTAATGAAGTTGGGTAAGGAACTTGGCCTGGAGGGAGAGGAGCTACGCGGCTGGATTAAAGAGCAGCAGGCAGAGTTGCGCGATGAGCGTGCTAAAGATAGAGAGCAGGAAAAAGAGGCTCAGGAAAAGGAAAGAGAGGCTAAGGCTCAGGAGCAGGAGAGAGAGGCTAAGGATAAGGAACAGGAAAGGGAGTTTAAGTTAAAGGAGTTAGAGGCTCAGCAGCAGGAGAGGGAGTTAAAGTTAAAGGAGATAGAAGCTCAAGAGCGGGAGACAGACGCGCGAGTAAGAATCGCGGAATTAGAACTTAAGAAGAATGCGCCAACAGAAACAGTTGAGCGGCAGGTACACAATAAAGGTGGCGTTAGGATTAAGCTCCCTACGTTCGACGACCGGAAGGACGACATAGACGCCTTCCTTTACAGGTTCGAACTGAACGCACAATTGCAATGGGGGGAAAATAAGGAATTATGGTCCACGTACCTGGCGTCTCTATTGCAGGGGCGAGCGTTAACCTACTTTAAAGAGCTACAGCGCGAAGACGTGCAAGATTACGATAAGCTGAAGGCTTTGCTGCTTCGCCGATTTGCGCGTACCGAGGAATATTTCCGGGAGCAGTTTAG
Source organism: Onchidella celtica (assembly GCA_963931925.1). Classification (NCBI taxonomy): domain Eukaryota; kingdom Metazoa; phylum Mollusca; class Gastropoda; order Systellommatophora; family Onchidiidae; genus Onchidella; species Onchidella celtica. The sequence goes on from OZ007577.1 coordinate 33,745,179, forward strand.
GCGAGCACGTGCGGATACCAGGGAGGACTTTGCTGCCTTCGTCGCGAGATTAACGGAATATTTCGCGAACTGGGTAGACTTGGCGCATGTTGGCGCGGATTTTACTAAATTAAAAGACCTAATGATCCGTGACCAGCTGTACGCGTCGTGCCATAAAGATCTGGTGGCTTTCCTGAAAGAAAACGAACCCGCGACGGTGCAGGAGGCGTCTAAGTTGGCGGAAGCATACCGTACGGCACATCCGTCCAAACCAGTGGCGAGGGCGTACGTCCAAGATGCTGGGTACGTCGCCGTTGTCGAGGGGTCGCCGACAGGACATAAAGACAGGTCGCGTCAGCGGGGTGCCTATAGTGGGCAAGCCCAGGGGCAGCGTAGGGGCTATCACCAATCATCTGCATATGGATCCGGTAAGTTTGACCGAGCAGGAGGGCTAGGTCGCGGTAATGGCCGGGGGCGATTGGTGACCTTTGCCGATGACCGACGGCATAGGGACTTTAGTTCCGGTCGCGATGGGTCACGGGGACCCAGGCCTAGTGCAGCACAGGGAGCGGAGTGTTGGACTTGCGGACGCGTGGGTCACTTTTCACGCGAGTGTAGGGCCGCGAAGTGTTGGAACTGCGGAAGAGCAGATCACATCAGCGTGAATTGCCCTGCAGGTAGGATAGCGGCGAACGTGGACAGTAGCTCCAGTCCATGTTCCCCTAATAAATTTCATCATGCGGCTGCGTGTGTTACATCGGACAACGGAGGCGGACAGTATTCTAAGTGTCCCAGTTGTGAGAAGTTATTATCTTCCGGTGTTTTACCTTGTGGGAGAAAGATTCCCGTTATAAATTCATGTCATACAGGAGGTGGCCTTAGGGTTTATCCGGGGTTTGTTGGGGACGAACCGGTCTCGGTTTTACGAGATACAGGATCTGTGTGAATGAGTCGACTTTAAAATATTGACATTATAAATATGATAGGAAGAATGGTTGATAGGTTGATTGGTTTTTGATTCTGTATGAGGTAGTGTGTTTAGTTAGCTATTGATGATGTGATACATATATGCATAATGCAGGGCATATTGATCCCCATGTTTTCCCCTGATTCCGGTATTTTATGTGCTAGGGGCATTGGTAGGTCATTTTTATGTAGGTATTGCTCACGCTCACTCGTTGACAGTCATCTTGATGCGATTTGAAATTAATTGCATTAATTTTTTTGGGGTGGGGGATGATGTCACGAGTGGAGTGAGCGATAGTTAATAATTACGGGGGGAAAGGAGGAGAGTAAAATTAACGCACGTAGACAAGTAAGGGGAAAGCGTGCATGTGAGTGTGGGGTCTGAATGAGGCGAAAGCGCTGTATTACTATCACTGCAAGTTAGAAGGTCCTACTGAACGGACGCAAGAGAAAGCCCAGCGGGCGAACATAAGGGGAGCAGTCGGAAGACGGATGAGAGTGTTTTTTCCAGTGATGACTGGTAGGTAGAACGTTGATTGATAATTATGATTGATGTATTATATTATATTCGTCTATTACCATGATGTAAATAAGTATATGTGAGGAATGTGGAAGTCCTTGATATTGGATATAGCAATGTGCGCCATGAGCGATAGATGAAAGTGAGTTCATGGATTTGTAGCACGAGTGAGTATTGTGTACTCCGATGGAGGTGTGTTACCGTAAGATGTTTGGTGAGTGAAATGTGAACTATTGTGTGTACGCTTCATGGGTTGTAAGGAGAGGTGGAGTGAATAGAAATGGTAGGGTATTATACCAATGTAATGTTATTCTTGTAGGTGTCGGGGACGGGCCAAAGAGCCACCTCGGTGAGCACAGGGGATAGGCCAGCATAGGGCCGGAGGCCACACATAGGCCAGAAGTGAGGCTGTCGGTGCAGGACAGTAGAGGCACATAAAGTCGTGGCAGTCAGGCCACGGACAGGGACGTAGATATGAGCGTGAATGTGATAATGTACTATTGCCATGTTGATGGGCTATTGAAATGATAATGTGTTATTGCCCTGCTGAGGTGCGAGTGGAATGCTAAGGTGTATGACAATAGGAAGGTGATATTGAGGGACTGCGGTGCCAGTGAATTATTAATGTGCTATTAAGACCCTGAGGGGAGAGGCTGAGGCCGAAGTGCCTTTAGGAAGTAACTACCGGGTTGTGGATCCGAGGAAGAGTGCATGTGAGAATAAGGCCGTTGTACGGCAGTTAATTTCAATAATATAATGTATGTAATTGCGCTATTATCTGTATAATTATGTTTAATAAATGTGTGAGTCTGATGGGTTGTTCTGTTAAGTGTTAAACTTGTTCGTTCGTGATTGTTGTCCTGTCATAATTTATTACATCTCCCAGTCTGGGATTTGTGACACATGACACTGACACAAATTAAAGCTCCCTTTCCTTGAGTATCGTCATAATTTTAGTATGTTATTTCCATAGAACACTAGATCAATATTTTAAATGTGAAATTTGAGACACACATACTGAAGAGCTGACAAAATGAACGGTCGGTTATGTATCTTTTGTTGCTTGACTTTGGGCATGAAGATTTAAGGAAGGTTTGTTGAGACATGTCTGGTGCAGGCACACTGGTGACTGGTGAGTCCTATTCGGGACAGGCACACTCTGCCACAGCTGCTGCAGGGGAATGTCTGATCTGGATTAGGTATGTGGCTCTTTCGCCGCATCCTTCGTTCCGATGCTTTGGCTTGTAGGGCACTTTCGAGCTTGGCGGTGGCCTGTTTAGTTTTTTTCCTCCAGGTATCGCGGTCAGCTGCGAGTTCTGGCCATTGATTAGGATCAATATTGCAGGAGATCAGGGACCTTTTTAGAGTATCTACATGTGTGTATAATATTAAACCACTTGTCTGTCCTACTGATCAACCAGTGGACAGATAGACTGACTAACATATAATATCACTGCAGTTTTTGCAAATCAGACCTTCCAAAAAACTATACGATTTTCTCAGAAAGACTTTTTGAAGATAATAATTTGGCTACTTTTATCTTGAACTGATTTTAAGTCATTTCACTCTAGTCCTGGCATGATGTGAGACTGAGATGGAACACATCTGAATATGGCAGAGTCACAATTGTTGTTGTTTCTAATGATGCTGTATGGAAACCAAGGATTGAATCCCTGTCACGGTAAGTATCGGTTGATGTAAGTAATTAATAGTGTGGTATTGTAAGTCTGGTATTATAATAACAGTGGTAGTAAGATTAGTAGATAATAGTAGCAGTGGTATGTAGTCATCATGACAGTTTTGGTTTCACCTGACTTGATATTTTAATCGTGTTCCTCTGAATTTCAAAATCTTTTTAACTGCAAGAATTTCAAAGTCATTTAATAGATCTACCTAAAATGGCTCTTCATTCATACTAATTAATGGCAGGTTATGATTTGATTTGCTTTGTGTTTTATTTAAAAAAAATTTTGAAATATTTACTGTTGTTTCCATAAATTTTATTGATTTCTTTTTACTTTATTACTTTATTCAGATCCACCTCTAATGTTGATATTTGACTATATAGACTGCTGGAGTGAAACAGAGGCAAGATTTGGTACATTTTTTACACCTTTCAATAACATAATCTGAATTCTGGGCCATGAAACAGTGAACTATGGATTTGTGTGTGATCCCAAAAATGATAACTATTAAAATACCATGCTGACTGTTTTCAGAAGCTGAAGAAAAATAATTGGTAGTCATAATAATCATTATTCATTCTGTAATTTCTGCATATTTGCACGGTTCCTCTGTCAGTCACGAGCCAATGATGAGCTGAAGTGGGGAAAATGTGGAAATTTCATTTCTATGAGAGCTCAAACAAAGCGGAATATTCTGCAATACAGGAGGGAACTAACCCTACGATGTGCTTGATGCCAATGTCTAGGTGCCTGATCTGACCCATTATATATATATATTTCTAATCACACGTTTAAGTTATAAATGTTTTAGAACTGTTGTCTTTCTACATCCTCAAAATAATTGGGCCCAGAATTCGAGCAACTGATACTAAAACAACTATTCCAAATGGCGAGTTGAAATTTTCACAACTGAAAATAGTTTAAATGTACGTGAGTCTTGTCATTGCTTACTTTGGAAGGGAGGAAGAGCTATAAAACGCCACTGTTTTGTTTTATTATGAGATCAGACCAGGTAATTAGGAGGGCTACCTTCAATCTTTTAAACAACTGGACCTACATGAAATCGTTTGAACGCTCATCGCGAAAGCCAAAATGGACACATAGATCTATCATATAAAACAAAGGAATGACACCTGAAATACAACACAAAACTAATATGCATACGACACACCCAAGGACAAAGTAGAAAGCAAAACTTTATAATCAATATTTCTTGTGTCCGTGAGGTATCTGCATTTCACAGGGAATTCAAATCAGTGGAATTTCACATAATATGAAGGTTTTTCCGTAGTGAGAACAGATGCCCGCTGCCATGGACCATGCAGTGCTTTTAACTAGCAATAAGCAATGTAGAGATGAAACAGGTTCGCCTGGTGCCCAATCCGTGTAGTTCATGACTTGTTGACTATGACCAAACACCCATTCACCTTCCTTTTGACGATAGGTAGCCCCTAACAACACCCACATATATGTGGAAGTGTCAGTCGTGTTGAAAAATTGTTTGACAAAATTGTGCTCGTTTGCGTCATTAATTTCAGCCAAATATCCACCGTGTAGACCACATTCAGTCTCGGCTGTTTCGTAGGTGTCCGGTTTTTCCAGGGAAAGGAGGTAGTATCTTCCCCTATAGTCTGCAGATATATAGAACTTGTCTAATGTTAAGGCCAGATAAGTGTCCCTGAACTTCTCTAATACCTGTAACCTGTGTTTCACCTCGCTAAAATCAATGTCCACTGTTTCGTTTGGAGTTGTGTCAGCTTGGTCAAGATCTCTCACCATAGCCGTCAAGTTGACCAAGAGTTTAGAAATACTGTCCATCTGCCTTTGTTGGAGCTTGACCATATGAATCAACTGATCAACACTCGGTGTGTAGGTGGTCACTTCTGTGGTGTTTTGTAGCTCCACACAATGTCCGAAACTGTCCAAACCAAGAGCAGAACAGCGATAGATCCCGCCCTCTCCAGCTCCTGGGTATCTCCACATCACACTGAGGTATGAGACTCCTGCAATATCGATATGTCCCGAGACTGAAACGTTCATGGGATTGGCTAAATTCACATGGTCTGGAGCATAGGTGTTGATGGAAGCCAGTTCTTCAAACGCTGGTTCCGAACGGTTGATTTTTTCGCTTCCACTTCTGGATATGATTAGGGTGAGCAGATTAGACATTGTGTTGGTATTTTGGTAGGAGAAGGTACAGTTAACAGCCAGGGAGTCAGTAATGTCCTCTTCAATACTGTCGGGGGTGGCGTTGACATCTACTGCACCATCTGTTAAATGTAATAGAAAGATGATTTGTTGGTTAGTTGGCTGATTGATCGGTTAGTGATTTGTTTTCTGGTTCATGAAATGATGGTGTTTACGTCTTTATGTTAGGACGTTTCGCTGCACTTGGCATTTACACCTCACTTTTTTTGTTTTTATTTTTCTTGTTCTCGTTTCTTCATGTTTTTGTGGTAGGGATTAGTTGTTGTTTTTTTTTGTTGTTGTTTTTTTCAGAATTTTGCCCGGGCAGAGGCCTTATTTGGCATGCTCTTCTTGAGTTTCAACTGCCAAGGTATCTTTAACGCTACGTGCGCACTGGCCCTCCGAATTTTTAGTCCTTATCCGAGAAGACTAGGTGCTCGATAAAAAAAGTTTGAATATGCCTGCACCGATCGGGGATCGAACCCGGTACCTTCGGCATGAGAGGCGAGAACCTTGTCTCTATACCAACGAGTCGGTTGTTGGTTTTTAAAGTAGTCACTCATCGGCTGGCTAACTGGGACCCAATCATGGTATGTGACACAGCCTTATGATCCGGGAAATGGACGTGATACCATACCGAAATGTTTGAAGGTAACTGATGGTCCAGTTGTACGACCCACTGGCTTAGCGTGGGTGGGGGGGTGATGGGGGGGGGGGGTTCACATGGGTGATTTCCCCGGGCAGAAAATTCTTGGTGGGGGCAGTGCAGGTTCACATGAGTGGTTGCCCCGGGGAGAAAATTCTTCGGGACTCAAAATTTCAAAGGAAAAAGAAAGTGTCAGAAATAGTAAATAAAAAATTGCTCCCCGGCCCCCACCTCCTTCCTCATGCAAAAAATCTGCCAATGTCGAACATTCTACAGTTTTTCAACATAACGGGTCAAATAGACATTGCGAAGTGTTAACCGCCCAAGGTTCAGGGGGCTCAATACTTTCCTCGCGCGGGGAGCTGGCAACCCACGTTACGCCACTGGTACGACCATCCATGTTCACATACAGCTTGCTTCAGCTTCAGTAGTGATTAATTACCGAGTGTATCATGATTAAATTAGACACGGATGTGAATTTTTCAGGAAATGTTAAGATGGAGGTTGTCACGAGTAAGGTTGATGGCCTTGTATGCCACGAGTGTAGAGGGGGTAAATTTATTAAGGGAGAAGGGGATTTTAGAGTTGTTGACGAGCATAAGTAAGGTCGGTGGCCTTGTGTGCCACGGGTCTAGGGGGTGAGCTTAGTAGGGGGGGGGGGAAAGCAAAGCATGATAAAAAAAACGTGTTTACGAGCGTGAAAAGATAGACACGACTCGCTTTAAAAGTGGTACCGTGTGCAAAACCCTCCGGGGTATAAATAGGTAGAAAGGCTCACCATGCTCGTTCCCGGGGACAAGGTGGTCTAGAGGCAAGGTGCTCGCCTCTCATGCCAAGGGTCCCGGGTTCTAAACCCGGGCAGTGCAGGCATGTTGGAAAGTGGATTTTTCTCATATTTTCAAGTCCCTGGTCCTATTGGGGAGTGGGATCGAGTAGTTCTTGGAAATTGGATTTTTCTCATATTTTCAAGTCCCTGGTCCTATTGGGGGGTAGGATCGAGTACCTAGTCTTCTCGGATAAGGACGAAAAAATTCGGAGGGCCCGTGTGCACGTTGCGCACGTTAAAGATACCTTGGCAGTTGGAAATCGTAAAGAGCAGGCCGAAAGGCCGCTCCCCGGGCAAAATTGAAATTAATAGATTAAAATTTATCCATATCATCTCCCCCCCCCCCCCCCCCCGGCCAGAACAAGAAATAATAAAAAACAAGTAAAGTGAGGTGTAAATGCCAAGGGCAGCGAACCTCCTAAAATAAAGACCTCAAATCACCATGCTCGTTCCCCCTCCAGAGTTTGGCTGCCCGAGATGACGGTCTGTGTGACCGTGGGGAAGCATTGTGTTAATGTTCTTATAGTATGAAGCTCGTTCCCCCTCCAGAGTTTGGCTGCACGAAATGGCGATCTGTGTGATCGTGGGGACCATTGTGCTTTTTCTTGTTGTGAGGGCGTGGGTGAAGCGCCTCATGAATCATTGGTTCCCAGAAGATAGCTGTACTAGTTGACGGTCCAGGCGACATGAGAAGGTCGTGCCATGGGGACCACGAATGTTTGAAGGTGTGTGGGTATCCATTATGTTAGCAGTTTATCTACGATGGTGTGTGGGAGGTCTGGAAACCCTCCAATCTAGCGTATCTACGACGGTGTGTGGAAGGTCTGGAAACCCTCCGATCTAGCGTATCTACGACGGTGTGTGGAAGGTCTGGAAACCCTCCAATCTAGCGTATCTACGACGGTGTGTGGGAGGTCTGGAAACCCTCCAATCTAGCGTATCTACGACAGTGTGTGGGAGGTCTGGAAACCCTCTTATTCAGTGCATCTTCGAATGGTGTGTGGAAGGTCTGGAAATCCTTAATCTAGTGTATCTACGGCGGTGTGTGGATGGTCTCTATCGTTTGAAACATGGAGACGTGAAAGTATCGACGAGGAGAACAGCTGTTGACCAGAACTTTTGGAGTATTATTAGTTAACTTATAGAAAGAAAGGGGTTCGGGAAAGATCGCCATGCCCTCCATAGGAATTTTTGCATGTCTTTATTTGTTTTTTTTCTTTGATTGTACATTTTGCCTCATGTATGAGTGGGTATATTAGGTAGAAGCCACTATGAAACTCATCGTGCAATAAATAACGTGTTTCATTTGAAAATTCACTCCATGTGACCGTTGGTTGTTGGTCTGCTTGCTTGGTTTGATACTTACTTTAAAGGGAGAATGAATTAGGAACAGTTCACGAAAATTCACCACGTGACAAATTGGGGAATCGTCCGGGATCTGAATCATTGTGACACATGCGAGTAAAATTGATTTGAATTGTTAGGACGTGAATCGTCCGGGATCAGAATCATTGTGACACATGCGAGTAAACTTGATTTGAATTGTTAGGACATGAATAGTCCGGGATATGAATTGATCTAAATAAATAAGACGTATATAACTCGTCCGGGATCTGAACTGTTAGGACATATACGAGTGGTCCGAGTTATATAAATATTTTTGTAGTCAGACCAGCGGCCATGGAGGTAAATACCTTTTTAACGTCACCAAAACCGGAGGATTTGTTGAAATTTAAGAAACCGGATTTATTGGTGATTAGCAAGAGATTGGGACTTGATTATGTGAAATCTAGCTTAAGAAAAGCAGAAATATCTAGATATATTGCCGAATATTATGTGGATAACGATATATTCGAAGAAGAGGACCTAGCTCAGTTTGAGACTATAGCATCAGTAACTGAAGAAGTTAATATTGAGTTACAGAAAGAGTAGATGCGGTTTGAACTAGAGCAGAAAAAGCTAGAACACGAGGCACGGGAGAAAGAAAGAGACAGACAACATGAGCTAGAGAAAGCCAGATTAGGAATTACTAGTAGATCACATGAACCTAGTTTTCTGGCTAGTAGGGAAGTAAGGCTGGTCCCCCCCCTCCCCCTTTAATGAGAGGGAAGTAAATATTTCCAGCATTTTGAGAAGGTGGCCCTTAATTTAAACTGGCCCAAACAATATTGGCCATTGATGCTACAGAGTGTAATAAGGGGTAAAGCTCAACAGATCTTTTCGGCCCTTTCCATAGAAGACGCGGGGGATTATGACCTTGTGAAAGATGCCATATTAAAAGCATATGATTTGGTGCCTGAAGCATATCGGCAAAAGTTCAGATATTATAAAAAAAATGACAGTCAGGCCTATATTGAGTTTGCTCATGAGAAAGAGGTATTTTTTGAGAAATGGTGTTCCTTGATGGAAGTATGTAAAGATTATGAAAAGCTTAAACAGCTTATTTTATTAGAGGATTTCAAAACAGGAATCCGTGATGAGGTAAAGACTTACCTAAATGAGAAAGAGACAAAAGACGTTGCAAGATGCCGCTAAACTGGCTGATGAGTTTGCATTAACTCATAAAAGTAGATTTGGGCTCAGTAAACCTGTTAGATTTCAGGATAGGAGGTCCTTAACTGAAAATACTAGTGGTCCAAGGGGAGGCAAGATTGAATTCCCGCAGAGATCCAGTAGTTTCGATGGGAGAAGACCTGGTCCGAGTGGAAAAGATTACCGTTTCCAGAGAAGAGATTGGAGGAACGAGGGATCTAGATGTAATAACTGTGGGAGATTAGGCCATAGAAGCTGGGATTGTCCTGCTCTTGGGAAAAAGAAGACTGACCCTACAGCTTTTGTGGAAAGACTGAAAGTTATAAACTCGCCGCAGCCTCGTAACCCAGTAAAGCAGTTAGAGACCATAAGAGAAGAATTTCTACCATTTGTGACAGAGGGTCCAGTGTCTCTTGGGGAAAATTCCACCCCCATACCTTTAAAAATATTGCGGGATACTGGATGTTCCCAGTCCCTCCTGCTAGATCATGTTCTAGACTTTGATGATAACTCGAATACTGGAGAAGTTTATCTTATCCGAGGTATTGAGGGAGTCTTTAGCCCTGTACCTTTACATAGAATTTGTCTAAAGTCGGACTTTATAACAGGTCGAGTTGTAGTTGGGCTTAGATCTAGCTTGGCAATAGAGGGAGTATCTCTATTGTTAGGAAATGACCTTGCCGGTGGTAAAGTGATACCAGCTGTGCAGTTGACTTCAAAGCCTGGTACCGAGGATGAAAGTGTAGATACAAATATATATCCTTCATGTGCGGTGACTCGAGCTATGGCTAAAAAGGAAGAGCAGTTACATGACAGTGAAGAGATTTGTGAAGAAGATAGGTCGACGGAATCCGGTGTAGATAATTCTTATGATCTTTCTAATACTTTTCTAGGATCCATATTACATGAAGACGTCAGTCATTCCGATGTTATGCGGGAAGATAAAAATTTATCATATGATAGAGATCAGTTAATTAAAGAACAAGGCTTAGATCCTAGCTTACAGCCATTGCAGGATCAAGTTCTGAGCGACGAAGAACTTAATAAAGTACCAAAAGGGTACTTCAAAAAAGATGGAATGCTCATGAGAAAATGGAGACCCATTGATGTCCGCGCAACTGAAGAGTGGGCGGTTGTCTATCAAGTTGTGGTTCCAAAACCATATAGGCACGAAATACTTGCTATGGCCCATAATTTACCTCTTGGTGGCCATTTGGGTATAAGGAAAACCTATGATAGAGTAACGAGACATTTTTTTGGCCAGGAATTCATAAGGATGTGACTTTGCCAAGGACCAGCTCAGGAAATCAATATTTATTAACCATAATGTGTACAGCCACTAGATTTCCTGAAGCTATACCTCTTAGAAATATTAAGACACAGAGTATTGTAAAAGCTCTGGTAAAGTTTTTCACTTTATTTGGATTGCCCAAAGAGATACAGTCTGATCAGGGCAGTAACTTTATGTCGAGACTGTTCAAGCAAGTTATTAGTGAACTGGGGACCAGACAAATTAAGTCGTCTGCGTACCACTCAGAATCTCAAGGAGCTTTAGAGAGGTTCCACGCTACTTTAAAGAATATGATGAGAGTGTATTGCTATGATAGCGAGAAAAATTGGGATGAAGGAATACATTTGCTGTTGTTTGCAGCTAGAGAGTCAGTCCAAGAATCACTAGGATTTAGTCCTTTTGAGTTAGTGTTTGGACATAATGTTCGTGGGCCGTTGGCTCTGTTGAAAGAAAAATGGGTCGGTGATGATCCTAAAATGAATGTATTAAATTATGTGCAGAAGTTTAGAGATAGGCTGCATAAGGCTTGTAAATTAGCAAAAGAGAATTTGGGATGTGACCAAGAGAAAATGAAATTTTGGTATGACAGGAAGGCCAGGACAAGAAGTTTTAAACCTGGAGATAAGGTCCTTGTTTTATTTCCCCTGGAGTCAAATCCTCTCCAGGCTAGATTTTATGGACCCTGTGAAATTGAGACAAAAATTAATGACCTCAATTATATTATAAAAACTCCAGATAGGAGAAAGAGTACACAGCTGTGTCATGTTAATATGTTAAAGATGTATCATGAAAAGCCAGATCAGGTTGTTGCTGTAGTAGATGAAATGTATGATGATATTGAGTCACAAGAAGAGAAACAAGATGTACATCTCAGACGTGACGTGATATCACCTAAATTGTCAAGATTTTACAGAACATTGATTGTAAATTACATTATGTGAAATTGCGTCCAAGAGAGCGGTTGAAAGATTTGGTGTGAGGTATCCAGATTTATTTTCTGATGTTGCATGAACATGATTTACATATTGTACGTGTGAAAGGAAAAGATAATGTAATTGCTGATTGCCTTTCCAGATGTCATTGATGTTATGTATTTGGATTATGTTTACCCTCCTTATTTGAATGAAATTCTGATGTAATGAATTTCTTGTAAAAAATTTTGCTCTAGGGATCAAAATTTTGTTTTGAGGGAAGGAGGTGTCACGAGTAAGGTTGATGGCCTTGTACGCCACGAGTGTAGAGGGGGTAAACTTAATAAGGGAGAAGGGGATTTTAAAGTTGTTGACGAGCATAAGTAAGGTCGGTGGCCTTGTGTGCAACGGGTCTAGGGGGTGAGCTTAGTAGGGGGGGAGGGAAAGCAAAGCATGATAAAAAAAACGTGTTTACGAGCGTGAAAAGATAGACACGACTGGCTTTAAAAGTGGTACCGTGTGCAAAACCCTCCGGGGTATAAATAGGTAGAAAGGCTCACCATGCTCGTTCCCCCTCCAGAGTTTGGCTGCCCGAGATGACGGTCTGTGTGACCGTGGGGAAGCGTTGTGTTAATGTTCTTATAGTATGAAGCTCGTTCCCCCTCCAGAGTTTGGCTGCACGAAATGGCGATCTGTGTGATCGTGGGGACCATTGTGCTGATTTTCTTGTTGTGAGGGCGTGGGTGAAGCGCCTCATGAATCATTGGTTCCCAGAAGATAGCTGTACTAGTTGACGGTCCAGGCGACATGAGAAGGTCGTGCCATGGGGACCACGAATGTTTGAAGGTGTGTGGGTATCCATTATGTTAGCAGTTTATCTACGATGGTGTGTGGGAGGTCTGGAAACCCTCCGATCTAGCGTATCTACGACGGTGTGTGGAAGGTCTGGAAACCCTCCGATCTAGCGTATCTACGACGGTGTGTGGGAGGTCTGGAAACCCTCCAATCTAGCGTATCTACGACGGTGTGTGGGAGGTCTGGAAACCCTCCGATCTAGTGTATCTACGAATGGTGTGTAGAAGGTCTGGAAATCCTTCAATCTAGTGTATCTACGGCGGTGTGTGGACGGCCTCTATCGTTTGAAACATGGAGACGTGAAAGTATCGACGAGGAGAACAGCTGTTGACCAGAACTTTTGGAGTATTATTAGTTAACTTATAGAAAGAAAGGGGTTCGGGAAAGATCGCCATGTCCTCGATAGGAATTTTTGCATGTCTTTGTTTTTTTCTTTGATTGTACATTTTGCCTGATGTATGAGTGGGTATATTAGGTAGAAGCCACTATGAAACTCATCGTGTAATAAATAACGTGTTTCATTTGAAAATTCACTCCATGTGTCCGTTGGCCGTTGGTCTGCTTGCTTGGTTTGATACTTACTTTAAAGGGAGAATGAATTAGGAACAGCTCACGAAAATTCACCACGTGACGAGGTTAATTACAAAATTTACAGTTGTTCATAATTTTGGTCAATGATTAGCCGGGGAAAGTGTGCTACTAGTGATCAAGAGGCAAGATGCCGAAAGTACCGGTGTAGCAGGCCAGATTATACCCCCGCCAGACTATACCTGGGGTTAAACTGGCCTAGCCCAGAATATCCCCCGGGGTATATTTTGGGCTAGGCCAGTTTATACCCCGGGGTTTACTCTGGGCTAGGCCAGACTATACCCCCCCCCCCAGTCCAAATTATACCCCCTACTTTTTTTAAAAAACAAGTCAAGACCGCAGTTTATTTCAACTTTAGTTTGAATTATCCATTATCACTGTCATCAGATATCATACTGAAGCATACATTTTTGACTCTTGTAAATTATGATACATTTAAAAGGAAATAAACATGCTGTAACAGCTGAGGTTGTTCTAGCACGTTATAGTAGGGGGGAGTTAGTTGATATAACTACAACCCTTTAGAAAACGAAACTATTACAGCTGTAAAATAAATAAACACGAGATCCGACGATAGATTATATAATACTAAAGTTTAATAACTGTATAGTGAACAATAAATTACTAGGAAGACGCCAGCGAAACTAAATATCTACGCCACACAAAAGGAAACTCACTTACTCACCCCACCAACCACTCACACAGGTCTATATATATAAACATTCCTACAGAAAGTTCCCGAAATAAACGTTACCTTTGCCCTCGCACAAACTAACCAATCACGCATCAATACGTCATCAGGTTACATCACTCAAGGCCAAATCTGGCGTAAACATCCTTCTCCACAGTGTTATCGAATGTTCGGGAACATACTAATATTTACTGAACGAGTCAAAACACCTGACAACAAGCGGGCGAGGAAAAAACTACTCACTAGGAGAAGAAGGTCAGGTCACGGAGTACAGTACACTCTAGCGGTTGTCAAGAAGAAATGAACACATGCTCACCAGTGTAACAAGCAAACGGGGGAGGGCAAGGGATAGCTTGCAGATGCTACACAACTCCCCAATTTAAGTTGAATATTTTCAACTCCGAAACATTATTCAGCGTCTGCAATATCTTGAAATAACAATCTTACAGTACTCCCAATCTCACAAAGGTAGTTGCTAATTCTATTACAATTATTAACAATTTCAGCGCCCTCCCAAACTTCACCGCAAACACAACACAATGCAATATCCCTTGCATCACCAATACCATAACTAATACAATACCGTCATTGCTTCCCAATAGTAAACAGTAGGCCTACTAGTCAAAATAACACAACGCCACCACTGTGGTGAAACAATGGTCAATGATATTATTACAAATCATATATGGTGAAACGATGGCCCATCGCTCACACAACGCCTCGTGCACGAACCACAGCACACAACCTGCTGCACACAACATGGCCATCTCCAAAATGTACAACTCACACGCACAATGGCAAAAACACCAATACACACCGACCACCGGCCAGGGTCCCTCTTCATCACACTAGGTCAAAACAAGTTACAACAATGCCATATAACACAAACACTGCCCGCTCGCAGTCCCCACCTGGGTCACATCCTCCAAAAACCACACCAAGTTCCATTGGCAACCAACATGACATAGCATAAAATCAAAATGTGACCAACACATCATGACTCTCTATCAGCCATCAATCCAACATTCAGTCACAGATGAACCACGACCCCAACCACAGTACAACACTGCCGTCCTAGCAATTCATCCAGTAGGCAAAAGTATGGGTTACAATGCATTTCACTGATAGTGTACTACTTTAAAATACCCTGCTCAGGAAATCGGCACAGACATTTTCTCTGCCTTTTAAGTAGTGAATCCTGAATCGATAAGACTGTAAAAATAAACTCCATCGTAATAACTTTGGACTGTCAAACTTGGCAGAGTTCAAAAACTCTAATGACCGATGGTCAGTTTGGAGCACAAACTCCTTTCCATACAAATACAAAGTAAACTTTTTTACAGCCCAAACAATAGCTAAACATTCGCGCTCTGAGACCGAATATTTTGTCTCACGAGGCAATAGCTTACGACTAGCATATGCCACAGGGTACAACTTTCCCTCGTGTTCCTGCATAAGACTAGCGCCTAATCCGCGATCTGATGCATCAGTTGCTAAGACAAACTCTTTGGAAAAATCTGGCAAACATAACACGGGTTTGGAGATAATGACATTCTTCAAAGAGGTGTACGCTTTCTCCTGCGTTTCATCCCACTGAACTATATTGGGCTGACCCTTTCTAAGTAAATCAGACAATGGTGATGCAATCGCTGAAAAGTTAGGAATAAATTCATGGTAATATCCCACTAATCCTAAGAATGCTCTCACTTCCTTCTTAGTGGTGGGTCTGGGTGCGTCTCGTACCTTACATACATTCTCTTCTAACAGGCCAATCATACCTTCTCCCACTAAGTGTCCAACAAAGTCTACTTCAGACGTTCCAATCAGACACTTCGATGGTCTTGCAGTTAATCCAGCTTGGTCCATCCTCTGCAGTAAGTCCTTGAGAGTCTTCACATGCTCGTCGAATGTCTCTGTATGAATCAGGAGGTCGTCCACATATGCTGTCACATTGTTCATTCCACGGATCAATGGCTTTACGATCCTGTTCAGCGTGGCTCCTGAGTTCATCATCCCAAAAGGCATCCGAATGAATTCATAGTGTTCGCCCATGGTGACGAACGCCGACTTGGGAATGTCTTGCTCTCGAACTTTCACTTGCCAGTATCCCTTGCTCAGGTCAACCCGAGAGAATAATTTTCCTCTCGAGAGACTCTGAAACACTTCTAATGGCGCTGCTGCCGGATGAGGGTCGAATACTGTGATCTTGTTTAACCTCCTGTAGTCGATGCAGACTCGGTTGGATCCGTCCTCCTTCTTGACGACAACAACAGGTGAAGCATAAGCTGATGAGCTCCTTCGAATGATGCCCAGCCGTCCCATGGTGCTAAGCTCCTCCTTCAATGAGTCGCGCATAGCGTAGGGCACCGGGTATGGTCGTTGACGAACTGGTACTTCTGTCGTCAGGTCGATGCGATGTTCACCCAACTGACAGCATCCAGGGAGATTGGTGAAGACGTGCTGGTAATTCTTCACCACATCGCAGAGTTCTTGACGTTGTTCCGATGTCAGTTGCGTTCCATACTGGACATCTCTGTAGCTTTCCTTCTGGTCCCAGCTTCCTAGGTCGGCAAGGTCCTCCGTCGTTCCACCGTTGTCGCCTTCCAGGTCGCAGTCCTCGATGATTGTCATGCCAGCTGACTGCACGGGTTGACTCTTGTCCATCATGTCGTCCTCTGCCAGTACAGTCTCAGCACTATCACCGCCGCCGTCCTTTATGGCGTTGACATGTCCAGGCGTGATATCTCTCCTACTGTTGTCCATCCCACACATCTCGGTCACAATAGGTCTCGGTTCCATTGCCACTGCTGCTGCTTTTGACGTCCTTGGAATGTATCTCTTGAGGAGGTTGGCGTGCAAGGTCTTTTCTTTTGCACCCATCTTGACTCTATAGTCGTTAACACCGACAACTGAGACTACCTTATATGGTCCCTTCCATTGGACTAGGAGCTTGTTAGTGTTCGTCGGCAGTAGCACCAACACTTCATCTCCGGGGCGGAACTTCCTCTCTCGCGCCTTCCGGTCGTAGTAGGTCTTCTGTCTACCTTGAGCCTTGGAGAGTTCTTCCGTCGCTAACTTCCATGTGTCCTCCAGCCTCTCACGTAGTTCCATGACGTACTGGTAACTGGTCTTCGTTTCCGGCTCCTCTACGTCCTTGGTCCATAGTTGTCGTAAAATGTGCATTGGTCCTCTCACAGTTCTCCCATACAGCAACTCGAATGGGGCAAACTTGGTCGACTCTTGGGGAACTTCACGATATGCGAAGAGCAGCGGGTTGATGTATCTGTGCCACTGCTTGGGTTGCTCTGCGCACAGTCGCCTTAAGGTCTTCTTCAGTGTGCCGTTAAATCGCTCCACCAACCCGTTGCACATAGGGTGGTAGACTGTAGTGGTCGACTGTCGAATTCCCAGTAGTCTATTCGTTTCCTTCATGACATCTGACATAAACTGGGTCCCTTGGTCCGACAAGATCTCTTCGGGCACACCCAAACGGCTGTAGATGTTCACTAAGGCTTCTGCTACCGTTTCTGCGTCGATCTTCTTCAAGGGTGTGGCTTCGGGGTAACGAGTAGCGTAGTCTATATACACCAGGATATACCGATGTCCACCTTCACTTGGGGGGTCGATAGGTCCTACTAAGTCCACGGCCACTCGCCTAAATGGTACGTCCACTACTGGCATACTCTGCAGGTGCACCTTTGGGGTCGCTCCTTTGTTCACCGTCCTCTGGCATATGTCGCATGAGCGGCAGTATCTCGCGACGTCACCTTCAATTCCAGGCCAATAAAAATTGCTCATAACTCTGTCTTTGGTTTTCTTCACGCCGAGGTGTCCTCCGACGATCGAGTCGTGGGCTACACTCAGTACATACTCTCTCAGTTTCTCGGGTAGTACCACTTGCCTTATAACCGTCGCCTGTCTCAGGTCCTTGTAGATCCGGTACAGTACTCCTCCATGTTTCTCAAAATGAACAGATTTATTGCCTCTATTAGTTGGGATCTTCTTCTGCTCTAACTTCCTAATGACTTCGTCTTCTTCTTGGAGTCGGATAAGTTCCTCTCTATCCACTCCCGCGTGCCGTTCTGCCCTCGGCACCTTCAGCGACGTAGACCGGTCCTTCCTCTTCTCCTGGGCGCTCGTGGTCACCGCTCCTACCATCACCTCAGTATCAGGGTCGTACGGGTCCTTCGCTCCGTCCACATTCCCGACTACTAGGTCGCAGATGGTCTCCGGGAGACACAGCGCCGTCACTTTGCCCGTCAGGTAAGGCGTCTTCACGTCGATAACGGCTTCCTCCGCCGCTAGCAAGGAGTTATCGATCCTCGCGATAAGTTTCTTCCCACCGGTGAGCTGTCCGTCGTCCACCAGTGCTCGCCGCACCACTACACCTTCACAGCCGGTATCTCTTAGGACATCTACCGCTCGATTTCCAATCAAGCCCTTCATCACTGGTAACTTCAGTTTCTCCACGGTCCTTCCGTCACTGCATCCTCCGCACGTAACAGGCACCGCTAACTGTAGCTTCCCGTCCTTCATTACCGCTTGAACGTTGATGCTGGTGTCAGCCGTCGTCACATCTTGTCTTGACGACTCGTCCGCCGCTATAACTACGGCCGCCGCCGCCTTGTTCGGCTTGCCTCGTCCCATTTCCTTCTGGGCTGGACACATTCTCCGAACGTGGCCTGGCTTTCCACAAAGGTAACATCTGAACTCACCTTTGTCTTTTGTCCTTGCACGACACTCCCTCGCCTTGTGTCCCGGCCTCTGGCACCTATGGCAGACCTGTGGGCTTCTGTCTCCGTTGGGCCTCTGTCGCACTGGCCGGCTCTGCAGTCTGGCGCTCCCGCTGAGTGTCCGGTTCCTCGCTACCAGGTACGCCTCCGCTGAATCTGCGATGTCCTGTAGCGTCTTTGGTTTCCTCTCCCTCACATGGGTTGCAAGGTCTGGTGGGCAGGCATCCATGAATTGCTCTCTGACGAACAGATCTCTCACTCCTTCGTAGGTCTCCTCCGTCTTCGACAGCTTTATCCACCTCTCTAAATAGGTCTTGATCCTGGTCAAAACATTCCAACATCTTCTCCATCTTCAGGCTTACCTTGTCTGAACATGAGTCTGTATCCGTCCTCTGACAGGTTGTACCTCTTCTGCAACGCTTCCTTGACCTTGTCGTAGTCCTTGGCTTCGTCGATCGGTAGTCTGCAGAAGCACTCCAAAGCTCTCCCGGTCAGCAGGGCAGACAGTGATGTCGTCCAGGTGGATCTGGGCCATTCAGCTGTCTCGGCAAACCTCTCAAACCGCAGCAACCAGCTATCCAGATCGTCCTTCTTATCCTGAAATGCAGGTAGCTTGGGTCTCTTGGAACTGGCGTGGTCGTCGGTCTTCTGCGCTGATCGTTGCCTCCACGTTGCTGGCGGATCTTCTCCATCTCCAACTCGTGGTTCATCTCCTTCTCCCGAGCCTGTCGTTCAGCCTCCTTCTCCCGAGCCTGTCGTTCAGCCTCCTTCTCCTGTCGTTGAGCCTCCAGCTGTCTTTCTCTTTCCAGGCCTTCACGGAGGTAGTCCCGTCTCTCCTGCCCAGTGAGCTCCATAGCGTCCGCTTCCTGGCTAAGCCTTCCAATAACCTCCGACATGTTGTAGATAGCTTGTCGATGATATTCCTACAGTAAACTATGTAAATAAATCTAATAATTTTGATCTGGTCCGCTCGAATATGGTCGGATCCCGGACGAGCCCCCAATATGTAACAGCTGAGGTTGTTCTAGCACGTTATAGTAGGGGGGAGTTAGTTGATATAACTACAACCCTTTAGAAAACGAAACTATTACAGCTGTAAAATAAATAAACATGAGATCCGACGATAGATTAAATAATACTAAAGTTTAATAACTGTATAGTGAACAATAAATTACTAGGAAGACGCCAGCGAAACTAAATATCTACGCCACACAAAAGGAAACTCACTTACTCACCCCACCAACCACTCACACAGGTCTATATATATAAACATTCCTACAGAAAGTTCCCGAAATAAACGTTACCTTTGCCCTCGCACAAACTAACCAATCACGCATCAATACGTCATCAGGTTACATCACTCAAGGCCAAATCTGGCGTAAACATCCTTCTCCACAGTGTTATCGAATGTTCGGGAACATACTAATATTTACTGAACGAGTCAAAACACCTGACAACAAGCGGGCGAGGAAAAAACTACTCACTAGGAGAAGAAGGTCAGGTCACGGAGTACAGTACACTCTAGCGGTTGTCAAGAAGAAATGAACACATGCTCACCAGTGTAACAAGAAGACGGGGGAGGGCAAGGGATAGCTTGCAGATGCTACACATGCTTAAAAAGCATTGATATACAAAAGGATTGAAAATCCATTGAAACTGATATGATTAAACTTTAACACTAATTTTACTTGTGTCCGTTGGTATTATTATTGTTTTGGTTTTTTTATAATTAGTTGTCCATGAGTTAAACATGTATTGTGATTTTTTTGTTTGGCCCCACTAACATATACTTAGTGGCAAGGTATGAACTAATTATAAGACTCATAAGTGTAAAGTTATCTGAATTTTATTTTAATTTTTGAAAATCAGAAATGTGCTTGATATGTCGGAACAATTAGATCTACATACAAAGTTACACTGATGCAGAGAGAAAGGCCAGGAAAGAATACATAGAGAAAAAAACAGCAACATTTTAACAACTGAACTGGCAGATGGTGCAATTCCATCATCCAGCAGACATTAAATACTTCACACAAAACTAAATGCATACTAAAATTGTTTCACATGACGAATTTAACCTGTCCAGATCCAGTTGAAACGTTACAGAAAGCTAACCAGTAATATACAATAATAACAATAAGAACACCAAATCATCTTATTTACTCTTGAAAATAAAGAGAATATAATCAATATCAGAATCACCATCATCTTGGAATAATATAAAGATAAGAGGGAATATAAAAATGACCTACACATCATTCTAGAATCTATAAGCAGCAATAATATATGTGTGTATATACCAAGTACATGTAAAGAAAAATATGTTAAATCTTTTCAACTATTCAAGTAGAACTGGACTGAAAGCTTTAGCGAAGTAGCCTTGATAGTCATGTAAAATGACAGATTAAATCCACTGAGACAACAGTGCATTGCAGAAAGCAATTACAGTATGTTATGGCAAAAATTCAATGGATCATGTTGCATGAAAATGTCTTCTTAGTAAATTCTTTGATAGCGTATTTGTAGAAACGTATACATTTTATGTAGCTCATCGTTTAAGGTACTGGATTACTTTCACTTACATTCGTTGGCATGTTGTAGGTGTTTTTGTAGTTGGTTGCCATTGAGTAAAATTTGCACGGTACTGTTTGTTTGGCACTGACATACACTTAGTCCCAATGGATGAAATAATTAACGGACTCATAAAAATGAAGTCATTTAAAATATTTTTTTGTGTACAAATACACAGTTGTTAAGCTTAGGCAGGTAAAGACGGACAAGGTCTTTTTTTTTAATTATTATTATTTCACTCGCGAGTGACATACCCTTATTTACTATAATACATAGGTTCAATCTTTCAAAAGCCTTGCAAACTAATCCAGTGTCTTAAACCGTAATGTACATGAAATGTATATCTTTCTACAAATAACCTATCAAAGAATGATACTCACTAACAAGAAATACTATTAATGTAACATGATCCATTGAATTTTGCCTCAACATACTGTAGATCTAATTACCTTTTACAATGCACTACTTTTGTCTCTGTGGACTTACTCTGTCGGCCTACACAACTGTCAAGGCTATTTCACTAAAGCTTTGTGTCCAGTTTTACTTGAATATTTGAAAAGATTTAACACATTTTTTATATATAGTTGATACACATACATTGCTGCTTATAAATTCTAGAATGATTTGTAGGCATACGCTGCCATTTTTACACTCCCTCTCATATCTTTGCAATTTCCAAGATGATGATGATGATTCTGATATTGATATTTCTCTATATTTTCAAGAGTAAAGAACATGATTTCGTGTTCTTATTGTTATCATTATTACTGGTTAGCATTCTGTAACGTTTCAAGTGGATCTGGACAGGTGGAGTTTATCAGTCGCAAACATTTAGTTTTATGTCTGCTGGATAATGAAATTGCACTATCTGTCAGTTGGATTATCATTGTTTTTATTTTTTTTTCTGTGTGTTCTTTTCTGGCCTTTTCTCTCTACATCATTGTAACAAAAAATACAATGCATGTTTTACTCATGGCTAACCAACTATCAAAATAATAATAATAATAATAATAATATCATCAACACACACTAGTGAAATTAATGCTGAAGTCTAATCATGTCAGTTTGAATGGATACTCAACTCTTTTGTATATCAATGCATTTTAATGCATGTTTGTTCCTTCTAAAATGTATCATGATTTACAGGAGTCGAGAATGTATGTATGTACACCAAAGTAAACTAAGGCTGAAATAAACTGTTATTATTATTTTCTCTAAATTGCATTATGACTTGTTGGTGTCAAGAATGTGTTCGTGTATGTATTAATATGATATCTGATGACAGTGATGAAGAACAGGCTGAAATAAACTGTGGTCTTGACTTGTTTTTAAAGAAATAGCAGGGGGTATAATCTGGACTGGGGGGGTATAGTCTGGCCTAGCCCAAAGTAACCCCGGGGTATAAACTGGCCTAGCCCAGAATATACCCCGGGGTATATTCTGGGCTAGGCCAGTTTAACCCCGGGTATATTCTGGGCGGGGGGTATATTTTGGCCTGTTACACCGGGTTCGAATCCCGGTCGGTGCATATATAGTCTTCTCGGATATGGACTAAAAACTCAGAGGGCTAGTGTGCAGTTGGAAATCGAAAGAGGTGGCCGAACAGGCCGCTGCCCGGGCAAAATTAGTTTTTTTTTAATCCCTACCAATCCCTCCCCCTCTAAGCTCACCCCCCCCCAAAAAAAAACAACTCACCCCCCCCCCCCCCAAAAAAAAACAACTCCCCGACTGGCTCTGCACTGCGGTGACGACGTATCTGCTCCAGTTGTAACTGGGCTGCAATAACACTAATTTCACAAAAGAGATTAAAGAAGTAGACAAAATACAAATACAGAAATAGGAAATACTTTGACGATGTTGATCGATTGTATACAGGTCTTTACACTGAATTTTTTAAAAACCTAAAACACACGCACACACACACACACGCACGCACGCACGCACCGGGCGTCATAATGTTTACTTTCAGGAATAAAACATCTTGGACGTGAATGCATCACTAGAACATAGTTAAAATTCTTCTGCAAAGCACAAAGTCAGATGTTATTGCTCATGTCATAGGCATATTCTGTAACAAACTTGTCCACTACTGAATTTCATATGTTGCATAAATTAAAAACAAACATTTGATATATCGCGGTCTAAGTTCTTGTTTGTTACAACTCCACTTTTTGCACATCTGGGAAATTCGGCGTTAAACCTTTCCGACTTAAGTATTATGATAAGGAGTTAGAATAAATCATAATTATGAAACAGCCTGGTAAGTGCCTCAACACATTTTAAACAAGTACCAAAGTGCGCAATTCTTATACCTCTTCTACACACTAAAAGAAAATGGAGATAGGAGAAACGGAGAACAAAGGTCTCGATATTCCTCAATTAAGACAGGACTGTCATTTTAGTGTTTAGGTTTTTATTTTAGGAGGTTTCGATGCATTTGGCAATTACAACTCATTTTTCTTGTTTTTATGTTTCTTGTTTTTATTTCTGTGTGTTTTCTGTGGCAGGGATGAGTTTTTCTTGTTTTTATTTCTGTGTGTTTTCTGTGGCAGGGATGAGTTTTTCTTGTTTTTATTTCTGTGTGTTTTCTGTGGCAGGGATGAGTTTTTCTTGTTTTTATTTCTGTGTGTTTTCTGTGGCAGGGATGAGTTTTTCTTGTTTTTATTTCTGTGTGTTTTCTGTGGCAGGGATGAGTTTTTCTTGTTTTTTTAGAACTTTGCCCGGGCAGCGGCCTTGTTCGGCCTGCTCTTCTCGACTTTTAACTGCCAAGGTATCTTTATAATTTAACGTGCGGGGCGTACACATGGGCTCTCCGAGTTTTTTGTCCTTACCCGAGAAGACTAGGTGCTTGATCCTACCTACCATATGCTAAGGGACAGGAACGTTTCGCCCTCCCCCCTCCCCCACCCAAAAAAAATCCAACATGCCTGCACCGACCGGGATCGAACCCAATACCTTCGGTATGAGAGGTGAGCACTTTGCCTTGGGACCAGCTGTCCCCTGCTGCTTTTAGTGTTATGTTGCGAGTATTTAAGAAATTATCTGGGAATCTTACCTGCAGAATTGAGTGCCATGGCCAAGATACAGACTACAGCAATCAACATCAACTTTGCCATAGTGTCTAGTGGTCTTAAGTCTGAGATGGCAAGGAGAGCAACAAGAACTGTGCACTGTGAGCAAGTGAGTATCAGACTGGGCGTCTAGTCGGCTTGCTGGGCGATCTGAACTGACAGTGCAAAAATCCTGCACTTTATCTGAATGTCGCTGTAGTTTCTGTTAAAGTGGGTATATACTTGTGTGTGAAAGTGTGTGAGCGCGTGTGTGTGTGTTATATCCACTTAACCTTGTTTATAGTGCGGAAAACTTCTAGAAATGTTATTTATGAAACTCTCAGTTCGTCATATATGCGTGTGTGTGTGTATGTGTCTATGTAGTGTGTGTGTCATGTCAATGTAACTTCGTCTTTACGCGAGAAAAGCTTTTCGCTCATTAAACCCTCACTCTGCCGCGCCCATGCGTGTGTGTGTTTATGTTTATGTGTATGCGTGTCAGTCATTGTGACCTCGCATGTAGCTGAGTAGAATATCTAGCTTATCAAATTCTGGCTACAGTAACTGTTAAAATGGCTATATGCTTGTGTATTGTATATATATGTGCTTGTGCATCTGGACGTGTGTGCATGCGTGTGTTATAACATCTAAAGCTGAAATAAAAACAACCACCAAAATCTGACTTGATCAAACTCTCGGTGTAGCATCAGCTAAAAGTGTGCTTGCATAAATGTGTGTGTGTGTTTGTGTGTGCGAGTGTGTGCGCCCGCGCCACTATCACAGATCGTCCTCCAGCCACATTAAAACTGAGGTGACCACTGCACAATATAAATACAGGGTTGCCAGATTGAAATTTTAAGTTTAAACCAAACAATGCTAGAACCGCCCCCCCCCCCCAATATTGTTTCTTCCGTATAGTTTTCATATCAACATCACACAAAAACCTCCAGAATCAGGTTGCTCTCCACTTGAATGAGTGGAATATTTGGCTTAAACCTTGTCAGTTGTGAATATTTTTCAAAGCATTTCCGGAGATGAAATGAAAGTCTTTACAAGGTTTATTTGAACGCAATAGATCTAGTTCTGTCCTCATTCTCACAAGGGTATCAAGAAGATTCAGCTGCATTCTGGTTTAGTTTTAATGGAGGAGAAATAAAAAAACAACAACCCTCTTTAGAAACTTCAGCATTGCTGACTGGGGTTATTAGGCAAAGACAAAGGTCTCCGGCTCTTCACGCCGAAGTATATCAACCCCAAACTACAACGTGTGTAGGGAGTCCTAAGGCGGGTGGCAGCCTTTCAAAAAAAAAAACAATCGTAGCAGTTAAAAATAAAATATGAAGCATAATAATATGTCGCGCGGCCAGGTGAAATGAGTCACTTGTAAACATTTGAAGATATTGCGATATTGGTATCACTGGAGAGTTGTACTTTATCCCAGTGAAAAAAAATATGGAGCTACACCTGTGTGCTGAGATATTTCCCTTAAAAGCCAACCTTCGTGTCTAGCTAGCAATGGCAGAACTGAGAGAAAATGGCCTTTAAAGATCGGTGATTTTCAGCTGAACAGTTTCCATAGCAACCGACGGTCAGTCGCTTAAATTCCTATACAGACACACTTAAAAACCTATGAAAATTCACCATCTATCAACATGCAAGCGAATTTTCACTCTTTCCGTTTAAAAATGACACGAAAGGCACATGTGCATCGAATGTGAGGGCACAGAATAACGAAAGCAGCGGTCCAGTAATTCTATAGTCCGTCCAACATTATACAGTTTTACAATTTCTTTAATATTTCCTGGCTTGCCTTGATCAATTACGATCAAATTTTGCATGGCCTCTTTTTTTTAATTTGTCTTATTAGGAAATTCTTTTTTGACATATATAGAGATAGAATTAAACTTTTTTTCTTTATAAAATTATATATATGTATAAAAAGGAATTGTATATTTAGGCCGAATACGGCCTATACAACCCGGTACTGTGCTATTTGGGCCGAAGGTATTTTAGGCAAGGGAGTGTCAATTTCCACCGCGGAATACGGATTGTGGATTCAAGTGTGCATTGGAATGGTCAGATGGACCTGGGGGCGTGAGGGTCTAGTCAGTTTGTATCAATGGGCGGTAGTCAGATTGACTAATCAGGGGAATAGGGGCTGGGGCAGCCATTGGCGATCGACGTACCGACAGTAGCCACCGCAAAATGCGGTAGTATTAGTAATTGACTACCGGAAAATGCGGTGGTGATTGACGCTACCTTTAGGCAATATTGTACGGACACAAATTCTGTTTTCAAAACAAAACAAAAAAGTCAGAACAGTGCAAACTGCAAACTCGCACTATCGGCCCAAATAACTAGGCACCAGGGTTTTGTGCTATTTATGCCGTATTCGGCCCAAATATACCTAGCCATATAAAAAACCTGCCCGATGTCACGAGCCGACAAGGGTTAAAACATGTGAGTTCATGGATGGGAAAATGATCATCTTACTCATAAGCATAGAGTAAATTTATCTAGCCTTATCCAGTGTCCATGTACTTCTATCTCAATCCACATGAAACATTACACAGTGTGAGCTTAGGCACTTGTAGTTAAGTGGAAAATGGCAGACGCAGCGTCGGGACCCCACTTAACTACAAGTAGGCTGAGCCTACAGGAGATCTCCCAACTAGTACAAGCAGGATGTGAGCAGATTTGGTTTAAAAAAAAAAAAGACATATTTGTGTCGCATACACCCCCCCCCACCCCCCCCCCCCACCCACCCCCCCCCCCCCAGCCCTCCTCCTCCTGCCGAGTTAGTGCTGAAATGAGAATAAAATTGCTACTATCAAACTTGCCACTTCTAAGTTTGCAAGACATCAGAACGTAAACATTTTCGACATGGCTGAAGAAAACCTAGGGATAATTTTCATGCTGAATCTAAGCAGTCTGGTCAGTCCAACCTAGTAATTCAATGCCATAATCAAAAAGTTAGCTTGATATTTTGGGCACTAGAATTGCTAAAACAAGAAGACGATAGTCCTTCTGTCGTTTTAATGGCAGATCAATTACAATCAGATAAGTTGAGAATCTGTGGGATGGTCTATCAGAACTTCTTACAATAAACAGAAAATTAATTAAACCGGCAGGTTTATGACTACTGGATATTAGAATTTGAATGTGTCACTGTGACATCTGAATAATCTGAAACACTAGACTACACTTTTCTTTGGAAGTGCATGGGTAGGGAAGATATTCGCTCCCCATGCACTTTGCATAGGTAGGAAAGATAGTGTCCTAGGTCATCACTAAACGTGTGGAATTATTATTGGTCTAAATTTAGTTCATTTGATTTGAATCGCGATATTCGAATCAGTGGTCGGCGGGCCAATGGCGGCAGGAACGAATCAACATTCGAGTCGGTCAACGACAGGTTATATGAATCAAAATCATTCGAGTCAGTAAAGTTAAGAGGCAGACGAACGGCCTAGACCGAGCTCAAGGCAAAACGCAATGACAAAGGTTCGCTGCTCCATCGTCCACTCCGATCAGGGAAGGTCAAGATGGAAGCCGCCAAAACAAATCTGCGTGGACAATACTGCAATGGCAAGAAGCAAATATTAGCTTGAAATAGTTTCGAAATTTTTGTTTCTCTTCTCCTCTTGTAATTTGTGGAGAATGAACTGAAATGCGAAGGTTTTGGTCGTCGAACAGCTGCGTAGTCGAAGTTTCATCACTCCAGCCAGCAACCCTAAGCGTAGGATGTTTGCACAAAGCAATGGTATCGTTCCCTCGTAGATCCGCTGTTTACAGCATTGGCCAACGTCTGTTTGATGGAGGGAACTCATCCCTACGGTAATCCTACCTACTATACGGGGATATCTTACACAAATCTACGTGAAATTGACGTAGAGGTGCTGGCTGGGAAATTCCCTGGAATGCTTGACTTATAAGTGCCTCAACAAATGAAATCACAATGTATTCTTTGTATAAGTGTCCTTCACTGTGTTTTCCTAAGTAGGCAGGAAACAGCTAGTTCCCCTTGCTCCTCTCCCAATTAATCCACTCTGGACTTTTTACAGGCGCCATGCTCATTTACAATAATAATTACATTCTGGTTCCATGGGCTTAAAATTAAAGCCTATCAAATTCATTGTCTCCTTATACATGAACAGTACATGCACAAAGACACAGACTAGTAAATTGAAGAAGCATAAAAACAACAGAAAATCTATGGGGTCGCCTTTCTTCTTGCAGCTTATTCTTATATCTTACTAAGCTTATAATGGAGCTGGAGGGTGAACATGACGTAAGCATCTAACATATCGTGAACAAATATTACGAAACTTTGTGTGCTGCCTCAATTTTTTACAGTTAATCACGTGGACACATCCATTTTGGACAAAATTTACCCTTTTATATTATTTACTGACAAATTATTTGAGCCACAGAAGAGAGACGCATATTTTTTGAGGAAAAAATTGAAAACTGTGCTCGGAAATTTCGCTCTGTGCCTCTGTTTACACATTGCTGGTACAAAATCATCTATATCACATACTGTATATTCTGCAAAGTATTATGATGTAACAATACGTTCTAATTAGTCTTTGCATCAGATCTAATGGCCGTTATCAATGCCACCTAGATGTAGATATACAGCTGGGCTTAGTACAAAGAGTTAGCAAGATTTGTCTTCCGTGGGTCGGCTGATATAAATAAATCTATCGAGACTACAAGAGATTTTCAGAGGAAGTAAATCGAGTCAAATAACTATTCCGCATGTGTGTGTGTGTGAGAGAGAGAAAGAGAGAGAGGGAGAGAAAGAGGAGAGAGAAAGAGAGAGAGAGACAGAAAGAGAGAAAGACAGAGAGAAAGAAAGAGAGAGAGAGAGAAAGAGAGAGAGAGAGAGAGAGAGAGAAAGAGAAAGAGAGATTATTGGCTTCAGTTTTATTTCAGCCAGACTGAACTTTGAAAAACGTGACCTGCATGTTTGTTTGTTTGTTTGTTTCAATTTTTGACGGACATAAGCATTCTTAGTTATGTGGCTGGTTGACTGCGTAGAGCATGATTGTATTTATTGCTTTATTTTTTTTATTTCTTTGTCTCCTCATTGTCACAGCAAGCCGTCCTAATAAATCACTAAAACTCTCAGTTTTACCTGTTTTTGACCTCCTGCCCCATGAAAAAAACAACCCAAAAAACATGCACCTTTTTCACGCGTTTAACCATTACAGTTTTACCTCGGGCCTGCTCGATACCGGCCATTTTGTGTCTTTCGTGGTCTGTTGTTTTTTTTGTTTTTGTTTTTTGGTACTTTATTTATGTTTGGTATTCAGCGTTTCATCAATTTAAATTTCACAAATAGAATTAAACGATTCCGCATTAACTTTATTCCATTGGTAAAATTCTCAGAATGTTCTGTAGATCTGGAAAGAGTTTTGTAAATATGTACACACGTTTTTAAATCAAGTTGTAGATCGTTGTGCAGTAGTGTTATATTCATCTGTTTACGATACCGTGCTAACCATTTCATACTGACATACTTCCCAACTTTTCTTGATGAGGTAAATAGGCATTGGGGCGGGCATGGTGATGGTAGATGTTAGCTGATAATCAGCTGAATTTGTTTAGGACTGTTTTCTTTGAAACTGAATGATGTCCCTTTTGGTCTCAGAGGTTTGAGGATGAGAGGAGATTAAGTTTTATTAATGTATGTAGATGGAAGCATGATGAATTGATCTTATGTTAGTCCTGTTTCTGATTTTAGTTCAGCCTCTTAGAGCACATCATTTTTTGTGGATTTGTGCGATATGCCAGCTAATTATCACTTAATTATTTACTTACTTGCTCGCTTATGTTAAAATCACAGTGCACGAATTCACACTAGTAAAGTTGAGTTACGAAAATCTGTCTCTTCTGAACCCTACGCATGTTTATTAAGCTGAACAAATTGATATTGTAGGCAATATATTTTGATTCTGCTTGTTGTACAACAGCAGTCTCTATAAATTAATAATCAGCGAGACACTCATAACCTTTATGTGAACAGTTAATTAAACTGCCAATATCTGACTTAATGAGAGATTTCAATCTGGTACAAAATGTCATGCTGTAATGAAGTTTGCCAATGGCAGAAACCAGCAAGTTAAAGGTGTGAAGAGTGACACGGATGACAAGGGAAATAATCGTGAAAATTGCATTAGATTAAAAAATGTCCTTATTACTTCCCTTGTTTGCTTGCGGCATTCCCATCGTAGTCATGAGACTTGGTGCACTCGAAGAGACTCTATTTGATTATGTCATTAGGTATAATATACATTAATCCATCATATGTTCTTTGAATGACTTCGATCTATTCAAAGCCTTCCCCATACTCTCTCAGCTTCTCCAGTGTGCGTTGCTACGGACAGTTTTTGTCCACATAATCAGCAGACAATAAAATTGTGTCACTACAAAAACTTTTTCATACATAATGTCACGTATATTGTATTGATTGTTGTAATTTTCTCATCTTGAAGCCACATAGCTATGATCATTTACGATAACGAAACCAGATTTGTCAATAACAAGAACATTTATTTCAAACACAATTTATTGTAATGATGTTATAATTTATGAACTTTATTCACAGATTGGTACAAAATGAATATTATTTTGTCCACCTCTCAGGAGAGTAGGTATCATTACTTACCATAGACCAGGAGTGGCCAAACCGGGGCTTTTTGATCTTCAATATGCTGTTCGTGGGAAGTATAATATGTTGGCTGAGCTCTTTTTTCATCACAGAAAATACAGACCAAGATAAATAAATAGCAAAAAAATCTCCCGCCTTTTTTGCCCTTTTTTTTTTTTTCTAATTTTGTTAGTGAAATGCAAATTCGCACTTTTTTCTTACATGTTCCCTTAGTTTGTACAGTTAAAATAATCATCAGACAAGATTTTGAAAACATTTGGTATCTATGTGTACTTTGTGATTACTGAAACTAATGCAATTGAACAGTTTAAAAAACTGCATACATGAGTAAATAATTTTGCATACATTAGTAAATATTTTTGCATACATGAGTAAATATTTCTGCATACATGTATATCGTATTGCCTAATACTTATATAATGTATTTGTAACAAAATGTGTATGTAACAATAAAAACATATGTGTAAATTTTGTTCATGTCTTGTGGTTCTCGAACATCTGAAGTTTATCGTTTGTGGCTCTTATATTAAGCAGGTTTGGTCAACTGTGCCATAGATCAAGATATTCTGATCAGTTTCTCGTCCAATGAATTTTCTAATCACTCCCCTTCTCACATAACATGGAATATTTCCTACACCACAAGGAAAGCTGAAGAAAAATATTTGGTAATCACAATAATCATTATTCATTCTGTTAATTTCTGCATATTTGCACGGTTCATTTGTCAATCACGAGTCTATGATGTGCCCAAGTGGGGAAAAAATGGAAAATTCATTTCTATGAAAGATCAAACAAAGAGGAATAACCTGCCATACAAGGAGGGGGGGGGGGGAATAACACTACGATGTGCTTGATGCCAATGTCTAGGTGCCTGATCTGACCCATTATATATATATATTTCTAATCACTCGTTTACGTTATCACTGTGTTTTAGAACTGTTGTCTTTCTACATCCTCAAAATAATTGGGCCGACAGTTCGAGCAATTGATACTAAAACAACTATTCCAAATGGCGAGTTGAAATTTTCACAACTGAAAATAGTTTAAATGTACGTGAGTCTTGTCATTGCTTACTTTGGAAGGGAGGAAGAGCTATAAAACGCCACTGTTTTGTTTTATTATGAGATCAGAGCAGATAATTAGGAGGGCTACCTTCGATCTTTTAAACAACTGGACCTACATGAAATCGTTTGAACGCTCATCGCGAAAGCCAGAATTGACACATAGATCTATCATTTAAAACAAAGAAATGACACCTGAAATACAACACAAAACTGATATGCATACGACATACCCAAGGACAAAGTAGAAAGCAAAACTTTATGATGAACATTTGCTTGTGTCCGTTAGATATCTGCATTTCACAGGGAATTCAAATCAATGGAATTTCACATAACATGAAGGTTTTTCCGTAGTTAGAACACATGCCCGCGGCCATGGACCATGCAGTGCTTTTAACTAGCAATAAGCAATGTAGAAATGAAACAGGTTCGCCTTGTGCCCAATCCGTGTAGTTCATGACTTGTTGACTATGACCAAACACCCAGTCGCCTTCCTTTTGACGATCAGTAGCCCCTAAAAACACCCACATATATGGGGAAGTGTCAGTCGTGTTGAAAAATTGTTTGATAAAATTGTGCTCGCTTGCGTCATTAATTTCAGCCAAATATCCACCGTGTAGACCACATTCAGTTTGGGCTGAGTCATAGCTTTCCGGTGATTGCTTGGAAAGGAGGTAGTATCTTCCCCTATAGACTGCAGATATATAGAACTTGTCTAATGCCAGATAATTGTCCCTGAACTTCTCTAGTACCTCTAATCTGTGTTTCACCTCGATAAAATCACTGTCCACTGTTTTGTTTGGAGCTGTGTCAGCATTTGCAAGATCTCTTACCATAGAAGTCAAGTTGACCAAGAGTTTTGACATACTGTCCATCTGCCTTTGTTGGAGCTTGACCAGATGAAATAATTGATCCACATTCGGTGTGTAGGTGGTGACTTCTGTGGTGTTCTGTAGCTCCACACAATGTCCGAAACTGTCCAAACCAAAAGCAGAACAGCGATAGATCCCGCCTTCTGCAGCTCCCGGGTATCTCCACATCAGACTGAGGTGTGAGACTCCTGTAGTATCGATATGTCCCGAGACTGAAACGTTCATGGGATTGGCTAAATTCACATGGTCTGGAGAATAGGCGTTGACGGAAGCCAGTTCTTCAAACGCTGGTGTTGAATTGTTGGTTTTTTCGCTTCCACTTCTGGATATGATAAGGGTGAGCAGATTAGACATTGTGTTGGTATTTTGGTAGGAGAAGGTACAGTTAACATCCAGGGACTTGGTAATGTCCTCTTCAATACTGTCGGGCGTAGCGTTGACATCTACTGCACCATCTGTTAAATATAATAGAAAGCTGATTGGCTGGTTGGCTGATTGATCAGTTAGTGATTTTTGTTTCTGGTTAATGATATGATTGTGTTTAGGTCTTTATATTAAGACGTTAGCTGTTCTTGGCATTTACATCACACTTTTCTTGTTCTTGTTTCTGCATATTTTTGTGGTAGGGATCAGTTTGTTTTTTGTTGTTATTTTTGTTGTTGCTGTTGTTTTCAGAATTTTGCCCGGGCAGCGGTCTTGTTCGGCCTGCTCCTCTCGTCTTTCAACTGAAAAGGTATCTTTAACGCAACGTGCACACTGGCCCTCCGAATTTTTCTTCCTTTTCCGAGAAGACTAGGTGCTGGATAAAAAAAGTTTGAATATGCCTGCACCGATCGGGAATCGCACCCGTTACCTTCAGCGTGAGAGGCGAGAACGTTGTCTGTATACCAACGAGTCGGTTGTTTGTTTTTTAAAGCAGTCACTCATGGGCTGGCTGACTGGGACCCAATCATGGTATGTGACAGAGCCTTAAGATCCAGGGAAATGGGCGTGATATCATACTGAAATCAACAGATTACACTCTCTCACTGAATGATGAAGCAGATGGTTGTCCTATCCCTGATCCTATGGGAGATAGGACTGAGCACCTAGTCTTCTCGGATAAGGACGAAAAGGTCGGAGGGTCCGTATGCACGTTGCGCACGTTAAAGATACCTTGACAGTTGGAAATCGAAAAGAGCAATCCCTACTACTCCTTCCTCACCCTCACCCCCCCCCCCCCAAAAAAAAACCCTCCGACTGTTGCTGCACTAAAGCACACACACACACACACACACACACAAGATAAGGCGTCATAATTTTTACTTTCAGGAATAAAACATCTTGGACGTGAATGCATCATTAGAACATAGTTAAAATTCTTCTGGAAAGCACAGAGTCAAATGTAATTGGTCATGCCATAGGCATATTCTGTATCAAACTTGTCCATTACTAAATTTCATATGTTGCATATTAAAAACTAACATTTGATATATCGCGTCCTAATTTCTTGTTTGTTACAACTCCACTTTTTGCACATCTGAGAAATTCAACGTTGAACCTTTGTGGCTTAAGTATTATGATAAGGAGTTAGAATAAATCGGAACTATGAAACAGCCTGGTAAGTGCCACAGTGCCACTAGTATCAAAGTGTGCAATTCTTATACTTCTTCTACACTCTAAAAGATTTCCAACGTTTCAGAAAATGGAGAAATGAAGAATTAAAGTCTCGACATTCCAAATTTAAGTCATTACTGTCATTTTAGTGTTAAAATCTTTATTTTAGGAAGTTTCGCTGCACTTGGCACTTAGACCTCACTTTTCTTGCTTTTATGTTTCTTGTTTTTGTTTCTGTGTGTTTTCTATCTCAGGGGTTAGTTTTTTTAGAATTTTGCCCGGCCAGCGGCCTTGTTCGGCCTGCTCTTCTCGACTTTTAACTGCCGAGGTATCTTTATAATTTAACGTGCGGAACCGTGCACACGGGCCCTCCGAGTTTTTCGTCCTTACCCGAGTAGACTAGGTGCTTGATCCTACCTACCCTAGGACAGGAATGTTTCGCCCCCCCCCCTCCCCGGCCTCCAAAAAAAAAAAATCCAACATGCCTGCACCGACGGGGATCGAACCCAGTACCTTCGGCACGAGGGGTGAGCACCTTGCCTACTCGCGACTAACGCATCCCCTGCTGCTTTTAGTGTTATGTTGCGAGTATTTAAGAAATTGTCTGGGAATCTTACCTGCAGAATTGAGTGCCATGGCCAAGATACAGACTACAGCAATCAACATCAACTTTGCCATAGTGTCTAGTGGTCTTAAGTCTGTGATGGCAATGAGAGCAACAAGAACTGTGCACTGTGAGCAAGTGAGTATCAGACTGGGCGTCTAGTCGGCTTGCAGGGCGATCTGAACTGACAGTGCAAAAATCCTGCACTTTATGTAAATGTCGCTGCAGTTTCTGTTAAAGTGGTTATATACTTGTGTGTGAAAGTGTGTGCCCGAATGTGTGTGTGTTACGTCCACTTGACCTAGTTCATGGTGGAAAAACTTCTGGAATGTTGTTTGTCAAACTCTCAGTTCGTTATATATGCGTGTGTGCTTCTGCGTATGTGTATATGTGTGTGCGCGCATGTGTGTGTGTTATATCTACTTGACCTTGTTTATAGTGGGGAAAACTTCTAGAAATGTTTTTGAAAATCTCAGCTCGTCATATATGCGTGTGTGTGTGTTTGTGTATATGTAGTGTGCGTGTCATGTAAATGTAACTTCGCCTTTACGCAAGAAAAGCTTTGCTGATTAAACCCTCACTCTGCCGCGCCCACGCGTGTGTGTGTGTAGTAGAGGGGCCAACTTGCTCTATCTCTTCAAATAAGCGTTGAACCTTGCGCTAAACATTTAATATACTCTTGTTTGTTGTATTTTCATTTAAAGTGACCCCCCGGGCGTAAGAAACTGCCGGATGTATTTGGCTAAAGGGTGGCATTACGTATGTAGACGCGATTTTGTCCCCAATTTTATTTAGATGATATAGCTCAATTTTAACGGGGGTGGGGTAAGAAAATATTCACTACTTTCTTGGTTTTCTGCCAAAAGCTTTGATACTCTATACACTTACTCTCAAATAGACAGACCAGGAATTGAAAGCTTCAAGTGTATTATTTGTTCATTATTCTGCATATCATGGGTCCAGAACTTTGTACACATTAAAAAATTTGAAAATTTCGAATAAATTATTTCGGATCCATGTTTATAGTGACTAATATGGTACTATCTGAATGTTTTTACCACAATGTCTTAGAAAGATGCTAGAAACATTTTTTAATTTGCTAATTGTAAGATTAATCCCCCAAGAATATAAATTTAGAATTTCTGAACATCCTATCATGTTTTGTATACAAGAATTATAGCACTCATTTCTCCTGCTCGGCCATTCTGAGTGCTAAGAACAACCAATACCACTGTAATAAATTTCTGTAGTTTTACCAATCTGTTACCAAATATTTTCCTTTTTGGGTGCTCTCTGTGCCATTGTTACCTCTTAACAACAAATTGTTATCAAATTGATGCAATATAGTTCGAGTGTGGCGTCTATGTAAGGCTATCTGAGGCTAGCGGTTGGACGTATGGAAAATTTTATTGCTGAATTAAGTTGTCAGATAGTTACTGATCTCGGTTCAGTTTGATGCCAAATGATGCCAGTCGAGTTTTTTTTTTATGAGAGGCCAAAATGTTTCGCTATCATCAGTAACACTGACTTTGTAAGCACCGATACCAGGCACTCACAGTACTGCAATATACTAGCGATCCTTTGATGTTCCATCTTGTGGCGTCACAATATCGATGATCCTGCACCCGATACTGTTCGATCGTGGGAAATATTGAATGAGGTACAATTCCAGGTGACAGGAGGGCCGTAAACTAACTGACCAACCTGTGGCGAGCTGGGCACTGAGATCAGTCGTCAAAGACCTCTTGAGATCAGGATTCATCACCAGATTCACTAAATTCGCAAGATGGTGGACCCTAGCATGCGTGAACAGAAAACTGGGAAGTCAACAAACGACGCAATCGTGGACAAACTGCGACGCAGTGGCTGTCCATCATGACTGTATTTGTACTGGCAGAAAGCGGGGGGAGGGGGGAAGAGAAAGGGAAGATGACTGGCCTTTTCATTTGATTGCTGCGGGAGGATGCTGCCATATTTTTTCGCAGGAGATCATAACAGCTGCGTACACTGCAGACTGTATTACCTGCCTTTCGTACAGGGCTTCATCCTGTCCTCGTTAAGAGGTTTCTTTCCAGTAGACATGCTGTGCACGACCTAAATGACCCCCCCCCCCTTTCCTTGCCCTTTTCCCAAGGCTTCAGCAGAAAACTGATAAACCTATTGGTGCCCAAGTTATGTAAATACATATGAAACTGCATAAGTGCAAAGGACAGATTTACAAGAGGGAGAAAACAAATTTCTTCAAATGCATAGCCCTTTTGCTTATCATCTTACGTTTTTAGCTGCAAGTATTTGAAAGTTTGTACTTTTCCTTCATCGGTAGAAAAAAAAAATTAAATTTTTGCATAGAATGTGTAGAATATTGGGCAAAAGAGAGTTGTCATCTGAAGTTGTGAGAACACATTATTGTGCGATTCACGGTAGGGCCAGGGATATAGCTGCCACTCTTGAGCTAAATTTTGAACCTGAATTCAACTTGGCACGCGTCTGTAGCCTAATAGAGACTTTGTTCTCATTACTATTCACTCACTGTCGTCATCTCTCTTTGGTCAAATGGTGGAAATGCAATCTACCAGCAAGCCAGTGTTGAAACAAAGTGTGTAAGATTTCTACTGAAAATTTCACTATGGGGTTTCAGATGTAGACATCCTTGCTGCCTGTGGACCCACGCCACGACCAGTTTCCCAAACAAAGTGTCTGACTTTATCACTTCAGCGGTGAAGGGACTTATCCTTCGTGATGAGAATGCACGTATTCTGTGTGCATATGTGGTTTTCGATCAGTGTTTCAAACTAGGTAGAAAGTCCTGCCCCCCCCCTCCACCACCCCATCCAGAGAGGACTCAATCGTCTTTTTTGTTAACACTACGAAGAGCCGTCGCGTCCCTAGCAGACCCTTGATCTCACCGTTGCTATGTACGAAGAACAAACCAGACAGATGCTTATCAGCCAGGTGAGGTCTCTGTAGCATTCAGTGAGTACACATCGCATTGCCATAAGCCCAGGCCCACAACCAGTACAATTGGGAGTTGGAATTCAGCACACATCTATCAATCACGAGAAAGCTGGTGTTATTGTGGTATATAACATGATTCAGGAAATCAGTGATGGGCATCATAACATTAAAGTCAACTCAGACCACACAGACGCACTGCCATATCTCGCTTACACCCTGCACGTGGAAATGCATGGAAGTCTGGTCAATACAGTACCTTTCATGAAAGTATTATTGCCAACCAGTACTGTCATGTCCGTTAATATTGTTTGTCAGCATCCCCGAAGCCATCATGCTGAACATCTTTGCAATCCATGTCCTCACTGGTCGGGACATTGTTTCCTCGTTTGCTGTCATTGGAAACACTACAGTTCTTACCAACTTAAAAATGTAATGTTCTCTGGTCTTCCAAGAGTTGGTAACACGTATTAAGCCGAGGAAGAAATCATGGAATTATGCTTCACATCATAGCTTCGCTGCATCATCGGGCGCGAGGGACATTCTTGAGGAAAATGCATCTTTTCAGCACGAAAATTGCAGCCAAGAGGTATCTCATACCAAAGCTGCTCAGCTTTTCACCATCTACGAACAGTATCAGACACAATGTCTGGACGTTCAGCATCAGGTGCTACCGTGGAAAATTGCTGGTTGCTCATTTAGAAACTTCAACCCTGTGCACTGACCCTCTCCACTGTGACTACGTGGTCTATGGTCTACTTACATTACATGCATCTCAGCCCAGTTATACAGTTCGGAGGGGAAATGGTCTAAACTAAATCGGTTCAGGGTTGGGGGAGGGGTGGGCAGGGGGGGGGGGGGAGGAGGAGAATGATGGGATCACAAGAACGTCAGGAGGAATGTCAGATATCTCATCTAATGATAAAAAAGACAAAACATGACAGGTAGGAAGGTTCTCAGTGCATATTACAAATCGAGTTGATGAGTTAATAGATTACCACAGAAGATAACTTTTCGTGTAAAAAGGTGTCCTTGCCTCAAAATATTGCCAAGAACTAATTAATCAAGTACAGGACCGGATGTAGATGAAAAGAGGCCCTGGGCTATTCTAAGTGTGAGGCCCATCCCAATCCCCCACCTTCACGCCTAGAGGAAAGTGGAAATGTTTTAAATAATTTGATTAACGATAATGATGATGATAGGTGTTTAAACTTCAGCACTTCGGCGAAAGGACATCAACCAGGAAAATTACAAAAGATTTGTTCAAAACCACAGTGAATTGTAAGTTTTAGCATCATGCGTGAGAAAAGGCTACGCATGTCATAAAATATTATGCAGATTGGCCTGGGGCAGCGACATCTCCTAGATTTTAAGGTCCTAGGCTTCAGCCTACCTAGCCTGAAGGTGAATCCGGCACTGATTAAGTGAGGCTGCCGGGAACGATGCAAAATCTCTAGAAGTTATAGGAAAATCTCACTACCATGCTGCTGCGGAGAAAAATGTCTGCCACACCAGTAAAGAGGTTAGGCCATGAGTCTCAAACTGTAGCATATTTCTCCCAATATAAATTAATCTTATATCTTACTGTAATGGAGTTGGAGGGTGAACATGACGTAAGCATCTAAAATATCATGACCATGTGACCAAATATTATGAAACTTTATGTGCTACCTCAATTTTTGATGTTAATCACGTGGACACATCTATTTTGGGCAAAAATTCATCCTTTCATTATTATTATTTACTGGCAAATTGTTTGAGCCACAAAAGAGAGACGTGTCGAGTAAAAAATTAAAAAGTATGCTCGGAAATTTCGTCTAGCGACTCTGTTTACACATTGTTGGTACAAAATCAACTCTACATCTATGTAGTCTGCAAAGTACTATGATGTAACAATAATTTCTAATTAGTCTTTGCATCAAATCTAGGTGCCGTTATTAATGTGATCTAGATGTAGATATACAGTTGGGCTTGGTGGAAAGAATGAGCAAGATTTATCATCCGCGGGTCGACAAATATAAATAAATCTATCGAGACTACAAGAGATTTTCAGAGGAAGAAAATCATGTCAAGTAACTATTCTCTGTGTGTGTGAGAGAGAGAGCGAGAGAGAGAGAGAGAGAGAAAGACAGAGAGAGAGAGAGAGAGAGAGAGAGAGGAGGGGGGGGGGGAGGAGAGAGAGAGAGAGAGAGATTATTGCTTTCAGTTTTATTTCAGTCAGACAGAACTTTGAAAACCGTCAAATGTATGTTTGTTTGTTTCAAATTTTGACTGATATAAGCGTTCTCAGTTATGCGGCTGGTTGACTGCGTAGAGCATGATTGTATTTATAGTTTTATTTTTTTATTTCATTGTCTCCTCATTGACATAGCAAGCCGTCCTAATAAATCACTAAAACTCTCAGTTTTACCTGTTTTTGACCCACCGCCCCTTAAAAAAAAAAAAAACATGCACTCTTTTCACACGCTTGGCCACTACAATTTTACCTCGCGCCGGCTCAATAGCAGCCATTTGATGCCTTTTGCAGTCTGTTTTTTGTTTTTGTTTTGGTTTTTGGTACTTTGTTTATGTTTGATGTTCAGAGTTTCATCCATTTAAAATTTCACAAATAGAATTAAACAGTTCCGCATAAACTTTATTGCATTGGTAAAATTCTCAGAAATGTTCTGTAGATCTGGAAAGAGTTTTGTAAATATGTACACATGTTTTGAAATCAAGTTGTAGATCGTTGTGCAGTAGTGTTATATTCATCTGTTTACGATACCGCCCTAACCATTTCATACTGACATATTTCCGGACTTTTCTTGATGAGGTAAATAGGCATTGGGGCGGGCATGGTGATGGTAGATGTTAGCTGATAATCAGCTGAATTTGTTTAAGACTGTTTTCTTTGAAACTGAATGATGCCCCTTTTGATCTCAGAGGTTTGAGGATGAGAGTAGATTATGTTTTGTTAATGTATGCGGGTGGAAGCATGATGAATTGATCTTTCGTTGGTCCTGTTTCTGATTTTAGTTCAGCGCCTTAGAGCACATGATTTTTTTGTGGATTTGAGCGATATGCTAGCTAATTATCACTTCCTTATTTACTTACTTGCTCTCTTATAAGTGTTATTTTAAAATCACAATACAAATATTCACACTAGTAAACTTAAGTTACGAAAATCTGTCTCTTCTGAGCCGTACACATGTTTATTAGTCTAAACAATTTAATATTGTATATTTTGATTCTGCTTGTTGTACAACAGAAGTCTCTATAAATTAATGATAAGCGAATCACTCATAACCTTCATGTGAGCATTTAATTAAGCTGCCAATTTCTGACTTAATGAGAGATTTCAATCTGGTACATGCTGGAATGAATTTTGTCAATGACAGAAACTAGCAAGGCAAAGCCCCCAAAGTTATGAAGAATTACACGGACGATAAGGGAAATAATAGTGAAAATTGCATTAGATTTAAAAATTACCTGTATTACTTTCCTTGGCTGCATGCGGCATTCCCATCGCGGTCCTGAGACTTGGTGCACTCGAAGAGAATCCACTTGATGATGTTATTAGGTATAATATACATTAATCTCTTTGATCCACCACATGAACTTTGAATGACTTCGATCTTTTGAAAGCCTTCCCTCTCAGCTTCTCCACAGTGCTTTGGTGTGGACAGTTTTTGTCCACATAATCAGCAGACAATAAAATTTTACCACTATAAAAACTTTTTTATAAATAATGTCAAGTATATTGTATTGATTGTTGTAGTTTTGTAACCTTGAAGCCACATAGCAATGATCATTTACGATAACGAAAGAAGATTTGTCAATAACAAGAACATTTATTTCACACACAATTTATTGTAATGTTGTTATAATATATATGGCTTTTATTCCCAGATTGGTACAAAATGGATATTATTGTTATCCACCTCTCAGCCGAATTGGTACCATTTCTTACCAATGACCAGGAGTGACCAAACTGCGGCTCTTTGACCTTCAATGTGCTGCTGGTGGAAAGTATAATATGTTGGTTGAGCTCTTTTTTCATCACAGTAAATACAGACCAAGATAAATAAATAGCATAAAAATCTTTTTTTTACTCCCTTAGG
The DNA here is from genome assembly GCA_963931925.1 of Onchidella celtica. Lineage (NCBI taxonomy): Eukaryota > Metazoa > Mollusca > Gastropoda > Systellommatophora > Onchidiidae > Onchidella > Onchidella celtica. Next base: position 33,787,071 of record OZ007577.1, read on the forward strand.
TATATTTTTTTCCAGTCTAATTAAAATTTTGTTACTGAAATGCAAATTCGCACGTTCCCATAGTTCATCAACACATTTAATGCGTTTAGTACAGTTAAAACAATCATCAGTCAAGATATTAAAAACATTTGGTATCTATGTGTACTTTGAGATTACTGAAACTAACACAAATTAACAGCTTAAAAAAACTGCATACATGAGTAAATATTTTTCATACAGAGTAGATATTTTTGCATACATGCATATCGTATTTCTTAATATCAATATTACATTTTTTAAACAAAATGTGTATGTAACAACAAAAACGAGTGTGTAAATTTTGTTTATATTTTGTGGCTCTCGAACATCTGAAGTTTATCATTGTGGCTCTCACATTAAGCAAGTTTGGCCACATCTACAATAAATCAAGATATATCAAGATCAGTTTCTCGTACAATGAATTTTCTAATCACTCCCCTTCTCACATAACATGGAATATTTCCTACACCACAAGGAAAGCTGAAGAAAAATCATTGGTAATCATAATAATCAATATACATTCTGTAATACATTACATTACACATTTCTGCATATTTGCACTGTCAATCATAAGTCTATGATGTGTGGAAATGTGGAAATTTCACTTCTATGAAAGCTCAAATAAAGCGGAATAATCAGCAATACAGGGGGAACTTACACTACGATGTACTTGGTGCCAATGTCTAGACTTTTATAGTTGAGCCTGATCTGACCCATGATATATATGTCTAGTCACACCTTTAAGTTATCACTGTCTTTTTGAAGTGTCATCTGTCTACATGACCACAATAATTGGCCCGACACTTCGTGCAATTGATACTAAAACAACTATTCCAAATGGCGAGTTGAAATTATCACAACTGATAATATTTTAACTGTACTTGACTCTTGTCATTGCTTACTTTGGTAAAGAGAAAGGGATATAAAATGCCATTGTTTTGTTTTATATTGAGATCATAGCAGATAATTAGGCGGGCTACCTTCGATATTTTAAGCAGCTGGACATACATGAAATCGTTTAGACACTCACTGCAAATGCCAGAATTGAAACATGGATCTATCATTTAAAACATAGAAATGACACCTGCACCTGAAATACAACACAAAACGGATATGTTTAGGACACACTCAATTACGTAGCCCCTAACAACACATACCTATTTCGCTGATTATCAGTCGTGTTGAGAAATAGTTTGACAAAATTGTGCTCGCTTGCGTCATAAACTTTATAATCAACATTTGCTTGTATATATATTGTAGATATCTGCATTTCACAGGGAATTCAAATCATTGGAATCTCACACATGATGACAATATCAGAGGCAGAACAAATTCCCCCGTACATGGACCACGGATGTCTTTTATCTAGCAATAAGCAAACCTCAGATGGCTCAGGTTCGCCTGGTGCCCAATCCGCGTAGTTCATAACTTGTTGACTATGACCAAACACCCACTCGCCTTCCTTTTGGCGATAAGTAGCCCCTAACAACACATACCTATTTCGCTGATTATCAGTCGTGTTGAGAAATAGTTTGACAAAATTGTTCTCGCTTGCGTCATTAATTTCAGCCAAATATCCACCGTGTCGATCACATTCAGTCTGAGCTGAGTCATAGCTTTCCGGTGATTGCTTGGAAAGGAGGTAGTATCTTCCCCTATAGTCTGCAGATATATTGAACTCGTCTAATATTAAGGTCAGATAAGTGTCCCTGAACTTCTCTAGTACTTGTAAGCTGTGTTTCATCTCGCTGTCTGCTGTTTTGTTTAGAGTTGTGTCGGCGTGGGCAAGATCTCTTACCATAACCGTCAAGTTGACCAAAAGTTTAGACATACTCTCCATCTGCCTTTGTTGGAGCTTGAGGAAATTAATCATCAACTGATCCACATTCGGTGTGTAGGTGGTCACTTTTGTGGTGTTCTGTAGCTCTACAGAATGTCCGAAACTGTCCAGACCCACAGCAGAACAGCGATAGGTCCCGCCTTCTCCACTTCCCGGGTATCTCCACATCAGACTGAGGTATGAGACTCCTGCAGTATCGATATGTCCCGAGACTGAAACGTTCATGGGAGTGGCTAGATTCACATGGTCTGGAGCATAGGCGTTGACGGAAGCCAGTTCTTCAAACACTGGTGCTGAGAGGTTGGTTTTTTGGCTTCCACTTCTGGATATGATAAGGGTGAGCAGATTAGACATTGTGTTGACATTTTGGTAGGAGAAGGTACAGTTAACATCCAGGGACTTGGTAATGTCCTCTTCAATACTGTCGGGCGTGGCGTTGACAAGTACTGCACCATCTGTTAAATGTAATAGAAAGTTGATTGATTGGTTGGTTGGTTGGCTGATTGATCGGTTAGTGATTTTGTTTTCTGGTTGATGAAATGATTGTGATTAGGTCCTTATGTTAGCAGGTTGGATGCTCTTAGCATTTACACCTCACTTTTCTTATTTTTATTTTTATTCTTTTGTTTCTGCGTCTCTTTGTGTGGGGATTAGTTCTATTTTTTTTTTTTAGAATTTTGCCCGGGCAGCGGCCTTGTCGGCCTGCCCTTCTCGACTTTCAACTACCAAGGTATCTTTAACGCAACTGGCACACTGACCCTCCGAGTTTTTAGTCCTTATCCGAGAAGACTAGGTGCTCGATAAAAAAAGTTCCAATATACCTGCACCGACCGGGGATCGAACCCGGTACCTTCGGCGTGAGAGGCAAGAACCTTGTCTCTATACCAACGAGTCAGCTGTTTGGTTTTTAAAGCAGTCACTCATCGGCTGGCTGACTGGGACCCAATCATGGTATGTGGCACAGCCTTAAGATCCAGGAAAATGGGCGTGATATCATACCGAAATCAACAAATTACACTCTCTCACTGAATGATGAAGCAGATGATTGTTTATTTGGTAAGTGGATCGACTGGGTGACACAGTTTTACTTATTATTATTTACTACATTTCCTATGGTTTCAAAAGGAATATTTTCTGTAGATTTTACCCATGTCAGCATGACCTATCAGGATCTAAAGTAACAACTGACTTTTCCCCATGTTTTCTACAGAAGTTTCTCTTGTGAAAATGGACACGTGTTCTCGGATAAGGACGAAAAGCTCGGAGGGCCCATGTACGTTTAAAGATACCTTAGCAATTGGAAATCGAAAGGAGCAGTCCCTACTACTCCCTCCCCGTCAACCCTCACACCACCTTAAAAAAACAACCTTCCGACTGGTGCTCCACTGTGGCGACGACGTGTCTGCTCCAGTTGTATCTGGGCTGCAATGACACTAATGCAAATTTTATCAAAAAGGATTAAAGAAGTTTACAAAATACAAATACAAAAATAGATAAAATACTTTTGCGCTTGTTGACCTGGGCGTGTAGTGTACCTTTTACATAATCTAAAACACACACACACACACACACGCACGGACGCACGCACGCAAGCACACACACACACACACACACACACACACACACACACAAGATAAGGCGCCATAATGTTTACTTTCATGAATAAAACTTCTCGGACGTGAATGCATCACTAGAACATAGTTAAAATTATTCTGCAAAGCAAAGAGCCAAATGTAATTGTTATTGCCATAGGCATACATTCTGTATCAAACTTGTCCACTAGTAAATTTCATATGTTGTATATTACAAGCTGACATTTGATATACCGCGACCTAAGTTCTTGTTTGTTACAACTCCACTTTTTGCACATCTGAGAAATTCGGTGTTAAACCTTTGCGGCTTAAGTATTATGATGAGGAGTTTTTCTCCCTTATCCGAGAAGACTAGGTGATCGATCCTACTAACTATGGGATAAGGGACAGGAATTTTTTGCCCCCCCCCCCCCAAATAAAATCCAACATGCCTGCACCGACCGGGGGATCGAACTCGGTACCTCCGGCATAAGAGGAGAGCACCTTGCCTCTAGACTAACGCGTCCCCTACTGCTTTTAGTGTTATGTTGCGAGTATTTAAGAAATTGTCTAGGAATCTTACCTGCAGAATTGAATGCCATGGCCAAGATACAGACTACAGCAATCAACATCAACTTTGCCATAGTGTCTAGTGGTCTTAAGTCTGAGATGGCAAGGAGAGCAACAAGAACTGTGCACTGTGAGCAAGTGAGTATCAGACTGGGCGTCTAGTCGGCTTGCAGGGCGATCTGAACTGACAGTGCAAAAATCCTGCACTTTATCTAAATGTCTGCAGTTTCTGTTAAAGTGGGTATATACTTGTGTGTGTATGTGTGTGCGCGCCTGTGTGTATGTTAATTATCTTGACCTAGTTCATGGTGGAAAAACTTCTGGAATGTTGTTTATCAAACTCTCAGTTCGTTATGTATGCGTGTTTGTGTCTATGTAATGTGTGTGTCATGTCAATGTAACTTCGTCTGTAGTCGAGAAAACCATTTAGCTGATTAAACCCTCACTCTGCCTTGCGTGTGTGTTTGTTTCTTTGCGTGTTTGTGTGTGTGTGTGTGTGTGAGTCATCGTGACCTCGTCTGTAGTTGAGTAAAAATAACGAAATTATCAAATTCTTTCTACAGTATCTGTTAAAGTGGCGATGTGCTTGTGTGCGCGTATATATATATATGTGTGTGTGTGTGTGTGTGTGTGTGTGTGAGTGCATCTGGCTGTGTATGCGTGCGTTTGTCTTATAATAATAATAATAATAAATAGAATTTCTATAGCGCATTTCTAATAAAATTATTACTCAATGCGCTGTACATTGCATCAATAATTCATGCATACACTTTCCAAATCTCATACTAAAACACGCACTCTCATCCATACATACTTTCAGTTTCACACACATAGACGCTCTTAGTCATATAACACTAGCTTATATAATCAATTGTAACATCAAAGTACAGAATAGAATTTTGAAAATTTAAAAGTTTCGGAGGAAAAGGTGGTGTTTTACGCTTTTCTTAAAGCTTTCAAGATTCGGTGATTCACGAATGTTCAAGGGTATCTGGTTCCAGACAAAAGGTCCAAAATAGTTGAAGGATCTATGGCCTATAGTTTTATAGTTTTTAGATGGGATTCTTAAGATTGTTTTGTCACTTGATGATCTTAGTGAACGAGATGGTGTGTAAACTTGTAAAGAATTTTTGAGATAGCTGGGTGCGGTGTTATTTAAACATTTATAGCAAAAAACAGCAATTTTGTATGTAATTCTTTCTGTTATAGGAAACCAGTGCAGTTCTTTTAACAAAGGCGTAACGTGGTCAGCTTGTTTCTTCTTGGTAATCAATTTGGCTGCGTTGTTTTGAATGACTTGAATTTTAGACAGTTTATCTGATGTTATTCCAGCAAGAAGAGAATTGCAATAATCTATTCGAGATAAAATGAGTGAAGTAACTAAAGTTTTGGTAATAGCTTCTGTGAGGAAATTTCGAACTCTGCTGATGTTTCTTAGTTGGAAACGTGCATTTCAGCAAATATTATTTACTTGGGATGTGAAAGACATACCAGAGTCAAAAAGAACGCCTAGATTTTTTATACACAAAGATGATTGTATGATATGTCCGTTGATGTTCAACTGGATGTTTGGTAGATCACTTATCTTAGCAACATACGGGTTCGTACACAACATGACTTCAGTTTTATCTTCATTAAGTTTTAATCTATTGCTGTTCATCCATTCTTTTACTTTGATGATACAATAATGTTGGTACAAGAAATTAGATCTGAAAGATGATCTACGTGAGAATTTTAATAAATTTGTCTATCGTCTGCATACAGGTGATATTTCATATCAAAGCTTGTCAAAATATCAGTGAGAGGCTGAGTGTACATGACAAACAAAATGGTACCTAGGACAGAGCCTGAGGTACACCACAATCTAAAAGAACCTCATCAGATGACTCATTCCCGATGGTAACACATTGATACCTATTGCTTATATATGACCCAAACCAACGCAAAGCCGTTCCTGAAATCCCAAATGTTGTTTCGATGTGTTCTAACAAAATAGCATGGTCGATGGTATCGAATGCTGTGGATAAGTCCAAAAGAATGAGGAGGCAAACGTTCTTTTCGTCCAAACTATCTAAAATATCAGATGACACTTTGAGAATTGCCGTTTCTGTACTGTGGTTTTCTTTATAGGCGGACTGATACTCCTCGTTTAAGTTATTTTTGCTCATGTGCGTTAAAAGCCTTTTTAGAACTATTTTCTCAAGGATTTTTGACAGAAACGGAAGATTGGAGACGGGCCTAAAGTTACTTAAGTTATTTTTGTCCAATCCTGTCTTTTTCAAAAGAGGTTTGTCTAAAGCTTTCTTAAAGCTTGGAGGAACGAACCCTGTTTGGAGTGAGTCATTTATGACTTTGGTCACATAAGGTAAGATGTTGTCAATAAGTTGTTTCATAAGATCAGTTGGAATAGGGTCAAGTTTACAAGATTTGTTTGGGCTTTTCAAAATAGTATTTCGTACTTCAGCTTCAGAGACGGGTTCAAAACAGGTAAGTGATGTACCATTAAAAGTTTCAAGTTTCAAGTTTAGTTTATTATAGGCCTGGCGGCCAATTCAAAAACACACAAGAATCATGTGAACAATCTTAGAAAACATTAAACAAACACACAAACAGACAAAATGCATGATCGTTCACTCTCTCCGCTCCCTGCAGCATTTATACACTTACTTATTATAGTATACAATCAAATACAGCTTGTAATTGCCAGCAACAGTCATCATTTTCAATCCCCCCCCCCCCCCTACATAACCGATCTCTCCTCACCTTTATCTGTTGTAAATTTACTACAATTGAAAATATCACTATAATTTATTCTTTCGCTAGAAGGTGAATTTAGTTTTCAGACTTCGCCAGGAGAAGTCACAAAGCGACATTATTGTATTCGTTTAGAACTTTATGGCAAAACAGTGCAAACGAATGTAGTTCTCTATCGTGCATCGACGACAGAAAATGTATAAGCTTAAACATGCTTGGTCTAACAAGTAGCCAAGACGGTAGAAACTGTTTCCTTATATCTTTGAATTTTTTGCAAGTTAGTAACACGTGAAATTCGTCCTCCAATTCATTACAGTTCTCACACAATCTCATAACATACTCCAGTTTAGGCCTCTGCCACCTTCCCCTCTCCACCATAAAGTTGTGAGAGCCCAATCTTATCTTTGCTATGGCTATCCTTAAATGCTTCTGCTTTACTTCATGTAAGTAATTTTCTGAGTAAAATTCAACAGCTAAATGTCTATATAGCCGATTCTCACTTAAATGTTCTATGTCACTTCGACATGTTTGTTGAAAATTGTCACGTAGACGTTGTTCAAATTCAGATAAAAACAACGAAGTTTGATCAACCTTTTGACTTTCACAGATGTATCCAAATCCAGATTTCTCCAGTATTTTCTTTGACAGTGAAGCCCAGTTAATTGTACTTGTGTAGTTTTCTGTGGCTGATAATAATCTGCTATAAACTTTTTTAACGGTACTATTGTCGTCTAAGCCTAATATTTTAACCCAGAATTTCATTAGTCTAACCTGACGGTCAATTTTTAGAGGATAAACTCCCAATTCAAAATATATAAAAGCATTTGGGGTTGTTTTTCTTACACCTAGAATAGACTTCAGAAATGTGAGGTGGACTCGCTCAATGGGCCAAGCTTCAGCAAAACCCCAGATTTCACAAGCATATAAAAGTATAGGCTTTATTGAATAGTCGTAGCTGTAACGAAGGACTCAGCTCTGGATTTTTATGCAAATAAGCCTTCAAACCAAATAAAGCTCTCTGTGCTTGATCCACTAGCGCCCGAATCCCTTTAGAAAATTTACCTGTACTACTAAATATAAATCCAAGATACTTGAATGAACTAACGGTTTCCAGAGTTATAGCATTGTACATCCATCTATCCAGCACGCCAGACTTCCCTCCCTTGCTGAAAACCACACACTTTGTCTTACCAGTATTCACAGTCAAACCCCACCCATTACAATATCCACTCAGAGCATTCAAACCTTGTTGTAGTCCTTGCCTACTATCGCTAAATAAGACCATGTCATCTGCGAACATCAGTATCATTATCAAACATTCTTCTATATGTACGCCCTTGACATCTTTTGCAGACAACCAATCATGCAAGTTGTCAAGAATAGATTTAATTCATAAATGTTTCCACTGACTAAATTTTTGTGAGAGAGCAGTGAGTAATTTTTACAAACGTAATTATTGTGCGAGCCAGCATAACTTGGTCTCGTAAACAATTTGTTTTGAACAGTTTTTTTTATAATAGATAGACAGAAGGTGTGGGGAAGGATAGACGGACAGCGTAGGTGTGCATGACTGAGCACTTGTTATATCTCGTGTTTTGAACTAGGTTTAGTAGAGAGGGAAGGGGTGAGTAGGAATTAAATGTTGTTGAGACGTCGGTTGACGTACAGAAAATCCGTGATCCAGAGTAAAAGCTCGGGGTTTTGAACATGTTAAGAATTTATTGCTATAAAATTACATTTTATTGTCTTGAGTGATTCGACCTTTGATGTCGACCCAAGGTCGTTGCGTAGGGCTGTTACTTAAAATAACTCAGTTCGGCAGCTGAGCTAGAAGTGGTTGCACCAATCACAATCCAGGAATTAGACGGTAAGCTGCAGATGCAGTCCAGTATTTAAGGCCATACAGAACTTAGTTCTGGGCCACATGTAGACAATCCATTTACGAGGTGGACGGCGAGCTCTCAGCCAGATGAGAAGTCATAGAGACGCAGCGATTGAGCTGATATGTACAGTGATGGAGCATTGTCAGAAATCTACGCTCCTGAGCCCAAGCCTACTTGTTTGAGCTTTAAACCCACAGCGCTAATATCAACAGCCCTCACATTGTGAGGGCCGAATGGTGAGCTAAAGATTTTAATTTCATGCTGAATTTACAGCCAGCTACACATGTAGACTGTTGACCAGTACTGCCAGACCACATGCATTTCCCGCGACCACGTGTGAACTACACCAGAGCGCTCCAGGCAGAGACGCTATATAAATATGTTTTAGTATGAAGAGAGATAGAACTTTAAACCTTACAGGATCCGTCGCCCTCGGGCGCGGATTCTTTTGAATGTAAATTTATTGTGACTTAGATAACTTCATATTACATTGCCTTAAGTACTTCATAGTTGCTCCTCAGCTTAGTTGAGCATTTTCAGTTGCTATTGTATTCGTTATCTATTGTATATTTTATCTTTGAATTTGTTAGATATATAAACTTTGCAGTCTGTTACTCAAATTGATTTATTTAGTTTTTAGAGTGAAAGTTATTTGTTGTTGTTTTTTTTTGTGCTCGTGTGATTGGGAAGCGGACCTCTTGATCTATATTCCCCAAAATCCCGATCCGCGACACAAGTCATTAATAAACATCGAGAATAAAAATGGCGACAAAGATTCACCCTGAAATAGTCCTACATTTGACGAAAAGAAACAGGTATCAGTTGCTTCACTCACACTGCTGGCATCCCTCACACATAACCTGATTTTACTATACATGTTTTTCAATAAATTAGTCATTTGTTTAGTTACTCCCCTTTGCTCCAGTTTAAACCGTAGTGCTCTTCTATTTATGCTATCGAACGCCCGTTCAAAGTCAACAAAAGCACAATACAAACTTTTTGACTTCTCTTGAAATAATTCTATCAAACTATGCAATATAAACATACAGTCTGTTGTGCCCTTGTTATTACGGAAGCCAAACTGGTTATCACAGAAAACATTATTACATTAAAAACACTAAATGTAGCTGGTGGTGGGGACAAAGAGTCAAGATGACATCGTAGGTTTACAATTTTTTTATGAAAATAACAAGAAAACTTTTGACACAATTCTTTTTCCCCTCCTTGTGGCAAAATTGTCTCTGATTGCTTTCCCAGAACTTCATTTATAGTGACAAATAGGTCTTTACATGTATTCACATTGGTAAACTTGTTCAGGTAAATTTCACGCTTAATCTTAATAACGAGAGTGTTACAGCTTGTCTTTGATTTTTGTATAATTGTCTGTGAATTTCTAAACCAGATCTTCTCCACTGTCTTTCAGCTTTTCTTCTTTCTCTCTTAGCTGCTTTGATCTCTGGTGTGAAACATCTCGCCATGGGTCGGTTCGAAATGGTGCGGGTTTTGAGGGGGGCATGCTGGTCCAAGACTCCTCCCAGCACTCTGTTGAAGGTCTCAATGGTGTTGTCAGTTGTAGTATCTAGATGGTGATTTACGTCTGCACTGAAACTGTTCACATTTATGTCTTTCAGTTGTCTGGACATCACAGTCCTCTTTAATGGGCGTGGTTTATTTAAACAAATGTCAATATATGTTATAACATCTGAAGCTGAAAAAACCAAATCTGTCTTGATCAAACTCTCGGTCTAGTATCAGCTAAAACTGTGCTTGTGTAAATGTGTTTGTGTGTGTGTGCTTAACTTCAGCATTGCTGACTGGGGTTATTAGGCAAAGACAAAGGTGGCCAGCACTTTAAATGTTTCATGGCGAACTATATCAACCCAAAACTACAATGTGTGTAGGGAGTCCTAAGGCGAATCGCACTTTTAAAAAAACAGTAGCAGTTAAAAATATATGAAGCACAATGTATAAAATAATGTCATGTGGACACTGACCTTGCTGATTGGCGTTTTCTTGGCAATTAGCTGCGGAAATCCTCTCATATTTACCTATAACTGATCCCAAAAAAGTATTTATTTGAAAGAAAATCTATTAGAAAAAGGATGGTTTGTAGTTTTCGTGCAGATAAGTTTTGTAAGTAAAAGAAAAAAAAAGCCAGGAAACTTCAGCACTTCGGCGAAAGGACATCAACCAGGAAAATTACAAAAGATTTGTTCAAAACCACAGTGCATTGTAAGTTTTAGCATCATGCGTGAGAAAAGGCTACCGCATGTCACAAAATATTATGAAGATTGGCCTGGGGCAGCGAGGCCTCCTAGATTTTAAGGCTCTAGGCTTCAGCCTACCCAGCCTAATGGTCAATCCGGCACTGATTAAGTGAGGCTGCCGGGAACGGTGCAAAATCTCTCGAAGTAATAGGAAAATCTCACTGCCATGTTGCTGGGGAGAAAAATGTCTGCCACACCAGTAAAGAAGTTAGACCGTGAGACTCAAACTGTAGCATACGGTATTTCTCCCAATATAAATCAACCGTATATCTTACTGTAATGGAGCTGGAGGGTGAACATGACGTCAGCATCTAAAATATCATGACCATGTGACCAAAAAATATGAAACTTTATGTGCTACCTCAATTTTGGATGGTTAATCAATTGGACACATCTATTTTGGGGCAAAATTTACCCTTTCATATTATTTACTGACAAATAAAAAAAATTGTTTGAGGCACAAAAGAGAGACGCATTTTTATTGAGTAAAAAATTGAAAACTATGCTCAGAAATTTCGATTTGCGACTCTGTTTACACATTGTTGGTACAGGATGAACTATATATCACATGTGTATATTCTGGAAAAAACTGTCATGTAACAATAACTTCTAATTAGTCTTTGCATCAAATCTAGGTGGCTTTATGTGACCCCTAGATGTAGATATACAGGTGGGCGTGGTAGAAAGAATTAGCAAGATCTTTGTTTCTCGGGTTGATTTGTTTAAATAAATCTATCGAGACTACAAGACATTTTCAGAGGAAGAAAACCGTGTCAAATAACTATTCTGTGTGAGTGTGTGTTTGTGCGTGAGAGAGAGACAGAGACAGGGAGACAGAGAGAGAAAGAGAGAGATTATTGGTTATCGGTTTTATTTCAGTCGGTCTGAACTTTGAAAAACGTGACCTGTATGTTTGTTTGTTTCAATTTTTGAGTGACATAAACATTCTCACTTATGTGGCTGCTTGACTGCGTAGAGCATGATTGTATTTATAGTTTTATTTTTTTATTTCTTTGTCTCCTCATTGTCGCAGCAAGCCGTCCTAATAAATCATTAAAACTCTCAGTTTTAACTGTTTTTGACACCCCCGCCCCATCAAAAAAAAACAACCATGCACTCTTTTCACACGCTTGGCCACTACAATTTTACCTCGCGCCGGCTCAATAGCAGCCATTTTGTGCCTTTTGCGGGCCGGTTTATGTTTTTGTTTTGGTTTTTGGTACTTTGTTTATGTTTGATGTTCAGAGTTTCATCCATTTAAAATTTCACAAATAGAATTAAACAGTTCCGCATTAATTTTATTTCATTGGTAAAATTCTCAGAAATGTTCTGTAGATCTGGAAAGAGTTTGTAAATATGTACACACGTTTTTAAATCAAGTTGTAGATCGTTGTGCAGTAGTGTTATATTCATCTGTTTACGATACCGTGCTAACCATTTCATACTGACATATTTCCGGACTTTTCTTGATGAGGTACATAGGCATTGGGGCGGGCATGGTGATGGTACATGTTAGCTGATAATCAGATGAATTTGTTTAGGACTGTTTTCTTTGAAACTGAATTATGTCCCTTTTGATCTCAGAGGTTTGAGGATGAGAGTAGATTAAGTTTTGTTAATGTATGTGGGTGGAAGCACGATGAACTGATCTTTCGTTAGTCCTGTTTCTGATTTTAGTTCAGCACCCTAGAGCACATCATTTTTTGTGGATTTGAGCGATATGCAAGTTAATTATCACTTAATTATTTACTTGCTTGCTCGCTTATAAGTCTTAATATGTTAAAATCACAATGCAAGAATTCACACTAGTAAACTTGAGCTACGAAGATCTATCTCTTCTGAACCCTACACATATCTATTAGTCTAAACAATTTAATATTGTAGGCAATATAGTTTGATTCTGCTTGTTGTACAACAGCAGTCTCTATACATTAATGATCAGCGAGACACTCATGACCTTTATGTAAACAGTTAATTAAGCTGCCAATTTCTGACTTAATGAGAGATTTCAATCTTTACATGATGAAATGAATTTTGACAATGACAGAAACCAGCAAGTTAAAAGTGTGACGTGTGACATGGATGACAAGGGAAATAATCGTGAAAATTGCATTAAATTTAAAAATCACCTGTATTACTTCCCTTGAATGCATGCGGCAATCCCATCGCAGTCCTGAGACTTTGTCAAGTTAGGTATGATATACATTAATCTCTTCGATCCATCATATGCCCTTTGAATGACTTCCATCTGTAGAAAGCCTTCCCCATACCCTCTCAGCTTCTCCAGAGTGCTTTGGTAAGGACAATTTTTGTCCACATAATCAGCAGACAACAAAATTGTGTCACTACAAAAACCTGTTCATACGTAATGTCAAGTATATTGTATTGATTGTTGTAAATTTGCAATCTTGAAGCCACATAGCAATGATCACTTACGATAACGAAACAAGACTTGTCAATAACAAGAACATTTCAGTGGTCACACAATTCATAGAACACTTCATACAATTTATTGCCATCATTTTACCTTTATTCACAGAGTGGTACAAAATGGATGTTATTGTTGTCCATCTCTCAGCAGAGTAGGTATCATTTCTTACCATAAACCAGGAGTGGCCAAACCACAGCTCTTTGACCTTCAATATGGTGCTTGTGTTGGCTGAGCTCTTTTTCATCACATTAAATACAGATCAACATAAATAAATATCATAAAAATCTTCCTTCTTTTTTTACCGTTTTAGGTTTTTTTGGGTTTGTTTTTTTTTTTTTTTGCAGTGTAATTTTGTAACTGAAATGCAAATTCTCACGTTTTTCTTACATGTTCCTGCAGTTTCTCACCGTATTTAATGTGTTCAGTACAGTCAAAACAATCATCAGTCAAGATTTTGAAAACATTTGGTATCTATGTGTACTTCGTGATTACTGAAACTAATTAACAGCTTAAAAAACTGCATACAATGGTAAATGTTTTTTGCATACATGCATATCGTATTTCTGGTTATTTATATAACATTTTTTTCACAAAATATGTATGTAACAACAAAAATGCATGTGTAAATTTTGTTTATATCTTGTAGCTCTCGGACATCTGAAGTTCATCATTTGTGACTCTTACATTAAGCAAGTTTGGTCACACCTACAATAGATCAAGATATATCAAGATCAATTTCTCGTAAAATGAATTTTCTAATCACTCCCCGTCTCACATAACATGGAATATTTCCTACACCACTAGGAAAGCTGAAGAAACGTAACTGGTAATCATAATAATCATTATTACGTTCTGTAATTTCTGCATATTTGTACTGTTCATTTGTCAGTCACGAGCCTATGCCCAAAGCGGAATAATCTGCAATACAGGGGGAACTAACACTACGATGTGCTTGGCGCCAATGTCTAGATGTTTATTGTTCAGCCTGATCTGACCCATTATATAATATATTTCTAGTCATACTGTGTTTTTGAAGTGTTGTCTGCCTACATGCTAAAAATGATTGGGCCAACAGTTCGTGCAATTGATATTAAAACAACTATTCCAAATGGCGAGTTGAAATTTTCACAACTGATACTACCTTAAGTGTACATGACTCTTGCCATTGCTTACTTTAGTAAAGAGAAAGGGGTATAAAACGCCAATGTTTTTGTTTTATTTTGAAATCAGAGCAGATGATTAGACGGGCTACCTTCGATCTTTTAAACAGCTGGACCTACATGAAATCGTTTGAACACACACTGCAAAAGCCAGAATTGACACATGGGTTTATCATTTGAAACATATAAATGACACCTGCACCTGAAATACAACACAAAACGGATATGCATACGACACACTTAAGGACAAAGTAGAAAGCAAAGCTTTATAATCAATATTAGCTTGTGTCCGTGAGATATCTACATTTCACAGGGAATTCAAATCAGTGGAATCTCACACAACATGAAGATTCCATTAAAATCAGAACACCATCCCGCGGCCATGGCCCACTCAGTAAATCTATCTACATATAAGCAATCTGCAGATGGATCAGGTTGACCTGGTGCCCAATCCGTGTAGTTCATGACTTTATGACTATGACTAAACACCCACTCGCCTTCCTTTTGACGATCAGTAGCTCCTACCAATACCCACCTATATTGATCAGTGGATGCGTTGAAAAATTGTTTAATAAAATTGTGCTCGCTTGCGTCATTAATTTCAGCCAAATATCCACCGTGTAGACCACATTCAGTCTGGGCTGAGTCAAAGTTGTCCGGTGTTTGCTTGGAAAATAGGTAATATCTTCCACTATACTCTGCAGATATATAGAACTTGTCTAATGCTAAGGCCAGATAATTGTCCCTGAATTTTTCCAGTCTCTGTAATCTGTGGTTCACCTGGCTAAAACCGTTGTCTCCTGTTTTGTTTGGAGTTGTGTCAGCGTGGGCAAGATCTCTTACCATAGCCGTCAAGTTTACCAAAAGTTTAGACATACTGTTCATCTGCATTTGTTGAAGCTTGACCAGATGAATCAACTGATCCACATTCGGTGTGTAGGTGGCCACTTCTGTGGTGTTCTGTAGCTCAACAGAATGTCCGAAACTGTCCAAACCCAGAGCAGAACAACGATAGATCCCGCTTTCTCCAGCTCTCGGGTATCTCCACATCAGACTGAGGTATGAGACTCCTGCAGTATCGATATGTCCCGAGACTGAAACGTTCATGGGATTGGCTAAATTCACCTGGTCTGGAGCATAGGCGTTGACGGAAGCCAGTTCTTCAAACACTGGTGCTGAACTATTGGTTTTTTGGCTTCCACTTCTGGATATGATAAGGGTGAGTAGATTAGACATTGTGTTGGTATTTTGGTAGGAGAAGGTACAGTTAACATCCAGGGACTTGGTAATGTCCTCTTCAATACTGTCAGGCGTAGCGTTGACATCTACTGCACCATCTGTTAAATGTAATAGAAAGCTGATTGGTAAAGTGGCTGATAGATCGGTTAGTGATTTGTTTTCTGATCATTGATGAAATGATTGTGTTTATTTCTTTATGCTAGGACGTTTCGCTGTTCTTAGCATTTACATCACACTTTTCTTGTTTTTATTTTTCTTCTTCTTGTTTCTGCATATTTTTGTGGTAGGGATCAGTTTTGTTTTTTGTTGTTGTTGTTGTTGTTGTTTTCAGAATTTTGCCCGGGCAGCGGTCTTGTCGGCCTGCTCTTCTCGTCTTCCAACTACCAAGGTATATTTAACGCAACTGTGCACACTTGCCCTCCGAATTTTTAGTCTTTATACGAGAAGACTAGGTGCTCGATAAAAAATGTCCAATATGCCGGAAAATTCTTCGAAGTTCAAGAGAAAGTAAATCAGAAATAGTAAATAGAATATTGCACCCTGGCACCCCCGCCCCCTTTCCTCATACAGAAAATCTGCCAATATTCGAACATTCTACAGGGTTTCAACATAATGTGGCAAATAAACGTTGCCAAGTGTTAACTGCCCACGGGCGCCAGCAACCCACGGTACGCCACTGGTACGACCATTTATGCTTCAGTAGTGAAAAATTACCGAGTGTATCATGATTAAATTAGACACGGACGGGCTTGAATTTTCGGGAAATGTTAAGATGAAGGTTAATTACACAATTTACAGTTGTTCATAATTTTGGTCAATGATTAGCCGGGGGAAGTGTGCTATAAGGGGACACGGTGGTCTAGAGGCAAGGTGCTCGCCTATCATTCCGAAGGCACCGTCTCCGAATCCCGGTCGGTGCAGGCATTTTGGAATTTTGGAATTTTCTAATATTTCCCTGTCCCTGATAGTATGGAAGATAGGATCCAGTACCTAGACTTCTCGGATAAGGACGAAAAACTCGGAGGGCCCGTGTGAACGTTGCGCACATTAAAGATACCTTGGCAGTTGGAAATCGAAAATAGCGGGGTGAACAGGCCGCTGCCCGGGCAAAAGTAAATAAAATTTATCCCTACCACTCCCCTCCCCCTAACCCCCTCCCCCTCCCCCCCCCCCGGCAAAAAAACACCTCCGCCAGGCGCTGCACTGTGGCGACGACGTGTGTGTTCTAGTTGTAACTGGATTGCAGTGTCACCTAAGATACTAGATTGATAAGATCAGACACTCCCTTCTTCGGACCTCTTAAAATACCGTTTACATCCGGTCACGGGCACCGCCCACTCTCGGCGCGCCAAGCCAGCGCTTCGTACAATGGATTTGCATAGAAACTAAGACACAACACCCATCGGTTTCGCTTCCAGAGGCAGTTTCACCGTCAAAATATTTTTAAAATATGTAGTACGTAAGTAATACTGAATTTTTCTATAAAGCAAAGCTAAAAAGGGCGGGTGGAGGAAGGAAAAAGAGAGAGAAACAGATTTTTCACGAGATGGCATAGACATAGATCTAGTAATGTGCGTGCGGCTTCCCCGGCCCCTCTTGCGACAAGTTATTTTAGCCTATCGACTGTACTTGGGACCCGACTGTTAACTGTTTGTATTGCTATGCGTCTCAGATGCAACGGTTGATAATGGTTCTCGACGATAGTGCATTTTTCGTGAATTTGGAGAAGATTAAGAGGAGGAGGAAGAACGAGAAGGAGTAAAATCCAAGGTTAGTTTGGTATTGTTAAACGAAAGTCCTTAAACGTTTTCAAAACCCATCACACTTCCCGCCATTGTTAACTTTGTGACTTGCATTTGCTGCTGGGAGATAGGGTGAGCGAGTTACTTCATGAACGGAAAATCCAGCCTCGGTCCCATGTCATTCTAAAAATAAACTAGATCTATCTTCAGTATGATGGTAAATTAATAAAACGATTGTGACATTGCTGCCACATTTAAAGGGGAAAAAATAGTCAGAGGTTTCCTACAACAAAGTACTTTATAATTACAAAGTAAGAGACTTCCAGCAAGATCTCGGGTGAGAGCTGAACACTGAACAAAACTCGGCATTTTCTTTATCGGGCTTTGTAAGAAATGCCGTTGTTTACATCTCTCACGCTGACGCCACTAGGTGGCGCTGCGAAACCCATACACGCGGAAACCCCGAGCAGTCTCATCTTGTCACTCGAGTATCTTTGGTGATACTAAGGCAAATTTCACAAAAGGGATTAAAGAAGGAGACAAAATACAAACAAAAAAATAAGAAATACTTTGACGCGTGTTGATCGATTATGTACCTTTGTATTGAATTTTTAAAAAACAAAAAACTAACACACAAACACACACACACACACACACACACACACACACACAAGATAAGGCGTCATAATGTTTACTTCCGGGAATAAAACATCTTGGACGTGAATGCATCACTAGAACATAGTTAAAATTCTTCTGCAAAGTACAGAGTCAAATGTAAATTGTCCATGTCATTGGCATATTCTGTATCAAACTTGTTCTTGTTCGTCTTGCTCTTCTCGACTTTTAACTGCCAAGGTATCTTTATAATTTAATGTGGGGAACGTACACATGGGCCCTCCGAGTTTTGCATCCTTATCCGCGAAGACTAGGTGCTCGATCCTAACTAAAATAGAATAAGGGACAGGAATTTTTCGCCCGCCAAAAAACCAACATGCCAGCACAGACCAGGGGATCGAACTCAATACCTTCGGTATGAGAGGTGAGCACCTTGCCTACTCGCGACTAACGCGTCCCCTGCTGCTTTTAGTGTTATGTTGCAAGTATTTAAGAAATTGTCTAGGAATCTTACCTGCAGAATTGAATGCCATGGCCAAGATACAGACTACAGCAATCAACATCAACTTTGCCATAGTGTCTAGTGGTCTTAAGTCTGAGATGGCAAGGAGAGCAACAAGAACTGTGCACTGTGAGCAAGTGAGTATCAGACTGGGCGTCTTGTGGGCTTGCAGGGCGATCTGAACTGACAATGCAAAAATCCTGTAGTTTATCTAAATGTCGCTGCAGTTTCTGTTAAAGTGGGTATATATTTGTGTGCGTATGTGTGTATGTGTGTGAGAGAGAGCATGTGTCTGTTATGTCCACTAGACCTCGTCTATATTGGAGAAAGCATGATCGTCGAGTGCAGCTTATCAAACTCTCAGTTCGTCATATATGCGTGTGTGTTTGTGTCTATGTAGTGTGACTGTGTGTTATGTCAATGTAACTTCGTCTTTGGTCGAGAAAACCTTTTAGCTGATTAAACCCTCACTCTGCTGCGCGTGTATGTATGTGTGTGTGTGTGTGTGTGTGTGTGTGTGTGTGTGTGTGTGTGTGTGTGTGCCATATGTTATCGTCACCTTGTCTGTAGCTGATAAAATACCTAGATTATCAAATTCTGGCGACAGTATCTGGAATATGCTTGTGTATATATGCGCGTGTGCATCTAGATGTGTGTGTGTATGCGTGTGTGTAAAGTCGAAAGTCGAAAGTTGACAAAAAAACAAAAGCTGACTTTATCAAACTCTCCGTGTTGTATCAATTAAAAGTGTGTGTACGCGCGCGCGCCATTATCACAAGGTGTCCTCCATCCACATTAAAGCTGAAGCAACCAATTGCACAATATAACTTACCATGTAAAACAGTGGTTTTCAACCTATTCAGGCAATCGCCCCCTTTGGCTCAACACTTTCATGACCCCCCCCCCCCACCGCACCCTTCTTCCCCCGCCTTTCCCCACACCATACACAAATTTGATTTTAACTTTTTCAAAGCATTATTAATGACAGTGTGCGTGTTGATTATTCATTCACCTTTAACCCATGCGTTGTCCACCCAGTGCAGGCTGTAGCCCTCCGATAACGCTTTCCATTCTTTTCTGTCTGTCGTTTTCCTCATCCGTGTTGTTCCACCTCTTCTCTTTGTAATGTCCTCCTTCCATCTTCTTCCTGGTCGTCCTCTTGTTCTTTTTCCTGTCCTTGGCTGCCATTCAGTGAACGCGTTTTCTGAGTTCTCCACCTATGGTCATTCATCCTGCCCTTGTGTCCGGCCCAATTTCACTTTTGTTGTAGCATGAATTCCACTACGCCTTTCAGTTTTGTCTGTTTGCCTATGTCGGCGTGGGAGATTCTATCTTGCAGTCTGATGTTAAACATTAATTTTTTCTTTCCATTGCCCTCTGGGGAGTTCTTAGTTTATTCGTGAGCTGTTTTGTGATCGGCCATGTTTGACAACCATATGTAATCGTTGATTATTCATTATAAAATCGAAAAACTTCTTTATCAAATGGAATTTGAAAAAAACCAAAACAAAGGCCTTTTCTCTTCATAAAACCTATATAACCGTGCTGTTGGACAAGTCAGTGAATGATCTGTATTTGCCCCCGGATCGTCCTCTATCATTGTTTTCCCTTTCTCGCCTCTGTTTCATTATTGTCGACCCTCTCTCCCAGAAATCGAAATCGCCCCGCCCCCCTCCCGCCCACATTGAGAACCACTGATGTAAAATATCTCTCTTTTTCCTGTCCCGTGACTGTATTATGTTTTTGCTTTCCCTCCAATCAGACATGTGACAGTGGGAAAGATCATGACAAGCATAAAATTATCAGTTGCGCACGTCAGTTGAGATCACAGACTAATAAAATATATTAGTCTGTGGTTGAGATTACTTGAGAAGTTACGAAATTCATCTCACTGGAACGCTTTTTGATAACGTTTTTGGGAAGGACTTACCATAATTATGCGTTACACAACTTTAGTCGGGCACACATTTCACGTTCCGAGCGTTGATAGCCGAGCTGAGCATTTACTGTGAAAACATCCATCAAGAAGACTAACTTGCCGGAGGCAGTGCCCCCCGCCCCCCCCGTCCCTGCTCATGGACGCTCCTGAGGTCCCGTCCTCGCAGTATCACTGTCACGTCACTCAAATGGAACTTCTCCCTCATTTTGTATTCATTTGTATCAATATTTGTATATTTCTTGGATCATACTTGGGAAATTTGTCTTAGTGCCATTGCAGCCAAGTTACAACTGAGCCGACTGGAGTGCAGCGCAGCTCGGTGTTTTTTTTTGGGGGGGGGGGGGGTAGGGATACATTTTGACTTTTTTTTTGTTTTGGCTCGGGGAGCGGCCTTGTTCTGCCTGCTCTTCTCGATCTCCAACTGCTATAGTATCTTTAACGTGCCCATCGCGGAACGTGGACACGGGCCATCTGAGTTTTTCATCCTTTTCCGAGGAGGCTAGGTACTCGAGCCTTCCTACCATTGGATCAGGGTCAGGACAATGTGAGAAAAATCCCCAAAAAATTCCAACATGCCAGCATCGACCGGGAATCGAACCCGGTACCTTTGGCATGAGAGGCGAACACTTTGCCTCTAGACCACCGTTTAATAACACTTTATAATCTTCATTTACGTTCTTCATGGAGTTACATAAATTGACCTTGCTAGAGAAGATCGCCTAAACTTTCACTGTCCTTACACTACATGCATCTCAGTTCATGAACACAGCTCAGGCATATTCACATAGTTACGTTCTGAAGCGCGACTACAGATTATGGGAAATTGTCTAGATCAGAGGGTGGTGGGGGGGGGGGGGGAAGAGAAGGGTGGGAACACAGGTTTATCCCTGGGAGTGCCCGGGTACCTCATCTAGTCATGAAAAAAAAATATGTATATGACAGGTAGAAAGGTTTTCAGCACATATGACGTGGAGATGCCAAGTTAATAGATTTACCACCGAAGAGAACTTTTCGAGTAAAAGGTCGCCTTGCCTCAATACGTTCTGGACAACTCTGTCGGACGTGTCAAAATATTGAATAGAACTAATTAATTAAGTGCAGGGCTGGATGTGGATGAAAAGAGGCCCTGGGCTATTCTAGCTGTGAGGCCCCTCCCCATCCACCACTTTCAGGCCAAGAGGAAGATGGAAATGTCTTAAATAATTTGAGTGACGACAATGATGATGATGACAGGTGTTTACAATTCCGCACTTCGGAGCTCCTTCTCGAAAGGACATCAACTTGGGAAATTACAAAAGATTTGTTCAGAAACTACAGTGCAATGTAACATCATATGTAAGAAAAGGCTACGCATGTCACAAAATATTATGCAGATTGGCCTGGGGTAGCGAGGTCCCCTAGATTTTGAGGCCCTAGTATAGGCTTCAGCCTACCTAGCCTAATGGTAAATCCGGCACTGATTAAGTGAGGCTGTCGGGAACAGGGGCGAGGATTCCTCTTAATCAAATAATCAGTGATTACTCTAGAATTACTCCGCTTTTCAGATCAGCCAAACTCCAAATCCATTTAGTCAGTTCAGCATTCTATTCTACCTCGCTATTTGCGTTTGTTATTATAGTCCAACACCCCTCAACGAAAAGCATCTTTATAGGGATCTACATCTAATGAACTGGTCCATAATCAGTGATTAACAAAGACGAAGAAGATTTGACTACACCCCTAAGCTAGCTTGCGCTTAGCCTGTATTCGTCGAAGCGGCCCCGGGCCCCGCAGAAAGCAGAATAATGGGGGGGGGGGGATAAGATAATAATCAAAGTTTGACCTGATTTTACCTATGCCTGTGTTTCACCATGCGGTCGTTTTCAAGCTAATCGAAAGGTACGGAGTAGAGTGAAAGAATTTGTGTGGATTTTTTGTTTATTTGAGAATAATCTAAGAATAATTTACTCTAGGCACAGCAAGAGCTATCAAAGCATAATAATATAGTCTAGATCTAGATATAACTGTGATCAAAATCAGTCGAACGTATCAAGAAGATCAATTCACTTGATAGGTCGATCGAACCTGTGGCGCAAAGGCTGATAGCCACTTCCACGAGATCGCTGTACATTGTTGTGTCACAGAGATGACACTTAAGCACTTTCTGCCATTTGGTGTTAATGGGTCCTTTTTGAGAAACTTTGTGAGATGGTAGAATAACAAAATCTCTGGCTATGAATATTACAATGAAAACTTGCCGTTCAAATTAGATCTATATCTTTAAAAATGGATGAAAATGTGCGTTTATAAGTCTATTAGTATGAACGAATGGTATTTTCAGATTAGTTTGGCTTGTAAATTGCTGCATTCCTGTCCTGTTGACGAGAATAGTCCGCCCGGCAGGGATGTACGATAGCACCAGTCAGTAACTGATACTCACTGTGTCATACTTGTTGTCTTCAGGAGATTAAAAGTCTTGTTTGTGTTGACTTTGTGAAAGGGCATGCAGTGTTTCTGAACTAAAGAGCTTAATTGATTCACGGAATTTTAATTACTCTATGAAGCTTGAAGCAAAAAGAAAAGAAGGATTAATTTGATATAATAAAAGCAGTGAACATAGTAAGTCAGTTTCACTTATCTCCTTGTAGTGTACGTTTATAATACAACACTCTTTAGATGTTGCAATGCATAGCAACCGTTTCATTGTTTTAGCCGCATGCATGCATTTCTATGTGAATGTGATGTAGCGGGACGTCCTAATATAAGGATCTTACTAGCTTAGAATAATGAATTCTGATTACCCTCTGCAGAGGGCCACGCTTCGCCCCTGGTCGGGAACGATGCAAAATCTCTCGAAGTTATAGGAAAATCTCCCTTCCTTGCTGCTGCGGAGAAAAACGTCTGCCACACCAGTAAAGCGGTTACGCCGTGAGTCTCAAACTGTAGCATCTTTCTCCCAATATAAATAAATCTTATATCTTACTGTAATGGAGCTGGAGGGTGAACATGACGTCAGCATCTAAAATATCATGACCATGTGACCAAAAATTATGAAACTTTGTGTGCTGCCTCAATTTTTGATGGTTAATCACGTGGTCACATCTATTTTGGGCAAAATTTACCCTTCCATTTTATTTACTGGCAAATTGTTTGAACTACAAAAGATAGACGCATTTTTATTGAATAAAAAATTGAAAACTATGCTCAGAAATTTCGTTCTGTGCCTCTGTTTACATATTGCTGGTACAGAATCAACTAAATCACATCTGTATATTCTGGAAAGAACTGTGATGTAACAATAACTTCTAACTGGTCTTTGTATCAAATCTAGGTGATTTTATGTGACCCCTAAATGTAGATATACAGGTGGGCATGGTAGAAAGAATTAGCAAGATTTATCTTTCGCGGGTCGGCTAGTATAAATAAATCTATCGAGACTACAAGAGATTTTCAGAGGAAGAAAATCGTGTTAAATAACTATTCTGTGTGTGTGTGTGTGTGTTTGTGCGTGTGAGAGAGAGAGACAGAGAGACAGGGAGACACCGAGAGAGAGAGAAAGAGAGAGAGAGAGAGAGAGAAAGAGAGAGAGAGAGAGAGAAAGAGAGAGAGACAGAGAGACAGAGAGATTATTGGCTTCGGTTTTGTTTCAGTCAGACTGAACTTTGAAAAACATGACCTGTATGTTTGTTTGTTTGTTTCAATTTTTGACGGACATAAGCATTCTCAGTTATGTGGCTGGTTGTCTGCGTAGAGCATGATTGTATTTATAGTTTTTTTTTTTTATTTCTTTGTCTCCTCATTGTCACAGCAAGCCGTCCTAATAAATCACCAAAACTCTCAGTTTTACCTGTTTTTGACTCCCCGCCCCTTAAAAAAAAAACATGCACTCTTTTCACACGCTTGGCCACTACAATTTTACCTCGCGCCGGCTAAACTCGATAGCGGCCATTTTGTGCATTTCGCGGTCTGTTTTTTGTTTTTTCCTTGTTTTTTGGTACTTTATTTATGTTTGATATTCAGAGTTTCATCCATTTAAAATTTCACAAATAGAATTAAACAGTTCCGCATAAACTTTATTCCATTGGTAAAATTCTCAGAATGTTCTGTAGATCTGGAAAGAGTTTGTAAATATGTAGACACGTTTTGAAATCAAGTTGTAGATCGTTGTGCAATAGTGTTATATTCATCTGTTTACGGTACCGTGCTAACCATTTCATACTGACATACTTCCCAACTTTTCTTGATGAGGTAAATAGGCATTGGGGCGGGCATGGTGATGGTAGATGGTAACTGATAATCAGCTGAATTTGTTTAGGGCTGTTTTCTTTGAAACTGAATGATGCCCCTTTTGGTCTCAGAGGTTTGAGGGTGAGAGTAGATTAAGTTTTGTTATTGTATGTGGGTGGAAACATGATGAATTGATCTTTCGTTAGTCCTGTTTCTGATTTTAGTTCAGCGCCTTAGAGCACATCTTTTTTTTTTTTTTGTGGACTTGAGCGATATGCAAGCTAATTATCACTTAATTATTTACTTGCTTGCTCGCTTATTGTTATGGGACATGGCATGAATGTTTCCACCTGTAGTTTTTTCCCTTGTCTGAAAGTGCTGATAATGTAATTATGTGTGTGTTTGGGTTGATGCCATCTTTTTTTAAAATCACAATACACGAATTCACACTCCTAAATTTGAGTTACGAAAATCTGTCCCTTCTGAACCCTACGCATTTTTATTAGACTAAATAATTTAATATTGTATATTTTGATTCTGCTTGTTGTACAACAGAAGTCTCTATAAATTAATGATCAGCGAGACACTCATAACCTTTATGTGAGAGGTTAATTAAGCTGCCAATTTCTGACTTAATGAGAGGTTTTAATCTGGTACATGCTGGAATGAATTTTGTCAATGTCAGAAACTAGCAAGCCAAAGCCCCCAAAGTTGTGAAGAATTACCTGGATGACAAGTAAAATTATCGTGAAAATTGCATTAGATCTGAAAATTACTTGTATTACTTTCCTTGACTGCATGCGGCATTCCCATCGAGGTTCGGAGACTTGATGCACTCTAAGAGACTCTACTTGGTGATGTTATTAGATATGATATACATTAATCTCTTTGATCCATCATATCACCTTTGAATGACTTCGATCTTTTGAAAGCCTTCCCTCTCAGCTTCTCCAGTGTGCTTTGGTATGGACAGTTTTTGTCCACATAATCAGCAGGCAATAACATTTTGTCACTTTAAAACCTTTT
Source organism: Onchidella celtica (assembly GCA_963931925.1). Lineage (NCBI taxonomy): Eukaryota > Metazoa > Mollusca > Gastropoda > Systellommatophora > Onchidiidae > Onchidella > Onchidella celtica. Next base: position 33,812,834 of record OZ007577.1, read on the forward strand.
TATACATGATGACAAGTATATTGTATTGATTGTGGTAATTTTCTAATCTTGAAGCCACATACCAATGATCATTTACGATAACGAAACAAGAATTGTCACTAACAAGAATATTTATTTCACATACAATTTATTGTAATGATGTTATAATAATTATATGACCTTTGTTCACATATTGGTACAAAATGGATATTATTGTTGTCCACTTCTCAGCCGAATTGGTACCATTTCTTACCAATGACCAGGAGTGACCAAACCACAGCTCTTTGACATTCAATATGCTGCTCGTGGAAAGTATAATATGTTGGCTGAGCTCTTTTTTCATCACAGGAAATACAGACCAAGGTAAATAAATAGCATAAAAATCTCCCGTCTTTTTTACCCTTTTAGGTTTTTTTGTTTTTTTGTTTGCAATCTAATTTTGTTACTGAAATGCCAATTCGCACGTTTTTCTTACATGTTCCAGTAGTTCATTACAGCATTTAATGCGTTCAGTACAATTAAAATAATCATCAGTCAAGATTTTGAAAACATTTGGTATCTATGTGCATTTTGTGATTACTGAAACTAACACAAATTAACAGTTTAAAAAACTGCATACATGAGTAAATATTTTTGCATACATGAGTAAATATTTTTTGCATACATAAGTAAATATTTTTGCATACATGAGTAAATATTTTTGCATACGTAAGTAAATATTTTTGCATACATGCATAATTATCGTATTTCTTAATATAACATTTGTGCAACAAAATGTGTATGTAACAATAAAAACGCATGTGTAAATTTTGTTTATATCTTATGGCTCTCAAACATCTGAAGTTTATCATTTGTGGCTCTTACATTAAGCAAGTGTGGCCACACCTACAATAGATCAAGATTTTATCATCAGTTTCTCGTACAATGAATTTTCTAATCACTCCCCTTCTCACATAACCTGGAATATTTCCTACACCACAAGGAAAGATGAAGAAAAAAATTGGTAATCATAATAATCATTATACATTCTCTAATATCTGCATATTTGCACGGTGCATTTGTCAATCACGAGTCTATTATGTGTGGAAATATCACTTCTATGAAAGCTTAAACAAAGCGGAATAATCTGGGGAAATACAGGGGATATTAACATTACGATGTGCTTGGTGCCAATGTCTAGACTTTTATGATTGAGCATGATCTGACCCATTATATATATTTCTAGTCACACGTTTAAGTTATCACTGTCTTTTTGAAGTGTCATCTATCTACCTGACCACAACAATTGGCCCGTCATTTCGTGCAATTGATACTAAAACAACTATTCCAAATGGCGAGTTGAAATTTTCACAACTGATAATATTTAAGTGTACTTGACTCTTGCCATTGCTTTGGTAAAGAGAAAGGGCTATAAAATGCCAATGTTTTGTATTATTTTGGGATCAGAGCAGATAATTAGCCGGACTACATTCGATCTTTTAAGCAACTGGACCTACATGAAATCGTTTGAACACTCACTGCAAATGCCAGAATTGACACACCGATCTATCATTTAAAACGTAGAAATGACACCTGCACCTGAAGTACAACACAAAACGGATATGTTTAGTACACACTCAAGGACAAAGTAGAAAGCAAAACTCCATAATCATTTGCTTGTATGGGTGAGATATCTGCATTTCACAGGGAATTCAAATCAGTGGAATCTCACACAACATGAAGGTTCGTCTATAGCGGAAACAGCCTTCTGCGTCCATGGACCATCCAGCGTTTTTATCTAGCAATAAGCAATCTCCAGATTGATCAGGTTCACCTGGTTCCCAATCTGTGTAGTTCATGATTTGATGACTATGACCAAACACCCATTCGCCTTCCTTTTGACGATCAGTAGCTCCTAACAACACATAACTATATTGATGAGTGTTAGTCGTGTTGAGAAATAGTTTGACAAAATTGTGCTCGCTTGCGTCATTAATTTCAGCCAAATATCCACCGTGTAGACCACATTCAGTCTGGGCTGAGTCATAGCTGTCCGCTATTTGCTTGGAAAGGAGTTAATGTCTTCCCCTATAGTCTCCAGATATATAGAACTTGTATAATGCCAAGGCCAGATAAGTGTCCTTGAACTTCTCTAATACCTGTAATCTGTGTTTCACATCATTTGCTGTTTTGTTTAGAGTTGTGTCAGCGTGAGCAAGCTCTCTTACCATAACCGTCAAGTTGACCAACAGGTTAGACATACTGTCCATCTGCCTTTGTTGGAGCTTAACGACATGAATAAACTGATCCACATTCGGTGTGTAGGTCTTCACTTCTGTGGTGTTTTGTAGCTCCACACAATGTCCGAAACTGTCCAAACCAAAAGCAGAACAGCGATAGATCCCGCCTTCTCCAGCTCCCGGGAATCTCCACATCAGATTGAGGTATGAGACTCCTGTAGTATCGATATGTCCCGAGACGGAAGCATTCATGGGATTGGCTAAATTCACATGGTCTAGAGCATAGGCGTTGACGGAAGCCAGTTCTTCAAACGCTAGTACTGAACTGTTGGCTTTTTGGCTTCCACTTCTGGATATGATAAGGGTGAGCAGAATAGACATTGTGTTGGTATTTTGGTAGGAGAAGGTACAGTTAACATCCAGGGACTTGGTAATGTCCTCTTCAATACTGTCGGGGGTGGCGTTGACATCTACTGCACCATCTGTTAAATATAATAGAAAGCTGATTGGTTGGTTGGCTGATAGATCGGTTAGGGATTTGTTTTCTGGTTGATGAAATGATTGTGTTTAGGTTTTTATGTTAGGAGGTTTGCTGTTCTTGGCATTTGCACCTAATTTTTCTTGTTTTTGTTTCTGCGTGTTTTTGTGTTTTGCCCCCCCCCCCCCCCCCCAAAATCGAACATACCTGCACCGACCGGGGATCGAACCCAGTATCTTCGGCATGAGAGGAGAGCACTTTGCCTTGAGACCAACTGTCCCCCGCTGCTTTTAGTGTTATGTTGCGAGTATTTAAGAAATTATCTAGGAATCTTACCTGCAGAATTGAATGCCATGGCCAAGACACAGACTACAGCAATCAACATCAACTTTGCCATAGTATCTAGTGGTCTTAAGTCTGAGATGGCAAGGAGAGCAACAAGAACTGTGCACTGTGAGCAAGTGAGTATCAGACTGGGCGTCTAGTCGGCTTGCAGGGCGATCTGAACTGACAGTGCAAAAATCCTGCAGTTTTTCCCCATGTTTTCTACAAAAGTTCCTCTTGTGAACATGGACACATGTTTTGCAAGAACAATGCCTGAGAGATCTAGAGAAATTGTGAAGAGAATTGGCTTTAGTGTGAATCAATCTGGAGGTATTTGAAGGTAACTGATTGTCCTGCCTTACGACCCAGTGGCCTAGCGTGGTTGGGGGGGGGGGGGGGGGTGGTGCTGTTGCCCCGGTGGAAAATTCTTCGGGGCTCAAAATTTCAAAGGAAAAAGAAAGTGTCAGAAATAGTAAATAAAAGATTGCTCCCCCGCCCCCACCTCGTACATTATACAGAAAATCTGCCGGTTTTCGAAAAGTTTTTCAACATAACGAGTCAAATAAACGTTGCCAAGTGTTAACCGCCCACGGGTCAGCGGGCGCAATACTTGCCTTGCCCGGGGAGCTGGCAACCCACGTTACGCCACTGGTACGACCATCTATGTTTACATACAGCTTGCTTCAGTAGTGAAATATTACTGAGCGTATCACGATTAAATCAGACATCGATGTGAAATTTCAGGAAATGTTAAGATGAAGGTTAATTACAAAATTTACAGTTCTTCATAATTTTGGTCAATGATTAGCCTGGGAAAGTGTGCTACCAGTGATCTAGAGGCAAGATGCCGAAAGCACCGTGTTCGAATCCCGATCGGTGCAGGCATGTTGGAATTTTTTGAGATCTTTATAATATTTACCTGTCTCTGGTCTTATGAGAGATTAGATCGAGCACCTAGTCTTCTCGGATAAGGACTAAAAGGCAAAATTAATTTTTTTTTTTATCCCTAACAGTCCCTCCCCCTCAAAGCTCACCCTCCCCCCCACCCCACACACACAAAAAAACAACTCCCCGACTGGCACTGCACTGTGGTGACGACGTGACTGCTCCAGTTGTAACTGGGCTACAATAACACTAAGGCAAATTTCACAAAAGAGATTAAAGAAGTAGGCAAAATACATATACAGAAATAGGAAATACTTTGACGCGTGTTGATCGATTGTATACAGGTCTTTACACTGAATTTTTTAAAAATCTAAAAAAGACACATATATATACACACATAGACACACACACCACAAGACAGGGCGTCATAATTTTTACTTTCAGGAATAAAACATCTAGGACGTGAATGCATCACTAGACCATAGTTAAAATTCTTCTGCCAAGCACAGAGACAGATGTAATTGCTCATGCCATAGGCATATTCTGTATCAAACTTATCCACTACTAAATTTCATATGTTGCATAAATTAAAAACTAACATTTGATATATCGCGTCCTAATTTCTTGTTTGTTACAACTCCACTTTTTGCACATCTGAGAAATTCGGCGTTAAACCTTTCCGACTTAAGTATTATGATAAGGATTTAGAATAAATCATAATTATGAAACAGCCTGGTAAGTGCCACAACGTATTTTAAACAAGTACCAAAGTGTGCAGTTCTTATACCTCTTCTACACACTAAAAGAAAATGGAGATAGGAGAAACGAAGAACAAAGGTCTCGAAATTCCTCAGTTAAGTCAGTACTGTCTTTTTAGTGTTTAGGTTTTTATTTTAGGAGGTTTCGCTGCATTTGGCAATTACAACTCATTTTTCTTGTTTTTGTTTCTGTGTGTTTTCTGTGGCAGGGGTGAGGTGTTTTTTGTTTATTTTGTTTTTTTTAGAATTTTGCCCGGGCAGTGGTCTTGTTCGGCCGGCTCTTCTCGACTTTTAACTGCCGAGATATCTTTATAATTTAACGTGCAGAACGTACACATGGGCCCTACAAGTTTTTCGTCCTTACCCGAGAAGACTAGGTGCTTGATCCTACCTACCATATGATAAGGGACAGGAATGTTTTGCCGCCCCCCTCCCCCCCCAAAAAAAATCGAACATACTTCCCAACTTTTCTTGATGAGGTAAATAGGCATTGGGGCGGGCATGGTGATGGTAGATGGTAACTGATAATCAGCTGAATTTGTTTAGGACTCTTTTCTTTGAAACTGAATGATGCCCCTTTTTGTCTCAGAGATTGAGGATAAGAGTAGATTATGTTTTGTTAATGTATGTAGATGGAAGCATAATGAATTGATCTTTCGTTGGTCCTGTTTCTGATTTTAGTTCAGGGCCTTAGAACACATCATTTTATGTGGATTTGAGTGATATGCAAGCTTATTATCACTTACTTATTTACTTACTTGCTCGATTATAAGTCTTATGTTAAAATCACAATACAAGAATTCACACTACTAAATTTGAGTTACGAAGATCTGTGTCTTCTGAACCCTACGCATGTTTATTAGTCTAGTTTAAACAATTTAATATTGTATATTTTTATTTTGCTTGTAGTACAACAGCAGCCTCTATAAACTAATAACCAGCGAGTCACTCATAAACTTTATGTAAACAGTTAATTGAGCTGCCAATTTCTGACTTAATGAGAGATTTCAATCATTGCACGCTGAAATGAATTTTGTCAATAACAGAAACCACCAAGTTAAAGCTGTGAAGAGTTACACGGCGACACGGGAAATAATCGTGAAAATTGTATTAAATCTGAAAATTACCTGTATTACTTTCCTTGACTGCATGCAGCATTCCCATCGCAGTCCTGAGACTTGGTGCACTCGAATAGACTCTACTTGATGATGTTATTTAGGTATAAAATACATTAATCTGTTCGATCCGTTATATGTCCTTTGAATGACTTCGATCTGTTGAAAACCTTCAGCATACCCTCTCAGTCTCTCCACAGTGCTTTGGTATGGACAGTTTTTGTCCACATAATCAGCAGACAATAAAATTGTGTCACTACAAAAACCTTTTTATACATAATGTCAAGTATATTGTATTGATTGTTGTAATTTTGTAATCATAAAGCCACATAGCAATAATCATTTACGATAACGAAACAAGACGTGTCAATAACAAGAACATTTATTTCACACACAATTTATTGTAATGATGTTATAATATATGACCTTTATTCACAGATTGGTACAAAATGGATATTATTGTTGTCCACCTCTCAGTAGAGTAGTTCTCATTTCTTACCATAGACCAGGAGTAGCCAAACCGCGGCTCTTTGACCTTCAATATGCTGTTCGTGGAAAATATAATATGTTGGCTGAGCTCTTTTTTCATCACAGTAAATACCGACCAAGATAAATAAATAGCATAAAAATCTCCTTTCTTTTTTTTTACCCTTTTAGGTTTATTTTTGTGCAGTCTAATTTTGTTCATGAAATACAAATTCGCACGTTTTTCTTACATGTTCCCGTAGTTCATCACCGCATTTAATGCATTCAGTATCTATATAAAAAAACAGGAAGGAAAAAAAATTCACTGCTGCGAGGAAGAAATGCTCAGACCTGAAAAAATTACATGTGAAAGATAGTTCTTTTTGCTACTATGTCTATTCCTTTGGCATGAAAGCTAAGTATCGTAATTTTGTAATAAATGAAAATAGGCCTAAAATTATCGAATAACGCTTTCTCCTCAACAATGATGGCCTCCCTCCTGCCTTTGCTTTGTTTCGACTTTAAACTTCCGGTTGCGTTTCAAAGTTTGAAGTCATGATTTTCTGTCCCGTCTGCTTTATGCACGGTACGGGCCATGCGGGTGTTACTGTGCCAGTTGTGAGTTGTTTTCTACCTAGATCTACATAATCTGTGTGCCGACTGAGTAACTACTATAACTAGATCTAAAAATCTAGATCTCCTAAATTACGGAGAAGGACATGCCTCCTAAATTACGTCACAATTCAATAACTCTTTCACTAACTCATGTGTCTTCTAATTTCAGCAAGATGATATTGCAACCCTTTCTTTGAACGGGTCCTTACACTAGTAGTTAAAATAATCATTAGTCAAGATTTTGAAAACATTTGATATTTCTATGTACTTTGTGATTACTGAAAGTACTACATATTAACAGCTTAAAAAACTGCATACATGAGTAAATATTTTTTGTATACATGAGTAAATATTTTTGCATACATGCATATTGTAGTTCCTTTATATTTATATAACATTTTTGTAACAAAATGTGTTTGTAACAATAAAAACGTATGTGTAAATTTTGTTTATGTCTTGTGGCTCTCGACATCTGAAGTTTATCGTTTGTGGCTCTTACATTAAGCAATTTGGCGACATGTGCCATTGATCAATATATTCCCATCAGTTTCTCGTACAATGAATTTTCAAACACTCCCCTTCTCGCATAATCTGGAATATTTCCTACACCGCAAGGAAAGCTGAAGAAAAATAATTGGTAATCATGATAATCATTATACATTCTGTAGTTTCTGCATATTTGCACGGTTCATTTGTCAGTCACGAATGTATGGTGTGTGGAAATGGGGAAATGTGGAAATTTCACTACTAAGAAAGCTCAAACAAAGCGGAATAATCTGCAATACAAGAGGAACTAACACTACGATGTGCTTGGTGCCAATGTCTAGACGTCTATAGTTGAACCTGATCTGACCCATTATATATTATTGCTAATCACACGTTTAAGTTATCACTGTCTTTTTGAAGTGTTGTCAATCTACATGCTGAAACTTTATTGGGCCGGCAGTTCGTGCAATTGATACTAAAACAACTTTTTCCAAATGGCGAGTTGAAATTTTCACAACTGATAATATTTTATGCGTACAATGACTTTTGTCATTGCCTACTTTGGTATAGAGGAAGAGCTATAAAACGGAAATGTTTTGTTTTATTTTGAGACCAGAGCAGATAATTAGGCGGGCTACCTTCGATCTTTTAAACAGCTGGACCTACATGAAATCGTTTGAACACTCACTGCAAATGCCAGAATTGACATATGGATCTGTAAATGAAAACACTCGCCAAAGTGAACCCAAAAGACTGACCTGCAATCACTGCCATCGCACTCTCGGGTCAAACATTGGTAGAATAAGCCACGAGAGAAGCTGTCAGTCAAAGTGAAAGTGAATATTCTAGCTGCTAAGACCGTCTGTAAAGACGCTAAAGGCCATATATATCTGTAATTAAAAATTTGAAACATAAAAATGACCCATCTGCAGCTGAAATACAACGCAAAAATAACATGCACAAGACACACTCAAAGACAAAGTAGAAAGCAAAACTTTATAAGCAACATTTACTTGTGTCCGTGAGATATCTGCATTTCACAGGGAATTCAAATCAGTGGAATCTCACACAACATGAACGTTGGCTTATACTTAGAACAGACTCCCCCAGCCATGGACCATGCAATGGATTTAGCTAGCATTAAGCAATCGCGGGGTGCCACAGGTTCGTCCGGTGCCCAATCCGTGTAGTTCATGACTTGATGGCTATGACTAAATACCCATTCGCCTTCCTTTTGACGATCAGTAGCCCCTATAAACACCCACTTATATTTCTTAGTGACAGTCGTGTTGAGAAATTGTTTGACAAAATTGTGCTCGCCTGCGTCATTAATTTCAGCCAAATAACCACCGTGTAGATCACATTCAGTCTGCCCTGAGTCATAGGTGTCCGGTGATTGCTTGGAAAGCAGGTAGTGTCTTCCCCTATAGACTGCAGATATATAGAACTTGTCTAATGTTAAGGCCAGATAAGTGTCCCTGAACTTCTCTAGTACCTGTAACCTGTGTTTCACCTCGCTAAAATCACACTCCACTGTTTTGTTTAAAGTTGTCTCAGCGTGGGCAAGATCTCTTACCGTATCCGTCAAGTTCACCAAGAGTTTAGACATGCTGTCAATCTGCCTTTGTTGGAGTTAACGACATGAATAAACTGATCCACATTCGGTGTGTAGATGGTCACTTCTGTGGTGTTTTGTAGCTCCACACAATGTCCGAAACTGTCCAAACCAAAAGCAGAACAGCGATAGATCCCGCCTTCTCCAGCTCCCGGGTATCTCCACATCAGACTGAGATATGAGACTCCTGCAGTATCGATATGTCCCGAGACTGAAACGTTCATGGGATTGGCTAAATTCACATGGTCTGGAGCATAGGCGTTGACGGAAGCCAGTTCTTCAAACGCTGGTGCTGAACTGTTGGTTTTTTGGCTTCCACTTCTGGATATGATTAGGGTGAGCAGATTAGACATTGTGTTGACATTTTGGTAGGAGAAGGTACAGTTAACATCCAGGGAGTCAGTAATGTCCTCTTCAATACTGTCGGGGGTGGCGTTGACATCTACTGCACCATCTGTTAAATATAATAGAAAGCTGATTGGTTGGTTGGCTGATTGATCGGTTAGTGATTTGTTTTCTGGTTGATGAAATGATTGTGTTTAGGTTTTTATGTTAGCATTTTCGCTGTTCTTAGCATTTACATCTCATTTTTCTTGTTTTTGTTTCTGTGTGTTTTTGTGGTAGGTTTTTATTTTTATTTTTTAGAAATTTGCCCGGGCAGCGGCCTTGTTCGGCCTGCTCTTCTCGACTTTCAACTGCCAAGGTATCTTCAACGCAACGTGCACACTGGCCCTCGGAGTTTTTCGATTTTATCCGAGAAGACTAGCTGCGCGATCCTACCTACCTTAAGATCAAGGACAGGAATTTTACCCCCCCCCCCCCGAAAAAAAAGTTCAAATATGCCTGCACCGATCGAGGATTGAACCCGTTACCTTCGGCGTGAGAAGCGAGCACCTTGTCTCTATACCAATTAGTCGGTTGTTTGGTTTTTAAAGTAGTCACTCATGGGCTGGCTGACTGGGACCCAATCATGGTATGTGACACAGCCGTAAGATCCAGGAAAATGGGCGTGATATCATACCGAAATCAGCAAATTACACTCTCTCACTGAATGATGAAGCAGATGATTGTTTATTTGGTAAGTGGATCGACTGGGTGATACAGTTTTACTTATTATTATTTACTACATTTCCTGTGGTTTCAAAAGGAATAATTTCTGTAGATTTTATCCATGTCAGCATGACCTATCAGGATCTACTGTAACAACTGACTTTTCCCCATGTTTTCTACAGAAGTTTCTCTTGTGAAAATGGACACAATGTCTTGTTTTGAAACAACACAGTGCCTGAGAGATCTAGAGAAATTGTCAAGAGAATGAGCTTTAGTGGGAATCAATCTGGAGATGTTTGAAGGTAACTGGTGGTCCAGTCGTACGACCCAATGGCCTAGCATGGTGGGTGGGGTGGGGGGGGGGGTTGGTGATGGAGCACATGGGCGGTTGCCCCGGGCGGAAAATTCTTCGGGCTCAAAATTTCAAAGGAAAAAGAAAGTGTCAGAAACAGTAAATAAAAAATTGCTCCCCCGCCCCCACCTTCTGCCTCATACAGAAAATCTGCCGGTTTTCGAAAAGTTTTTCAACACAACGGGACAAATAAACCTTGCCAAGTGTTAACCGCCCACGGGTCATTGGGCGCAATACTTGCCTTGCCCGGGAATTCTGGCAACCCACGTTACGCCACTGGTACGACCACCTACGTTTACATACAGCTTGCTTCAGCTTCAGTAGTGAAAAATTAACGAGTGTATCATGATTAAATTAGACACGGACGTGAAATTTTCAGGAAATGTTAAAATGAGGGTTAATTACACAATTTACAGTTGTTCATAATTTAGGTCAATGATTAGCCGGGGAAAGTGTGCTACCAGTGATCTAGAGACAAGATGCCGAAAGTACCGTGTTCGAATCCCGGTCGGTGCAGGCATGTTGGAATTTTTTTTTTTTTTTACCTGTCTCTGGTCCTATAAGAGATAAGATCGAGCACCTAGTCTTCTCGGATAAGGACTAAAAACTCGGAGGGCTAGTGTGCACGCTGCGCACGTTAAAGATACCTTGTCAGTTGGAAATCGAAAAGAGATGGCCGAACAGGCCGCTCCCCGACTGGCTATGCACTGTGGTGACGACGTGTCTGCTCCAGTTGTAACTAGGCTGCAATAACACTGAGGCAAATTTCACAAAAGATATTAAAGAAGTAGGCAAAATACAAATACAGAAATAGGAAATACTTTGACTCATGTTGATCGATTGTATATGTTACAGTAAATTTACGTAACCAGTAAATTCGCGAATTTCCTGAAATTTTTAGTAAATTCATGAACTTACTGTTTCACTCGGGGAATTCACGAAATCCCTAAAAAAATCAGGAAATACGCGAATTTCCTGAAAAATATGGCCAGTAAATAAACGAATTTACTGATCCTCTCTGAAGGACATGATAGACAGAGATTGTTGTTGTTCTTATATCAGTTTTTAAGTCCCAGATCGGCGAGTTGCCATGGAGACTACTGGTCATATTGTTCTGACACCAGAGAACTAGTTTTTTATATGGGGGTCAATAATATGGTCTCTCTCACAGAGAGGAAAGGAGAGAGACAGAGAGAGATAGAGCGAGGGAAAGAGAAAAAGAGAGAAAGCGAGAAAGAGAGAGAGAGAGTTGTAAGTCAGAAGAAGAAAAAAAAACTGTGTATATCATTTTATTCAATTAGAAACAGTTAAAAACTTACGTAAATATAAAATCTCTGATTCAGTATAAAGTAAAATGTGACTGACAGTTTTGTTTAAAAGATCCTGAACCAATTTAAACTACGTAAATATAAAATCTCCGAAGTGTCTCCATCTCTGTTGATGTGTTTGGTCAAACATTAACATGCATCTGCTACAGGGTACTAAAGCGAATTCACTTGTTTCTGCATGTTGAACTTGCATGGCATCTGGAGTTGCACAAGACATTGGCTTTGAAGCATTTGCAACGATTGTTCTGACATTTTTTGGGGCCATTGCAATTACATTTAACGAAACCTTGTCCGCCAGTATGCGACTGGACTTTGACAGCCTGTCTAAGTGTTACTGAGTTCTCAAATTCAACGTCATCCTCCGTTAGTAGTCTCTGTGGACAAACATCAAACTGGTTTCTTGAATAAATCGTAGCCAAGATACCAGCTCTCACAGCGATCTGGTACAGGTCAGTTTCCAGGTCTCTGTTGACAATGACCCCAAAATATTTTGGGGATCTCCTCGACCACGATCGACCAATGGTATGGGAACTGCTACATTATCCCCAGGTTCACCAGCTTTAAGTTCCACCCGGCTTCGTTTCACCATTCTCCCTGCTTGGTTTACTTGATTGGTGTAAGCGTCTTTGCGGTTTCGCTTTATTCATGCAGATCGCCCATTCAATGAAAAAGCTTCTGGAGTATTGGAAGATGCCTGCCCTGAAGTGACGGAAGTAGACGGCTCTTGAGTGATTGAAGTAGAAGGCCCTGGAGTGTCGGAAGTAGAAGGCCCTGGAGTGATTAAAGTAGAAGGCCCTGGAGTGACGGAAGTAGAAGGCCCCGTAGTGTCGGAAGTAGAAGGCCCTGGAGTGATTAAAGTAGAAGGCCCTGGAGTGTCGGAAGTAGAAGGCCCCGTAGTGACGGAAGTAGAAGGCTCTGGAGTGACGGAAGTAGAAGGCCCTGGAGTGATGGAAGTAGAAGGCTCTGGAGTGACGGAAGTAGAAGGCCCCGTAGTGACGGAAGTAGAAGGCCCTGGAGTGATGGAAGTAGAAGGCTCTGGAGTGACGGAAGTAGAAGGCCCCGTAGTGACGGAAGTAGAAGGCCCTGGAGTGACGGACGTAGAAGGCTCTAGAGTGTCGGAAGTAGAAGGCCTTGGAGTGACGGAAGTAGAAGGCACCGGAGTGACGGAAGTAGAAGGCTCTGGAGTGTCGGAAGTAGAAGGCCTTGGAGTGACGGAAGTAGAAGGCCCTGGAGTGACGGAAGTAGAAGGCTCTTGAGTGTCATAAGTAGAAGGCCTTGGAATGACGGAAGTAGAAGGCCCTGAAGCGATTGAAGTAGAGGGCCCTTGAATGTTGAAGGTAGAAGGCCCTGGGGTATTAGAAGACGGTTCTTGGGGAAATGATGTTGAGGCGCCTTTGTCGGCCAGAAATGCCTGAAGATCTTCTTCCTTCTCAAGTCTACTGAGAACGCCATGCGGAAGGGAGGATGAGGTCAGTCCGATTCGAGCATCTGCACCGAACAGAGCGGAGTACGGGGAGCGTTTGATCCCTGTGTGGTGGGAAGAGTTTTTGTAGAATTGGACGAATTTTATTCCAGTTACCCAGTCGTCTGTCTGGTTGTCTGCAAGCCAGGACACCAGCATGTCCTTAATGTCACAATTTGCACGCTCCACAGACCCCTGGCTTTGGGGATAACGAGGCTTTCCATGCACCATGACAAGATCCGGCCAACGGTGTTTTAACTCAGTAATCACATGCGCTGTGAGTTCTGTTCCATTGTCACTTTGGAGAATTGCAGGCGCCCCTAGTAGAAGGAAAATATCCAAGAGCTGGCTTGCAACCTCAGCTGGCCGCTTGCTTTTTGTTGCGCGAATTACGCAGAATTTAGTCAAGTGATCTTGGTAAACAAGTATCCACTTAAAGCTATTTCTTGTCATCGACTGAAGGTCAATAAGGTCCACTTGGCCTCGAGATGCAAATTCTTTGCTCAGAATTGGTCGCACAACAACACCTTTTGTCATGGCCCTTTTTCTTTTCTTTTGGCATTCCACACAAAGAGACTTAAAAAGCTCCAAGTTCTTCGTGGTGATGTTGGCATACTTTCGCTGGGTTTCCTTAATTATTCGATCCCGTCCCCCGTGACCTGTTGCCACATGAGCACGATGGATGACATCAAACATTTCTTCAAGAGTCACGAAATAAAGCGGGTTTTCATCAGCATTGTCTCGTTTTCGAATGAGTTTTTCCACTGGCCCGCACTTAATAACCTCGTACCTGCAAGAAATAAAAAGGAAACAGGTAAAAGGTATAGAAATCGAGATAGACAGAGTTTAAGAGAGAAAGAGAGATGGAGAGAAAGAGAGAGAGAGAGAGAGAGAGAGACAGAGAGGCAGAAAGAGACAAAGACAGAGACAACGAAAAGGAGAGAAAGTGGAAGAAGGAGCGTGTGTGTGTGTGTGTGTGTGTGAGAGAGAGAGACAGAGACAGACAGACAGGCAGTCAGAGCGGGAGAGACAGATAGAGACAGAAAAACAAAGAAAACGAGAGAGAGGGGGAGAAGGAGTGAGAGAGAGCTTGAGATAGAGAGACAGGCATTAACAGAGAGACAGAGGGAGAGAGAGAGAGAGAGAGAGAGAGAGAGAGAGAGAGAGAGGGAGAGAGAGAGAGAGATAGTTGACAGAAGAGAGATACTTACTTGCTGAAAAGATAAAAGTCGTTTCTGTTTTTCCCGCTTGTCTTTGATGAAGCCGTTTTCACTTCGTCAATAATCCTTGTATACTCCGACTTGGTGAATACGTTGTAGGATTTTGATTCCAAGAAGAGTTGGTGCAGTTGTCTTTTAAAATTTTCTTCCATGCTCTCAGCTCAGATACATTGGCCATTTCTTTTAACTCAAACACTTCGTTGAATACGCTAAAAGAACTGAAGATTCTAAGGAAATCAAACTCAAAATGAAATGACTTCAAAGATCACAAGTAAATAACATAAAAATATGTCATATCAATTACTTTCTGACAATGTCAATGAGTAGATTTCACTAAAACAAACATGGTTTTAACAAGGCAATGTGATTGAACAAGAACGACAGAAATGCTCATCAACTCTCTGAGTTAAAAAGTGTATTACATAAATTTACTGTCCGACGACTTTTGGTTCAGTAAATTTGTGTAATATTGGCCCCCTTTTTAGGGAATTCGTGAATTCCCCGAGTGAAACAGTAAGTTCATGAATTTACTAAAAATTTCAGGAAATTCGCGAATTTACTGGTTACGTAAATTTACTGTAACATATACAGGTCTTTACACTGAATTTTTAAAAAATCTGAAACACACACACATATACACGCACACACACACACACACACAAGATAAGGCGTCATAATCTTTTTTACTTTCAGGAATAAAACATCTTGGACGTGAATGCATCACTAGAACATAGTTAAAATTCTTCTGCAAAGCACAAAGTCAGATGTAATTGCTCATGCCATAGGCATATTCTGTATCAAACTTATCCACTACTAAATTTCATATGTTGCATAAATTAAAAACTAACATTTGATATATCGCGGCCTAAGTTCTTGTTTGTTACAACTCCACTTTTTGCACATCTGAGAAATTCGGCGTTAAACCTTTCCGACTTAAGTATTATGATAAGGAGTTAGAATAAATCATAATTATGAAACAGCCTGATAAGTGCCACAACGTATTTTAAACAAGTACCAAAGTGCGCAATTCTTATACCTCAGATTCTACACACTAAAAGAAAATGGAGATAGGAGAAACGAAGAACAAAGGTCTCGATATTCCTCAAATAAGACAGTACTGTCTTTTTAGTGTTTAGGTTTTTATTTTAGGAGTTTTCGCTGCATTTGGCAATTACAACTCATTTTTCTTGTATTTATTTTTCTTGTTTTTGTTTCTGTGTGTTTTCTGTGGCAGGGGTGAGTTTTTCTTGTTTTTGTTTCTGTGTGTTTTCTGTGGCAGGGGTGAGTTTTTCTTGTTTTTGTTTCTGTGTGTTTTCTGTGGCAGGGGTGAGTTTTTCTTGTTTGTTTGTTTTTTTTCTTGTTTTTGTTTCTGTGTGTTTTCTGTGGCAGGGGTGAGTTTTTCTTGTTTGTTTGTTTTTTTTCTTGTTTTTGTTTCTGTGTGTTTTCTGTGGCAGGGATGAGTTTTTCTTGTTTGTTTGTTTTTTTTCTTGTTTTTGTTTCTGTGTGTTTTCTGTGGCAGGGGTGAGTTTTTCTTGTTTGTTTTGTTTTTTTTTAGAATTTTGCCCGGGCAGTGGTCTTGTTCGGCCTGCTCTTCTCGACTTTTAACTGCCAAGGTATCTTTATAATTGTAGCATCTGCGGGCTACCCCTTGCCCTCCCCCGGTTTTGTTGTTGTGCTGGTGGCTGAGCATGTGTCCACTACTTTTTTCATTTTATTGTTGATAACCGCCAGAGTGTACTGTACTCCGTGACCTGACCTTCTTTTCTAGTGAGTGGTTTTTTTCCTCGCTCGCTTGTTGTCAGGTGTTTTGACTCGTTCAGTAAATATTAGTATGTTCCCGAATATTCGATAACGTGGTGGAAACGAATGTTTACGCCAGATTTGGTCTTGAGTGATGTAACCTGATGACGTATTGATGCGTGATTGGTTAGTTTGTGCGAGGGCAAAGGTAACGTTTATTTCGGGAACTTTCTGTAGGAATGTTTATATATATAGACCTGTGTGAGTGGTTGGTCGGTGAGTAAGTGAGTTTCCTTTTGTGTGGCGTAGATATTTAGTTTCGCTGGTGTCTTCCTAGTAATTTATTGTTCACTATACAGTTATTAAACTTTAGTATTATTTAATCTATCGTCGGATCTCGTGTTTATTTATTTTACAGCTGTAATAGTTTCGTTTTCTAAAGGGTTGTAGTTAGATCAACTAACTCCCCCCTACTATAACGTGCTAGAACAACCTCAGCTGTTACATATTGGGGGCTCGTCCGGGATCCGACTATATTCGAGCGGACCAGATCAAAATTACTAGATTTATTTACATAGTTTATTGTAGGAATATCATCGACAAGCTATCTACAACATGTCAGAGGCTATTGGAAGGCTTAGCCAGGAAGCAGACGCCTTGGAGCTCACTGGGAAGGAGAGACAGAACTACATCCGTGAAGGCCTAAGGGAGGAAAGAGAGAGGCAAGAGCGCATGGAGCAACTGAAGATAGAGGCTCGGGAGAAGGAGATGAACCACGAGCTGGAGATGGAGAGGATCCGCCATCAGCGTGGAGGCGAGTCGACGCAGGGGACCAGCGACCACGCCAGTTCTAAGAGACCCAAGCTACCTGCATTTCAGGACAAGAAGGACGATCTGGATAGCTGGTTGCTGCGGTTTGAGAGGTTTGCCGAGACAGCTGAATGGCCCAGATCCACCTGGACGACATCACTGTCTGCCCTGCTGACCGGGGGAGCTTTGGAGTGCTTCTGCAGACTACCGATCGACGAAGCCAAGGACTACGACAAGGTCAAGGAAGCGTTGCAGAAGAGGTACAACCTGTCAGAGGACGGATACAGACTCATGTTCAGACAAGGTAAGCCTGAAGATGGAGAAGATGTTGGAATGTTTTTGACCAGGATCAAGACCTATCTAGAGAGGTGGATAAAGCTGTCGAAGACGGAGGAGACCTACGAAGGAGTGAGAGATCTGTTCGTCAGAGAGCAATTCATGGATGCCTGCCCACCAGACCTTGCAACCCATGTGAGGGAGAGGAAACCAAAGACGCTACAGGACATCGCAGATTCAGCGGAGGCGTACCTGGTAGCGAGGAACCGGACGCTCAGCGGGAGCGCCAGACTGCAGAGCCGGCCAGTGCGATGGAGGCCCAACGGAGACAGAAGCCCACAGGTCTGCCGTAGGTGCCAGAGGCCGGGACACAAGGCGACGGAGTGTCGTGCAAAGTTAAACGACAAAGGTGAGTTGAAATGTTACCTTTGTGGAAAGCCAGGCCACGTTCGGAGGATGTGTCCAGCCCAGAAGGATATGGGACGAGGCAAGCCGAACAAGGCGGCGGCGGCCGTAGTTATAGCGGCGGACGAGTCGTCAAGACAAGATGTGACGACGGCTGACACCAGCATCAATGTTCAAGCGGTAATGAAGGACGGGAAGCTACAGTTAGCGGTGCCTGTTACTTGCGGAGGATGCAGTGACGGAAGGACCGTGGAGAAACTGAAGTTACCAGTGATGAAGGGCTTGATTGGAAATCGAGCGGTAGATGTCCTAAGAGATACCGGCTGTGAAGGTGTAGTGGTGCGGCGAGCACTGGTGGACGACGGACAGCTCACCGGTGGGAAGAAACTTATCGCGAGGATCGATAACTCCTTGCTAGCGGCGGAGGAAGCCGTTATCGACGTGAAGACGCCTTACCTGACGGGCAAAGTGACGGCGCTGTGTCTCCCGGAGACCATCTGCGACCTAGTAGTCGGGAACGTGGACGGAGCGAAGGATCCGTACGACCCTGATACTGAGGTGATGGTAGGAGCGGTGACCACGAGGGCCCAGGAGAAGAGGAAGGACCGGTCTACGTCGCTGAAGGTGCCGAGGGCAGAACGGCACGCGGGAGTGGATAGAGAGGAACTTATCCGACTCCAAGAAGAAGACGAAGTCATTAGGAAGTTAGAGCAGAAGAAGATCCCAACTAATAGAGGCAATAAATCTGTTCATTTTGAGAAACATGGAGGAGTACTGTACCGGATCTACAAGGACCTGAGACAGGCGACGGTTATAAGGCAAGTGGTACTACCCGAGAAACTGAGAGAGTATGTATTGAGTGTAGCCCACGACTCGATCGTCGGAGGACACCTCGGCGTGAAGAAAACCAAAGACAGAGTTATGAGCAATTTTTATTGGCCTGGAATTGAAGGTGACGTCGCGAGATACTGCCGCTCATGCGACATATGCCAGAGGACGGTGAACAAAGGAGCGACCCCAAAGGTGCACCTGCAGAGTATGCCAGTAGTGGACGTACCATTTAGGCGAGTGGCCGTGGACTTAGTAGGACCTATCGACCCCCCAAGTGAAGGTGGACATCGGTATATCCTGGTATACATAGACTACGCTACTCGTTACCCCGAAGCCACACCCTTGAAGAAGATCGACGCAGAAACGGTAGCAGAAGCCTTAGTGAACATCTACAGCCGTTTGGGTGTGCCCGAAGAGATCTTGTCCGACCAAGGGACCCAGTTTATGTCAGATGTCATGAAGGAAACGAATGGACTACTGGGAATTCGACAGTCGACCACTACAGTCTACCACCCTATGTGCAACGGGTTGGTGGAGCGATTTAACGGCACACTGAAGAAGACCTTAAGGCGACTGTGCGCAGAGCAACCCAAGCAGTGGCACAGATACATCAACCCGCTGCTCTTCGCATATCGTGAAGTTCCCCAAGAGTCGACCAAGTTTGCCCCATTCGAGTTGCTGTATGGGAGAACTGTGAGAGGACCAATGCACATCTTACGACAACTATGGACCAAGGACGTAGAGGAGCCGGAAACGAAGACCAGTTACCAGTACGTCATGGAACTACGTGAGAGGCTGGAGGACACATGGAAGTTAGCGACGGAAGAACTCTCCAAGGCTCAAGGTAGACAGAAGACCTTCTACGACCGGAAGGCGCGAGAGAGGAAGTTCCGCCCCGGAGATGAAGTGTTGGTGCTACTGCCGACGAACACTAACAAGCTCCTAGTCCAATGGAAGGGACCATATAAGGTAGTCTCATTTGTCGGTGTTAACGACTATAGAGTCAAGATGGGTGCAAAAGAAAAGACCTTGCACGCCAACCTCCTCAAGAGATACATTCCAAGGACGTCAAAAGCAGCAGCAGTGGCAATGGAACCGAGACCTGTTGTGACAGAGATGTGTGGGATGGACAACAGTAGGAGAGATACCATGCCTGAACATGTCAACGCCATAAAGGACGGCGGCGGTGATAGTGCTGAGACTGTACTGGCAGAGGACGACCTGATAGACAAGAGTCAACCCGTGGAGTCAGCTAGCATGACAGTCATCGAGGACTGCGACCTGGAAGGCGACAACGGTGGAACGACGGAGGACCTTGCCGACCTAGGAAGCTGGGACCAGAAGGAAAGCTACAGAGATGTCCAGTATGGAACGCAACTGACATCAGAACAACGTCAAGAACTCTGCAATGTGGTGAAGAATTACCAGCACGTCTTCACTAATCTCCTTGGATGCTGCCAGTTGGGTGAACATCGCAGCGACCTGACGACAGAGGTACCAGTTCGTCAACGACCATACCCGGTGCCCTACGCTATGCGCGACTCATTGAAGGAGGAGCTTAGCACCATGGCACGGCTGGGCATCATTCGAAGGAGCTCATCAGCTTATGCTTCACCTATTGTTGTCGTCAAGAAGAAGGACGGATCCAACCGAGTCTGCATCGACTACAGGAGGTTAAACAAGATCACAGTATTCGACCCTCATCCGACAGCAGCGCCATTAGAAGTGTTTCAGAGTCTCTCGAGAGGAAAATTATTCTCTCGGATTGACCTGAGCAAGGGATACTGGCAAGTGAAAGTTCGAGAGCAAGACATTCCCAAGACGGCGTTCGTCACCATGGGCGAACACTATGAATTCATTCGGATGCCTTTTGGGATGATGAACTCAGGAGCCACACTGAACAGGATCGTAAAGCCATTGATCCGTGGAATGAACAATGTGACAGCATATGTGGACGACCTGCTGATTCATACAGAGACATTCGACGGGCATGTGAAGACTCTCAAGGACTTACTGCAGAGGATGGACCAAGCTGGATTAACTGCAAGACCATCGAAGTGTCTGATTGGAACGTCTGAAGTAGACTTTGTTGGACACTTAGTGGGAGAAGGTATGATTGGCCTGTTAGAAGAGAATGTATGTAAGGTACGAGACGCACCCAGACCCACCACTAAGAAGGAAGTGAAAGCATTCTTAGGATTAGTGGGATATTACCATGAATTTATTCCTAACTTTTCAGCGATTGCATCACCATTGTCTGATTTACTTAGAAAGGGTCAGCCCAATATAGTTCAGTGGGATGAAACGCAGGAGAAAGCGTACACCTCTTTGAAGAATGTCATTACCTCCAAACCCGTGTTATGTCTGCCAGATTTTTCCAAAGAGTTTGTCTTAGCAACTGATGCATCAGATCGCGGATTAGGCGCTAGTCTTATGCAGGAACACGAGGGAAAGTTGTACCCTGTGGCATAAGCTAGTCGTAAGCTATTGCCTCGTGAGACAAAATATTCGGTCTCAGAGCACGAATGTTTAGCTATTGTTTGGGCTGTAAAAAAGTTTACTTTGTATTTGTATGGAAAGGAGTTTGTGCTCCAAACTGACCATCGGTCATTAGAGTTTTTGAACTCTGCCAAGTTTGACAGTCCAAAGTTATTACGATGGAGTTTATTTTTACAGTCTTATCGATTCAGGATTCACTACGTAAAAGGCAGAGAAAATGTCTGTGCCGATTTCCTGAGCAGGGTATTTTAAAGTAGTACACTATCAGTGAAATGCATTGTAACCCATACTTTTGCCTACTAGATGAATTTCTAGGACGGCGGTATTGTACTGTAATTGGGGACATAGTTCATCTGTGACTGAATATTGAATTGATGGCTGATAGAGAGTCATGATGTGTTAGTCACATTTTGATTTTATGCTATGTCATATTAGTTACCAATGGAACTTGGTGTAATTTTTGGAAAATGTAACCCAAATGGGGACTGCGAGCAAGCAGTGTTTGTGTTATATTGCAATGTTGTAACTTGTTTTGACCTAATATGATGAAGAAAGACCCTAATCAGTGGTCGGTATGTATTGGTATTTTTGCCATTGTACGTATGAGTTATACATTTTGGAGATAACCATGTTATGTACAACAAGTTATATGCTATGATTCGTGCACGAAGCATTGCGTAAACGATGGGCCATCGTTTCACCTTATATGATTTGTAATAATATCATTGACCATTGTTTCACCACAGTGGTGGCGTTGTGTTATTTTGACCAGTAGGCCTACTGTTTACTATTGGGAAGCAATGATGGTATTGTATTAGTTATGGTATTAGTGATGCAAAGTACACTGCATTGTATCGTATTTGTGATGACATTCGGGAAGACATTGAAATTGTTATTAATTGTAATAGAATTAGCAACTACCTTTGTGAGATTGGGAGTGCTATAAGATTATTTCACGATAGTGCAGACGCTGTATAATGTTTTTGGAGTTGAAAGATATTCAACTTAAATTGGGGAGTTGTGTAGCATCTGCGGGCTATCCCTTGCCCTCCCCCGGTTTTGTTGTTGTGCTGGTGGCTGAGCATGTGTCCACTACTTTTTTCATTTTATTGTTGATAACCGCCAGAGTGTACTGTACTCCGTGACCTGACCTTCTTTTCTAGTGAGTAGTTTTTTTCCTCGCTCGCTTGTTGTCAGGTGTTTTGACTCGTTCAGTAAATATTAGTATGTTCCCGAATATTCGATAACGTGGTGGAAATGAATGTTTACGCCAGATTTGGCCTTGAGTGATGTAACCTGATGACGTATTGATGCGTGATTGGTTAGTTTGTGCGAGGGCAAAGGTAACGTTTATTTCGGGAACTTTCTGTAGGAATGTTTATATATATAGACCTGTGTGAGTGGTTGGTCGGTGAGTAAGTGAGTTTCCTTTTGTGTGGCGTAGATATTTAGTTTCGCTGGTGTCTTCCTAGTAATTTATTGTTCACTATACAGTTATTAAACTTTAGTATTATTTAATCTATCGTCGGATCTCGTGTTTATTTATTTTACAGCTGTAATAGTTTCGTTTTCTAAAGGGTTGTAGTTAGATCAACTAACTCCCCCCTACTATAACGTGCTAGAACAACCTCAGCTGTTACAATAATTTAACGTGCGGAACGTACACATGGGCCCTACGAGTTTTTTGTCCTTATCCGTGAAGACTAGGTGCTCGATACTACTAACTTTGGGATAAGGGACAGAAAATTTTTGCCCCCCCCCCCCCCCCGCCCAAGAAAAAAAATCCAGTATGCCAGAAGCAGCCAGGGGATCGAAATCAGTACCTTCGGCATGAGAGGTGAGCACTTTGCCTCTAGACTAAAGCGTTCCCTGCTGCTTTTAGTATTAGGTTACGAGTATTTAAGAAATTGTCTGGGAATCTTACCTGCAGAATTGAATCTCATGGCCAAGATACAGACTACAGCAATCAACATCAACTTTGCCATAGTGTCTAGTGGTCTTAAGTCTGAGATGGCAAGGAGAGCAACAAGAACTGTGCACTGTGAGCAAGTGAGTATCAGACTGGGCGTCTAGTCGGCTTGCAGGGCGATCTGAACTGACAATGTAAACATCCTGCAGTTTATCTAAATGTCGCTGCAGTTTCTATTAAAGCGGCTATATACTTGTGCGTGAATGTGTGTGAGCGCGTGTGTGTTTGTTATCTTGACCTAGTTCATGGTGGGAAAACTTCTGGAATGTTGTTTATCAAACTCTCAGTTCGTTTTCTATGCGTGTGTGCTTCTGCATGTGTGTGTATTTGTGTGCGCGCATGTGTTCATTTTGTTCCCTTGACCTCGTTTATGGGGGTGGGGGGGGGGGGTGGAACTTCTAGAAATGTTATTTATGAAATTCTCAGTTCGTCATATAATTATGCATGTGTATGTGTATGTGTCTATGTAGTGTATGTGTCATGTCAATGTAACTTCGTCTTTGGTCGAGAAAACCTTTTAGCTGATTAAACCCTCACTCTGCTTTGCGCGTGTGTGTTGTGTCTTTGCGTGTTTGGGTGTATGTGTGTGTGTGTGAGTCATCGTGACCTCGTCTGTAGTTGAGTAAAAATAACGAGGTTATCAAATTCTTTCTACAGTATCCGTTAAAGTGGCGATGTGCTTGTGTGTGGGTGTATATATATATATATGTGTGTGTGTGTGTGTGTGTGTGAGTGCATCTGGCTGTGTATGCGTGCGTTTGTCTTATAACATCTGAAGCTGAAAAAGCCAAATCTGTCTTGATCAAACTCTCGGTCTAGTATCAGTTAAAAGTGTGCTTGTGTAAATGTGTTTGTGTGTGTGTGTGTGCTTAACTTCAGCATTACTGACTGGGGTTATTAGGCAAAGGCAAAGGTGGCCAGCTCTTTAAATGTTTCATGGCGAAGTATATCAGCCCAAAACTATAACTTGTGTAGCGAGTCCTGAGGCGAATCGCAGTCTTTTAAAAAACACCGTAACAGTTAAAAATATATGAAGCATAATAAAATAATGTCAAGTGGACACTGACATTCCTGATTGGCGTTTTCTTGATAATTAGCGGCGGAACTCCTCTCATATTTACTTATAATTGATCCCAAAAATTTTTTGTTTCAAAGAAAATCTATTAGAAAAAGAATGGATTGTAGTTTTCGTGCAGATAAATTTTGTACGTAAAAGAAAAAAAAAGCCAGGAAAAGGCACAAAAAGCCAAATGAATTTTTTGATGCCAACCACATCTTTCAAAAGACAAAATATGTCTGGAATTTGGATTTAAAAAAGCCAATCTGGTAACCCTGTGTAAATAAGCATGTAAAAACAATTCACCCATTAACGTCCTGTACTGTATCTCTTTTCTCCCCCTCTAATCAGACATGTGACCGGGGACAAAATAATGACCAACATAAAATTATCAATTGTCCACGTCACTTGAGATTATCTGAGATTTTATGAAATTCATCGCAAAAGAGACAAAAAAGAGAGTCGCATTTTCATTGAGTAAAAAATTGAAAACTATCCTCGGAAATTTCGATTTGCGCCTCTGTTTACACATTGTTGGTACAGAATGAACTATATCACATGTGCATATTCTGGGAAAAAGTGTGATGTAACAACAACTTCTAATTAGTCTTTGTATCAAATGTAGATGCCTTTATGTGACCCCTAGATGTAGATATACAGGTGGGCGTGGTAGAAAGAATTAGCAAGATCTTTGTTTCTCGGCTTGGCTTGTTTAAATAAATCTATCGAGACTACAAGACATTTTCAGGGGAAGAAAATAGTGTCAAATAACTATTCTGTGTGAGTGTGTGTTTGTGCGTGAGAGAGAGAGAGAGAGAGAGAGAGAGAGACAGAGAGACAGAGAGATTATTGGTTATCAGTTTTATTTCAGTCAGACTGAACTTTGAAAAACATGACGTGTATGTTTGTTTGTTTCAATTTTTGACGGACATAAGCATTCTCAGTTATGTGGCTGGTTGACTGCGTATAGCATGATTGTATTTATAGTTTTATTTTTTTATTTCATTGTCTCCTCATTGACATAGCAAGCCGTCCAAATAAATCACTAAAACTCTCAGTTTTAACTGTTTTTGACCCCCCGCCCCATCAAAAAAAGAAAAAAACATGCACTCTTTTCACACGCTTGGCCATTACAATTTTACCTCGCGCCGGCTCAATAGCCGCCATTTGATGCCTTTTGCAGTCTGTTTTTTGTTTTTGTTTTGGTTTTTGGTACTTTGTTTATGTTTGATGTTCAGAGTTTCATCCATTTAAAATTTCACAAATAGAATTAAACAGTTCCGCATAAACTTTATTCCATTGGTAAAATTCTCAGAAATGTTCTGTAGATCTGGAAAGAGTTTTGTAAATATGTACACACGTTTTGAAATCAAGTTGTAGATCGTTGTGCAGTAGTGTTATATTCATCTGTTTACGATACCGCCCTAATCATTTCATACTGACATACTTCCCAACTTTTCTTGATGAGGTAAATAGGCATTGGGGCGGGCATGGTGATGGTAGATGGTAACTGATAATCAGCTGAATTTGTTTAGGACTCTTTTCTTTGGAACTGAATAATGTCCCTTTTGGTCTCAGGGGTTTGAGGATGAGAGTAGATTATGTTTTGTTAATGTATGTAGATGGAAGCATGATGAATTGATCTTTCGTTGGTCCTGTTTCTGATTTTAGTTCAGCGCCTTAGAGCACATGATATTTTGTGGACTTGAGCGATATGCTAGCTAATTATCACTTCCTTATTTACTTACCTGCTCTCTTATAAGTGTTATTTTAAAATCACAATACAAATATTCACACTAGTAAACTTAAGTTACGAAAATCTGTCTCTTCTGAGCCGTACACATGTTTATTAGTCTAAACAATTTAATATTGTATATTTTGATTCTGCTTGTTGTACAACAGAAGCCTCTATAAATTAATGATCAGCGAATCACTCATAACCTTCATGTGAGCAGTTAACTAAGCTGCCAATTTCTGACTTAATGAGAGATTTCAATCTGGTACATGCTGGAATGAATTTTGTCAATGACAGAAACTAGCAAGCCAAAGCCCCCAAAGTTATGAAGAATTACACGGACGATAAGGGAAATAATAGTGAAAATTGCATTAGATTTAAAAATTACCTGTATTACTTTCCTTGACTGCATGCGGCATTCCCATCGCGGTCCTGAGACTTGGTGCACTCGAAGAGACTCCACTTGATGATGTTATTAGGTATACTATACATTAATCTCTTTGATCCACCACATGACCTTTGAATGACTTCGATCTTTTGAAAGCCTTCCCTCTCAGCTTCTCCACAGTGCTTTGGTATGGACAGTTTTTGTCCACATAATCAGCAGCAGACAATAAAATTTTTACCACTATAAAAACTTTTTTATAAATAATGTCAAGTATATTGTATTGATTGTTGTAATTTTGTAATCTTGAAGCCACATAGCAATGATCATTTACGATAACGAAAGAAGATTTGTCAATAACAATAACATTTATTTCACACACAATTTATTGTAATGATGTTATAATATATATGGCTTTTATTCCCAGATTGGTACAAAATGGATATTATTGTTGTCCACCTCTCAGCCGAATTGGTACCATTTCTTACCAATGACCAGGAGTGACAAAACCGCGGTTCTTTGACCTTCAATATGCTGTTCGTGGAAAGTATATGTTGGCTGAGCTCTTTTTTCATCACAGTAAATACAGACCAAGATAAATAAATAGCATAAAAATCTTTTTTTTACTCCCTTAGGTTTATTTTTTTCCAGTCTAATTAAAATTTTGTTACTGAAATGCAAATTCGCACGTTTTTCTTACACGTTCCCATAGTTCATCAACGCATTTAATGCGTTCAGTACAGTTAAAACAATCATCAGTCAAGATATTAAAAACATTTGGTATTTCTACAACCTTCGTCCGCCTAATACTTATTTTCTCTTAAAAAATTTGGTATCTATGTGTACTTTGAGATTACTGAAACCAACACAAATTAACAACTTTAAAAAACTGCATACATGAGTAAATATTTTTCATACAGAGTAGATATTTTTGCATACATAAGTAAATATTTTTCATACAGAGTAGATATTTTTGCATACATGCATATCGTATTTCTTAATATCAATATTACATTTTTTAAACAAAATGTGTATGTAACAACAAAAACGAGTGTGTAAATTTTGTTTATATCTTGTGGCTCTCGAACATCTGAATTTTATCATTGTGGCTCTCACATTAAGCAAGTTTGGCCACATCTATAATAAATCAAGATATATCAAGATCAGTTTCTCGTACAATGAATTTTCTAATCACTCCCCTTCTCACATAACATGGAATATTTCCTACACCACAAGGAAAGCTGAAGAAAAATCATTGGTAATCATAATAATCAATATACATTCTGTAATACAGTACATTACACATTTCTGCATATTTGCACTGTGCCTTTGTCAATCACAAGTCTATGACGTGTGGAAATGTGGAAATTTCACTTCTATGAAAGTTCAAACAAAGCGGAATAATCAGCAATACAATGGGAACTTACACTACGATGTACTTGGTGCCAATGTCTAGACTTTTATAGTTGAGCCTGATCTGACCCATTATATATATGTCTAGTCACACCTTTAAGTTATCACTGTCTTTTTAAAGTGTCATCTGTCTACATGACCACAATAATTGGCCCGTCATTTCGTGCAATTGATACTAAAACAACTATTCCAAATGGCGAGTTGAAATTATCACAACTGATAATATTTTAAGTGTACTTGACTCTTGTCATTGCTTACTTTGGTAAAGAGAAAGGGATATAAAATGCCACTGTTTTGTTTTATATTGAGATCATAGCAGATAATTAGGCGGGCTACCTTCGATATTTTAAGCAGCTGGACATACATGAAATCGTTTAGACACTCACTGCAAATGCCAGAATTGAAACATGGATCTATCATTTAAAACATAGAAATGACACCTGCACCTGAAATACAACACAAAACGGATATGTTTAGGACACACTCAATTACGAAGTAGAAAGCAGAACTTTATAATCAACATTTGCTTGTATATATATTGTAGATATCTGCATTTCACAGGGAATTCAAATCAGTGGAATCTCACACATGATGACAATATCAGAGGCAGAACAAATTCCCCCGTACATGGACCACGGAGGTCTTTTATCTAGCAATAAGCAAACCTCAGATAGCTCAGGTTCGCCTGGTGCCCAATCCGTGTAGTTCATAACTTGTTGACTATGACCAAACACCCACTCGCCTTCCTTTTGGCGATAAGTAGCCCCTAACAACACATACGTATTTCGCTGATTATCAGTCGTGTTGAGAAATAGTTTGACAAAATTGTGCTCGCTTGCGTCATTAATTTCAGCCAAATATCCACCGTGTCGATCACATTCAGTCTGGGCTGAATCATAGCTTTCCGGTGATAGCTTGGAAAGGAGGTAGTATCTTCCCCTATAGTCTGCAGATATATTGAACTCGTCTAATATTAAGGTCTGATAAATGTCCCTGAACTTCTCTAGTACCTGTAAGCTGTGTTTCATCTCGCTGTCTGCTGTTTTGTTTAGAGTTGTGTCGGCGTGGGCAAGATCTCTTACCATAACCGTCAAGTTGACCAAAAGTTTAGACATACTGTCCATCTGCCTTTGTTGGAGCTTGAGGAAATTAATCATCAACTGATCCACATTGGGTGTGTAGGTGGTCACTTTTGTGGTGTTCTGTAGCTCTACAGAATGTCCGAAACTGTCCAGACCCACAGCAGAACAGCGATAGATCCCGCCTTCTCCACTTCCCGGGTATCTCCACATCAGACTGAGGTATGAGACTCCTGCAGTATCGATATGTCCCGAGACTGAAACGTTCATGGGAGTGGCTAGATTCACATGGTCTGGAGCATAGGCGTTGACGGAAGCCAGTTCTTCAAACACTGGTGCTGAGAGGTTGGTTTTTTCGCTTCCACTTCTGGATATGATAAGGGTGAGCAGATTAGACATTGTGTTGACATTTTGGTAGGAGAAGGTACAGTTAACATCCAGGGACTTGGTAATGTCCTCTTCAATACTGTCGGGCGTGGCGTTGACAAGTACTGCACCATCTGTTAAATGTAATAGAAAGTTGATTGATTGGTTGGTTGGTTGGCTGATTGATCGGTTAGTGATTTTGTTTTCTGGTTGATGAAATGATTGTGTTTAGGTCTTTATGTTAGCATTTTCGCTGTTCTTAGCATTTACATCACACTTTTCTTATTTTTATTTTTATTCTTTTGTTTCTGCGTCTCTTTGTGTGGGGATTAGTTCTATTTTTCTTTTTTAGAATTTTGCCCGGGCAGCGGCCTTGTCGGCCTGCCCTTCTCGACTTTCAACTACCAAGGTATCTTTAACGCAACTTGCACACTGACCCTCCGAGTTTTTAGTCCTTATCCGAGAAGACTAGGTGCTCGATAAAAATAGTTCCAATATACCTGCACCGACCGGGGATCGAACCCGTTACCTTCGGCGTGAGAGGCAAGAACCTCGTCTCTATACCAACGAGTCAGATGTTTGATTTTTGAAGCAGTCACTCATCGGCTGGCTGACTGAGAGCCAATCATGGTACATGTATGTGACACAGCCTTAAGATCCAGGAAAATGGGCGTGATATCATACCGAAATCAACAAATTACACTCTCTCACTGAATGATGAAGCAGATGATTGTTTATTTGGTAAGTGGATCGACTGGGTAACACAGTTTTACTTATTATTATTTACTACATTTCTTATGGTTTCAAAAGGAATATTTTCTGTAGATTTTACCCATGTCAGCATGACCTATCAGGATCTAATGTAACAACTGACTTTTCCCCATGTTTTCTACAGAAGTTTCTCTTGTGAAAATGGACACGTGTTCTCGGATAAGGACGAAAAGCTCGGAGGGCCCATGTACGTTTAAAGATACCTTAGCAATTGGAAATCGAAAGGAGCAGTCCCTACTACTCCCTCCCCGTCAACCCTCACACCACCTTAAAAAAAAAACCTTCCGACTGGTGCTCCACTGTGGCGACGACGTGTCTGCTCCAGTTGTATCTGGGCTGCAACGACACTAATGCAAATTTTCCCAAAAAGGATTAAAGAAGTTTACAAAATACCAATACAAAAATAGATAAAATACTTTTGCGCTTGTTGACCTGGGCGTGTAGTGTACCTTTTACATAATCTAAAACACACACACACATACACACACACACGCACGCACGCACGCACGCACGCACACACACACACACACACACACACAAGATAAGGCGTCATAATGTTTACTTTCGGGGATAAAACTTCTCGGACGTGAATGCATCAATAGAACATAGTTAAAATTATTCTGCAAAGCAGAGAGCCAAATGTAATTGCTATTGCCATAGGCATACATTCTGTATCAAACTTGTCCACTAGTAAATTTCGTATGTTGTATATTACAAGCTAATATTTGATATATCGCGACCTAAGTTGTTGTTCGTTACAACTCCACTTTTTGCACATCTGAGAAATTCGGTGTTAAACCTTTGCGGCTTAAGTATTATGATAAGGAGTTTTTCTTCCTTATCCGAGAAGACCAGGTGATCGATCCTACTAACTATGGGATAAGGGACAGGAGTTTTTTTTTACCCCCCCCCCTCCCCCAAAAAATCCAACATGGCTGCACAGACCAGGGGATCGAACCCAATACCTTCGGCATGAGAGGCGAGCACCTTGCCTCTAGACTAACGCGTCCCCTACTGCTTTTAGTGTTATGTTGCGAGTATTTAAGAAATTATCTGGGAATCTTACCTGCAGAATTGAGTGCCATGGCCAAGATACAGACTACAGCAATCAACATCAACTTTGCCATAGTGTCTAGTGGTCTTAAGTCTGAGATGGCAAGGAGAGCAACAAGAACTGTGCACTGTGAGCGAGTGAGTATCAGACTGGGCGTCTAGTCGGCTGGCAGGGCGATCTGAACTGACAGTGCAAAAATCTTGTAGTTTATCTAAATGTCTGCAGTTTCTGTTAAACTGGGTTGAGTGCGTATGTGTGTATGTGTGTGAGAGAGAGCATGTGTCTGTTATGTCCACTTGACCTCGTCTATATTGGAGAAAGCATGATCGTCGAGTGCAGCTTATCAAACTCTCAGTTCGTCATATATGCGTGTGTGTTTGTGTCTATGTAGTGTGACTGTGTGTTATGTCAATCTAACTTCGTCTTTGGTCGAGAAAACCTTTTAGCTGATTAAACCCTCACTCTGCTGCGCGTGTATGTATGTGTGTGTGTGTGTGTGTGTGTGTGTGCCATATGTTATCGTCACCTTGTCTGTAGCTGATAAAATACCTAGATTATCAAATTCTGGCGACAGTATCTGGAATATGCTTGTGTATATATGCGCGTGTGCATCTAGATGTGTCTGTGTATGCGTGTGTGTAAAGTCGAAAGTCGAAAGTTGACAAAAAAACAAAAGCTGACTTTATCAAACTCTCCGTGTTGTATCAATTAAAAGTGTGTGTGCGCGCGCGCGCCATTATCACAAGGTGTCCTCCATCCACATTAAAGCTGAAGCAACCAATTGCACAATATAACTTACCATGTAAAACATTGGTTTTCAACCTATTCAGGCAATCGCCCCCTTTGGCTCAACACTTTCATGACCCCCCCCCCCACCGCACCCTTCTTCCCCCGCCTTTCCCCACACCATACACAAATTTGATTTTAACTTTTTCAAAGCATTATTAATGACAGTGTGCGTGTTGATTATTCATTCACCTTTAACCCATGCGTTGTCCACCCAGTGCAGGCTGTAGCCCTCCGATAACGCTTTCCATCCTTTTCTGTCTGTCGTTTTCCTCATCCGTGTTGTTCCACCTCTTCTCTTTGTAATGTCCTCCTTCCATCTTCTTCCTGGTCGTCCTCTTGTTCTTTTTCCTGTCCTTGGCTGCCATTCAGTGAACGCGTTTTCTGAGTTCTCCACCTATGGTCATTCATCCTGCCCTTGTGTCCGGCCCAATTTCACTTTTGTTGTAGCATGAATTCCACTACGCCTTTCAGTTTTGTCTGTTTGCCTATGTCGGCGTGGGAGATTCTATCTTGCAGTCTGATGTTAAACATTAATTTTTTCTTTCCATTGCCCTCTGGGGAGTTCTTAGTTTATTCGTGAGCTGTTTTGTGATCGGCCATGTTTGACAACCATATGTAATCGTTGATTATTCATTATAAAATCGAAAAACTTCTTTATCAAATGGAATTTGAAAAAAACCAAAACAAAGGCCTTTTCTCTTCATAAAACCTATATAACCGTGCTGTTGGACAAGTCAGTGAATGATCTGTATTTGCCCCCGGATCGTCCTCTATCATTGTTTTCCCTTTCTCGCCTCTGTTTCATTATTGTCGACCCTCTCTCCCAGAAATCGAAATCGCCCCGCCCCCCTCCCGCCCACATTGAGAACCACTGATGTAAAATATCTCTCTTTTTCCTGTCCCGTGACTGTATTATGTTTTTGCTTTCCCTCCAATCAGACATGTGACAGTGGGAAAGATCATGACAAGCATAAAATTATCAGTTGCGCACGTCAGTTGAGATCACAGACTAATAAAATATATTAGTCTGTGGTTGAGATTACTTGAGAAGTTACGAAATTCATCTCACTGGAACGCTTTTTGATAACGTTTTTGGGAAGGACTTACCATAATTATGCGTTACACAACTTTAGTCGGGCACACATTTCATGTTCCGAGCGTTGATAGCCGAGCTGAGCATTTACTGTGAAAACATCCATCAAGAAGACTAACTTGCCGGAGGCAGTGCCCCCCGCCCCCAAAACACTGCAAACCTCCTCCCCCCCCCCCCGTCCCTGCTCATGGACGCTCCTGAGGTCCCGTCCTCGCAGTATCCCTGTCACGTTACTCAAATGGAACTTCTCCCTCATTTTGTATTCATTTGTATCAATATTTGTATATTTCTTGGATCATACTTGGGAAATTTGTCTTAGTGCCATTGCAGCCAAGTTACAACTAAGCCGACTGGAGTGCAGCGCAGCTCGGTGTTTTTTTTTGGGGGGGGGGGGGGAGGGGGGGTAGGGATACATTTTAACTTTTTTTTTGTTTTGGCTCGGGGAGCGGCCTTGTTCTGCCTGCTCTTCTCGATCTCCAACTGCCAAAGTATCTTTAACGTGCCCATCGCGGAACGTGGACACGGGCCATCTGAGTTTTTCATCCTTTTCCGAGAAGGCTAGGTACTCGAGCCTTCCTACCATTGGATCAGGGTCAGGACAATGTGAGAAAAATCCCCAAAAATTCCAACATGCCAGCATCGACCGGGAATCGAACCCGTTACCTTTGGCATGAGAGGCGAACACTTTGCCTCTAGACCACCGTTTAATAACACTTTATAATCTTCATTTACGTTCTTCATGGAGTTACATAAATTGACCTTGCTAGAGAAGATCGCCTAAACTTTCACTGTCCTTACACTACATGCATCTCAGTTCAAGAACACAGCTCAGGCATATTCACATAGTTACGTTCTGAAGCGCGACTACAGATTATGGGAAATTGTCTAGATCAGAGGGGGGTGGGGGTGGGGGGAGAGAAGGGTGGGAACACAGGTTTATCCCTGGGCCCTGGGAATGCCCGGGTACCTCATCTAGTCATGAAAAAAAAATATGTATATGACAGGTAGAAAGGTTTTCAGCACATATGACGTCGAGATGCCAAGTTAATAGATTTACCAACGAAGAGAACTTTTCGAGTAAAAGGTCGCCTTGCCTCAATACGTTCCGGACAACTCTGTCGGACGTGTCAAAATATTGAATAGAACTAATTAATTAAGTGCAGGGCTGGATGTGGATGAAAAGAGGCCCTGGGCTATTCTAGCTGTGAGGCCCCTCCCCATCCACCACTTTCAGGCCAAGAGGAAGATGGAAATGTTTTAAATAATTTGAGTGACGACAATGATGATGATGACAGGTGTTTACAATTCCGCACTTCGGAGCTCCTTCTCGAAAGGACATCAACTTGGGAAATTACAAAAGATTTGTTCAGAAACTACAGTGCAATGTAACATCATATGTAAGAAAAGGCTACGCATGTCACAAAATATTATGCAGATTGGCCTGGGGTAGCGAGGTCCCCTAGATTTTGAGGCCCTAGTATAGGCTTCAGCCTACCTAGCCTAGTGGTAAATCCGGCACTGATTAAGTGAAGCTGTCGGGAACAGGGGCGAGGATTCCTCATAATCAAATAATCAGTGATTACTCTAGAATTACTCCGCTTTTCAGATCAGCCCAACTCCAAATCCATTTAGTCAGTTCAGCATTCTATTCTACCTCGCTATTTGCGTTTGTTATTATAGTCCAACACCCCTCAACGAAAAGCATCTTTATAGGGATCTACATCTTATGAACTGGTCCATAATCAGTGATTAACAAAGACGAAGAAGATTTGACTACACCCCTAAGCTAGCTTGCGCTTAGCCTGTATTCGTCGAAGCGGCCCCGGGCCCCGCAGAAAGCAGAATAATGGGGGGGGGGGGATAGGATAATAATCAAAGTTTGACCTGATTTTACCTATGCCTGTTTTTCACCATGCGGTCGTTTTCAAGCTAATCGAAAGGTACGGAGTAGAGTGAAAGAATTTGTGTGGATTTTTTGTTTATTTGAGAATAATCTAAGAATAATTTACTCTAGGCACAGCAAGAGCTATCAAAGCATAATAATATAGTCTAGATCTAGATATAACTGTGATCAAAATCAGTCGAACGTATCAAGAAGATCAATTCACTTGATAGGTCGATCGAACCTGTAGCGCAAAGGCTGATAGCCACTTCCACGAGATCGCTGTACATTGTTGTGTCACAGAGATGACACTTAAACTCTTTCTGCCATTTGGTGTTAATGGGTCCTTTTTGAGAAACTTTGTGAGATGGTAGAATAACAAAATCTCTGGCTATGAATATTACAATGAAAACTTGCCGTTCAAATTAGATCTATATCTTTAAAAATGGATGAAAATGTGCGTTTATAAGTCTGTTAGTATGAACGAATGGTATTTTCAGATTAGTTTGGCTTGTAAATTGCTGCATTCCTGTCCTGTTGACGAGAATAGTCCGCCCGGCAGGGATGTACGATAGCACCAGTCAGTAACTGATACTCACTGTGTCATACTTGTTGTCTTCAGGAGATTGAAAGTCTTGTCTGTGTTGACTTTGTGAAAGGGCATGCAGTGTTTCTGAACTAAAGAGCTTAATTGATTCACGGAATTCTAATTACTCTATGAAGCTTGAAGCAAAAAGAAAAGAAGGACTAATTTGATATATTAAAAGCAGTGAACATAGTAAGTCAGTTTCAGTTATCTCCTTGTAGTGTACGTTTATAATACAACACTCTTTAGATGTTGCAATGCATAGCAACCGTTTCATTGTTTTAGCCGCATGCATGCATTTCTATGTGAATGTGATGTAGCGGGACGTCCTAATATAAGGATCTTACTGGCTTAGAATAATGAATTCTGATTACCCTCTGCAGAGGGCCAAGCTTCGCCCCTGGTCGGGAACGATGCAAAATCTCTCGAAGTTATAGGAAAATCTCCCTTCCTTGCTGCTGCGGAGAAAAACGTCTGCCACACCAGTAAAGAGGTTACGCCGTGAGTCTCAAACTGTAGCATCTTTCTCCCAATATAAATAAATCTTATATCTTACTGTAATGGAGCTGGAGGGTGAACATGACGTCAGCATCTAAAATATCATGACCATGTGACCAAAAATTATGAAACTTTGTGTGCTGCCTCAATTTTTGATGGTTAATCATGTGGTCACATCTATTTTGGGCAAAATTTACCCTTTCATATTATTTACTGGCAAATTGTTTGAACCACAAAAGATAGACACATTTTTATTGAATAAAAAATTGAAAACTATGCTCAGAAATTTCGTTCTGTACCATATTGCTGGTACAGAATCAACTAAATCACATCTGTATATTCTGGAAAGAACTGTGATGTAACAATAACTTCTAACTGGTCTTTGTATCAAATCTAGGTGATTTTATGTGACCCCTAAATGTAGATATACAGGTGGGCATGGTAGAAAGAATTAGCAAGATTTATCTTTCGCGGGTCGGCTAGTATAAATAAATCTATCGAGACTACAAGAGATTTTCAGAGGAAGAAAATCGTGTTAAATAACTATTCTGTGTGTGTGTGTGTGTGTTTGTGCGTGTGAGAGAGAGACAGAGAGACAGGGAGACACCGAGAGAGAGAGAAAGAGAGAGAGAGAGAGAGAGAGAAAGAGAAAGAGAGAGAGAGAGAAAGAGAGAGAAAGAGAGAGACAGAGAGACAGAGAGATTATTGGCTTCGGTTTTGTTTCAGTCAGACTGAACTTTGAAAAACATGACCTGCATGTTTGTTTGTTTGTTTCAATTTTTGACGGACATAAGCATTCTCAGTTATGTGGCTGGTTGACTGCGTAGAGCATGATTGTATTTATAGTTTTAATTTTTTATTTCTTTGTCTCCTCATTGACACAGCAAGTCGTCCTAATAAATCACCAAAACTCTCAGTTTTACCTGTTTTTGACCCCCCGCCCCTTAAAAAAAAATCATGTACTCTTTTCACACGCTTGGCCACTACAATTTTACCTCGCGCCGGCTAAACTCGATAGCGGCCATTTTGTGCCTTTTGCGGTCTGTTTTTTGTTTTTTCCTTGTTTTTTGGTACTTTATTTATGTTTGATATTCAGAGTTTCATCCATTTAAAATTTCACAAATAGAATTAAACAGTTCCGCATAAACTTTATTCCATTGGTAAAATTCTCAGAATGTTCTGTAGATCTGGAAAGAGTTTGTAAATATGTAGACACGTTTTGAAATCAAGTTGTAGATCGTTGTGCAATAGTGTTATATTCATCTGTTTACGATACCGTGCTAACCATTTCATACTGACATACTTCCCAACTTTTCTTGATGAGGTAAATAGGCATTGGGGCGGGCATGGTGATGGTAGATGGTAACTGATAATCAGCTGAATTTGTTTAGGGCTGTTTTCTTTGAAACTGAATGATGTCCCTTTTGGTCTCAGAGGTTTGAGGATGAGAGTAGATTAAGTTTTGTTAATGTATGTGGGTGGAAACATGATGACTTGATCTTTCGTTAGTCCTGTTTCTGATTTTAGTTCAACGCCTTAGAGCACATCTTTTTTTTTTTTGTGGACTTGAGCGATATGCAAGCTAATTATCACTTAATTATTTACTTGCTTGCTCGCTTATTGTTATGGGACATGGCATGAATGTTTCCACCTGTAGTTATTTCCCTTGTCTGAAAGTGCTGATAATGTAATTATGTGTGTGTTTGGGTTGATGCCGTCTTTTTTAAAAATCACAATTCACGAATTCACACTCCTAAATTTGAGTTACGAAAATCTGTCCCTTCTGAACCCTACGCATTTTTATTAGACTAAATAATTTAATATTGTATATTTTGATTCTGCTTGTTGTACAAGAGAAGTCTCTATAAATTAATGATAAGCGAATAACTCATAACCTTTATGTGAGAGGTTAATTAAGCTGCCAATTTCTGACTTAATGAGAGGTTTTAATCTGGTACATGCTGGAATGAATTTTGTCAATGTCAGAAACTAGCAAGCCAAAGCCCCCAAAGGTGTGAAGAATTACCTGGATGACAAGGGAAATAATCGTGAAAATTGCATTAGATCTGAAAATTACTTGTATTACTTTCCTTGACTGCATGCGGCATTCCCATCGAGGTTCGGAGACTTGATGCACTCTAAGAGACTCTACTTGGTGATGTTATTAGATATGATATACATTAATCTCTTTGATCCATCATATGACCTTTGAATGACTTCGATCTTTTGAAAGCCTTCCCTCTCAGCTTCTCCAGAGTGCCTGGTATGGACAGTTTTTGTCCACATAATCAGCAGGCAATAACATTTTGTCACTATAAAAACCTTTTTATACATGAT
The DNA here is from genome assembly GCA_963931925.1 of Onchidella celtica. NCBI lineage: Eukaryota > Metazoa > Mollusca > Gastropoda > Systellommatophora > Onchidiidae > Onchidella > Onchidella celtica. The sequence continues at coordinate 33,850,760 of OZ007577.1, forward strand.
GACAAGTATATTGTATTGATTGTTGTAATTTTCTAATCTTGAAGCCACATACCAATGATCATTTACGATAACGAAACAAGAATTGTCACTAACAAGAATATTTATTTCACATACAATTTATTGTAATGATGTTATAATAATTATATGACCTTTATTCACATATTGGTACAAAATGGATATTATTGTTGTCCACTTCTCAGCCGAATTGGTACCATTTCTTACCATAGACCAGGAATATCCAAACCACAGCTCTTTGACATTCAATATGCTGCTGGTGGAAAGTATAATATGTTGGCTGAGCTCTTTTTTCATCACAGGAAATACAGACCAAGATAAATAAATGGCATAAAAATCTCCCGTCTTTTTTACCCTTTTAGGTTTTTTTGTTTTTTTTTGTTTGCAATCTAATTTTGTTACTGAAATGCAAATTCGCACGTTTTTCTTACATGTTCCAGTAGTTCATTACAGCATTTAATGCGTTCAGTACAATTAAAATAATCATCAGTCAAGATTTTGAAAACATTTGGTGTCCATGTGCATTTTGTGATTACTGAAACTAACACAAATTAACAGTTTAAAAAACTGCATACATGAGTAAATATTTTTTGCATACATGAGTAAATATTTTTTGCATACAGAAGTAAATATTTTTGCATACATGACTAAATATTTTTGCATACGTAAGTAAATATTTTTGCATACATGCATAATTATCGTATTTCTTAATATTTATATAACATTTGTGCAACAAAATGTGTGTGTAACAATAAAAACGCATGTGTAAATTTTGTTTATATCTTATGGCTCTCAAACATCTGAAGTTTATCATTTGTGGCTCTTACATTAAACAAGTGTGGCCACACCTACAGTAGATCAAGATTTTATCATCAGTTTCTCGTACAATGAATTTTCTAATCACCCCCCTTCTCACATAACCTGGAATATTTCCTACACCACAAGGAAAGATGAAGAAAAAAATTGGTAATCATAATAATCATTATACATTCTCTAATATCTGCATATTTGCACGGTGCATTTGTCAATCACGAGTCTATTATGTGTGGAAATATCACTTCTATGAAAGCTTAAACAAAGCGGAATAATCTGGGGAAATACAGGGGATATTAACATTACGATGTGCTTGGTGCCAATGTCTAGACTTTTATGATTGAGCATGATCTGACCCATTATATATATTTCTAGTCACACGTTTAAGTTATCACTGTCTTTTTGAAGTGTCATCTATCTACCTGACCACAACAATTGGCCCGTCATTTCGTGCAATTGATACTAAAACAACTATTCCAAATGGCGAGTTGAAATTTTCACAACTGATAATATTTAAGTGTACTTGACTCTTGCCATTGCTTTGGTAAAGAGAAAGGGCTATAAAATGCCAATGTTTTGTATTATTTTGGGATCAGAGCAGATAATTAGCCGGACTACATTCGATCTTTTAAGCAACTGGACCTACATGAAATCGTTTGAACACTCACTGCAAATGCCAGAATTGACACACCGATCTATCATTTAAAACGTAGAAATGACACCTGCACCTGAAGTACAACACAAAACGGATATGTTTGGGACACACTCAAGGACAAAGTAGAAAGCAAAACTCCATAATCATTTGCTTGTATGGGTGAGATATCTGCATTTCACAGGGAATTCAAATCATTGGAATCTCACACAACATGAAGGTTCGTCTATAGCGGAAACAGCCTTCTGCGTCCATGGACCATCCAGCGTTTTTATCTAGCAATAAGCAATCTCCAGATTGATCAGGTTCACCTGGTTCCCAATCTGTGTAGTTCATGATTTGATGACTATGACCAAACACCCATTCGCCTTCCTTTTGACGATCAGTAGCTCCTAACAACACATAACTATATTGATGAGTGTTAGTCGTGTTGAGAAATAGTTTGACAAAATTGTGCTCGCTTGCGTCATTAATTTCAGCCAAATATCCACCGTGTAGATCACATTCAGTCTGGGCTGAGTCATAGCTGTCCGCTATTTGCTTGGAAAGGAGGTAATGTCTTCCCCTATAGTCTCCAGATATATAGAACTTGTCTAATACCAAGGCCATATAAGTGTCCTTGAACTTCTCTAATACCTGTAATCTGTGTTTCACATCATTTGCTGTTTTGTTTAGAGTTGTGTCAGCGTGAGCAAGATCTCTTACCATAACCGTCAAGTTGACCAACAGGTTAGACATACTGTCCATCTGCCTTTGTTGGAGCTTAACGACATGAATAAACTGATCCACATTCGGTGTGTAGGTCTTCACTTCTGTGGTGTTTTGTAGCTCCACACAATGTCCGAAACTGTCCAAACCAAAAGCAGAACAGCGATAGATCCCGCCTTCTCCAGCTCCCGGGAATCTCCACATCAAACTGAGGTATGAGACTCCTGTAGTATCGATATGTCCCGAGACGGAAGCATTCATGGGATTGGCTAAATTCACATGGTCTAGAGAATAGGCGTTGACGGAAGCCAGTTCTTCAAACGCTAGTGCTGAACTATTGGTTTTTTGGCTTCCACTTCTGGATATGATAAGGGTGAGCAGATTAGACATTGTGTTGACATTTTGGTAGGAGAAGGTACAGTTAACATCCAGGGACTTGGTAATGTCCTCTTCAATACTGTCCGGGGTGGCGTTCACATCTACTGCACCATCTGTTAAATATAATAGAAAGCTGATTGGTTGGTTGGCTGATAGATCGGTTAGTGATTTATTTTCTGGTTGATGAAATGATTGTGTTTAGGTTTTTATGTTAGCATTTTCGCTGTTCTTAGCATTTACACCTCATTTTTCTTGTTTTTGTTTCTGCGTGTTTTTGTGGTAGGTTTTTATTTTTATTTTTTTTTTTTAGAAATTTGCCCGACCAGCGGCCTTGTTCGGCCTGCTCTTCTCGACTTTCAACTGCCAAGGTATCTTAGACGCAACGTGCACACTGGCTCTCCGATTTTTTAGATTTTGTCCGAGAAGACTAGGTGCTCGATCCTACCTACCTTAAGATCAAGGACAGGAATTTTACCTCCCTCCAAACCCAAAAAGTTCAAATAAGCCAGCACCTACCGGGGATCGAACCCGGTACCTTCGGCGTGAGATGCGAGCACCTTGTCTCTAGACCAACGAGTCAGCTGTTTGGTTTTTAAAGCAGTCACTCAGCGGCTGGGTGGGACCCAATCATGGTGTGTGACACAGCCTTAAGATTCAAGAAAATGGGCGTGATATCATATCGATATCAACAAATTACACTCTCTCACTGAATGATGAAGCAGATGATTGTTTATTTGGTAAGTGGATTGACTTGGTGACACAGTTTTACTTATTATTATTTACTACATTTCCTGTGGTTTCAAAAGGAATAATTTCTGTAGATTTTACCCATGTCAGCATGACCTTTCAGGATCTAATGTAACAAATGATTTTTCCCCATGTTTTCTACAAAAGTTCCTCTTGTGAACATGGACATATGTTTTGCAAGAACAATGCCTGAGAGATCGAGAGAAATTGTGAAGAGAATTGGCTTTAGTGTGAATCAATCTGGAGGTGTTTGAAGGTAACTGATTGTCCTGCCTTACGACCCAGTGGCCTAGCGTGGTTGGGGGGGGGGGGGGGTGGTGCTGTTGCCCCGGTGGAAAATTCTTCGGGGCTCAAAATTTCAAAGGAAAAAGAAAGTGTCAGAAATAGTAAATAAAAAATTGCTCCCCCGCCCCCACCTCGTTCCTCATACAGAAAATCTGCCGGTTTTCGAAAAGTTTTTCAACGTAACGAGTCAAATAAACGTTGCCAAGTGTTAACCGCCCACGGGTCAGCGGGCGCAATACTTGCCTTGCCCGGGGAGCTGGCAACCCACGTTACGCCACTGGTACGACCATCTATGTTTACATACAGCTTGCTTCAGTATTGAAATATTACTGAGCGTATCATGATTAAATCAGACATCGATGTGAAATTTCAGGAAATGTTAAGATGAAGGTTAATTACAAAATTTACAGTTCTTCATAATTTTGGTCAATGATTAGCCGGGGAAAGTGTGCTACCAGTGATCTAGAGGCAAGATGCCGAAAGCACCGTGTTCGAATCCCGATCGGTGCAGGCATGTTGGAATTTTTTGAGATCTTTATAATATTTACCTGTCTCTGGTCTTATGAGAGATTAGATCGAGCACCTAGTCTTCTCGGATAAGGACTAAAAGGCAAAATAAATTTTTTTTTTATCCCTAACAATCCCTCCCTCTCAAAGCTCACCCTCCCCCCCCCCCACCCCACACACACAAAAAAACAACTCCCCGACTGGCACTGCACTGTGGTGACGACGTGACTGCTCCAGTTGTAACTGGGCTACAATAACACTAAGGCAAATTTCACAAAAGAGATTAAAGAAGTAGGCAAAATACAAATACAGAAATAGGAAATACTTTGACGCGTGTTGATCGATTGTATACAGGTCTTTACACTGAATTTTTTAAAAATCTAAAAAAGACACATATATATACACACATAGACACACACACCACAAGACAGGGCGTCATAATTTTTACTTTCAGGAATAAAACATCTAGGACGTGAATGCATCACTAGACCATAGTTAAAATTCTTCTGCAAAGCACAGAGTCAGATGTAATTGCTCATGCCATAGCCATATTCTGTATCAAACTTATCCACTACTAAATCTCATATGTTGCATAAATTAAAAACAAACATTTGATATATCGCGGTCTAAGTTCTTGTTTGTTACAACTCCACTTTTTGCACATCTGAGAAATTCGGCGTTAAACCTTTCCGACTTAAGTATTATGATAAGGAGTTAGAATAAATCATAATTATGAAACAGCCTGATAAGTGCCACAACGTATTTTAAACAAGTACCAAAGTGCGCAATTCTTATACCTCTTCTACACACTAAAAGAAAATGGAGATAGGAGAAACGAAGAACAAAGGTCTCGAAATTCCTCAATTAAGTCAGGACTGTCATTTTAGTGTTTAGGTTTTTATTTTAGGAGGTTTCGCTGCATTTGGCACTTACAACTCATTTTTCTTGTTTTTATTTGTCTTGTTTTTGTTTCTGTGTGTTTTCTGTGGCAGGGGTGAGTTTTTCTTGTTTTTATTTTTCTTGTTTTTGTTTCTGTGTGTTTTCTGTGGCAGGGCTAAGTTTTTCTTGTTTGTTTTTATTTGTCTTGTTTTTGTTTCTGTGTATTTTCTGTGGCAGGGGTAAGTTTTTCTTGTTTTTATTTTTCTTGTTTTTATTTCTGTGTGTTTTCTGTGGCAGGGGTGAGTTTTTCTTGTTTTTATTTTTCTTGTTTTTGTTTCTGTGTGTTTTCTGTGGCAGGGGTGAGTTTTTCTTGTTTTTATTTTTCTTGTTTTTGTTTCTGTGTGTTTTCTGTGGCAGGGGTGAGTTTTTCTTGTTTTTATTTTTCTTGTTTTTGTTTCTGTGTGTTTTCTGTGGCAGGGGTGAGTTTTTCTTGTTTTTGTTTCTGTGTGTTTTCTGTGGCAGGGGTGAGTTTTTCTTGTTTTTGTTTCTGTGTGTTTTCTGTGGCAGGGCTAAGTTTTTCTTGTTTTTGTTTCTGTGTATTTTCTGTGGCAGGGGTGAGTTTTTCTTGTTTGTTTTTATGTTTCTTGTTTTTGTTTCTGTGTATTTTCTGTGGCAGGGGTGAGGTGTTTTTTGTTTGTTTTTGTTTCTGTGTGTTTTCTGTGGCAGGGGTGAGGTGTTTTTTGTTTGTTTTTGTTTCTGTGTATTTTCTGTGGCAGGGGTGAGGTGTTTTTTGTTTGTTTTGTTTTTTTTTTAGAATTTTGCCCGGGCAGTGGTCTTGTTCGGCCTGCTCTTCTCGACTTTTAACTGCCGAGATATCCTTATAATTTAACGTGCGGAACGTACACATGGGCCCTACGAGTTTTTCGTCCTTACCCGAGAAGACTAGGTGCTTGATCCTACCTACCATATGATAAGGGACAGGAATGTTTTGCCCCCCCCCCCCCCCAAAATCGAACATGCCTGCACCGACCGGGGATCGAACCCAGTACCTTCGGCATGAGAGGAGAGCACTTTGCCTTGAGACCAACTGTCCCCCGCTGCTTTTAGTGTTATGTTGCGAGTATTTAAGAAATTATCTAGGAATCTTACCTGCAGAATTGAATGCCATGGCCAAGACACAGACTACAGCAATCAACATCAACTTTGCCATAGTGTCTAGTGGTCTTAAGTCTGAGATGGCAAGGAGAGCAACAAGAACTGTGTACTGTGAGCAAGTGAGTATCAGAATGGGCGTCTAGTCGGCTTGCAGGGCGATCTGAACTGACAGTGCAAAAATCCTGCACTTTATCTGAATGTCGCTGCAGTTTCTGTTAAAGTGGGTATATCCTTGTGTGCTCATGAATGTGCGCCCATGTGTGTGTGTTATATCCACTTAACCTTGTTTATAGTGCGGAAAACGTCTAGAAATGTTATTTATGAAACTCTCAGTTCGTCATATATGCGTGTGTGTGTATGTGTCTATGTAGAGTGTGTGTCATGTCAATGTAACTTCGACTTTATATTAGTCGAGAAAAGCTTTTAGCTGATTAAACCCTCACTCTGCCGCGCCCATGCGTGTGTCTGTGTGTGTTTATGTGTATGCATGTTATGTCATTGTGACCATGTATGTACCTGAGTAAAATATCTAGCTTATCAAATTCTGGCTACAGTAACTGTTAAAATGGCTATATGCTTGTGTATTGTATATATATGTGCTTGTGCATCTGGATGTGTGTGCATGCGTGTGTGTTATAACATCTAAAGCTGAAATAAAAACAACAACCAAAATCTGACTCTCGGTGTAGCATCAGCTAAAAGTGTGCTTGCATAAATGTGTGTGTGTGTTTGTGTGTGCGAGTGTTTGCGCCCGCGCCATTATCACAGATCGTCCTCCAGCCACATTAACACTGAGGTGACCACTGCACAATATAAATACAGGGTTGCCAGATTGAAATTTTAAGTTTAAACCAAACAATGCTAGAACCGCCCCCCCCCCTCCCCCCAATATTTTTTCTTCCGTATAGTTTTCATATCAACATCACACGAAAAGCTCTAGAATCAGGTTGCTCTCCACTAGAATGAGTGGAATATTTGGCTTAAACCTTGTCAGTTGTGAATATTTTTCCAAGCATTTCCGGAGATGAAATGAAAGTCTTTGCAAGGTTTATTTGAACGCCATAGATCTAGTTCAGTCCCGATTCTCACAATGGCATCAAGAAGATTCAGCTGCATTCTATTTCTGGTCTTAGTTTTAATGGCGGACACAAAAAAAAAAAAAAAAACCTCTTTAGAAACTTCAGCATTGCTGACTGGGATTATTAGGCAAAGACAAAGGTGGCCGGCTCTTTGAATTCTTCATGCCGAAGTATATCAACCCCAAACTACAACGTGTGTAGGGAGTCCTAAGGCGGGTGGCAGTCTTTCAAAAAAAAAACAACCGTAGCAGTTAAAAATATAATATGAAGCATAATAATATGTCGCGCGGCCAGGTGAAATGAGTCACTTGTAAAAATTTGAAGATATTGCGATATTGGTATCAATGGAGAGTTAAAAATTGTACTTTATCCCAGTGAAAAAAAATATGTAGCTACACCTGTGTGCTGAGATATTTCCCTTAAAAGCCAACCTTCGTGTCTAGCTAGCAATGGCAGAACTGAGAGAAAATGGCCTTTTAAGATCGGTGATTTTCAGCTGAACAGTTTCCATAGCAACCGAACGTCAGTCGCTTAAATTCCTATACAGACACACTTAAAAACCTATGAAAATTCACTATCTATCAACATGCAAGCGAATTTTCACTCTTTCCGTTTAAAAATGACACGAAAGGCACATATGCATCGAATGTGATAGCACAGAATGAGGAAAGCAGCGGACCAGTAGTTCTATAGTCCATCCAACATTATACGGTTTTACAATTTCTTTGATATTTCCGGCTTGCCTTGATCAATTACGATCAAATTTTGAATGGCCTCCTTTTTTAATTTGTCTTATTAGGAAATTATTTTTTGACATATATAGAGATAGAATTAAACTTTTTTTCTTCATAAAATTATATATATAATATAATTATATCAAAAAAACCTGCCCGATGTCACGAGCCGACAAGGGTTAAAACATGTTGTGAGTTCATGAATGGGAAAATGATCATCTTACTCACAAGCACAGAGTAAATTTATCTAGCCTTATCCAGTGTCCATGTACTTCTATCTCAATCCACATGAAACATTACACAGTGTGAGCTCAGGCACTTGTAGTTAAGTGGAAAATGGCAGACGCAGCGGCGGGACCCCACTTAACTACAAGTAGGTTGAGCCTACAGGAGATCTCCCAACTAGTACAAGCAGGATGTGAGCAGATTTGGTTAAAAAAAAAAGACATATTTGTGTCGCATACCCCCCCCCCTCATCCCCCCCCCTCATCCCCCCCCCCCCCTCCTGCCGAGTTAGTGCTGAAAGGAGAATAAAATTGCTACTTTCAGACTTGCCACTTCTAAGTTTGCAAGACATCAGAACGTAAACATTTTCGACATGGCTGAAGAAAACTTGGGGACAATTTTCATGCTGAATCTAAGCAGTCTGGTCAGTCCAACCTAGTAATTCAATGCCATAATCAAAAAGTTAGCTTGATATTTTGGGCACTAGAATTGCTAAAACAAGAAGACGATAGTCCTTCTGTCATTTTAATGGCAGATCAATTACAATCAGATAAGTTGAGAATCTGTGGGATGGTCTATCAGAACTTCTTACAATAAACAGAAAATTAATTAAACCGGCAGGTTTATGACTACTGGATATTAGAATTTGAATGTGTCACTGTGACATCTGAATAATCTGAAACACTAGACTACACTTTTCTTTGGAAGTGCATGGGTAGGGAAGATATTCGCTCCCCATGCACTTTGCATAGGTAGGAAAGATAGTGTACTAGATCATCACTAAACGTGTGGAATTATTATTTTTCTAAATTTAGTTCATATGATTTGAATCGCGATATTCGAATCAGTGGTCGGCGAGTCAGTGGCGGCAGGAACGAATCACCACTATAGTCAGTCAACGACAGAAGCTTATATGAATCAAAATCATTCGAGTCAGTAAAGTTAAGAGGCAGACGAACGGCCTAGACCGAGCTCAATGCAAAACGCAGTGACAAAGGCTCGCTGCTCCATCGTCCACTCCGACCAGGGAAGGTCAAGATGGAAGCCGCCAAAACAAATCTGCGTGGACAATACTGCAATGGCAAGAAGCAAATATTAGCTTGAAATAGTTTCGAAATTTTTGTTTCTCTTCTCCGCATGTAATTTGTGGAGAATGAAATGAAATGTGGAGAGTTTGGTCGTCGAACAGCTGCGTTGTCGAAGTTTCATCACTCCAGCCAGCAACCCTAAGGTAATCCTCTGCGTAGGATGTTTGCACAGAGCAATGGCATCGTTCCCTCGTAGATCCGCTGTTTACAGCATTGGCCAACGTCTGTTTGATGGAGGGAACTCATCCCTACGGTAATCCTACCTACTATACGGGGATATCTTACATAAATCTACGTCAAATTGACGTAGGGGTGCTGGCTGGGAAATTCCCTGGAATGCTTGACTTATAAGTGCCTCAACAAATTAAATCACAATGTATTCTTTGTGTAAGTGTGCTTCACTGTGTTTTCCTAAGTAGGCAGGAAACAGCTAGTTCCCCTTGCTCCTCTCCCAATTAATCCACTCTGGACTTTTCACAGGCGCCGTGCTCATTTACAATAATAATTACATTCTGGTTCCATGGGCTTAAAATTAAAGCCTATCAAATTCCTGGTCTCCTCATACATAAACATTACATGCACAAAGACATAGACTAGTGAATTGAAGAAGCATAAAAACAACAGAAAATCTATGGGGTCGCCTTTCTTCTTATAGCTTTTTCTTACATCTTACTAAGCTTATAATGAAGCTGGAGGGTGAACATGACGTCAGCATCTAAAATATCCTGATCATGTGACCAAAAAATACGAAACTTTGTGTGCTACCTCAATCTTTGACGGTTAATCACGTGGTCACATCTATTTTGGGGCAAAATTTATCCTTTCATATTATTTACTGACAAATTGTTTGAACCACAGAAGAGAGACGCATATTTTTTGAGGAAAAAATTGAAAACTGTGCTCGGAAATTTCGTTCTCTGCCTCTGTTTACACATTGCTGGTACAGAATCAACTATATCACATCTGTATATTCTGCAAAGTACTATGATGTAACAATAACTTCTAATTAGTCTTTGCATCAGATCTAATGGCCGTTATTAATACCACCTAGATGTAGATATACAGGTGGGCTTAATACAAAGAGTTAGCAAGATTTGTCTTCCTTGGGTCGGCTAGTATAAATAAATCTATCGAGACTACAAGAGATTTTCAGAGGAAGAAAATCGTGTCAAATAACTATTCCGTATGTGTGTGTGTGTGTGTGTGTGTGAGAGAGAGAGAGAGAGAAAGAGAAAGAGAGAGAGAGAGAAAGAGAAAGAGAAAGAGAGAGAGAAAGAGAAAGAGAAAGAGTGTGAGAGAGAGAGAGAGAGAGAGAGAAAGAGAAAGAGAGAGAGAAAGAGAGAGAGAGAGGGAGATTATTGGCTTCAGTTTTATTTCAGTCAGACTGAACTTTGAAAAAACGTGACCTACATGTATGTTTGTTTGTTTGTTTCAATTTTTGAGGGACATAAGCATTCTTAGTTATATGGCTGGTTGACTTCGCAGAGCATGAGTATTTATAGTTTTATTTTTTCATTTCTTTGTCTCCTCATTGTCACAGCAAGTCTTCCAAATAAATCACTAAAACTTTCAGTTTTACCTGTTTTTGACCTCCTGCCCCATGAAAAAAAAACCAAAAAACATGCACTTTTTTCACACGCTTGGCCATTACAGTTTTACCTCGGGCCTGCTCGATAACGGCCATTTTGTGCCTTTCGCGGTCTGTTTTTTGTTTTTTTCCTTGTTTTTTGGTACTTTATTTATGTTTGATATTCAGAGTTTAATCAATCTAAATTTCACAAATAGAACTAAACAGTTCCGTATGAACTTTATTCCATTGATAAAATTCTCAAAAATGTTGTGTAGATCTGGAAAGAGTTTTGTAAATATGTACACACGTTTTGAAATCAAGTTGTAGATCGTTGTGCAGTAGTATTATATTCATATGTTTACGATACCGTGCTAACCATTTCATACTGACATACTTCCCAAATTTTCTTGTTGAGGTAAATAGGCACTGGGGCGGGCATGGTGATGATAGATGTTAGCTCATAATCAGCAGAATTTGTTTAGGACTGTTTTCTTTGAAACTGAATGATGCCTCTTTTGATCTCAGAGGTTTGAGGATGAGAAAAGATTAAGTTTTGTTAATGTGTGTGGATGGAAACATGATGAATTGATCTTATGTTAGTCCTGTTTCTGATTTTAGTTCAGCGCCTTAGAGCACATCATTTTTTTGTGGATTTGAGCGACATGCATGCTAATTATCACTTCCTTATTTACTTACTTGCTCGCCAATAAGACATATTTTAAAATCACAGTGCACGAATTCACTCAACTAAATTTGAGTTACGAAAATCTGTCTCTTCTGAACCCTACGCATGTTTATTAGTCTAAACAATATAATATTGTATAATTTGATTGTGCGTGTTATACAACAGCAGTCTCTATAAATTAATGATCAGCGAGACACTCATAACCTTCATGTGAACAGTTAATTAAGCTGCCAGTTTCTGACTTAATGACAGATTTCAATCTGGTACACGCTGGAATGAATTTTGTCAATGACAGAAACCAGCAAGTTAAAGGTGTGAAGAGTTACACGGGTGACAAGGGAAATAATCGTGAAAATTGCATTAGATTTAAAAATTACCTGTATTACTTCCCTTGACTGCATGCGGCATTCCCATCGCGGTCCTCAGACTTGGTGCATTCAAAAAGACTCTACTTGATGATGTCATTAGGTATAATATACATTAATCTCTTCGATCCATCATATGTCCTTTGAATGACTTCGATCTGTTGAAAACCTTCCCCATATCCTCTCAGCTTCTCCACAGTGCTTTGGTAAGGACAGTTTTTGTCCACATAATCAGCAAACAATAAAATTTTGTCACTATAAAAACCTTTTCATACATAATGTCGAGTATATTGTATTGATTGTTGTAATTTTGTAATCTTGAAGCCACATAGCAATGATCATTTACGATAACGAAACAAGACTTGTCAATAACAAGAACATTTATTTCACACACAATTTATTGTAATGATGTTGTAATATATGACCTTTATTCACAGATTGGTACAAAATGGATATTATTGTTGTCCACCTCACAGCAGAGTAGATATCATTTCTTACCTCAGACCAGGACATTTTGGGGGGGGGGGGGTGAGGGTGAGGAAGGAGGAGTAGGGAATGCTCTTTTCGATTTCCAACTGTCAAGGTATCTTTAACGTGCGCAACGTGCATACGGGCCCTCCGACCTTTTTGTCCGTATCCGAGAAGACTAGGTGCTCAGTCCTATCTCCCATAGGATCAGGGACAGGACAACCATCTGCTTCATCATTCAGTGAGAGAGTATAATCTCTTGATTTCGGTATGATATCACGCCAATTTTCTTGAATCTTAAGGCTGTGTCACATACCATGATTGGGTCCCAGTCAGCCAGCCCATGAGTGACTGCATTAAAAACCAAACAGCCGACTCGTTGTTATAGAGGCAAGGTTCTCGCCTCTCACGCTGAAGGCAACAGGTTCGATTCCCGATCGGTGCAGGCATATTGGAACTTTTTTTATCCAGCACCTAGTCTTCTCGGAAAAGGAAGAAAAATTCGGGGGGCCAGTGTGCACGTTACGTTAAAGATACCTTTTCAGTTGAAAGACGAGAAGAGCAGGCCGACAAGACCGCTGCCCGGGCAAAATTCTGAAAAGAACAACAACAACAACAAAAAACAAAGTGATCCCTACCACAAAAACATGCAGAAACAAGAAGAAGAAAAATAAAAATAAGAAAAGTGTGATGTAAATGCAAAGAACAGCGAAACGTCCTAACATAAAGAAATAAACACAATCATTTCATCAACCAGAAAACATATCACTAACCGATCTATCAGCCACTTTACCGATCAGCTTTCTATTACATTTAACAGATGGTGCAGTAGAAGTCAACGCCATGCCCGACAGTATTGAAGAGGACATTACCAAGTCCCTGGATGTTAACTGTACCTTCTCCTACCAAAATACCAACACAATGTCTAATCTGCTCACCCTTATCATATCCAGAAGTGGAAGCCAAAAAACCAACAGTTCAGCACCAGTGTTTGAAGAACTGGCTTCCGTCAACGCCTATGCTCCAGACCATGTGAATTTAGCCAATCCCATGAACGCTTCAGTCTCGGGACATATCGATACTACAGGAGTCTCATACCTCAGTCTGATGTGGAGATACCCGGGAGCTGGAGAAGGCGGGATCTATCGCTGTTCTGCTTTTGTTTTGGACAGTTTCGGACATTGTGTGGAGCTACAGAACACCACAGAAGTGACCACCTACACACCGAATGTGGATCAGTTTATTCATGTCGTTAAGCTCCAACAAAGGCAGATGGACAGTATGTCTAACCTGTTGGCCAACTTGATGGTTATGGTAAGAGAGCTTGCTCACGCTGACACAACTCTAAACAAAACAGCAAATGATGTGAAACACAGATTACAGGTATTAGAGAAGTTCAAGGACACTTATCTGGCCTTGGCATTATACAAGTTCTATATATCTGGAGACTATAGGGGAAGACATTACCTCCTTTCCAAGCAAATAGCGGACAGCTATGACTCAGCCCAGACTGAATGTGGTCTACACGGTGGATATTTGGCTGAAATTAATGACGCAAGCGAGCACAATTTTGTCAAACTATTTCTCAACACGACTAACACTCATCAATATAGTTATGTGTTGTTAGGAGCTACTGATCGTCAAAAGGAAGGCGAATGGGTGTTTGGTCATAGTCATCAAATCATGAACTACACAGATTGGGAACCAGGTGAACCTGATCAATCTGGAGATTGCTTATGGCTAGATAAAAACGCTGGATGGTCCATGAACGCAGAAGGCTGTTTCCGCTATAGACGAACCTTCATGTTGTGTGAGATTCCACTGATTTGAATTCCCTGTGAAATGCAGATATCTCACCCATACAAGCAAATGATTATGGAGTTTTGCTTTCTACTTTGTCCTTGAGTGTGTCCTAAACATATCCGTTTTGTGTTGTACTTCAGGTGCAGGTGTCATTTCTACGTTTTAAATGATAGATCGGTGTGTCAATTCTGGCATTTGCAGTGAGTGTTCAAACGATTTCATGTAGGTCCAGTTGCTTAAAAGATCGAATGTAGTCCGGCTAATTATCTGCTCTGATCCCAAAATAATACAAAACATTGGCATTTTATAGCCCTTTCTCTTTACCAAAGCAATGGCAAGAGTCAAGTACACTTAAATATTATCAGTTGTGAAAATTTCAACTCGCCATTTGGAATAGTTGTTTTAGTATCAATTGCACGAAATGACGGGCCAATTGTTGTGGTCAGGTAGATAGATGACACTTCAAAAAGACAGTGATAACTTAAACGTGTGACTAGAAATATATATAATGGGTCAGATCATGCTCAATCATAAAAGTCTAGACATTGGCACCAAGCACATCGTAATGTTAATATCCCCTGTATTTCCCCAGATTATTCCGCTTTGTTTAAGCTTTCATAGAAGTGATATTTCCACACATAATAGACTTGTGATTGACAAATGCACCGTGCAAATATGCAGATATTAGAGAATGTATAATGATTATTATGATTACCAATTTTTTTCTTCATCTTTCCTTGTGGTGTAGGAAATATTCCAGGTTATGTGAGAAGGGGAGTGATTAGAAAATTCATTGTACGAGAAACTGATGATAAAATCTTGATCTATTGTAGGTGTGGCCACACTTGCTTAATGTAAGAGCCACAAATGATAAACTTCAGATGTTTGAGAGCCATAAGATATAAACAAAATTTACACTTGCGTTTTTATTGTTACATACACATTTTGTTGCACAAATGTTATATAAATATTAAGAAATACGATAATTATGCATGTATGCAAAAATATTTACTTACGTATGCAAAAATATTTACTCATGTATGCAAAAATATTTACTTATGTATGCAAAAAATATTTACTCATGTATGCAAAAATATATAATCATGTATGCAGTTTTTTAAACTGTTAATTTGTGTTAATTTCAGTAATCACAAAATGCACATAGACACCAAATGTTTTCAAAATCTTGACTGATGATTATTTTAATTGTACTGAACGCATTAAATGCTGTAATGAACTACTGGAACATGTAAGAAAAACGTGCGAATTTGCATTTCAGTAACAAAATTAGATTGCAAAAAAAATAAAGAGAAGTAAAGGACACAGAGGACAGAATAGAAAGACTGTTCTTTCATGACTTATGGCTTCTCATGTGACTGATAAGTCCTATTTTTGCCCTGAAGACCCTTCCGCATAAGTGACAAGAGTGCTCCGTTGGTTCAGTACCACTGGGCCTTTTCTTGCGCCGTTCTCTTTTTTTGATAGCCTGCTGGACTCTGTCAGCTTCCCATGCTTTGCTGCCTCTGGTAAGGGCCGCCCTCCAATTTGCTCGATCAAGCGAGAGCTTTTCCCACTCACTCACATCAATGGCAAAGGCCTTCAGTGATTGCTTGAGAGTGTCTTTGTAACGTCTCTTTGGGGCCCCAACATTCCTCGTTCCATTGGAGAGCTCAGAGAAGAAGATTTGCTTAGGGAGTCTGGAGGCGGGCATTCTGACAACATGTCCTGCCCAACGTAGCTGAATTTTTTTCAGGTGGCAGAAGATGCTCAATTCCTTGGCACGATTGAGGACCTCAGTGTCTGGAATTTTATCCTGCCATTTGATCCTTAGGATCTTTCTAAGGCAGGCCAGATGAAAGTGATTTAGTTTTCTGGCATGCGATTGGTACACTGTCCAGGTTTCAGCCCCATAGAGTAGGGTGGGAAGGACCACAGCATTGTGCACTTTCAGCTTAGTGTCTGTGCGAATGCCGGCAACATCCCACACTCTCTTTCGAAGCCTGCCAAATGCAGAGCTGGCTTTGCTGATTCTTGAGGGAATTTCAGTATCAACACGAGCCGTGGAAGACAGTGTACTGCCAAGATAGGTGAAGTTCTCCGACACAAGTACCGAACTGATGGCAGTCTATTCAACCTCAGGAGACTTCAGGCAAAAACCAAAACCAAAAGTACTCAAGTCTGTGACCTACTATTTGCTGATGATTGTGCACTTCTGGCACACGATGAGGATAGCATGCAAAACTGTGTTGATAAGTTCTCTAGTGCCTGTGACAACTTTGGCCTCACAATAAGCACAAAGAAGACGGAAGTGCTCCATCAGCCTACTCCAGACGACAAGTATCCTGTGACCCCAAATATCAAAGTCCACGACAGTCTTCTAAAGGTGTCGGAGAACTTCACCTTCTCTTTATTGTCCATGTGTTGAAATTCTCAACAATTTCTGTTCTTTATTCCTCTGGTGTTGTTAAGGTCATCATCATACCTGATGGACGAACTATTATTATTAATTATTATAACATCATTACAATAAATTGTTTGTGAAATAAATATTCTTGTTAGTGATAATTCTTGTTTCGTTATCGTAAATGATCATTGGTATGTGGCTTCAAGATTAGAAAATTACCACAATCAATACAATATACTTGTCA
The DNA here is from genome assembly GCA_963931925.1 of Onchidella celtica. NCBI lineage: Eukaryota > Metazoa > Mollusca > Gastropoda > Systellommatophora > Onchidiidae > Onchidella > Onchidella celtica. The sequence goes on from OZ007577.1 coordinate 33,867,564, forward strand.
TCATGTATAAAAAGGTTTTAAAGTGACAAAATATTATTGCCTGCTGATTATGTGGACAAAAACTATCCATACCAAAGCACTCTGGAGAAGCTGAGAGGGAAGGCTTTCAAAAGATCGAAGTCATTCAAAGGTCATATGATGGATCAAAGAGAATAATGTATATCATATCTAATAACATCACCAAGTAGAGTCTCTTAGAGTGCATCAAGTCTCCGAACCTCGATGGGAATGCCGCATGCAGTCAAGGAAAGTAATACAAGTAATTTTCAGATCTAATGCAATTTTCACGATTATTTCCCTTGTCATCCAGGTAATTCTTCACACCTTTGGGGGCTTTGGCTTGCTAGTTTCTGACATTGACAAAATTCATTCCAGCATGTACCAGATTACAACCTCTCATTAAGTCAGAAATTGGCAGCTTAATTAACCTCTCACATAAAGGTTATGAGTGTCTCGCTGATCATTAATTTATAGAGACTTCTGTTGTACAACAAGCAGAATCAAAATATACAATATTAAATTATTTAGTCTAATAAAAATGCGTAGGGTTCAGAAGGGACAGATTTTCGTAACTCAAATTTAGGAGTGTGAATTCGTGTATTGTGATTTTAAAAAAAGACGGCATCAACCCAAACACACACATAATTACATTATCAGCACTTTCAGACAAGGGAAACAACTACAGGTGGAAACATTCATGCCATGTCCCATAACAATAAGCGAGCAAGCAAGTAAATAATTAAGTGATAATTAGCTTGCATATCGCTCAAGTCCACACAAAAAAAAAAAAAAGACGTGCTCTAAGGCGCTGAACTAAAATCAGAAACAGGACTAACGAAAGATCAATTCATCATGTTTCCACCCACATACATTAACAAAACTTAATCTACTCTCACCCTCAAACCTCTGAGACCAAAAGGGGCATCATTCAGTTTCAAAGAAAACAGCCCTAAACAAATTCAGCTGATTATCAGTTACCATCTACCATCACCATGCCCGCCCCAATGCCTATTTACCTCATCAAGAAAAGTTGGGAAGTATGTCAGTATGAAATGGTTAGCACGGTATCGTAAACAGATGAATATAACACTATTGCACAACGATCTACAACTTGATTTCAAAACGTGTCTACATATTTACAAACTCTTTCCAGATCTACAGAACATTCTGAGAATTTTACCAATGGAATAAAGTTTATGCGGAACTGTTTAATTCTATTTGTGAAATTTTAAATGGATTAAACTCTGAATATCAAACATAAATAAAGTACCAAAAAACTAGGAAAAAACAAAAAACAGACCGCGAAAAGCACAAAATGGCCGCTATCGAGTTTAGCCGGCACGAGGTAAAATTGTAGTGGCCAAGCGTGTGAAAAGAGTGCATGTTTTTTTTTAAAGGAGCGGTGGGTCAAAAACAGGTAAAACTGAGAGTTTTGGTGATTTATTAGGACGGCTTGCTGTGACAATGAGGAGACAAAGAAATAAAAAAATAAAACTATAAATACAATCATGCTCTACGCAGTCAGTCAGCCACATAACTGAGAATGCTTATGTCCGTCAAAAATTGAAACAAACAAACAAACATACAGGTCATGTTTTTCAAAGTTCAGTCTGACTGAAACAAAACCGAAGCCAATAATCTCTCTGTCTCTCTGTCTCTCTCTCTCTCTCTCTTTCTCTCTCTCTCTCTCTCTCTCTTTCTCTCTCTCTCTCTCTCTCTCTCTTTCTCTCTCTCTCGGTGTCTCCCTGTCTCTCTGTCTCTCTCTCTCACACGCACAAACACACACACACACACACAGAATAGTTATTTAACACGATTTTCTTCCTCTGAAAATCTCTTGTAGTCTCGATAGATTTATTTATACTAGCCGACCCGCGAAAGATAAATCTTGCTAATTCTTTCTACCATGCCCACCTGTATATCTACATTTAGGGGTCACATAAAATCACCTAGATTTGATACAAAGACCAGTTAGAAGTTATTGTTACATCACAGTTCTTTCCAGAATATACAGATGTGATTTAGTTGATTCTGTACCAGCAATATGTAAACAGAGGCACAGAACGAAATTTCTGAGCATAGTTTTCAATTTTTTATTCAATAAAAATGCGTCTATCTTTTGTGGTTCAAACAATTTGCCAGTAAATAATATGAAAGGGTAAATTTTGCCCAAAATAGATGTGACCACGTGATTAACCATCAAAAATTGAGGCAGCACACAAAGTTTCATAATTTTTGGTCACATGGTCATGATATTTTAGATGCTGACGTCATGTTCACCCTCCAGCTCCATTACAGTAAGATATAAGATTTATTTATATTGGGAGAAAGATGCTACAGTTTGAGACTCACCGCGTAACCTCTTTACTGGTGTGGCAGACGTTTTTCTCCGCAGCAGCAAGGAAGGGAGATTTTCCTATAACTTCGAGAGATTTTGCATCGTTCCCGACCAGGGGCGAAGCGTGGCCCTCTGCAGAGGGTAATCAGAATTCATTATTCTAAGCTAGTAAGATCCTTATATTAGGACGTCCCGCTACATCACATTCACATAGAAATGCATGCATGCGGCTAAAACAATGAAACGGTTGCTATGCATTGCAACATCTAAAGAGTGTTGTATTATAAACGTACACTACAAGGAGATAACTGAAACTGACTTACTATGTTCACTGCTTTTATTATATCAAATTAATCCTTCTTTTCTTTTTGCTTCAAGCTTCATAGAGTAATTAAAATTCCGTGAATCAATTAAGCTCTTTAGTTCAGAAACAATGCATGCCCTTTCACAAAGTCAACACAGACAAGACTTTCAATCTCCTGAAGACAACAAGTATGACACAGTGAGTATCAGTTACTGACTGGTGCTATCGTACATCCCTGCCGGGCGGACTATTCTCGTCAACAGGACAGGAATGCAGCAATTTACCAGCCAAACTAATCTGAAAATACCATTCGTTCATACTAACAGACTTATAAACGCACATTTTCATCCATTTTTAAAGATATAGATCTAATTTGAACGGCAAGTTTTCATTGTAATATTCATAGCCAGAGATTTTGTTATTCTACCATCTCACAAAGTTTCTCAAAAAGGACCCATTAACACCAAATGGCAGAAAGTGCTTAAGTGTCATCTCTGTGACACAACAATGTACAGCGATCTCGTGGAAGTGGCTATCAGCCTTTGCGCTACAGGTTCGATCGACCTATCAAGTGAATTGATCTTCTTGATACGTTCGACTGATTTTGATCACAGTTATATCTAGATCTAGACTATATTATTATGCTTTGATAGCTCTTGCTGTGCCTAGAGTAAATTATTCTTAGATTATTCTCAAATAAACAAAAAATCCACACAAATTCTTTCACTCTACTCCGTACCTTTCGATTAGCTTGAAAACGACCGCATGGTGAAAAACAGTATAGGTAAAATCAGGTCAAACTTTGATTATTATCCTATCCCCCCCCACCCCCATTATTCTGCTTTCTGCGGGGCCCGGGGCCGCTTCGACGAATACAGGCTAAGCGCAAGCTAGCTTAGGGGTGTAGTCAAATCTTCTTCGTCTTTGTTAATCACTGATTATGGACCAGTTCATAAGATGTAGATCCCTATAAAGATGCTTTTCGTTGAGGGGTGTTGGACTATAATAACAAACGCAAATAGCGAGGTAGAATAGAATGCTGAACTGACTAAATGGATTTGGAGTTGGGCTGATCTGAAAAGCGTAGTAATTCTAGAGTAATCACTGATTATTTGATTATGAGGAATCCTCGCCCCTGTTCCCGACAGCCTCACTTAATCAGTGCCGGATTTACCATTAGGCTAGGTAGGCTGAAGCCTATACTAGGGCCTCAAAATCTAGGGGACCTCGCTACCCCAGGCCAATCTGCATAATATTTTGTGACATGCGTAGCCTTTTCTTACATATGATGTTACATTGCACTGTAGTTTCTGAACAAATCTTTTGTAATTTCCCAAGTTGATGTCCTTTCGAGAAGGAGCTCCGAAGTGCGGAATTGTAAACACCTGTCATCATCATCATTGTCGTCACTCAAATTATTTAAAACATTTCCATCTTCCTCTTGGCCTGAAAGTGGGGGATGGGGAGGGGCCTCACAGCTAGAATAGCCCAGGGCCTCTTTTCATCCACATCCAGCCCTGCACTTAATTAATTAGTTCTATTCAATATTTTGACACGTCCGACAGAGTTGTCCAGAACGTATTGAGGCAAGGCGACCTTTTACTCGAAAAGTTCTCTTCGGTGGTAAATCTATTAACTTGGCATCTCGACGTCATATGTGCTGAAAACCTTTCTACCTGTCATATACATATTTTTTTTTCATGACTAGATGAGGTACCCGGGCATTCCCAGGGCCCAGGGATAAACCTGTGTTCCCACCCTTCTCTCCCCCCACCCCCACCCCCCTCTGATCTAGACAATTTCCCATAATCTGTAGTCGCGCTTCAGAACGTAACTATGTGAATATGCCTGAGCTGTGTTCATGAACTGAGGTGCATGTAGTGTAAGGACAGTGAAAGTTTAGACGATCTTCTCTAGCAAGGTCAATTTACGTAACTCCATGAAGAACGTAAATGAAGATTATAAAGTGTTATTAAACGGTGGTCTAGAGGCAAAGTGTTCGCCTCTCATGCCAAAGGTACCGGGTTCGATTCCCGGTCGATGCTGGCATGTTGGAATTTTTGGGGATTATTCTCACATTGTCCTGACCCTGATCCAATGGTAGGAAGGCTCGAGTATCTAGCCTTCTCGGAAAAGGATGAAAAACTCAGATGGCCCGTGTCCACGTTCCGCGTTGGGTACGTTAAAGATACTATAGCAGTTGGAGATCGAGAAGAGCAGGCAGAACTAGGCCGCTGCCCGAGCCAAAACAAAAAAAAAGTTAAAATGTATCCCTACCCCCCCCCCCCCCCCCAAAAAAAACACCGAGCTGCGCTGCACTCCAGTCGGCTCAGTTGTAACTGGCTGCAATGGCACTAAGACAAATTTCCCAAGTATGATCCAAGAAATATACAAATATTGATACAAATGAATACAAAATGAGGGAGAAGTTCCATTTGAGTGACGTGACAGCGATACTGCGAGGACGGGACCTCAGGAGCGTCCATGAGCAGGGACGGGGGGGGGGGGGGGAGGTTTGCAGTGTTTTGGGGGCGGGGGGCACTGCCTCCGGCAAGTTAGTCTTCTTGATGGATGTTTTCACAGTAAATGCTCAGCTCGGCTATCAACGCTCGGAACATGAAATGTGTGCCCGACTAAAGTTGTGTAACGCATAATTATGGTAAGTCCTTCCCAAATACGTTATCAAAAAGCGTTCCAGTGAGATGAATTTCGTAACTTCTCAAGTAATCTCAACTGACGTGCGCAACTGATAATTTTATGCTTGTCATGATCTTTCCCACTGTCACATGTCTGATTGGAGGGAAAGCAAAAACACAATACAGTCACGGGACAGGAAAAAGAGAGATATTTTACACCAGTGGTTCTCAATGTGGGCGGGAGGGGGACGGGGCGATTTTGATTTCTGGAAGAGAGGGTCGAAAATAATGAAACAGAGGCGAGAGAGGGAAAACAATGATAGAGGACGATCCGGGGGCAAATACGGATCACTCACTGACTTGTCCAACAGCACGGTTATATAGGTTTTATGAAGAGAAAAGGCCTTTGTTTTGGTTTTTTTCAAATTCCATTTGATAAAGAAGTTTTTCGATTTTATAATGAATAATCAACGATTACATACGGTTGTGAAACATGGCCGATCACAAAACAGCTCACGAATAAACTAAGAACTACCCAGAGGGCAATGGAAAGAAAAAATTAATGTTTAACATCAGACTGCAAGATAGAATCCCCCACGCCGACATAGGCAAACAGACAAAACTGAAAGGCGTAGTGGAATTCATGCTACAACAAAAGTGAAATTGGGCCGGACACAAGGGCAGGATGAATGACAATAGGTGGAGAACTCAGAAAACGCGTTCACTGAATGGCAGCCAAGAACAGGAAAAAGAACAAGAGGACGACCAGGAAGAAGATGGAAGGAGGACATTACAAAGAGAAGAGGTGGAACAACACGGATGAGGAAAACGACAGACAGAAAAGAATGGAAAGCGTTATCGGAGGGCTACAGCCTGCACTGGGTGGACAACGCATGGGTTAAAGCTGAATGAATAATCAACACGCACACTGTCATTAATAATGCTTTGAAAAAGTTAAAATCAAATTTGTGTATGGTGTGGGGAAAGGCGGGGGAAGAAGGGGGCGGGGGGGGGTCATGAAAGTGTTGAGCCAAAGGGGGCGATTGCCTGAATAGGTTGAAAACCACTGTTTTACATGGTCAGTTATATTGTGCAATTGGTTGCTTCAGCTTTAATGTGGATGGAGGACACCTTGTGATAATGGCGCGCGCGCGCACACACACTTTTAATTGATACAACACGGAGAGTTTGATAAAGTCAGCTTTTGTTTTTTTGTCAACTTTCGACTTTCGACTTTACACACACGCATACACACACACATCTAGATGCACACGCGCATATATAACACAAGCATATTCCAGATACTGTCGCCAGAATTTGATAATCTAGGTATTTTATCAGCTACAGACAAGGTGACGATAACATATGGCACACACACACACACACACACACACACACACACACACACACACACACACACACACACACACATACATACACGCGCAGCAGATTGAGGGTTTAATCAGCTAAAAGGTTTTCTCGACCAAAGACGAAGTTAGATTGACATAACACACAGTCACACTACATAGACACAAACACACACGCATATATGACGAACTGAGAGTTTGATAAGCTGCAATCGACGATCATGCTTTCTCCACTATAGACGAGGTCAAGTGGACATAACAGACACATGCTCTCTCTCACACACATACACACATACGCACTCAACCCAGTTTAACAGAAACTGCAGACATTTAGATAAACTACAGAATTTTTGCTTTGTCAGTTCAGATCGCCCTGCAAGCCGACTAGACGCCCAGTCTGATACTCACTTGCTCACAGTGCACAGTTCTTGTTGCTCTCCTTGCCATCTCAGACTTAAGACCACTAGACACTATGGCAAAGTTGATGTTGATTGCTGTAGTCTGTATCTTGGCCATGGCACTCAATTCTGCAGGTAAGATTCCCAGCTAATTTCTTAAATACTCGTAACATAACATTAAAAGCATCAGGGGACGCGTTAGTCTAGAGGCAAAGTGCTCGCCTCTCATGCCGAAGGTACTGGGTTCGATCCCCTGGTCTGTGCAGCCATGTTGGATTTTTTTTGGGGGGGGGGGGGGCGGGGGGGGCGGGAGGGGGGGGGGTAAAAAAACTCCTGTCCCTTATCCCATAGTTAGTAGGATCGATCACCTGGTCTTCTCGGATAAGGAAGAAAAACTCCTCATCATAATACTTAAGCCGCAAAGGTTTGACGCCGAATTTCTCGGATGTGCAAAAAGTGGAGTTGTAACGAACAAGAACTTAGGTCGCGATATGTCAAATATTAGCTTGTAATATACAACATATGAAATTTACTAGTGGACAAGTTTGATACAGAATGTATGCCTATGGCAATAGCAATTACATTTGGCTCTTTGCTTTGCAGAATAATTTTAACTATGTTCTAGTGATGCAGTCACGTCCGAGAAGTTTTATTCCTGAAAGTAAACATTATGACGCCTTATCTTGTGTGTGTGTGTGTGTGTGTGTGCGTGCGTGCGTGCGTGCGTGTGTGTGTGTGTGTGTTTTAGATTTTGTAAAAGGTACACTACACGCCCAGGTCAACAAGCGCAAAAGTATTTTATCTATTTTTGTATTTGTATTTTGTAAACTTCTTTAATCCTTTTTTGGGAAAATTTGCATTAGTGTCATTGCAGCCCAGATACAACTGGAGTAGACACGTCGTCGCCACAGTGGAGCACCAGTCGAAGGGTTGTTGTGTTTTGTTTTTTTTGAAGGTGGTGTGAGGGTTGACGGGGAGGGAGTAGTAGGGACTGCTCCTTTCGATTTCCAATTGCTAAGGTATCTTTAAACGTACATGGGCCCTCCGAGCTTTTCGTCCTTATCCGAGAACACGTGTCCATTTTCACAAGAGAAACTTCAGTAGAAAACATGGGGAAAAGTCAATTGTTACATTAGATCCTGATAGGTCATGCTGACATGGGTAAAATCTGCAGAAAATATTCCTTTTGAAACCATAGGAAATGTAGTAAATAATAGTAAGTAAAACTGTGTCACCCAGTCGATCCACTTACCAAATAAACAATCATCTGCTTCATCATTCAGTGAGAGAGTGTAATTTGTTGATTTCGGTATGATATCACGCCCATTTTCCTGGATCTTAAGGCTGTGCCACATACCATGATTGGGTCCCAGTCAGCCAGCCGATGAGTGACTGCTTCAAAAACCAAACAGCTGACTCGTTGGTATAGAGACAAGGTTCTTGCCTCTCACGCCGAAGGTAACGGGTTCGATCCCCGGTCGGTGCAGGCATATTGGAACTTTTTTTATCGAGCACCTAGTCTTCTCGGATAAGTACTAAAAACTCGGAGGGTCAGTGTGCCAGTTGCGTTAAAGATACCTTGGTAGTTGAAAGTCGAGAATTGCAGGCCGACAAGGCCGCTGCCCGGGCAAAATTCTAAAAAAAAAAAATAGAACTAATCCCCACACAAAGAGACGCAGAAACAAAAGAATAAAAATAAAAATAAGAAAAGTGTGTTGTAAATGCTAAGAGCAGCCAACCTGCTAACATAAGGACCTAAACACAATCTTTTCATCAACCAGAAAACAAATCACTAACCGATCTATCAGCCAACCTGCTAACATAAGGACCTAAACACAATCTTTTCATCAACCAGAAAACAAAATCACTAACCGATCTATCAGCCAACCTGCTAACATAAGCACCTAAACACAATCTTTTCATCAACCAGAAAACAAAATCACTAACCGATCTATCAGCCAACCTGCTAACATAAGGACCTAATCACAATCTTTTCATCAACCAGAAAACAAAATCACTAACCGATCTATCAGCCAACCTGCTAACATAAGGACCTAATCACAATCTTTTCATCAACCAGAAAACAAAATCACTAACCGATCAATCAGCCAATCAACCAACCAATCAATCAACTTTCTATTACATTTAACAGATGGTGCAGTACTTGTCAACGCCACGCCCGACAGTATTGAAGAGGACATTACCAAGTCCCTGGATGTTAACTGTACCTTCTCCTACCAAAATGTCAACACAATGTCTAATCTGCTCACCCTTATCATATCCAGAAGTGGAAGCGAAAAAACCAACCTCTCAGCACCAGTGTTTGAAGAACTGGCTTCCGTCAACGCCTATGCTCCAGACCATGTGAATCTAGCCACTCCCATGAACGTTTCAGTCTCGGGACATATCGATACTACAGGAGTCTCATACCTCAGTCTGATGTGGAAATACCCGGGAAGTGGAGAAGGCGGGACCTATCGCTGTTCTGCTGTGGGTCTGGACAGTTTCGGACATTCTGTAGAGCTACAGAACACCACAAAAGTGACCACCTACACACCGAATGTGGATCAGTTGATGATTAATTTCCTCAAGCTCCAACAAAGGCAGATGGAGAGTATGTCTAAACTTTTGGTCAACTTGACGGTTATGGTAAGAGATCTTGCCCACGCCGACACAACTCTAAACAAAACAGCAGACAGCGAGATGAAACACAGCTTACAAGTACTAGAGAAGTTCAGGGACACTTATCTGACCTTAATATTAGACGAGTTCAATATATCTGCAGACTATAGGGGAAGATACTACCTCCTTTCCAAGCAATCACCGGAAAGCTATGACTCAGCCCAGACTGAATGTGATCGACACGTTGGATATTTGGCTGAAATTAATGACGCAAGCGAGCACAATTTTATCAAACTATTTCTCAACACGACTGATAATCAGCGAAATAGGTATGTGTTGTTAGGGGCTACTTATCGCCAAAAGGAAGGCGAGTGGGTGTTTGGTCATAGTCAACAAGTTATGAACTACACGGATTGGGCACCAGGCGAACCTGAGCCATCTGAGGTTTGCTTATTGCTAGATAAAAGACGTCCGTGGTCCATGTACGGGGGAATTTGTTCTGCCTCTGATATTGTCATCATGTGTGAGATTCCACTGATTTGAATTCCCTGTGAAATGCAGATATCTACAATATATATACAAGCAAATGTTGATTATAAAGTTTATGACGCAAGCGAGCACAATTTTGTCAAACTATTTCTCAACACGACTGATAATCTGCGAAATAGGTATGTGTTGTTAGGGGCTACGTAATTGAGTGTGTCCTAAACATATCCGTTTTGTGTTGTATTTCAGGTGCAGGCGTCATTTCTATGTTTTAAATGATAGATCCATGTTTCAATTCTGGCATTTGCAGTGAGTGTCTAAATGTATGTCCAGCTGCTTAAAATATCGAAGGTAGCCCGCCTAATTATCTGCTATGATCTCAATATAAAACAAAACAATGGCATTTTATATCCCTTTCTCTTTACCAAAGTAAGCAATGACAAGAGTCAAGTACACTTAAAATATTATCAGTTGTGATAATTTCAACTCGCCATTTGGAATAGTTGTTTTAGTATCAATTGCACGAAATGTCGGGCCAATTATTGTGGTCATGTAGACAGATGACACTTCAAAAAGACAGTGATAACTTAAAGGTGTGACTAGACATATATATAATGGGTCAGATCAGGCTCAACTATAAAAGTCTAGACATTGGCACCAAGTACATCGTAGTGTAAGTTCCCCCTGTATTGCTGATTATTCCGCTTTGTTTGAGCTTTCATAGAAGTGAAATTTCCACATTTCCACACATCATAGACATATGATTGACAGTGCAAATATGCAGAAATGTGTAATGTAATGTATTACAGAATGTATATTGATTATTATGATTACCAATGATTTTTCTTCAGCTTTCCTTGTGGTGTAGGAAATATTCCATGTTATGTGAGAAGGGGAGTGATTAGAAAATTCATTGTACGAGAAACTGATCTTGATATATCTTGATTTATTGTAGATGTGGCCAAACTTGCTTAATGTGAGAGCCACAATGATAAACTTCAGATGTTCGAGAGCCACAAGATATAAACAAAATTTACACACTCGTTTTTGTTGTTACATACACATTTTGTTTAAAAAATGTAATATTGATATTAAGAAATACGATATGCATGTATGCAAAAATATCTACTCTGTATGAAAAATATTTACTCATGTATGCAGTTTTTTTAAGCTCTTAATTTGTGTTGGTTTCAGTAATCTCAAAGTACACATAGATACCAAATGTTTTTAATATCTTGACTGATGATTGTTTTAACTGTACTAAACGCATTAAATGTGATGATGAACTATGGGAACGTGCGAATTTGCATTTCAGTAACAAAATTTTAATTACACTGGAAAAAAATATACCTAAGGGAGTAAAAAAGAGATTTTTATGCTATTTATTTATCTTGGTCTGTATTTACTGTGATGAAAAAAGAGCTCAGCCAACATATTATACTTTCCACCAGCAGCATATTGAAGGTCAAAGAGCCGCAGTTTGGTCACTCCTGGTCATTGGTAAGAAATGGTACCAATTCGGCTGAGAGGTGGATAACAATAATATCCATTTTGTACCAATCTGGGAATAAAAGCCATATATATTATAACATCATTACAATAAATTGTGTGTGAAATAAATGTTCTTGTTATTGACAAATCTTCTTTCGTTATCGTAAATGATCATTGCTATGTGGCTTCAAGGTTACAAAACTACAACAATCAATACAATATACTTGACATTATTTATAAAAAAGTTTTTATAGTGGTAAAATTTTATTGTCTGCTGATTATGTGGACAAAAACTGTCCATACCAAAGCAATGTGGAGAAGCTGAGAGGGAAGGCTTTCAAAAGATCGAAGTCATTCAAAGGTCATGTGGTGGATCAAAGAGATTAATGTATATTATACCTAATAACATCATCAAGTGGATTCTCTTGGAGTGCACCAAGTCTCAGGACCGCGATGGGAATGCCGCATGCAGTCAAGGAAAGTAATACAGGTAATTTTTAAATCTAATGCAATTTTCACTATTATATCCCTTATCGTCCGTGTAATTCTTCATAACTTTGGGGGCTTTGGTTTGCTAGTTTCTGTCATTGACAAAATTCATTCCAGCATGTACCAGATTGAAATCTCTCATTAAGTCAGAAATTGGCAGCTTAATTAAATGCTCACATGAAGATTATGAGTGATTCGCTGATCATTAATTTACAGAGACTTCTGTTGTACAACAAGCAGAATCAAAATATACAATATTAAATTGTTTAGACTAATAAACATGTGTACGGCTCAGAAGAGACAGATTTTCGTAACTTAAGTTTACTAGTGTGAATATTTGTATTGTGATTTTAAAATAACACTTATAAGAGAGCAAGTAAGTAAATAAGGAAGTGATAATTAGCTAGCATATCGCTCAAATCCACAAAAAAATCATGTGCTCTAAGGCGCTGAACTAAAATCAGAAACAGGACCAACGAAAGATCAATTCATCATGCTTCCACCCACATACATTAACAAAACATAATCTACTCTCATCCTCAAACCTCTGAGATCAAAAGGGGTATCATTCAGTTTCAAAGAAAACAGTCTTAAACAAATTCAGCTGATTATCAGCTAACATCTACCATCACCATGCCCGCCCCAATGCCTATTTACCTCATCCAGAAAAGTCCGGAAATATGTCAGTATGAAATGATTAGGGCGGTATCGTAAACAGATGAATATAACACTAATGCACAACGATCTACAACTTGATTTCAAAACATGTGTACATATTTACAAAACTCTTTCCAGATCTACAGAACATTTCTGAGAATTTTACCAATGGAATAAAGTTTATGCGGAACTGTTTAATTCTATTTGTGAAATTTTAAATGGATGAAACTCTGAACATCAAACATAAACAAAGTACCAAAAACCAAAACAAAAACAAAAAACAGACTGCAAAAGGCATCAAATGGCGGCTTTTGAGCCGGCGCGAGGTAAAATTGTAGTGGCCAAGCGGGTGAAAAGAGTGCATGTTTTTTTTTTTTTTAAAGGGGCGGTGGGTCAAAAACAGGTAAAACTGAGAGTTTTAGTGATTTATTAGGACGGCTTGCTATGTCAATGAGGAGACAATGAAATAAAAAAATAAAACTATAAATACAATCATGCTCTACGCAGTCAACCAGCCGCATAACTGAGAACGCTTATATCAGTCAAAATTTGAAACAAACAAACATACATTTGACGGTTTTCAAAGTTCTGTCTGACTGAAATAAAACTGAAAGCAATAATCTCTCTCTCTCCCCCCCCCCCCTCTCTCTCTCTCTCTCTCTGTCTTTCTCTCTCTCTCTCTCTCTCTCTCTCTCTCTCTCTCACACACACAGAGAATAGTTACTTGACATGATTTTCTTCCTCTGAAAATCTCTTGTAGTCTCGATAGATTTATTTATATTTGTCGACCCGCGGATGATAAATCTTGCTCATTCTTTCCACCAAGCCCAACTGTATATCTACATCTAGATCACATTAATAACGGCACCTAGATTTGATGCAAAGACTAATTAGAAATTATTGTTACATCATAGTACTTTGCAGACTACATAGATGTAGAGTTGATTTTGTACCAACAATGTGTAAACAGAGTCGCTAAACGAAATTTCCGAGCATACTTTTTAATTTTTTACTCGACACGTCTCTCTTTTGTGGCTCAAACAATTTGCCAGTAAATAATAATAATGAAAGGATGAATTTTTGCCCAAAATAGATGTGTCCACGTGATTAACATCAAAAATTGAGGTAGCACATAAAGTTTCATAATATTTGGTCACATGGTCATGATATTTTAGATGCTTACGTCATGTTCACTCTTCACCTCCATTACAGTAAGATATAAGGTTAATTTATATTGGGAGAAATATGCTACAGTTTGAGTCTCACGGCCTAACCTCTTTACTGGTGTGGCAGACATTTTTCTCCGCAGCAGCATGGTAGTGAGATTTTCCTATAACTTCTAGAGACTTTGCATCGTTCCCGGCAGCCTCACTTAATCAGTGCCGGATTCACCTTCAGGCTAGGTAGGCTGAAGCCTAGGACCTTAAAATCTAGGAGACGTCGCTGCCCCAGGCCAATCTGCATAATATTTTGTGACATGCGTAGCATTTTCTCATGCATGATGCTAAAACTTACAATTCACTGTGGTTTTGAACAAATCTTTTGTAATTTTCCTGGTTGATGTCCTTTCGCCGAAGTGCTGAAGTTTAAACACCTATCATCATCATTATCGTTAATCAAATTATTTAAAACATTTCCACTTTCCTCTAGGCGTGAAGATGGGGGATTGGGATGGGCCTCACACTTAGAATAGCCCAGGGCCTCTTTTCATCTACATCCGGTCCTGTACATGATTAATTAGTTCTTGGCAATATTTTGAGGCAAGGACACCTTTTTACACGAAAAGTTATCTTCTGTGGTAATCTATTAACTCATCAACTCGATTTGTAATATGCACTGAGAACCTTCCTACCTGTCATGTTTTGTCTTTTTTATCATTAGATGAGATACCTGACATTCCTCCTGACATTCTTGTGATCCCATCATTCTCCTCCTCTCCCCCCCGCCCACCCCTCCCCCAACCCTGAACCAATTTAGTTTAGACAATTTCCCCTCCGAACTGTATAACTGGGCTGAGATGCATGTAATGTAAGTAGACCATAGACCACGTAGTCACAGTGGAGAGGGTCAGTGCAGAGGGTTGAAGTTTCTAAATGAGCAACCAGCAATTTTCCACGGTAGCACCTGATGCTGAACGTCCAGACATTGTGTCTGATACGGGAGGAAATATTGAATGTGGTACAATTCCAGCTGACAGGAGGGCGGTAAACTAACTGACCAACCTGTGGCGAGCTGGGCACTGAGATCAGTCGTCAAAGACCTCTTGAGATCAGGATTCATCACCAGATTCACTAAATTCGCAAGATAGTGGACCCTACATGCGTGAACAGAAAACTGGGAAGTCAACAAACGACGCAATCGTGGACAAACTGCGACGCAGTGGCTGTCCATCATGACTGTTTTTGTACTGGCAGAAAGAGGGGGGGGGGGGAAGAGAAAGGGAAGATGACTGGCCTTTTCATTTGATTGCAGAGGGAGGATGCTGCCATATTTTTTCGCAGGAGATCATAACAGCTGCGTACACTGCAGACTGTATTACCTGCCTTTCGTACAGGGCTTCATCCTGTCCTCGTTAAGAGGTTTCTTTCCAGTAGACATGCTGTGCACGACCTAAATGACCCCCCCCCCCTTCCCTTGCCCTTTTCCCAAGGCATCGTAAGTTGGTGTGTGGCATAGCATTTGGTCAGATCTTTTCATTGTAACGACCTAATGACTCCCCCCCCCCCCCCCCTTCCCTTGCCCTTTTCCCAAGGCTTCAGCAGAAAACTGATAAACCTATTGGTGTCCAAGTTATGTAACTACATATGAAACTGCATAAGTGCAAGGGACAAATTTACAAGAGGGAGAAAACAAATTTCTTCAAATGCATAGGCCTTTTGCTTATCATATTACGTTTTTAGCTGTAAGTATTTGAAAGTTTGTAATGTTCCTTCATCGGTAGAAAAAAACAAATTTGCATAGAATGTGTAGAATATTGGGCAAAAGAGAGTTGTCATCTGAAGTTGTGAGAACACATTATTGTGCGATTCACAGTAGGGCCAGGGATATAGCTGCCACTCTTGAGCTAAATTTTGAACCTGAATTCAACTTTGCACGCGTCTGTAGCCTAATAGAGACTTTGTTCTCATTACTATTCACTCACTGTCGTCATCTCTCTTTGGTCAAATGGTGGAAATGCAATCTACCAGCAAACCAGTGTTGAAACAAAGTGTGTAAGATTTCTACTGAAAATTTCACTATGGGGTTTCAGATGTAGACATCCTTGCTGCCTGTGGACCCACGCCACGACCAGTTTCCCAAACAAAGTGTCTGACTTTATCACTTCAGCGGTGAAGGGACTTATCCTTCGTGATGAGAATGCACGTATTCTGTGTGCATATGTGGTTTTCGATCAGTGTTTCAAACTAAGTAGAAAGACTGCCCCCCTCCCCCCTCCACCACCCCATCCAGAGAGGACTCAATCGTCTTTTTTGTTAACACTACATACGAAGAGCCGTCGCATCCCCAGCAGACCCTTGTTCTCACCGTTGCTACGTACGAAGAACAAACCAGACGGATGACTATCAGCCAGGTGAGGTCTCTCTAGCATTCAGTGAGTACACATCGCATTGTCATAGGCCCAGACCCACAATCAGTCAATTGGGAGGTGGAATTCAGCACACATCTATCAATCACGAGAAAGCTGGTGTTATTGTGGTATATAACATGATTCAGGGAATCAATGATGGGCATCATAACATTAAAGTCAACGCAGACCACACAGACGTACTGCCATATCTCGCTAACACCCTGCCCGTGGAAATGCATGGAAGTCTGGTCAATATAGTACCTTTCATGTCCGTTAAACTTCAGCACTTCGGCGAAAGGACATCAACCAGGAAAATTACAAAAGATTTGTTCAAAACCACAGTGAATTGTAAGTTTTAGCATCATGCGTGAGAAAAGGCTACGCATGTCACAAAATATTATGCAGATTGGCCTGGGGCAGCGAGGCCTCCTAGATTTTGAGACCCAAGTGTAGGCTTCAGCCTTACCTAGCCTAATGGTAAATCAGGTGTAGCAGGCCAGATTATACCCCCGCCAGACTATACCCGGGGTTAAACTGGCCTAGCCCAGAATATGCCCCGGGGGTTATTCTGGGCTAGGCCAGTTTATACCCCGGGGTATAGTCTGGGCTAGGCCAGACTATACCCCCCCCCCCCAGTCCAGATTATACCCCCTATTCTTTTCTTTAAACAAGTCACTACGCACACTCTATTTCAACTTTAGTTTAATTTGTTCACTGTCACTGTCATCAGGCATCATATTGAAGCACACATTCTTGATTCCTGTAAATTAAGATACATATAAGAGGAAATAAATATGCATTAAAAAGCATTGATTATACAAAATGATTGAAAATCCGTTCAAATGGATATGATTAGACTTTAACACTCATTTTACTTGTGTCTGTTGCTATTATTATTGTTTATTGTTTTTTTTTTAGAATTGGTTGCCCATGAGTTAAATATGCATTGTATTTTTGTTTGTTTGGCACCACTGACATACACTTAGTGGCAAGATATGAAATAATTGTAAGACTCATAAATGTAAAGACATATGAATTTCATTTTAATTTTTGAAAATCAGAAATGTGCTTGATATATCAGAACAATAAAATCTGCATACAAAGTTACAATAATGCAGAGAGAAAAGCCGGAAAAGAGCACACAGAAAAAAACTCCAACATTTTGATAACCCAATTGACAGATGGTGCAGTTTCATCATTCAGCAGAAATTAAATACTTCACATAAAACTAAATACACACTAAAGTTTTTCACATGATGAACTCTACCTGTCCACATCCACTTGAAACGTTACAGAATGTTAACTAGTAATAGAAGAAGAACACCAAATCATCTTTTTTACATTTGAAAATGAAGAGAAATATCAATATCAGAATCCTCATCATCATCATCTTGGAATAATACAGAGATATAAGAGGGAGTGTAAAAACGACAGCGTAAGCCTACAAGTCATTCTAGAGTTTATAAGCAGCAGTGCATGAGTATCAACTATATGTAAAAAATGTGTTACAAGACAAAATTCGATGGATCACGTTGCGTTAACATTTCTTGTCATAGCAATACATACAGACATATATATACATTCTGATGTGATTCGACTTTACCCTTATTTCACTCACGTTCGTTGTCATGTTGTAGTTGTTTTGTAGTTCGTTGCCCATGAATAAAACTTGAATTTTATTGTTTGTTTGGTGAATTGTTTACAGTTTATTTGTACAAAATATGCATTTTATTTAGGTCCGCAGTGTGAGAGGTCGACCGCGGTGAATTCTTTGTATTTTTTTGCTCACAATTTGATAGATAAAATCACGCCAGTAATACCTGTGCGTAGATTCCAGTACACACCTGGAGTTGTCAGTCCTCCTGCGATAGACTCACTGCATGGTCCTGCTGGTGCAGAGCAGTGTACCACTTCAGAGTTCCTGTAGACCTCAGATTATACATGTAGATAGTTGCAGACCCAAAGGCAGGGTCGTCTTACCATCATCATGGGCCCCTGGGCAAAGCAATATGCTTTGTTGCTCGTTTCAAAAACCAGTGTAAATTTGCATGCACGGGGCCACTTATACCTAGGAGCCCCCGCACAGCTGCCCAGTCTGCCAATGCATTACGACGGCTCCGGCAAAAGAGCCTGTTTTTATCTAGTTGTCTTACCGTTCAGCGTAAATGGTTTCGAATTTCAAGTTCACATAGAACTTCATTGTATTGCACTTCTTGCTTCCCTAGGGTATGAAGTAAGCTCATGTAGAGGGGTGTGTGAATATACAGTTAGAGATATTAGTTCGCATAAAGCGCTGTGTGAGTCTCTATTGAGATATTAACTCGGTTAGAACGGTGCACAGGGTGCATGTTTTTTAAGTTCGAACGGAACATTGACTTTGGCAGTTTTATTCCTTCGCATTGTAACCATATTTGGGCAGCTTAAGACTCGTTAAGACTAGATGTGTGATTTCATTAATGTTCCATACCATGATTGTCATTTCATGTATTGCTTTTATTGAGTTTATTGAGTTGTGATATATGTTAATGTAATGATGCGCTGGATATGCGTCCCATGTAAGTGCTCTTAAATGCTGTGGGAAAGAGAATAAGTGATTCTTATCCATGTTATCTTATCTTATCTACAATATCCTCGATCCTGAATTAGGAATGGACAATTTCAGTTAGTTACTTAAAAGTTGTGGACATAATTATTAGTGGAGCCGTAATTACTGTTTTTGCTATTCTATGTCCTGCATTTAGTTAACAATTAGTCATTTATAGTATACTAATATTGAATTGGTCCATCATACCACTGTGACTTCTCAAGCCTTGCATGCACAGGTGAAAACGTTTCGTCTGTTACAGTAGAAGTTCCAACTTCATGCCCTTGAATTTCAACGGAACTACTTTGCCACTTCTCATGGAAAGGGAGTGGTGGATGGTATTGGGAGAAGGGTAGGATAATTTAATACGAAAAGCTGTCATGAGCAAAAGAATCATATTGTTGTTCAGTGTGCCAGAGATTTTGCAAAAACCGCCTCTCAGCTCATGGACAAAACAGAGGTGATGCTTGTGGAGTGTCACAAGATTGATAAAGGAGAGTCCTTGGGGTGATGAAGTCAAAAAAGTTTCCAGATAAGGAATGTCCACCCAGTAGTTTTAAGAAATGGAATTATCAGTGGTTATAAAAATGAGCTAGAACAGAAATTGTCTGCAGTGGTCACATTCAGCTAGGACATGAGTGAAAGAGAATCTAATGAAGCTGGGAAGTGGGTGGCGGTCCAATATTAAGGGAAAGAAGATTACAGTGAGATTATGTCTATTGTGAATTGGGAGGATGTAGAAGTTGGATGTCATGCATGAGCAGCTGGGTACAAGTCAGAAGTGAACTTTGAAAGAGATAACATTCCTTATGGAGCAGTCTTGATTTTAAGGAAGACTGGGTCCCCAGTCTCTGCTGGTGCAAGACATCAGTTTAACTTCCTGTAAAATGCAGTAAAGACATATGTAGTTTCTTTTAATAAGAACCAGTGTTGTATATTTATGCTATGTTATGTGCTTTCTGTCCTGTCTGGTGAGGTTAATAACCCTGTCACGTGAATAACATACTCTATAGCTGACACAGCCTTCAAAGCGCTGAGCGTATCCTGTTCATTCTGTACCTCATTACTTGCCATCATGTTCTACCTTTGGATCTGAGATAGTTTCATGTTATCTCCGATCTTCTATGCAATCAAAACATACATGTGTGCTACAAATCTTTAAATTTACTTGTTGTGCCACTATTTCGTGTAAAAATCATATACACAAAATTGAAATTGAAATTAATAGATTAAGATTTATCCATATCATCCCCCCTCCCCCACCAGCCACAACAAAAATTTATTATTATTCATTATTAAATATATATTGTTATTAATAAATTTTCAAATATTATGTGAGTTGTAAACTGATGTGAGTTGTGAACTGCTGTGAGTTGTGAATTGCTGTGAGTTGTGAACTGTTGTGAGTTGTGATCTGCGCCTAACAGGCTTCGTTACAATTTGCTCCAAGATAGAGAGAGAGAGTGAGTGAGACAGCGAGAGAGAAAGAAGCAGTGCAGTGTGTTTAGCGCCTCGCAGGCAGCTCCATTCTGCTCTGTGGTTGACATGAGATTGTGTGCATATTATGTACAATTAGAATGTGGGAGTGAATGCGTTTGTAAAGTTCTGTAAAGCGCTTAGAGCCTGTGGAACAGGGTTAAGCGCTATATAAATGCCATTTATTATTATTATTATTATTACACAACTCTTGAGGGTCAAGGATGCATAAAAACATGTACGAAGTAGTCATATCCATTGATTCTGGACACTTACATCATTCATTTATACATCCAAACTAAAAAAAAAAATCACTAAAATGTGAAAATTAATTTTATGGAAAAAATGACCTTCTGAATCGAATGCTCCTAATATTCTGTTGTTGTTGTTGTTTTTTTTAACTAACCAATACTAACATGCTTGAAAACCAGAAATGCAAACAAACACAACTATGCCAATTGAACAGGAAATTGAACATGGCAATCAAAGTGGCTGCCAGAAAGCTGCACTCCAGCATAGAGAGTTGGAGCACACAATTAAAACCTGGTTACAACATTGAAGTGCTCTGACACATTCTCAAGATATAATGCATGATCTGTCAAGCGCTGTAGACTGAAACTAGCAGGATACGTAAGCCACTGCATAGACTGCTCAACCTTAGCATGTGCTACAATGTCGCATCCCATCAAACTAGCTGTAGCCATGATTTCGGCATCAGTCGCCCACACTCCATCCCTTGCAATTCCAGAAGTTGTCACATACTCATCAACGTTCTGGTTGAGGTAGTTTTGAAGCTTCATAGTGATGTCATTGTTCATATGTTGTATGACTCGATTTCGAATGACGCCATGACTCTCCTCTGATCCTGTGAGTATGTAACTTATCGATCGGAAGTAGCAGTTGCCATCTCCCTTTGTCTGATATATTCGCCTTGGTTGGGAAAAATCACAAGGTTGTCCAAAGAATATTGGTTTTGACTGTGTCAGTCCCAGAGATGCTGCTAGTTTTCCTCTTGCATTGCTAGAGAGAGGATTGAACTTTCTTGATTTCGGCTTTTTGCTAATGCGTTTCTCTGCGCCGCTGCTCTTGTCTACCTTCTTCTTTTTGTTGGCATTCTTATCAGAATTAAATTTCCTGATTGGCTGCGGAATGTCCGATGGCGTAGTATCTGGATAAACTTTGACATTGCTGCTGTGATATGTGTTGCGCAGGACTTTGCCAGTTCTTAGGTTCCTAAGTTTCACACGTCCCTTTCCAAGGGATTTAACAACTGTGTATGGTCCAGTCCAGCGAGGCTCCAGTTTTGATCCCATCCGATAGATGCGTCGTCTGTTTTTTATGTAGACTGTGGACCCTGTGGGAATCTCTTTGTTACTGACATGTCGACGATCATAACTCGCCTTCTGGCGAAACTGTGCACTGATGATGTTGTTAGAGACTGTGGAGCAGAGATCTTTACGAATGGTGTAAAGTGTTTGTAGAATATCAGGGTTGACTGAGTCTGAAAGTGGTGTTGCATAACGCTCGTCAACAGGCTTCAAGTCAATGGGCAGCTTGGCAGTGCGACCATACATCACTTCAAAGGGGGTGCATTTTGTTGAAGCATGGACAGATGTATGATAGGCAAACAAAATGCCTGGAATAAACTCATCCCAATTGTCAGCTTGGTCATTTACGAGCTTACTCAGTGCAGTCTTTAGCGTCCTGTTGTCACGTTCTCTTTGGCCGTTTGATTGTGGGTGATACGCAGATGCTATGCGATGGTCAGTTTGAAAACGCTCCATTAGCCTGTCAATAACTTGATTAACAAATTCACGACCCTGGTCACTGATAATGCTGTCCATACAACCTAGACGACACACAATAGAGTACAGAAACTGTGCCACTGACTTTGCACTCTTGTCTGGGATAGCTGTGGCTTCACACCACTTGGAAAAGTGGTCAGTTACTGAGACGGTGTACTTGTTACCGCTTGTTGTTTCTTGGAGAGGACCGATAATGTCAATCCCAACCAGACTCCAGATCTTGGCAGGTACTGGTATGGGGCTGAGTGATGGTGCGTCTTTGCTGACTTTGGGATTGATAACAAAACACTTAGGACATGCCTTCGCGTATTCTTGCACATCATTCTTCATACCTTTCCAGTAATATCGCTGAGCTATTTTGTTAAAGGTTTTATCTCTGCCAAAATGCCCCCCTGTTGCTGGATCATCATGACAAGCCTTCAAAATGCTGGGCACACGGGTTTTGATAAGAACCTCTTTGTCACCATGGAAGAGAGTTCCATTCTCAGCACGAAATGGCTTTGCTGTTTGACGAAACTGAGACTTGGCATTTAAGCGCTTTGCAGGATCCAGCTCATAGATATGCTGAGGGTACTTTCTGGCAGAGCTGGTGTAGAAGATCAAAATCTGCTCATGCAAAGTATCATCCATGATGAATTGTTCGTGATAACTTGAAAGTTTCACAAAAACATCAGTCAGGTAATTTTAGAGTGATTTCCCTTCGAGTGTTGGTTATTCTTTGGACAATTCAAAGTTAAAATAGTAGGAATTTTATAAAAACGTCTATCATACAAGTTAAATAGACATTGCCACTAAGGAGAAAATTGCCTGCTGATATTAGGGTTAAATGGAAAGTCTCGAGCATTAATAACTGTATTTTGCACACAGAAAATCTCATGACATCATTTTAATGAGTCCCTTAATAATTTCATCCATTTCGACTAAGTGTATGTCAGCGCCACACAAAAAATACAGTGCAAGGTTTATTCATGGGCAATCAACTACAAGAAAAACCACCAACAACAGCATTTCAAAGAACATGAGTAAAATGGGAGTTAGACTTGGATCACATCAGTTTGAATGGATGCTCAACCCATAGTATATCAATGCATATTAATGCAAGTTTATTTCCTCTAAATTGTATTCTGATTTACGGGTGTCAAGAATGTCTTTAGAGGCTGCGCTAAACATACAAAACCGAGACATCTACAACAAAAAAATAGTTATTCTCACAGATGCTAGGTCTGTTCTGCAGGCCCTTTAAAGTGCACATGATTATCATCAAAATAAACTCACCTCTGCTTCAGTGCAAGTGTGTCAGGCAACAAGAAACGTGTTTCTCCAGTGGATCCCTGGCCACTGTAACATCATCGGAAACGATAAGGAAGACACTCTTGCAAAAAACGGCGCAGACCCCCCATAAGTCAGAGAAAACATAACATTCTCAGAAGCCAAAAGTCACACTAAGGCAGCCTTGAAATCCAAGTGGAAACAAAGTCACCCAAGCCATGTAACAAATGATGCGATACACTTGCTCAGAAGAAAAGAGCAAACTGTAATCTTTAGGCTAAGAACTGGACATAATAGACTGCGGCAGCATTTTTACAAAAAATTCAGGGTTGGAGAAACTGAGACATGCCCATGTGGAAATTCGCCAGAGAATGCAGAACATGTCCTCCAACAATGCCCCCTATACAGACAACACAGAGAAGATAGCTGGTCCCGATGTGCTGCACTGCATACTAAGCTACATGGGACAGCAGAGGATCTCAGGAGCACAACGTCCTTCATAAAGGCTACCGGCCTCCTGATATAAACAGTCTGACACGAAGAACGCAGTAGAAGAGGAAAAAGAATGTGTTTATGTATGTATTAATATGATATCTGATGACCATGATAAAGAAAATTTTAAACTAATCCTGAAATAAACTGTGGTCTTGACTTATTCGTAAAACAAAGTAGGGGGTATAATCTGGACTGGGGGGGTATAGTCTGGCCTAGCCCAGACTATACCCGGGGTATAAACTGGCCTAGCCCAGAATATCCCCCGGGGTATATTCTGGGCTAGGCCAGTTTAACCCCGGGTATAGTCTGGGCGGGGGGTATATTTTGGCCTGTTACACCGGCACTGATTAAGTGAGGCTGCCAGGAACGATGCAAAATCTCTTGAAGTTATAGGAAAATCTCACTACCAAGCTGCTGGGGAGAAAAATGTCTGCCACACCAGTAAAGAGGTTAGGCCGTGAGACTCAAACTGTAGCATATTTCTCCCAATATAAATAAATCTTCTATCTTACTATAATGGAGCTGGAGGATGAACATGACGTCAGCATCTAAAATATCATGACCATGTGACCAAATATTATGAAACTTTATGTGCTACCTCAATTTTTGATGTTAATCACGTGGACACATCTATTTTGGGCAAAAATTCATCCTTTCATTATTATTATTTACTGGCAAATTGTTTGAGCCACAAAAGAGAGACGTGTCGAGTAAAAAATTAAAAAGTATGCTGGGAAATTTCGTTTAGCGACTCTGTTTACACATTGTTGGTACAAAATCAACTCTATCACATCTATATAGTGTGCAAAGTACTATGATGTAACAATAACTTCTAATTAGTCTTTGCATCAAATCTAGGTGCCGTTATTAATGTGATCTAGATATAGATATACAGTTGGGCTTGGTGGAAAGAATGAGCAAGATTTATCATCCGCGGGTCGACAAATATAAATAAATCTATCGAGACTACAAGAGATTTTCAGAGGAAGAAAATCATGTCAAGTAACTATTCTCTGTGTGTGTGAGAGAGAGAGCGAGAGAGAGAGAGAGAGAGAGAGAATGGCAGAGAGAGAGAGAGAGAGAGAGAGAGAGAGAGAGAGAGAGAGAGAGAGATTATTGCTTTCAGTTTTATTTCAGTCAGACAGAACTTTGAAAAACGTCACATGCATGTTTGTTTGTTTCAAATTTTGACTGATATAAGCGTTCTCAGTTATGCGGCTTGTTGACTGCGTAGAGCATGATTGTATTTATGGTTTTATTTTTTATTTCATTGTCACCTCATTGTCACAGCAAGCCGTCCTAATAAATCACTAAAACTCAGTTTTAGCTGTTTCGGACCCCCAGCCCCATGAAAAAAAAATAAAAATTATATCTTTTAACACGCTTGGCCATTACAGTTTTACCTCGCGCCGGTTCGATAACGGCCATTTTGTGTGCCTTTCGCGGTCTGTTTTTTGTTTTTGTTTTTGTTTTTGGTACTTTATTTATGTTTGGTATTCAGATCTTCATCAATTTAAATTTCACAAATAGAATTAAACGATTCCGCATATAGTTTATTCCATTGGTAAAATTCTCAGAAATGTTCTGGAGATCTGGAAAGAGTTTTGTAAATATGTACGCACGTTTTTACATCAAGTTGTAGATCGTTGTGCACTAGTGTTATATTCATCTGTTTACGATACCGTGCTAACCATTTCATACTGACATATTTCCGGACTTTTCTTGATGAGGTAAATAGGCATTGGGGCGGGCATGATGATGGGAGATGTTAGCTGATAATCAGCTGAATTTGTTTATGACTTTTGATCTCAGAGGTTTGAGTATGAGAGTAGATTAAGTTTTGTTAATGTGTGTAGATGGAAGCATGATCAATTGATCTTTTGTTAGTTCTGTTTCTGATTTTAGTTCAGCGCCTTAGAGCACATCATTTTTTTGTGGATTTGAGCGATATGCAAGCTAATGATCACTTAATTATTTATTTACTTGCTCGCTTATTGATATGGGACATGGCATGAGTGTTTCCACCTGTAGTTGTTTCCCTTGTCTGAAAGTGTAATTGTGTGTGTGTTTTGGGTTGATGCCATCTTTTTTTAAAATCACAATACACGAATTCACACTAGTAAACTTGAGTTACGAAGAGTTGTCTCTTCTGAATCCTGCGCATGTTTATTAGACTAAACAATTTAATATTGTATATTTTGATTCTGCCTGTTGTACAACAGCAGTCTCTATGAATTAAAGATCAGCGAGACAATCATAACCTTTATGTGAGCATTTAATTAAGCTGCCAATGAGAAATTTCAATCTGATACATGCTGGAATGATTTTTGTCAATGGCAGAAGCTAGCAAGCCAAAGACCTCCAAGGTGTGAAGAGTTACATGGATGAGAAGGGAAATAATCGTGAAAATTGCATTAGATCTGAAAATTACCTGTATTACTTCCCCGGGTTGTACGCGGCATTCCCATCGCGGTCATGAGTCTTGATCATGATGCACTCGAAGAGACTCTAGTTGATGATGTCATTAGGTATAAAATACATTAATCTCTTCGATCCATCATAATTATGCTCTTTGAATGACTTTGATCTGTTGAAAGCCTTCCCCATACCCTCTCAGCTTCTCCAGAGTGCGTTGCTACGGACAGTTTTTGTCCACATAATCAGCAGACAATAAAATTGTTTCACTACAAAAACCTTTTCATACATAATGTCAAGTATATTGTATTGATTGTTGTAATTTTGTAATCTTAAAGCCACACAGCAATGATAATTTACGATAACGAAAGAAGATTTGTCAATAACAAGAACATTTATTTCACATACAATTTATTGTAATGATGTTATAATATATTACCTTTATTCACAGATTGGTACAAAATGGATATTATTGTTGTCCACTTCTCAGCAGAGTAGGTATCATTTCTTACCGTAGACCAGGAGTGGCCAAACCGCGGCTCTTTGACCTTCAATATGCTGCTCGTGGAAAGTATAATATGTTGGCTGAGCTCTTTTTTCATCACAGTAAATACAGACCAAAATAAATAAATATCATAAAAATCCCCAATCTATTTTACCCTTTTAGGTTTTTTTTTTTTTTTTTGCAGTCTAATTTTGTTAGTGAAATGCAAATTCGCACGTTTTTCTTACATGTTCCCGTAGTTCATCGCCGCATTTAATGTGTTCAGTACAGTTAAAACTGGGATCAGTCAAGATTTTGAAAACATTTGGTACCTATGTGTACTTTATGATTACTGAAACTAACACAAATTAACAGTTTAAAAAACTGCATACATGAGTAAATATTTTTGCATAGTATGCATATATATCGTATTTCTTAATATTTATATAACATTCGTGTAACAAAATGTGTGTGTAACAATAAAAACGTATGTGTAAATTTTTTTCATATCTTGTGGCTCTCGAGCATCTGAAGTTTATCGTGTGTGACTCTTACATTAAGCAAGTTTGGCCACACCTGCAATAAATCAAGATTTTGTCATCAGTTTCTTCTGTAATGAATTTTCTTATCACTCCCCTTTTCACATAACCTGGAATATTTCCTACACCACAAGAAAAGCTGAAGAAAAATAATTGGTGATAATAATAATCATTATGCATTCTGTAAATTCTGCCTATTTGCACAGTTCATTTGTCAGTCACGAGTCTATGATGTGCGGAAATGGAGAAAAGTGGAAATTTCACTTCTATGAAAGCTCAGACAAAGCGGAATAATCTGCAATACAGGGCAAACTTACACTACGTTGTTCTTGGTGCCAATCTCTAGACTTTTATAGTTGAGCCTGAACTGACCCATCATATATATTTCTAGTCACAAGTTTAACTTATCACCGTCTTTTTGAAATGTTTTCTACCTACATGCTCAAAATAATTGGGCGACAGTGCGTGAAATTGACACTACAAGAACTGTTCCAACTGGCTTGTTGAAATTTTTATACTGATAATATTTTAAGTGTACATGATTCTTGTCATTGCTTACTTTGGTAAAGAGGAAGGGCTATAAAACGACAATATCTTTTGTTTTATCTTGAGACCAGAGCAGATAATTATACTGGCTACCTTCGATTTTTTAAACAGCCGGACCTACATGAAATCGTTTGAACACTCACTGCAAAAGTCAGAATTGACATATATGGATCTATCATTTAAAACATAGAAATGACACCTGAAATATAACACAAAACTGATATTATATGCATACGACACACCCAAGGACAAAGTGGAAAGCAAAACTCCATAATCAGTATCTGCTTGTGTCCGTGAGATATTTCACAGGGAATTCAAATCATTGGAATCTCACACAACATGAAGGTTGATCCATAGCCAGCACAAATTTGCCCGGTCATGGACCACGCAAGGATTTTAGACAACAATAAGCAATCTCCAGATGAATCAGGATCGCCCGGTCTCCAATCCGCGTAGTTCATGACTTGTTGACTATGACCAAACACCCACTCGCCCTCCTTTTGACGATCAGTAGCTCCTACCAACACAAAATTATATTGATGAGTGTCAGTCGTGTTGAGAAATAGTTTGACAAAATTGTGCTCGCTTGCGTCATTAATTTCAGCCAAATATCCACCGTGTCGACCACATTCAACTTGAGCTGAGTCATAGCTGGCCGGTACTTGCTTGGAAAGAAGGTAGTATCTTCCCCTATAGTCTGCAGATATATAGAACTTGTCCAATGCTAGGGCTAGATAATTGTCCCTGAACTTCTCTAGTACCTGTAACCTGTGTTTCACCTCGCTAAAATCACTGACAACTGTTTTGTTTGGAGTTGTGTCAGCATTTGCAAGATCTCTTACCATCGCCGTCAAGTTCACCAACAGATTAGACATACTGTCCATCTGCCTTTGTTGGAGCTTGACCAAATGAATCAACTGATCCACATTCGGTGTGTAGGTGGTCACTTCTATGGTGTCCTGTAGCTCCACACAATGTCCGAAACTGTCCAAACCAAAAGCAGAACAGCGATAGATCCCGCCTTCTCCAGCTCCCGGGTATCTCCACATCAGACTGAGGTATGAGACTCCTGTAGTATCGATATGTCCAGAGACTGAAGCGTTCATGGGATTGGCTAAATTCACCTGGTCTGGAGCATAGGCGTTGACGGAAGCCAGTTCTTCAAACGCTAGTGCTGAACTGCTGGTTTTTTGGCTTCCACTTCTGGATATGATAAGGGTGAGCAGATTAGACATTGTGTTGGTATTTTGGTTGGAGAAGGTACAGTTAACATCCAGGGACTTGGTAATGTCCTCTTCAATACTGTAGGGCATGGCGTTGACATCTACTGCACCATCTGTTAAATGTAATAGAAAGGTAAAGTGGCTGATAGATCGGTTAGTGATTTATTTTCTGATTGATGAAATGATTGTGTTTATTTCTTTATGTTAGGACGTTTCGCTGTTCTTGGCATTTACATCACAATTTTCTTGTTTTTATTTTTCTTCTTCTTGTTTCTGCATGTTTTTGTGGTAGGGATCAGTTTTGTTTTGTTTTTTTTTCAGAATTTTTCCCGGGAAGCGGCCTTGTTCGGCCTGCTCTTCTCGAATTTCAACTGCCAAGGTATCTTTCTCGCAACGTGCACACCGGCCCTCCGAATTTTTAGTCCTTATCCGAGAAGACTAGGTGCTCGATAAAAATGTTCCAATATGCCTGCACCGATCGAGGATTGAACCCGCTACCTTCGGCGTGAGAGGCGAGAACCTTGTCTCTATACCAAGGAGTCGGTTGTTGGTTTTTGAAGCAGTCACTCATGGGCTGGCTGACTGGGACCCAATCATGGTATGTGACACAGCCTTAAGATCCAAGAAAATGGGCGTGATATAATATCGAAATCAACAAATTACACTCTCTCACTGAATAATGAAGCAGATCATTGTTTATTTGGTAAGTGGATCGACTGGGTGACACAGTCTTACTTATTATTATTTACTACATTTCCTATGGTTTCAAAAGGAATAATTTCTGTAGATTTTACCCATGTCGGCATGACCTATCAGGATCTAATGTAACAACTGACTTTTCCCCATGTTTTCTACAGAAGTTCCTCTTTTTAAGAACAGTGCCTGAGAGATCTAGAGAAATTGTCAAGAGATGGGCTTTAGTGGGAATTATTCTGAAGGTGTTCGAGGGTAACTGATGGTCCAGTCGTACGACCCAGTGGCCTAGCGTGGTGGTGGTGGTGGGGGGGGGGGGGGGGGGGATTGTATAAATGGGCGGTTGCCCCGGGGGCAAAATTCTTCGGGGCTCAAAATTTCAAAGGAAAAAGAAAGTGCCAGAAATAGTAAAATTGCTCCCTCGCCCCCACCTTCTGCCTAAAATCTGCCGGTTTGCGAAAAGTTTTTCAACATAACGGGTCAAATAAACGTTCCCAAGTGTTAACCGCCCGCGGGTCATCGGGCGCAATACTTGCCTTGCCCGGGAATTCTGGCAACCCACGTTACGCCACTGGTACGACCATCTTTGTTTACATACAGCTTGCTTCAGTTTCAGTAGTGAAAAATTACTAAGCGTATC
The DNA here is from genome assembly GCA_963931925.1 of Onchidella celtica. Lineage (NCBI taxonomy): Eukaryota > Metazoa > Mollusca > Gastropoda > Systellommatophora > Onchidiidae > Onchidella > Onchidella celtica. The sequence continues at coordinate 33,898,089 of OZ007577.1, forward strand.
ATGATTAAATTAGATAGCGACCTGAAATTTTCAGGAAATGTTAAGATGAAGATTAATTACAAAATTTACAGTTTTTTGTCCATAATTTTGGTCAATAATTAGCCGAGGAAAGTGTGCTACTGGTGATCTAGAGGCAAGATGCCGAAAGTACCGTATATATTCAAATCCCGATCGGTGCAGGCATGTTGGAATTTTTTGAGATTTTTCTAATATTTCCCTGTCCCTGATCCTATGAGAGATAGGACTGAGCACCTAGTCTTCTCGGATAAGGACTAAAGACTCGGAAGGGTAATGTGCACGCTGCGCACGTTAAAGATACCCTGTCCGTTGGAAATCGAAAAGAGGAGGCCGAACAGGCCGCTGTCCGGGCAAAATTTAAAAAAAAATTATCCCTACCAATCCCTCCCCGTCCAACCCAAAAAAAAACCTTCGAGACTGGCCCTGCACTGTGGCGACGACATGTCTTCTCCAGTTGTAACTAGGCTGCAATAACACTAAGGCAAATTTCACAAAAGAGATTAAAGAAATAGGCAAAATACAAATACAGAAATAGGAAATACTTTGACGCGTGTTGATCGGTTGTATACAGGTCTTTACACTGAATTTTTAAAAATCTAAAAGACACACACACGCTCACACACACACACACACACACACACAAACAAGATAAAGCGTCATAATGTTTACTTTCAGGAATAAAACATCTTGGACGTGAATGTGTCACTAGAACATAGTTAAAATTCTTCTGGAAAGCGCAGAGTCAAATGTAATTGATCATGTCATAGGCATATTCTGTATCAAACTTATCCACTAATAAATTTCATATGTTGTATATTAAAACTAACATTTGATATATCGCGACATAAGTTCTTGTATGTTACAACTCCACTTTTTGTACATCTGAGAAATTCGGCGTTAAACCTTTGCGGCTTAAGTATTATGATAAGGAGTTAGAATAAATCGGAACTATGAAACAGTCCGGTAAGTGCCACAACGGATTTTGAACAAATATCAAAGTGTGCAATTCTTATACCTCTTCTACACTCTGAAAGATTTCCAACGTTTCAGAAAATGGAGGTAGGAGAAATGAAAAACTAAAGTCTCGATATTCCGCAATTAAGTCATTACTGTCATTTTAGTGTTAAAATCTTTATTTTAGGACGTTTCGCTGCACTTGGCACTTAGACCTCACTTTTCTTGTTTTTATTTTTCTTATTCTAGTTTCTGTGTGTTTTCTGTGGCAGGGGTGAGTTTGGTTTTTAGAATTTTGCCCGGGCAGCGGCCTTGTTCGGCCTGCTCTTCTCGACCTTTAATTGCTGAGGTATGTTTATAATTTAACGTGCGGAACGTGCACACTTGCCCTCCGAGTTTTTCGTCCTTACCCGAGAAGACTATGTGCTTGATCCTACCTACCATAGGATAAGGGACAGGAATGTTCCGCCCCCCCCCCCCAATATCCAACATGCCACCACCGACCGGGGGATCGAACTCGGTACCTTCGGCATGAGAGGCGAGCACCTTGCCTCCAGACCAGCGTGGCGCGTCCCCTACTGCTTTTAGTGTTATGTTGCGAGTATTTAAGAAATTATCTGGGAATCTTACCTGCAGAATTGAGTGCCATGGCCAAGATACAGACTACAGCAATCAACATCAACTTTGCCATAGTGTCTAGTGGTCTTAAGTCTGAGATGGCAAGGAGAGCAACAAGAACTGTGTACTGTGAGCAAGTGAGTATCAGACTGGGCGTCTAGTCGGCTTGCTGGGCGATCTGAACTGACAGTGCAAAAATCCTGCACTTTATCTGAATGTCGCTGCAGTTTCTGTTAAAGTGGGTATATACTTGTGTGTGTATGTGTGTGCGCGCATGTGTGTGTGTTGTAGCAACTTAACCTTGTTTATAGTGGCGAAAACTGGAAATGTTGTTTATGAAACTCTCAGTTCGTCATAACATGCATGTGTGTATGTATGTGTCTATGTAGTGTGTGTGTCATGTCAATGTAACTTCGTCTTTACGCGAGAAAACCTTTTAGCTGATTAAACCCTCACTCTGCCGCGCCCATGCGTGTGTGTGTGTGTGTGTGTGTGTGTGTGTGTGTGTGTGTGTGTGTGTGTGTGTGTTTATGTGTATGCGTGTCATGTCATTGTGACCTCGCCTGTAGCTGAGTAAAATATCTAGCTTATCAAATTCTGGCCACAGCATATGCTAAAGTGGCTATATGCTTGTGTATTGTATATATGTGCATGTGCAGCTGGATGTGTGTAACGTCTAAAGCTGAAATACAAAATCTGACTTGATCAAACTCTTGGTGTAGGATCAGTTAAATGTGTGTTTGCGTAAAAAAAAAAATGTGTTTGTGTGCATCTGCTTGTGTGTGCGAGTGTGCGCCATTATCATAGATCGTCCTCCAGCCACATTAAAACTGAACTAACCACTGCACAATATAAATGCATGTTTGCCAGATTGAAATTTTAAGTTTAAGCCAAACAATGCTAGAAAAAAGCCTCCCCCCCTCCCCCCACAAATATTTTTTCTTCAGTTTAGTTTTCATACTAACATCAAATGAAAACCTCCAAGATCAGGTGCTCTCCACTGGTATGAGTGGAATATTTGGCTTAGACCTTGTCAGTTGTGAATATTTTTCAAAGCTTTTCCGGGGATGAAATGAAAGTCTTTGCAAGGTTTATTTGAAAGCAATAGATCTAGTTCTGTCCTCATTCTCACAATGGCATCAAGAAGATTCAGTTGAATTCTGTTTCTGGTCTTACTTTTAATGGTGGACACATTAAAAAAAAATACCCTCTCAACTTCATCAATACTGATTGGGTTTATTAGGCAAAGATAAAGGTGGCCAGCTCTTTAAGTGCTTCATGGCGAAGTATATCAACCCCAAACTACAATGTGTGTAGGGAGTCCTAAGGCGGTTGGCAGTCATTCAAAAAAACCGGAGCAGTTAAAAATATATGAAGCATAATATTATGTCGCTCGGCCAGGTCAAATGAGTCACTTGTGAAAATGTGAAGATATTGAGATACTGGTATCACTGGAAAGTTAATAAAACTTACTTTATGCCAGTGAAAAAAATTATTTAGCTACGACACCTGTGTGCTGAGATATTTGCTTTTAAAGCCAACCTTCGTGACCTGCCAGCAATGGCAGAATTGACCGAAAATGACGTTTTGAGATCGGCGATTTTCAGCTGAACAGTTTCCATAGCAACCGAGGATCTGTCGCTTAAATTTCTCTACAGACACTTAAAAACGTATGAAAATTCACTGTCTATCAACATGCAAGCGAATTTTTACTCTTTCCGTTTAAAAATGACACGAAAGGCACATGTGCATCGAATGTGAGAGAACAGAATGACGAAAGCAGCGGTCCAGTAATGCGATAGTCCATCCAACATTATACGGTTTTACAATTTCTTTAATACTTCCGGCTTGCCTTGATCAGTTACGATCAAATTTTGCATGGCCTCCTTTTTTAATTTGTCTTAATAGGAAATTATTTTTTGACATATATAGAGGTAGAAATAAACTTTTTTCTTTATAAAATTATATTTAAAAAATAACCTGTTCGACACCAAATGGTGAACATACAGGTTGTTTACAGTACCAGCACTGGTGCACCGTCGACACGGGGGTTTCTTAAATGCAAACGTGCATGTTAGGAATAAACGCATTGCATCGTTTAAAGGGAAGTGTTGTACAGTACAAAGTTTAACCAATGCATTGTTTGTGATTCTGAACACAAACACGCAAACAAAAATTCAGTACCGTTTTACACTCACCAACCTGACAAATAAGCATTTTTGTGAAACAAATCAGTTTATGAGGATTCATCGCCAGATGATGACGAGGCTGAGGACGATGAGTCTTGCAAAGGAATTATCGCAGGTAAAATTGGAGGTCTAATTCCGTCAGCTTTAATATTATAGCCCTTCTCTATTCTTCTGACGTGCTTGACTGCATTTTTCCAGTCATGTGACGATACATTGTGGAGGGCTTTCTCGGTGAGCTTCAGTGTTGCTTTTAGAGTAAACTCCAAGCTCCAACGAGCAACATCACTTTTACTTGGGCCCATATGAGCTCCATCGGGTTCAGATCACAATGATGAGGAGGTAGTCTAAGGACCTCCTGGCCGTGCTCCCGAATTACACAGTCAGTTTTGTAGACGTTGTTTGTTTAAAACTTTTTCACTAAAACATATAGTTCAGCCTTTTTCGTGTTGTTCGAGTATGTTATAAAACGGTCATGAAGCCATTTTCCATTTCTATTTTTGTGCTCGATGATGTTGGGACCTTGAAGTCAGGATGTTTCTCAGAATGATATGCAGCGTTGTCCATAATGCATGTTGGAACTTCCAGACTAGGTAGCAGGCATCGACGCAACCAATCTTCAAACATTTTAGCATTCATTTCTGAATGAAAGGCCTGGCTGTCAACATGACATGATGTGAAGACCTTGTAACAGCCGTCTACAAAACCCGTGTTTTCACCGCCAGCATGGAGAACAATGATTGTTCAACCGGCGTTTCTCTTCCGGCAGGTGCGTCCTCTGCTGTCTACTACTTGGACGGTTGAGACATTCATGTTGACAGAGACCCACGTCTCATCAAGATAGACTATGTCCCACCCTTCGCTTCGCTTTGTATGCATGTCCCTGCAAAGAAGCAACGGCAACATTCACAACTCCGATACAGTTTAACGATTCTAGGGGAAGTCAAGATCAACTGTTAGGGCATGTGCTAGCCAACGGAATCTGGTTTCGCCGAACATCGGCTGCCACGGCCACGCTGTGATCTCAACGCGTAAAAAATAGCTTGCTGGGCAGTTTTCAGGTCTTTATCTTTTACTGTGATATTTTGTGTCTGTCAGTTTGAAACTGCTTATGGGATGCACAAAAATCCTGGTCGAGGAGAAACATGAAGATAAAAGTTTAAAGAATGGAGTAACACGTCAAATTACAGGTTTTATTTTTTTTAATTTTTTTAGTTAGCACCGTTAAACATTCACACACAAGACATCCTCCTCTCGCCTAAGGTATTTGCACCTTGCTGCAACAAGATCAGACCTCTCCTTCAGGAATCTTCTTCCACCTTTAGTGGACTGGAACTTGAAGCCCAATGTCTTCATTCAATACTGAATAAAGAGTTCCTCTCCTGACGCTACTAAGATTATGCTTCACCTCAAGAGTATGTCTCGGTAATCTTAGTGAAAGATATGTTTTTTTCTTCGAATACGCATCTTTCTATTATGTCAAAGTCAAACGTGTCCAATCTTGGATTTCGGCCTTTTCTACTATTTTTCTTCACACCCGGACGTTTGAGTGTAATGGTTTTTAAACCAAAACATACACAGGTACGTTTCAGGGAATAGTTTACAGAAACTTGAAGGTTTTTTTGTTTTTTATTTCGCTTCGCGTTCATGAAAAATAAGTGCTCTAAGAGCCATTTTCTTTACCTCAGGATCATACTGTCTGGGCATTGTGACATGGTAATTCAAACGTGTTTGTTTTTATAGGATACGTTAGTAACGTTTTACACAGGTTTTTTTTTTTCATATGACTCAAGACTGAAAGTTTGTTTGCTCTGTTCAAGATAAACGTGCGAAACATCACGAAATTAAGTAATGTTCCAGAATTCCCGATGTTTACGCTGCGCAGTCGCATGCTATTAATTTGATTTGTGAAACTGTTATTAAAAAAAAAAAATATGTGGGGTCGCGGCAAAGGCTTACATCAGAATTTGAAATTGGCAAAAAGAAAAGATTGTATGTTGTGAGTGAGTTTGTGTGTATCCTGAAGAAGGTGATTCAACCAAAATTGGTTGTGAATTGTTTGTTTCCCTCTAATTTTTTCACGCAAGGCTTTGCAACATACAGTCTTTTCTTCTTGCCAATTTTAAATTAATTTCATTTCTAATTCACCCGGCTCGGAAAAAAAAGGGGCGGGGGGGGGGGGGGGGGGTTATTGCAGTTATCTGAAATATTTGGATTTGTTCTTGTGCAGACATGGCGTAGTGACATTTTTTTTTTCTGTGCACAAGATAAAAACTCTGCTCATTGCTACATCACGTTTTCTGTAGTTTTTTTTTATGTATGTTATGAAGAAAGCGTTTTTGTTTTATTTTCACTCTTTACAGGTAATAATAATAATAATAATATATTGCATTTATATAGCGCCCAACCCCGTCGATGACAAGCTCTGGGCGCTTTAACAAACTCTTACACACACACACACACACGCATACACAAAAGAAATTCAAAAATATTTACTATTGTTGCTGCCGAAAAACACCTAGCCTAGTTTGTCTGAAAGAAATGGGTCTTCAGATGGCATTTGAAAGAACCAATGTCATTAATTTCCCTGGTTGTCTTTGGAAGAGTGTTCCAGATGGTAGGGCCAAGAAATGAAAAGGACTTTTCTCCTACAGTGGACAGATTCATTTTAGGTACTTTCAATTTAGTAGTGTCAGATGATGATCTTAGTTGACGAGATGGAACATAGTAATCAGTTAAATCAACTAGGTACGATGGAGCAGTATTATTGACACATTTGTGACAAATGGATGACAATTTGTACATTATTCTTTTCTCAACTGGCAGCCAGTGCAAACTCTGCAGAAGTGGCAGTGCTGAATCTCTTTTCTTTTTCTTCAAAACAAGTCTCGCTGCATTGTTTTGAGCAATTTGGAGTTTTCTAATATTTTTTTGTGAAATTCCAGCCAAAAGGGAGTTGCAATAGTCAAGCTTTGAAAGTACAAAAGAATTTACTAAAACAGCCGCAGTTTCAGTTGAAATAAGATGTCTGATTTTACCGATTTTCCAGATTTCCATGTATAGAATGCGAATGAGGTGACTAACCTGAGATGACATAGAAAGATTCGAATCAATGTAAACCCCTAGGTTTTTTACTTTTTTTGAAATTTCTATTGAATTAGTGCCAATTATCATCTCAGTTCTGTCCACTTCTTGCAGAACCCGCTCACGGCCTAATAAAATAACCTCAGTTTTATCCTCATTTAGAGCCAGTTTGTTTTGGTTCATCCAGCTTTTAATTTCTGTTATACAGTTTCCAGCCTGCTGCAGAAGGCTGTCAACATCGCATGGCAAGGCAGAACTGTAGAGCTGGGTATCATCAGCATAGAAATGATATTGTAAATTAAATTTCTTTATTTCATGTACAAGTGGAATAGTATAAATAGTAAACAAAATAGGACCAAGCACTGAGCCTTGTGGTACGCCATACTGAAGCGCATAGGAAAAAGATCTTATTTTGTTGGTTACAACAAATTGGTGGCGATTTGACAGATAAGATTCGACCCATTTAAGGGCGACCCCTCTGATTCCAAACGATGTTTCTAGCCTTCTGAGCAGGATTTCGTGGTCGATGGTGTCGAACGCTGCTGATAGATCCAACAAATTTAGCAGAGTAATATTTCCAGAATCTGCCTTTACTAATATGTCATTCATGATTCTTAATAGTGCAGTTTCAGTACTGTGGTTACTCCTGTAAGCAGATTGAAATGGTTCCAACAGGTCATTATTTCTCAAATGACACATTAGTTGTTGTAATATCACCTTTTCAAGGATTTTTGAAAGAAAAGGAAGGTTTGAGACGGGTCTATAATTTTGCAACATGTTTTGATCAAGAGTCGTTTTTTTCAAAAGTGGTGTTACCCAGGCTGTTTTAAAATAATCAGGGACAGACCCACTTAAAATAGAGTTGTTTATTATTTTTGTAATAGTTGGAACCAGTTCGTCAATACAAGATCTAACCAAAAATGTAGGAATAGGATCGAGGTCACAACATTTTGATGGCGATGCTATGATGATAGATTTTACAGATTCATTCGACACAACACCAAAAGTGTCTGTAGGATTTCCCTGAAACTCATCAAAATGATCAATGACATCAAAACTGTCAAGATTTTCTCGGATAGTTGTAACTTTTTTATCAAAATAATCAGCAAAAACATTGGGCAACAAATTGTTCTCGTAAATTGTGGGTAGAGGTGTTTCCTTTCTTTTCCCTGTGAGTTCATCACAAATACTAAAAAGTTCCTTACAAGATGTAGAATTTTGAAGTTTAGTGACATAGAAGTCTTTTTTTGCAAGTTTAATAACACATTTCCATTTGTTCTTCTGGTGTTTGAAAATGTCCTTGTGGACTGTAAGACCTGTCTTTAACCATTTCCTTTCTGGTAAAAAAAAAAATTTCCAGTTAAGACAAATTGAAACAGGACGTTATGCAAAATTTGGGCCTGATTCGTCAAGGCAGGCCGGAGATATTAAAAAAAAATGTTTTGAAGGCACAATAGATCTCTAGCTCTAGTGTAGGGATTGAGCGTTCCGGGATGAAATATGTCGGTAAATGTGTGCCTTCATGAATTCTAAATAGGTTTTAATATGAACTTGGCCGTGCTAAGGATTAAACTAAATTATAAACGACTTATTTATAATTATATTATTGTGTACATTTCTGATTTCCCTTCAACATTTCCCAACTGACATGGCAGTTCAGTAACAAACAAATGTGATGTTTTATGCTTGACATAGATTCATTTGACAGGCATTTCATGAGAAAAAGTACAAAATAAAATGATACATTCAAGAAGACTTACATCTAGATTGCAGATTTAGGTCGAGACCCAAATAAAATGTGAGGGGAAAAAAGAGAAAGCATAGAGTAAATTTATCTAGCCTTATCCAGTGTCCATGTACGTCAATCTCAATCCACATGAAACATTACACAGTGTGAGCTCAGGCACTTGTAATTAAGTGGAAAATGGCAGACGCAGCGTCGGGACCCCACTTAACTACAAGTAGGCTGAGCCTACAGGAGATCTCCCAACTAGTACAAGCAGGATGTGAGCAGATTTGGTTTTAAAAAAAAAAAGACATACTTGTGTCGCATACCCCCCCCCCTCACCCACCCCCCCCCCCTCCTGCCGAGTTAGTGCTGAAATGAGAATAAAATTGCTACTTTCAGACTTGCCACTTCTAAGTTTGCAAGACATCAGAACGTAAACATTTTCGACATGGCTGAAGAAAACTTGGGGACAATTTTCATGCTGAATCTAAGCAGTCTGGTCAGTCCAGCCTAGTAATTCAATGCCATAATCACAAAGTTAGCTTGATATTTTGGGCACTAGAATTGCTATAACAAGAAGACGATAGTCCTTCTGTCGTTTTAATGGCAGATCAATTACAATCAGATAAGTTGAGAATCTGTGGGATGGTCTATCAGAACTTCTTACAATAAACAGAAAATTAATTAAACCGGCAGGTTTATGACTACTGGATATTAGAATTTGAATGTGTCACTGTGACATCTGAATAATCTGAAACACTAGACTACACTTTTCTTTGGAATTGCATGGGTAGGGAAGATATTCGCTCCCGATGCACTTTGCATAGGTAGGAAAGATAGTGTCCTAGGTCATCACTAAACGTGTGGAATTATTATTGGTCTAAATTTAGTTCATTTGATTTGAATCGCGATATTCGAATCAGTGGTCGGCGGGCCAATGGCGGCAGGAACGAATCAACATTCGAGTCGGTCAACGACAGGTTATATGAATCAAAATCATTCGAGTCAGTAAAGTTAAGAGGCAGACGAACGGCCTAGACCGAGCTCAAGGCAAAACGCAATGACAAAGGTTCGCTGCTCCATCGTCCACTCCGATCAGGGAAGGTCAAGATGGAAGCCGCCAAAACAAATCTGCGTGGACAATACTGCAATGGCAAGAAGCAAATATTAGCTTGAAATAGTTTCGAAATTTTTGTTTCTCTTCTCCTCTTGTAATTTGTGGAGAATGAACTGAAATGCGAAGGTTTTGGTCGTCGAACAGCTGCGTTGTCGAAGTTTCATCACTCCAGCCAGCAACCCTAAGCGTAGGATGTTTGCACAAAGCAATGGTATCGTTCCCTCGTAGATCCGCTGTTTACAGCATTGGCCAACGTCTGTTTGATGGAGGGAACTCATCCCTACGGTAATCCTACCTACTATACGGGGATATCTTACACAAATCTACGTGAAATTGACGTAGAGGTGCTGGCTGGGAAATTCCCTGGAATGCTTGACTTATAAGTGCCTCAACAAATGAAATCACAATGTATTCTTTGTATAAGTGTCCTTCACTGTGTTTTCCTAAGTAGGCAGGAAACAGCTAGTTCCCCTTGCTCCTCTCCCAATTAATCCACTCTGGACTTTTTACAGGCGCCATGCTCATTTACAATAATAATTACATTCTGGTTCCATGGGCTTAAAATTAAAGCCTATCAAATTCATTGTCTCCTTATACATGAACAGTACATGCACAAAGACACAGACTAGTAAATTGAAGAAGCATAAAAACAACAGAAAATCTATGGGGTCGCCTTTCTTCTTACAGCTTATTCTTATATCTTACTAAGCTTATAATGGAGCTGGAGGGTGAACATGACGTAAGCATCTAACATATCGTGAACAAATATTACGAAACTTTGTGTGCTGCCTCAATTTTTTACAGTTAATCACGTGGACACATCCATTTTGGACAAAATTTACCCTTTTATATTATTTACTGACAAATTATTTGAGCCACAGAAGAGAGACGCATATTTTTTGAGGAAAAAATTGAAAACTGTGCTCGGAAATTTCGCTCTGTGCCTCTGTTTACACATTGCTGGTACAAAATCATCTATATCACATACTGTATATTCTGCAAAGTATTATGATGTAACAATACGGTCTAATTAGTCTTTGCATCAGATCTAATGGCCGTTATCAATGCCACCTAGATGTAGATATACAGCTGGGCTTAGTACAAAGAGTTAGCAAGATTTGTCTTCCGTGGGTCGGCTGATATAAATAAATCTATCGAGACTACAAGAGATTTTCAGAGGAAGAAAATCGAGTCAAATAACTATTCCGCATGTGTGTGTGTGTGAGAGAGAGAAAGAGAGAGAGGGAGAGAAAGAGGAGAGAGAAAGAGAGAGAGAGACAGAAAGAGAGAAAGACAGAGAGAAAGAAAGAGAGAGAGAGAGAAAGAGAGAGAGAGAGAGAGAAAGAGAAAGAGAGATTATTGGCTTCAGTTTTATTTCAGCCAGACTGAACTTTGAAAAACGTGACCTGCATGTTTGTTTGTTTGTTTGTTTCAATTTTTGACGGACATAAGCATTCTTAGTTATGTGGCTGGTTGACTGCGTAGAGCATGATTGTATTTATTGCTCTATTTTTTTTATTTCTTTGTCTCCTCATTGTCACAGCAAGCCGTCCTAATAAATCACTAAAACTCTCAGTTTTACCTGTTTTTGACCTCCTGCCCCATGAAAAAAACAACCCAAAAAACATGCACCTTTTTCACGCGTTTAACCATTACAGTTTTACCTCGGGCCTGCTCGATACCGGCCATTTTGTGTCTTTCGTGGTCTGTTGTTTTTTTTGTTTTTGTTTTTTGGTACTTTATTTATGTTTGGTATTCAGCGTTTCATCAATTTAAATTTCACAAATAGAATTAAACGATTCCGCATTAACTTTATTCCATTGGTAAAATTCTCAGAATGTTCTGTAGATCTGGAAAGAGTTTTGTAAATATGTACACACGTTTTTAAATCAAGTTGTAGATCGTTGTGCAGTAGTGTTATATTCATCTGTTTACGATACCGTGCTAACCATTTCATACTGACATACTTCCCAACTTTTCTTGATGAGGTAAATAGGCATTGGGGCGGGCATGGTGATGGTAGATGTTAGCTGATAATCAGCTGAATTTGTTTAGGACTGTTTTCTTTGAAACTGAATGATGTCCCTTTTGGTCTCAGAGGTTTGAGGATGAGAGGAGATTAAGTTTTATTAATGTATGTAGATGGAAGCATGATGAATTGATCTTATGTTAGTCCTGTTTCTGATTTTAGTTCAGCCTCTTAGAGCACATCATTTTTTGTGGATTTGTGCGATATGCCAGCTAATTATCACTTAATTATTTACTTACTTGCTCGCTTATGTTAAAATCACAGTGCACGAATTCACACTAGTAAAGTTGAGTTACGAAAATCTGTCTCTTCTGAACCCTACGCATGTTTATTAAGCTGAACAAATTGATATTGTAGGCAATATATTTTGATTCTGCTTGTTGTACAACAGCAGTCTCTATAAATTAATAATCAGCGAGACACTCATAACCTTTATGTGAACAGTTAATTAAACTGCCAATATCTGACTTAATGAGAGATTTCAATCTGGTACAAAATGTCATGCTGTAATGAAGTTTGCCAATGGCAGAAACCAGCAAGTTAAAGGTGTGAAGAGTGACACGGATGACAAGGGAAATAATCGTGAAAATTGCATTAGATTAAAAAATGTCCTTATTACTTCCCTTGTTTGCTTGCGGCATTCCCATCGTAGTCATGAGACTTGGTGCACTCGAAGAGACTCTATTTGATTATGTCATTAGGTATAATATACATTAATCCATCATATGTTCTTTGAATGACTTCGATCTATTCAAAGCCTTCCCCATACTCTCTCAGCTTCTCCAGTGTGCGTTGCTACGGACAGTTTTTGTCCACATAATCAGCAGACAATAAAATTGTGTCACTACAAAAACTTTTTCATACATAATGTCACGTATATTGTATTGATTGTTGTAATTTTCTCATCTTGAAGCCACATAGCTATGATCATTTACGATAACGAAACCAGATTTGTCAATAACAAGAACATTTATTTCAAACACAATTTATTGTAATGATGTTATAATATATGAACTTTATTCACAGATTGGTACAAAATGAATATTATTTTGTCCACCTCTCAGGAGAGTAGGTATCATTACTTACCATAGACCAGGAGTGGCCAAACCGGGGCTTTTTGATCTTCAATATGCTGTTCGTGGGAAGTATAATATGTTGGCTGAGCTCTTTTTTCATCACAGAAAATACAGACCAAGATAAATAAATAGCAAAAAAATCTCCCGCCTTTTTTGCCCTTTTTTTTTTTTTCTAATTTTGTTAGTGAAATGCAAATTCGCACTTTTTTCTCACATGTTCCCTTAGTTTGTACAGTTAAAATAATCATCAGACAAGATTTTGAAAACATTTGGTATCTATGTGTACTTTGTGATTACTGAAACTAATGCAATTGAACAGTTTAAAAAACTGCATACATGAGTAAATAATTTTGCATACATTAGTAAATATTTTTGCATACATGAGTAAATATTTCTGCATACATGTATATCGTATTGCCTAATACTTATATAATGTATTTGTAACAAAATGTGTATGTAACAATAAAAACATATGTGTAAATTTTGTTCATGTCTTGTGGTTCTCGAACATCTGAAGTTTATCGTTTGTGGCTCTTATATTAAGCAGGTTTGGTCAACTGTGCCATAGATCAAGATATTCTGATCAGTTTCTCGTCCAATGAATTTTCTAATCACTCCCCTTCTCACATAACATGGAATATTTCCTACACCACAAGGAAAGCTGAAGAAAAATATTTGGTAATCACAATAATCATTATTCATTCTGTTAATTTCTGCATATTTGCACGGTTCATTTGTCAATCACGAGTCTATGATGTGCCCAAGTGGGGAAAAAATGGAAAATTCATTTCTATGAAAGATCAAACAAAGAGGAATAACCTGCCATACAAGGAGGGGGGGGGGAATAACAATACGATGTGCTTGATGCCAATGTCTAGGTGCCTGATCTGACCCATTATATATATATATATCTAATCACTCGTTTACGTTATCACTGTGTTTTAGAACTGTTGTCTTTCTACATCCTCAAAATAATTGGGCCGACAGTTCGAGCAATTGATACTAAAACAACTATTCCAAATGGCGAGTTGAAATTTTCACAACTGAAAATAGTTTAAATGTACGTGAGTCTTGTCATTGCTTACTTTGGAAGGGAGGAAGAGCTATAAAACGCCACTGTTTTGTTTTATTATGAGATCAGAGCAGATAATTAGGAGGGCTACCTTCGATCTTTTAAACAACTGGACCTACATGAAATCGTTTGAACGCTCATCGCGAAAGCCAGAATTGACACATAGATCTATCATTTAAAACAAAGAAATGACACCTGAAATACAACACAAAACTGATATGCATACGACATACCCAAGGACAAAGTAGAAAGCAAAACTTTATGATGAACATTTGCTTGTGTCCGTTAGATATCTGCATTTCACAGGGAATTCAAATCAATGGAATTTCACATAACATGAAGGTTTTTCCGTAGTTAGAACACATGCCCGCGGCCATGGACCATGCAGTGCTTTTAACTAGCAATAAGCAATGTAGAAATGAAACAGGTTCGCCTTGTGCCCAATCCGTGTAGTTCATGACTTGTTGACTATGACCAAACACCCAGTCGCCTTCCTTTTGACGATCAGTAGCCCCTAAAAACACCCACATATATGGGGAAGTGTCAGTCGTGTTGAAAAATTGTTTGATAAAATTGTGCTCGCTTGCGTCATTAATTTCAGCCAAATATCCACCGTGTAGACCACATTCAGTTTGGGCTGAGTCATAGCTTTCCGGTGATTGCTTGGAAAGGAGGTTGTATCTTCCCCTATAGACTGCAGATATATAGAACTTGTCTAATGCCAGATAATTGTCCCTGAACTTCTCTAGTACCTCTAATCTGTGTTTCACCTCGATAAAATCACTGTCCACTGTTTTGTTTGGAGCTGTGTCAGCATTTGCAAGATCTCTTACCATAGAAGTCAAGTTGACCAAGAGTTTTGACATACTGTCCATCTGCCTTTGTTGGAGCTTGACCAGATGAAATAATTGATCCACATTCGGTGTGTAGGTGGTGACTTCTGTGGTGTTCTGTAGCTCCACACAATGTCCGAAACTGTCCAAACCAAAAGCAGAACAGCGATAGATCCCGCCTTCTGCAGCTCCCGGGTATCTCCACATCAGACTGAGGTGTGAGACTCCTGTAGTATCGATATGTCCCGAGACTGAAACGTTCATGGGATTGGCTAAATTCACATGGTCTGGAGAATAGGCGTTGACGGAAGCCAGTTCTTCAAACGCTGGTGTTGAATTGTTGGTTTTTTCGCTTCCACTTCTGGATATGATAAGGGTGAGCAGATTAGACATTGTGTTGGTATTTTGGTAGGAGAAGGTACAGTTAACATCCAGGGACTTGGTAATGTCCTCTTCAATACTGTCGGGCGTAGCGTTGACATCTACTGCATCATCTGTTAAATGTAATAGAAAGCTGATTGGCTGGTTGGCTGATTGATCAGTTAGTGATTTTTGTTTCTGGTTAATGATATGATTGTGTTTAGGTCTTTATATTAAGACGTTAGCTGTTCTTGGCATTTACATCACACTTTTCTTGTTCTTGTTTCTGCATATTTTTGTGGTAGGGATCAGTTTGTTTTTTGTTGTTATTTTTGTTGTTGCTGTTGTTTTCAGAATTTTGCCCGGGCAGCGGTCTTGTTCGGCCTGCTCCTCTCGTCTTTCAACTGAAAAGGTATCTTTAACGCAACGTGCACACTGGCCCTCCGAATTTTTCTTCCTTTTCCGAGAAGACTAGGTGCTGGATAAAAAAAGTTTGAATATGCCTGCACCGATCGGGAATCGCACCCGTTACCTTCAGCGTGAGAGGCGAGAACGTTGTCTGTATACCAACGAGTCGGTTGTTTGTTTTTTAAAGCAGTCACTCATGGGCTGGCTGACTGGGACCCAATCATGGTATGTGACAGAGCCTTAAGATCCAGGGAAATGGGCGTGATATCATACTGAAATCAACAGATTACACTCTCTCACTGAATGATGAAGCAGATGATTGTTTATTTGGTAAGTGGATCGACTGGGTAACACAGTTTTACTTATTATTATTTACTACATTTCCTATGGTTTCAAAAGGAATATTTTCTGCAGATTTTACCCATGTCAGCATGACCTATCAGGATCTAATGTAACAACTGACTTTTCCCCATGTTTTCTACAGAAGTTTCTCCGATGAAAATGGACACGTGTTCTCGGATAAGGACGAAAGGCTCGGAGGGCCCATGTACGTTTAAAGATACCTTAGCAATTCTTTTGGACTTATCCACAGCATTCGATACCATCGACCATGCTATTTTGTTAGAACACATCGAAACAACATTTGGGATTTCAGGAACGGCTTTGCGTTGGTTTGGGTCATATATAAGCAATAGGTATCAATGTGTTACCATCGGGAATGAGTCATCTGATGAGGTTCTTTTAGATTGTGGTGTACCTCAGGCTCTGTCCTAGGTACCATTTTGTTTGTCATGTACACTCAGCCTCTCACTGATATTTTGACAAGCTTTGATATGAAATATCACCTGTATGCAGACGATAGACAAATTTATTAAAATTCTCACGTAGATCATCTTTCAGATCTAATTTCTTGTACCAACATTATTGTATCATCAAAGTAAAAGAATGGATGAACAGCAATAGATTAAAACTTAATGAAGATAAAACTGAAGTCATGTTGTGTACGAACCCGTATGTTGCTAAGATAAGTGATCTACCAAACATCCAGTTGAACATCAACGGACATATCATACAATCATCTTTGTGTATAAAAAATCTAGGCGTTCTTTTTGACTCTGATATGTCTTTCACATCCCAAGTAAATAATATCTGCAGAAATGCACGTTTCCAACTAAGAAACATCAGCAGAGTTCGAAATTTCCTCACAGAAGCTATTACCAAAACGTTAGTTACTTCACTCATTTTATCTCGAATAGATTATTGCAATTCTCTTCTTGCTGGAATAACATCAGATAAACTGTCTAAAATTCAAGTCATTCAAAACAACGCAGCCAAATTGATTACCAAGAAGAAACAAGCTGACCACGTTACGCCTTTGTTAAAAGAACTGCACTGGTTTCCTATAACAGAAAGAATTACATACAAAATTGCTGTTTTTTGCTATAAATGTTTAAATAACACCGCACCCAGCTATCTCAAAAATTCTTTACAAGTTTACACACCATCTCGTTCACTAAGATCATCAAGTGACAAAACAATCTTAAGAATCCCATCTAAAAACTATAAAACTATAGGCCATAGATCCTTCAACTATTTTGGACCTTTTGTCTGGAACCAGATACCCTTGAACATTCGTGAATCACCGAATCTTGAAAGCTTTAAGAAAAGCGTAAAACACCACCTTTTCCTCCGAAACTTTTAAATTTTCAAAATTCTATTCTGTACTTTGATGTTACAAATTGATTATATAAGCTAGTGTTATATGACTAAGAGCGTCTATGTGTGTGAAACTGAAAGTATGTATGGATGAGAGTGCGTGTTTTAGTATGAGATTTGGAAAGTGTATGCATGAATTATTGATGCAATGTACAGCGCATTGAGTAATAATTTTATTAGAAATGCACTATAGAAATTCTATTTATTATTATTATTATTATAAGACAAACGCACGCATACACAGCCAGATGCACTCACACACACACACACACACACACACACACACACACACACACACACACACACACATATATATATATATATATACGCGCACACAAGCACATCGCCACTTTAACAGATACTGTAGAAAGAATTTGATAATTTCGTTATTTTTACTCAACTACAGACGAGGTCACGATGACTCACACACACACACACACAAACACGCAAAGACACAAACACACACGCAAGGCAGAGTGAGAGTTTAATCAGCTAAATGGTTTTCTCGACTACAGACGAAGTTACATTGACATGAGACACACATTACATAGACACAAACACGCATACATAACAAACTGAGAGTTTGATAAACAATATTCCAGAAGTTTTTCCACCATGAACTAGGTCAAGATAATTAACATACACACAGGCGCGCACACACATACACACACAAGTATATACCCACTTTAACAGAAACTGCAGACATTTAGATAAAGTGCAGGATTTTTGCACTGTCAGTACAGATCGCCCTGCAAGCCGACTAGACGCCCAGTCTGATACTCACTTGCTCACAGTGCACAGTTCTTGTTGCTCTCCTTGCCATCTCATACATAAGACCACTAGACACTATGGCAAAGTTGATGTTGATTGCTGTAGTCTGTATCTTGGCCATGGCATTCAATTCTGCAGGTAAGATTCCTAGACAATTTCTTAAATACTCGCAACATAACACTAAAAGCAGTAGGGGACGCGTTAGTCTAGAGGCAAGGTGCTCTCCTCTTATGCCGGAGGTACCGAGTTCGATCCCCCGGTCGGTGCAGGCATGTTGGATTTTATTTGGGGGGAGGGGGGGCAAAAAATTCCTGTCCCTTATCCCATAGTTAGTAGGATCGATCACCTAGTCTTCTCGGATAAGGAAGAAAAACTCCTCATCATAATACTTAAGCCGCAAAGGTTTAACACCGAATTTCTCAGATGTGCAAAAAGTGGAGTTGTAACAAACAAGAACTTAGGTCGCGGTATATCAAATGTCAGCTTGTAATATACAACATATGAAATTTACTAGTGGACAAGTTTGATACAGAATGTATGCCTATGGCAATAACAATTACATTTGGCTCTTTGCTTTGCAGAATAATTTTAACTATGTTCTAGTGATGCATTCACGTCCGAGAAGTTTTATTCCTGAAAGTAAACATTATGGCGCCTTATCTTGTGTGTGTGTGTGTGTGTGTGTGTGTGTGTGTGTGCTTGCGTGCGTGCGTCCGTGCGTGTGTGTGTGTGTGTGTGTTTTAGATTATGTAAAAGGTACACTACACGCCCAGGTCAACAATTCCTTCATCATCTGCGACGTAAATTGCGCGCCCCTATCAGACAGAATTTGCTCTGGTATTCCTACCCTAGCGAAAATTGCAAACAACGCTTCCGCGACTGCCTCAGACGTTATGGTCCGCAGAGGAACCGCCTCTGGCCATCTCGTAGCATTGCATATGACCGTTAAGAAAAATCGATTCCCCCTATCGGTCGCTGGGTGAATGGGGCCAACAAGGTCTATCGAGACCTTTTTAAACGGTTCCGAGACCGTGGGGATCTTCTGAAGAGGAGCCTGGGGTGTACGACCCTTATGCGTCGTCTTTTGGCACGCACTGCACGTCTTACAATAGACCTGCACATCTCTGTGGATCGATGGCCAGTAAAAATTTTTAAGAACCCTTTCTTTGGTTCTAGCTATCCCCATATGACCCGCTAATGGGACATCATGTGCCAAATGCAATACTGTTGCGATCAGCAACGCTGGCACAACGACCTGCTTTAAAATGGAGGACACCGTTACATACTTACGGAACAGAATGCCCGCCTGAACAATAAAGGAGGACGACCCGTTCTTATATCTCCTCGTTTTCTCGGTTCGCGCTTCCCCAAAACATGGGTTTAATGATGGGTCCTCCCTTTGTAATCTCGCCAAGCGCTCTGGCGTGATATCTAGGTTGACCGCTGGCGTCGCCAAAGGTCTAATCTTATCTTTATCCGCTACCCGTCGACGTGTTTCGACCGCGGCGCAAAAGTCAATACCTTTTGATTGCGACCATGCTTGCACGTTCTCATCGGAAGGGGAAACCACCCGTGATACATTCCCAATGATGAACTGGGCGCCTGGAAAACAACCAACGACTGCTTCGACTTCCCCGCTAAGGAAAGGTGTATCTATCACTATTCTTGCCATGGGTAATTTCTCAATGGCCCCCGAAAATTGGATGCACGGGACAGTCTCACCTGTAAGCTGTGAATCCCGAATGCAGTCCCTATGCACTCCCACAACGGTAGATCCTGTATCTCGTAAAACCGAGACCGGTTCGTCCCCAACACCTACAAGAATAACATTACATTGGTATAATACCCTACCATTTCTATTCACTCCACCTCTCCTTACAACCCATGAAACGTACACACACTAGTTCACCTTTCACTCACCACACATCTTACGGTAACACACTTCCATCGGAGTACACACTACTCACTCGCGCTACAAATCCATGAACTCACTTTCATCTATCGCTCGTGGCGCACATTGCTATATCCAATATCAAGGACTTCCACATTCCTCACATATACTTATTCACATCATGGTAATAGACGAATATAATATAATACATCAATCATAATAATCAATCAACGTTCTACATACCAGTCATTACTGGAAAGACTCTCACTAGTCTTCTCGACTGCTTCCCTTTAAGTCCGCCCGATGGGCTCTCTTTCACAGGTCCGATCCGTAGGACCTTCTAACTTGCAGTGATAGTAATACGGCGCTTTCGCCTCATTCAGACTTCCACACCACTCATACACGCACGCTTTTCCCACTTGTCTGCATGAGTTATTTTTACTCTTCCCCTTTCACGTCTTTTCCTATCCGTCTGTCGTGAGCTCTTCTTATTCTACACCCGCTCTGTAGCAATCCCCTTAATTGCACTCACTCCACTCGTGACACAGTCAGCCAGCCGATGAGTGACTGCTTCAAAAATCAAACAGCTGACTCGTTGGTATAGAGACGAGGTTCTTGCCTCTCACGCCGAAGGTAACGGGTTCGATCCCCGGTCGGTGCAGGCATATTGGAACTTTTTTTATCGAGCACCTAGTCTTCTCGGATAAGGACTAAAAACTCGGAGGGTCAGTGTGCAAGTTGCGTTAAATATACCTTGGTAGTTGAAAGTCGAGAAGGGCAGGCCCACAAGGCCGCTGCCCGGGCAAAATTCTAAAAAAGAAAAAAAGAACTAATCACCACACAAAGATATGCAGAAACAAGAACAAGAAAAATAAAAATAAGAAAAGTGTGATGTAAATGCTAAGAACAGCGAAACGTCCTAACATAAAGAAATAAACACAATCATTTCATCAATCAGAAAATAAATCACTAACCGATCTATCACCCAACCAACCAACCAATCAATCAACTTTCTATTACATTTAACAGATGGTGCAGTACTTGTCAACGCCACGCCCGACAGTATTGAAGAGGACATTACCAAGTCCCTGGATGTTAACTGTACCTTCTCCTACCAAAATGTCAACACAATGTCTAATCTGCTCACCCTTATCATATCCAGAAGTGGAAGCCAAAAAACCAATAGTTCAGCACCAGTGTTTGAAGAACTGGCTTCCGTCAACGCCTATGCTCCAGACCATGTGAATCTAGCCACTCCCATGAACGTTTCAGTCTCGGGACATATCGATACTGCAGGAGTCTCATACCTCAGTCTGATGTGGAGATACCCGGGAAGTGGAGAAGGCGGGACCTATCGCTGTTCTGCTGTGGGTCTGGACAGTTTCGGACATTCTGTAGAGCTACAGAACACCACAAAAGTGACCACCTACACACCGAATGTGGATCGGTTGATGATTAATTTCCTCAAACTCCAACAAAGGCAGATGGAGAGTATGTCTAAACTTGGTCAACTTGACGGTTATGGTAAGAGATCTTGCCCACGCCGACACAACTCTAAACAAAACAGCAGACAGCGAGATGAAACACAGCTTACAAGTACTAGAGAAGTTCAGGGACACTTATCTGACCTTAATATTAGACGAGTTCAATATATCTGCAGACTATAGGGGAAGATACTACCTCCTTTCCAAGCAATCACCGGAAAGCTATGACTCAGCCCAGACTGAATGTGATCGACACGGTGGATATTTGGCTGAAATTAATGACGCAAGCGATCACAATTTTGTCAAACTATTTCTCAACACGACTGATAATCAGGGAAATAGGTATGTGTTGTTAGGGGCTACTTATCGCCAAAAGGAAGGCGAGTGGGTGTTTGGTCATAGTCAACAAGTTATGAACTACACGGATTGGGCACCAGGCGAACCTGAGCCATCTGAGGTTTGCTTATTGCTAGATAAAAGACATCCGTGGTCCATGTACGGGGGAATTTGTTCTGCCTCTGATATTGTCATCATGTGTGAGATTCCAATGATTTGAATTCCCTGTGAAATGCAGATATCTACAATATATATACAAGCAAATGTTGATTATAAAGTTTATGACGCAAGCGAGCACAATTTTGTCAAACTATTTCTCAACACGACTGATAATCAGCGAAATAGGTATGTGTTGTTAGGGGCTACGTAATTGAGTGTGTCCTAAACATATCCGTTTTGTGTTGTATTTCAGGTGCAGGTGTCATTTCTATGTTTTAAATGATAGATCCATGTTTCAATTCTGGCATTTGCAGTGAGTGTCTAAACGATTTCATGTATGTCCAGCTGCTTAAAATATCGAAGGTAGCCCGCCTAATTATCTGCTATGATCTCAATATAAAACAAAACAATGGCATTTTATATCCCTTTCTCTTTACCAAAGTAAGCAATGACAAGAGTCAAGTACACTTAAAATATTATCAGTTGTGATAATTTCAACTCGCCATTTGGAATAGTTGTTTTAGTATCAATTGCACGAAATGTCGGGCCAATTATTGTGGTCATGTAGACAGAAGAGGGACAGCAAAGAATACATCTGACGTGATACTGCGTGTCGTAAGAGGCGACTAAAGGTGCAAAGGTCCTGGTCTCCCGAGAAGAGCCAGTTGGCGGTGGGCCAACTACCCACCCTGTAAAAATAAACCAGTTACAGAAACACAAGCAAATACTTTAAATCAGTCTTTTATCTTGGGAGAAGGGGGAGCATCTGCACCTGTAGATTCAATGAAGGACAATGGACAAAGCCGAAAGGACTCCACTGGCCTGACTGCTCCTTCATCAAACAAGTCACTCCGGATTGCGTCGTGGAATGTCCGCTCCATGTATGAAGCAGGAAAGAGTGCCCAGGTTACAATGGAGATGAGGCGATACAGACTGCACATACTTGGAGTTAGCGAGACCCGCTGGATACAGTCCGGACTGAAACAACTTAATTCTGGGGAAAAGATTTTGTATTCTGGAAGGGAGGACAAAAAGCATACAGAAGGAGTAGCGATCATCTTGAGCAAGCACGCCCAGAGGTCACTGAGGGGATGGGAACCCTACGGAAGGAGAATTATATTGGCATCATTTACTACAAAGAACAAGAACATCAACATGAACATTGTGCAGATATACGCCCCAACAAATGAAGCAACCGATGAGGACAAGGACGATTTCTACAACCAGCTTCAGGAAATAGTTGACACATTGCCAAGAAAAGATGTGAACATTATAATGGGAGACGCCAATGCCAAGATAGGACAGGACAATACAGGGTATGAAGACATTATGGGGTGCAATGGTTTGGGACAAATGAATGAGAATGGAGAGCGGTTTGCAAGTTTCTGCGCATTTAACAGCTATGTGATTGGAGGTTCAGTATTCCCACACAAGAGGATCCATAAGGCCACTTGGATTTCACCGGATGGAGTAACTGAAAACCAGATTGACCACTTTTGCATCACCCGACGATTCAGACGCTCACTGGAGGATGTCATAGTACAGAGAGGAGCTGATGTTGGATCTGACCATCACATGCTGCTGGCAAGACTCAAACTCCGCCTCAAGAAACAAGGTACCAGAGCAGGAACAAAGAGGAGAAAGTTTCAAGTGAGCCTTCTGGATGGAGACAAGAAGGAAGAGTTCCAGCTGACACTGAGGAATAGATTCAAACCCCTTGTTGACCTCGAAGAGACAGTAGATTTGGAGACTCACTGGGCTAAGGTAAAAGGAGTATTTACATCGACATGCCAGGATGTTCTTGGGGAAAAGAAAGTGGAACACAAGGAATGGATCAGTCAAAAATCACTGGACTTGATAGGGATAAGAAGAGACCTAAAAGAACAGGTAAATGCAAGTCGTACAAGAAGCTCAAGAGTTGGTAACCAGGAAGAGTACCGAGCATCAGCTAAAGAGGTCAAAAAATCAATTAAAAAAGACAAAGAGGAGTTTATAGGAATGTTAGCAGAGAAAGCAGAGAAGGCAGCAACAGGAGGACACATGAGGATCCTCTACCAGACTACAAAGACTCTTGCTGGAAAATATGGAAAACCTGAAGTTCCTGTCAAGGATTACAACAGGAAGGCTATTTTTGGAAAGGAAGCTCAGGCAAAAAGATGGATAGAACATTTTAACAGCCTCTTGAACAGACCTCCACCAAGCAACCCACCCGACATTCTACCCGCAAGAAATGATTTACCGATCAGTTGCGACCCTCCGACTAAAGCAGAGATTAATGATGCCATAAAGCAGTTAAATCGAGGCAAGGCAGCTGGACCAGATCAGATCCCACCAGAGGCGCTGAAGGCAGATGCTGCTGGGGCTGCAGAGGGTCTGCACTCACTATTCTCGAGGATTTGGACCGGAGGCAAGTTTCCAAAGGACTGGAAGGAAGGACACCTCGTGAAGCTTCCAAAAAAAGGGGACCTCAGCAATTGTAGTAACTACAGAGGAATTACACTTCTCTCCATCCCAGGAAAGGTTTTCAATCGGATTATTCTCAAGCGAATACAGAATGCAACAGACCCAAAACTTCGTGAGGAGCAAGCTGGTTTCAGGAGTAATCGATCAACCACCGACCAGATCGCCACGCTGAGAATCATAGTAGAGCAGTCGCTAGAGTGGAACTCCCAACTGATAGTGAACTTCCTTGACTACGAGAAGGCCTTTGATAGCATCGATAGAGAAACACTGTGGAGAATATTGAGACATTATGGAATCCCAGAGAAGATGGTGAACCTTATCAAGAGCATGTACGAGGGGACAAGTTGCAGAGTCGTACACGATGGCGAGCTTACTGACAGCTTTGATATCAAGACTGGTGTTAGGCAGGGTTTTTTCTGTCCCCATTTCTGTTTGTCCTGGTGATTGATTGGCTTATGAAAGAAACCACCAGTGGAGGAAGAAATGGCATACAATGGACCCCATGGACACAGCTGGACGATCTAGATTTTGCAGATGACTTGGCACTATTGTCGCACACACACGACCAGATGCAAGCAAAGACTACAGCTCTAAACAAAATTTCAGAATCTATTGGATTGAGGATACATCCTGCGAAGTCGAAGGTCCTAAAAATTGTTGCACCCCCAAGCGCACAAGTCAGAGTAGGAGATCAACCACTGGAAGATGTAGAGTCCTTCTGCTATCTTGGTAGTATCATTGACAATAAGGGAGGAACAGAGGCAGAAGTCAAAGCACGAATTGGAAAGGCACAGGCAGCTTTCACGTCCTTAAGCAAGATTTGGAGAACCAAGGATATATCTCTAAAAACAAAGCTGAGGATATTCAACTCGAACGTGAAGTCAGTCCTGTTGTATGGATGTGAGACTTGGAATGCGTCCCAGGCCTGCATAAAGAGAATCCAAGTTTTCATCAACAGATGTTTGAGGAAGCTACTTAAGATCAGATGGACAGACAAGGTCAGCAATGAAATTGTATGGAAAAGAACAAGACAGAGCCCAGTCAGAGAGGAAATTGGTAGGAGGCGATGGAGATGGATCGGCCACACTCTCAGGAGGCCAGGAAACAGCATCACGAAGAAGGTATTGGATTGGAATCCCCAGGGCAAGAGATCAAGAGGAAGGCCGCGCGGAACGTGGAGAAGAGCCAGAGAAAATGATGTGCAACGAAGCGGAAAGACTTGGAATAATGTAAAGAGACTGGCCCATGATAGAGAGGGATGGAAAGTGTTTGTTGGTGGCCTATACCCTGATCCAGGGTGAGAAAGGCAATGATGATGATGAGACAGATGACACTTCAAAAAGACAGTGATAACTTAAAGGTGTGACTAGACATATATATAATGGGTCAGATCAGGCTCAACTATAAAAGTCTAGACATTGGCACCAAGTACATCGTAGTGTAAGTTCCCCCTGTATTGCTGATTATTCCACTTTGTTTGAGCTTTCATAGAAGTGAAATTTCCACATTTCCACACATCATAGACTTATGATTGACAGTGCAAATATGCAGAAATGTGTAATGTGATGTATTACAGAATGTATATTGATTATTATGATTACCAATGATTTTTCTTCAGCTTTCCTTGTGGTGTAGGAAATATTCCATGTTATGTGAGAAGGGGAGTGATTAGAAAATTCATTGTACGAGAAACTGATCTTGATATATCTTGATTTATTGTAGATGTAGCCAAACTTGCTTAATGTGAGAGCCACAATGATAAACTTCAGATGTTCGAGAGCCACAAGATATAAACAAAATTTACACACTCGTTTTTGTTGTTACATACACATTTTGTTTAAAAAATGTAATATTGATATTAAGAAATACGATATGCATGTATGCAAAAATATCTACTCTGTATGAAAAATATTTACTTATGTATGCAGTTTTTTAAGCTGTTAATTTGTGTTAGTTTCAGTAATCTCAAAGTACACATAGATACCAAATGTTTTTAATATCTTGACTGATGATTGTTTTAACTGTACTAAACGCATTAAATGTGTTGATGAACTATGGGAGCATTTCAGTAACAAAATTTTAATTAGACTGGAAAAAAATAAACCTAAAGGAGTAAAAAAAAGATTTTTATGCTATTTATTTATCTTGGTCTGTATTTACTGTGATGAAAAAAGAGCTCAGCCAACATATTATACTTTCCAACAGCAGCATATTGAAGGTCAAAGAGCCGCAGTTTGGTCACTCCTGGTCATTGGTAAGAAATGGTACCAATTCGGCTGAGAGGTGGATAACAATAATATCCATTTTGTACCAATCTGGGAATAAAAGCCATATATATTATAACATCATTACAATAAATTGTGTGTGAAATAAATGTTCTTGTTATTGACAAATCTTCTTTCGTTATCGTAAATGATCATTGCTATGTGGCTTCAAGGTTACAAAACTACAACAATCAATACAATATACTTCGACATTATTTATAAAAAAGTTTTTATAGTGGTAAAATTTTATTGTCTGCTGATTATGTGGACAAAAACTGTCCATACCAAAGCACTGTGGAGAAGCTGAGAGGGAAGGCTTTCAAAAGATCGAAGTCATTCAAAGGTCATGTGGTGGATCAAAGAGATTAATGTATATTATACCTAATAACATCATCAAGTGGATTCTCTTCGAGTGCACCAAGTCTCAGGACCGCGATGGGAATGCCGCATGCAGTCAAGGAAAGTAATACAGGTAATTTTTAAATCTAATGCAATTTTCACTATTATTTCCCTTATCGTCCGTGTAATTCTTCATAACTTTGGGGGCTTTGGTTTGCTAGTTTCTGTCATTGACAAAATTCATTCCAGCATGTACCAGATTGAAATCTCTCATTAAGTCAGAAATTGGCAGCTTAATTAAATGCTCACATGAAGGTTATGAGTGATTCGCTTATCATTAATTGTTGTACAACAAGCAGAATCAAAATATACAATATTAAATTGTTTAGACTAATAAACATGTGTACGGCTCAGAAGAGACAGATTTTCGTAACTTAAGTTTACTAGTGTGAATATTTGTATTGTGATTTTAAAATAACACTTATAAGAGAGCAAGTAAGTAAATAAGGAAGTGATAATTAGCTAGCATATCGCTCAAATCCAAAAAAAAATCATGTGCTCTAAGGCGCTGAACTAAAATCAGAAACAGGACCAACGAAAGATCAATTCATCATGCTTCCACCCTCTTACATTAACAAAACATAATCTACTCTCATCCTCAAACCTCTGAGATCAAAAGGGGCATCATTCAGTTTCAAAGAAAACAATCTTAAACAAATTCAGCTGATTATCAGCTAACATCTACCATCACCATGCCCGCCCCAATGCCTATTTACCTCATCAAGAAAAGTCCGGAAATATGTCAGTATGAAATGGTTAGGGCGGTATCGTAAACAGATGAATATAACACTACTGCACAACGATCTACAACTTGATTTCAAAACATGTGTACATATTTACAATACTCTTTCAAGATCTACAGAACATTTCTGAGAATTTTACCAATGGAATAAAGTTGATGCGGAACTGTTTAATTCTATTTGTGAAATTTTAAATGGATGAAACTCTGAACATCAAACATAAACAAAGTACCAAAAACCAAAACAAAAACAAAAAACAGACTGCAAAAGGCATCAAATGGCGGCTATTGAGCCGGCGCGAGGTAAAATTGTAGTGGCCAAGCGTGTGAAAAGAGTGCATGTTTTTGTTTTTTTTAAGGGGCGGTGGGTCAAAAACAGGTAAAACTGAGAGTTTTAGTGATTTATTAGGACGGCTTGCTATGTCAATGAGGAGACAATGAAATAAAAAAATAAAACTATAAATACAATCATGCTCTACGCAGTCAACCAGCCGCATAACTGAGAACGCTTATATCAGTCAAAATTTGAAACAAACAAACATACATTTGACGGTTTTCAAAGTTCTGTCTGACTGAAATAAAACTGAAAGCAATAATCTCTCTCTCTCTCTCTCTCTCCTCCCCCCCCCTCCTCTCTCTCTCTCTCTCTCTCTCTCTGTCTTTCTCTCTCTCTCTCTCTCTCGCTCTCTCTCTCACACACACACAGAGAATAGTTACTTGACATGATTTTCTTCCTCTGAAAATCTCTTGTAGTCTCGATAGATTTATTTATATTTGTCGACCCGCGGATGATAAATCTTACTCATTCTTTCCACCAAGCCCAACTGTATATCTACATCTAGATCACATTACTAACGGCACCTAGATTTGATGCAAAGACTAATTAGAAATTATTGTTACATCATAGTACTTTGCAGACTACATAGATGTAGAGTTGATTTTGTACCAACAATGTGTAAACAGAGTCGCTAAACGAAATTTCTGAGCATACTTTTTAATTTTTTACTCGACACGTCTCTCTTTTGTGGCTCAAACAATTTGCTCATTCTTTCCATCAAGCCCAACTGTATATCTACATCTAGATCACATTAATAACGGCACCTAGATTTGATGCAAAGACTAATCAGAAGTTATTGTTACATCATAGTACTTTGCAGACTACATAGATGTGATAGAGTTGATTTTGTACCAACAATGTGTAAACAGAGTCGCTAAACGAAATTTCTGAGCATACTTTTTAATTTTTTACTCGACACGTCTCTCTTTTGTGGCTCAAACAATTTGCCAGTAAATAATAATAATGAAAGGATGAATTTTTGCCCAAAATAGATGTGTCCACGTGATTAACATCAAAAATTGAGGTAGCACATAAAGTTTCATAATATTTGGTCACATGGTCATGATATTTTAGATGCTTACGTCATGTTCACCCTCCAACTCCATTACAGTAAGATATAAGGTTAATTTATATTGGGAGAAATATGCTACAGTTTGAGTCTCACGGCCTAACCTCTTTACTGGTGTGGCAGACATTTTTCTCCGCAGCAGCATGGTAGTGAGATTTTCCTATAACTTCTAGAGATTTTGCATCGTTCCCGGCAGCCTCACTTAATCAGTGCCGGATTCACCTTCAGGCTAGGTAGGCTGAAGCCTAGGACCTTAAAATCTAGGAGACGTCGCTGCCCCAGGCCAATCTGCATAATATTTTATGACATGCGTAGCCTTTTCTCACGCATGATGCTAAAACTTACAATTCACTGTGGTTTTGAACAAATCTTTTGTAATTTTCCTGGTTGATGTCCTTTCGCCGAAGTGCTGAAGTTTAAACACCTATCATCATCATTATCGTTAATCAAATTATTTAAAACATTTCCACTTTCCTCTAGGCGTGAAGATGGGGGATTGGGATGGGCCTCACACTTAGAATAGCCCAGGGCCTCTTTTCATCTACATCCGGTCCTGTACTTGATTAATTAGTTCTTGGCAATATTTTGAGGCAAGGACACCTTTTTACACGAAAAGTTATCTTCTGTGGTAATCTATTAACTCATCAACTCGATTTGTAATATGCAGTGAGGACCTTCTACCTGTCATGTTTTGTCTTTTTTACCATTAGATGAGATACCTGACATTCCTCCTGACATTCTTGTGATCCCATCATTCTCCTCCTCCCCCCAACCCTGAACCGATTTAGTTTAGACAATTTCCCCTCCGAACTGTATAACTGGGCTGAGATGCATGTAATGTAAGTAGACCATAGACCACGTAGTCACAGTGGAGAGGGTCAGTGCAGAGGGTTGAAGTTTCTAAATGAGCAACCAGCAATTTTCCACGGTAGCACCTGATGCTGAACGTCCAGACATTGTGTCTGATACTGTTCGTAGATGGTGAAAAGCTGAGCAGCTTTGGTATGAGATACCTCTTGGCTGCAATTTTCGTGCTGAAAAGATGCATTTTCCTCAAGAATGTCCCTCGCGCCCGATGATGCAGCGAAGCTATGATGTGAAGCATAATTCCATGATTTCTTCCTCGGCTTAATACGTGTTACCAACTCTTGGAAGACCAGAGAACATTACATTTTTAAGTTGGTAAGAACTGTAGTGTTTCCAATGACAGCAAACGAGGAAACAATGTCCCGACCAGTGAGGACATGGATTGCAAAGACGTTCAGCATGATGGCTTCGGGGATGCTGACAAACAATATTAACGGACATGACAGTACTGGTTGGCAATAATACTTTCATGAAAGGTACTGTATTGACCAGACTTCCATGCATTTCCACGTGCAGGGTGTAAGCGAGATATGGCAGTGCGTCTCCTAGATTTTAAGGCTCTAGGCTTCAGCCTACCCAGCCTAATGGTCAGTCCGGCACTGATTAAGTGAGGCTGCCGGGAACGGTGCAAAATCTCTCGAAGTAATAGGAAAATCTCACTGCCATGTTGCTGGGGAGAAAAATGTCTGCCACACCAGTAAAGAAGTTAGACCGTGAGACTCAAACTGTAGCATATTTCTCCCAATATAAATCAACCGTATATCTTACTGTAATGGAGCTGGAGGGTGAACATGACGTCAGCATCTAAAATATCATGACCATGTGACCAAAAAATATGAAACTTTATGTGCTACCTCAATTTTGGATGGTTAATCAATTGGACACATCTATTTTGGGGCAAA
The DNA here is from genome assembly GCA_963931925.1 of Onchidella celtica. Taxonomy (NCBI): domain Eukaryota; kingdom Metazoa; phylum Mollusca; class Gastropoda; order Systellommatophora; family Onchidiidae; genus Onchidella; species Onchidella celtica. The sequence goes on from OZ007577.1 coordinate 33,928,970, forward strand.
ATTTACCCTTTCATATTATTTACTGACAAATAAAAAAAATTGTTTGAGGCACAAAAGAGAGACGCATTTTTATTGAGTAAAAAATTGAAAACTATGCTCAGAAATTTCGATTTGCGACTCTGTTTACACATTGTTGGTACAGGATGAACTATATATCACATGTGTATATTCTGGAAAAAACTGTGATGTAACAATAACTTCTAATTAGTCTTTGCATCAAATCTAGGTGGCTTTATGTGACCCCTAGATGTAGATATACAGGTGGGCGTGGTAGAAAGAATTAGCAAGATCTTTGTTTCTCGGGTTGATTTGTTTAAATAAATCTATCGAGACTACAAGACATTTTCAGAGGAAGAAAACCGTGTCAAATAACTATTCTGTGTGAGTGTGTGTTTGTGCGTGAGAGAGAGACAGAGACAGGGAGACAGAGAGAGAAAGAGAGAGATTATTGGTTATCGGTTTTATTTCAGACGGTCTGAACTTTGAAAAACGTGACCTGTATGTTTGTTTGTTTCAATTTTTGAGGGACATAAACATTCTCACTTATGTGGCTGGTTGACTGCGTAGAGCATGATTGTATTTATAGTTTTATTTTTTTATTTCTTTGTCTCCTCATTGTCGCAGCAAGCCGTCCTAATAAATCATTAAAACTCTCAGTTTTAACTGTTTTTGACACCCCCGCCCCATCAAAAAAAAAAACACCATGCACTCTTTTCACACGCTTGGCCACTACAATTTTACCTCGCGCCGGCTCAATAGCAGCCATTTTGTGCCTTTTGCGGGCCGGTTTATGTTTTTGTTTTGGTTTTTGGTACTTTGTTTATGTTTGATGTTCAGAGTTTCATCCATTTAAAATTTCACAAATAGAATTAAACAGTTCCGCATTAACTTTATTTCATTGGTAAAATTCTCAGAAATGTTCTGTAGATCTGGAAAGAGTTTGTAAATATGTACACACGTTTTGAAATCAAGTTGTAGATCGTTGTGCAGTAGTGTTATATTCATCTGTTTACGATACCGTGCTAACCATTTCATACTGACATATTTCCCAACTTTTCTTGATGAGGTACATAGGCATTGGGGCGGGCATGGTGATGGTACATGTTAGCTGATAATCAGATGAATTTGTTTAGGACTGTTTTCTTTGAAACTGAATGATGTCCCTTTTGGTCACAGAGGTTTGAGGATAAGAGTAGATTAAGTTTTGTTAATGTATGTGGGTGGAAGCACGATGAACTGATCTTTCGTTAGTCCTGTTTCTGATTTTAGTTCAGCACCCTAGAGCACATCATTTTTTGTGGATTTGAGCGATATGCAAGTTAATTATCACTTAATTATTTACTTGCTTGCTCGCTTATAAGTCTTAATATGTTAAAATCACAATGCAAGAATTCACACTAGTAAACTTGAGCTACGAAGATCTATCTCTTCTGAACCCTACACATATCTATTAGTCTAAACAATTTAATATTGTAGGCAATATAGTTTGATTCTGCTTGTTGTACAACAGCAGTCTCTATACATCAATGATCAGCGAGACACTCATGACCTTTATGTAAACAGTTAATTAAGCTGCCAATTTCTGACTTAATGAGAGATTTCAATCTTTACATGCTGAAATGAATTTTGACAATGACAGAAACCAGCAAGTTAAAAGTGTGACGTGTGACATGGATGACAAGGGAAATAATCGTGAAAATTGCATTAAATTTAAAAATCACCTGTATTACTTCCCTTGAATGCATGCGGCAATCCCATCGCAGTCCTGAGACTTTGTCAAGTTAGGTATGATATACATTAATCTCTTCGATCCATCATATGCCCTTTGAATGACTTCCATCTGTAGAAAGCCTTCCCCATACCCTCTCAGCTTCTCCAGAGTGCTTTGGTAAGGACAATTTTTGTCCACATAATCAGCAGACAACAAAATTGTGTCACTACAAAAACCTGTTCATACGTAATGTCAAGTATATTGTATTGATTGTTGTAAATTCGCAATCTTGAAGCCACATAGCAATGATCACTTACGATAACGAAACAAGACTTGTCAATAACAAGAACATTTCAGTGGTCACACAATTCATAGAACACTTCATACAATTTATTGCCATCATTTTACCTTTATTCACAGAGTGGTACAAAATGGATGTTATTGTTGTCCATCTCTCAGCAGAGTAGGTATCATTTCTTACCATAAACCAGGAGTGGCCAAACCACAGCTCTTTGACCTTCAATATGCTGCTTGTGTTGGCTGAGCTCTTTTTCATCACATTAAATACAGATCAACATAAATAAATATCATAAAAATCTTCCTTCTTTTTTTACCGTTTTAGGTTTTTTTGGGTTTGTTTGTTTTTTTTTTTGCAGTGTAATTTTGTAACTGAAATGCAAATTCTCACGTTTTTCTTACATGTTCCTGCAGTTTCTCACCGTATTTAATGTGTTCAGTACAGTCAAAACAATCATCAGTCAAGATTTTGAAAACATTTGGTATCTATGTGTACTTCGTGATTACTGAAACTAATTAACAGCTTAAAAAACTGCATACAATAGTAAATGTTTTTTGCATACATGCATATCGTATTTCTGGTTATTTATATAACATTTTTTTCACAAAATATGTATGTAACAACAAAAATGCATGTGTAAATTTTGTTTATATCTTGTAGCTCTCGGACATCTGAAGTTCATCATTTGTGACTCTTACATTAAGCAAGTTTGGTCACACCTACAATAGATCAAGATATATCAAGATCAATTTCTCGTAAAATGAATTTTCTAATCACTCCCCGTCTCACATAACATGGAATATTTCCTACACCACTAGGAAAGCTGAAGAAACGTAACTGGTAATCATAATAATCATTATTACGTTCTGTAATTTCTGCATATTTGTACTGTTCATTTGTCACTGTCAGTCACGAGCCTATGCCCAAACAAAGCGGAATAATCTGCAATACAGGGGAAACTAACACTACGATGTGCTTGGCGCCAATGTCTAGATGTTTATTGTTCAGCCTGATCTGACCCATTATATAATATATTTCTAGTCATACTGTGTTTTTGAAGTGTTGTCTGTCTACATGCTAAAAATGATTGGGCCAACAGTTCGTGCAATTGATATTAAAACAACTATTCCAAATGGCGGGTTGAAATTTTCACAACTGATAATACCTTAAGTGTACATGACTCTTGCCATTGCTTACTTTAGTAAAGAGAAAGGGATATAAAACGCCAATGTTTTTGTTTTATTTTGAAATCAGAGCAGATGATTAGACGGGCTACCTTCGATCTTTTAAACAGCTGGACCTACATGAAATCGTTTGAACACACACTGCAAAAGCCAGAATTGACACATGGGTTTATCATTTGAAACATATAAATGACACCTGCACCTGAAATACAACACAAAACGGATATGCATACGACACACTTAAGGACAAAGTAGAAAGCAAAGCTTTATAATCAATATTAGCTTGTGTCCGTGAGATATCTACATTTCACAGGGAATTCAAATCAGTGGAATCTCACACAACATGAAGATTCCATTAAAATCAGAACACCATCCCGCGGCCATGGCCCACTCAGTAAATCTATCTACATATAAGCAATCTGCAGATGGATCAGGTTGACCTGGTGCCCAATCCGTGTAGTTCATGACTTTATGACTATAACTAAACACCCACTCGCCTTCCTTTTGACGATCAGTAGCTCCTACCAATACCCACCTATATTGATCAGTGGATGCGTTGAAAAATTGTTTAATAAAATTGTGCTCGCTTGCGTCATTAATTTCAGCCAAATATCCACCGTGTAGACCACATTCAGTCTGGGCTGAGTCAAAGTTGTCCGGTGTTTGCTTGGAAAATAGGTAATATCTTCCACTATACTCTGCAGATATATAGAACTTGTCTAATGCTAAGGCCAGATAATTGTCCCTGAATTTTTCCAGTCTCTGTAATCTGTGGTTCACCTGGCTAAAACCGTTGTCTCCTGTTTTGTTTGGAGTTGTGTCAGCGTGGGCAAGATCTCTTACCATAGCCGTCAAGTTGACCAAAAGTTTAGACATACTGTTCATCTGCATTTGTTGAAGCTTGACCAGATGAATCAACTGATCCACATTCGGTGTGTAGGTGGCCACTTCTGTGGTGTTCTGTAGCTCAACAGAATGTCCGAAACTGTCCAAACCCAGAGCATAACAACGATAGATCCCGCCTTCTCCAGCTCTCGGGTATCTCCACATCAGACTGAGGTATGAGACTCCTGCAGTATCGATATGTCCCGAGACTGAAACGTTCATGGGATTGGCTAAATTCACATTGTCTGGAGCATAGGCGTTGACGGAAGCCAGTTCTTCAAACACTGGTGCTGAACTATTGGTTTTTTGGCTTCCACTTCTGGATATGATAAGGGTGAGCAGATTAGACATTGTGTTGACATTTTGGTAGGAGAAGGTACAGTTAACATCCAGGGACTTGGTAATGTCCTCTTCAATACTGTCGGGCGTGGCGTTGACAAGTACTGCACCATCTGTTAAATGTAATAGAAAGTTGATTGATTGGTTGGTTGGTTGGGTGATAGATCGGTTAGTGATTTATTTTCTGATTGATGAAATGATTGTGTTTATTTCTTTATGTTAGGACGTTTCGCTGTTCTTAGCATTTACATCACACTTTTCTTATTTTTATTTTTCTTGTTCTTGTTTCTGCATATTTTTGTGTGGGGATCAGTTCTTTTTTTCTTTTTTAGAATTTTGCCCGGGCAGCGGCCTTGTGGGCCTGCCCTTCTCGACTTTCAACTACCAAGGTATATTTAACGCAATTGTGCACACTTGCCCTCCGAATTTTTAGTCTTTATACGAGAAGACTAGGTGCTCGATAAAAAATGTCCAATATGCCTGTGCCGACCGAAGATCGAACCCGGTACCTTCGGCGTGAGAAGCGAGCACCTTGTCTCTATACCAACGAGCCGGTTGTTTGGTTTTTAAAGCAGTCACTCATTGGCTGGCTGACTGGGCCCCAATCATGGTATGTGACTTAAGATCCAGAAAATGGGCGTGGTATCATATCGAAATCAACAAATTACACTCTCTCACTGAATGATGAAGCAGATGATTGTTTATTTGGTAAGTGGATCGACTGGGTGACACAGTTTTACTTATTGTTATTTACTACATTTCCTGTGGTTTCAAAAGGAATAATGTTATTTCTATATGTTTTACCCATGTCAGAATGACCTTTCAGGATCTAAAGTAACAACTGACTTTTCCTCATGTTTTCTACAGAAGTTCCTCTTGTGAAAATGGGCATGTGTTTTGCAAGAACACAGTGCCTGAGAGATCTTGAGAAATTGCCAAGAGAATGAGCTTTAGTGAGGATCAATCTGGAAGTGTTTGAGTGTAGCTGATGGTCCAGTGCACAGGGGCGGTTGTCCTGGGCGGAAAATTCTTCGAAGTTCAAGAGAAAGTAAATCAGAAATAGTAAATAGAATATTGCACCCTGGCACCCCCGCCCCCTTTCCTCATACAGAAAATCTGCCAATATTCGAACATTCTACAGGGTTTCAACATAATGGGGCAAATAAACGTTGCCAAGTGTTAACTGCCCACGGGCGCCAGCAACCCACGGTACGCCACTGGTACGACCATTTATGCTTCAGTAGTGAAAAATCACCGAGTGTATCATGATTAAATTAGACACGGGCGGGCTTGAATTTTCGGGAAATGTTAAGATGAAGGTTAATTACACAATTTACAGTTGTTCATAATTTTGGTCAATGATTAGCCGGGGGAAGTGTGCTATAAGGGGACACGGTGGTCTAGAGGCAAGGTGCTCGCCTATCATTCCGAAGGCACCGTCTCCGAATCCCGGTCGGTGCAGGCATTTTGGAATTTTGGAATTTTCTAATATTTCCCTGTCCCTGATAGTATGGAAGATAGGATCCAGTACCTAGACTTCTCGGATAAGGACGAAAAACTCGGAGGGCCCGTGTGAACGTTGCGCACATTAAAGATACCTTGGCAGTTGGAAATCGAAAATAGCGGGGTGAACAGGCCGCTGCCCGGGCAAAAGTAAATAAAATTTATCCCTACCACTCCCCTCCCCCTAACCCCCTCCCCCTCCCCCCCCCCCCCCGGCAAAAAAACACCTCCGCCAGGCGCTGCACTGTGGCGACGACGTGTCTGTTCTAGTTGTAACTGGATTGCAGTGTCACCTAAGATACTAGATTGATAAGATCAGACACTCCCTTCTTCGGACCTCTCAAAATACCGTTTACATCCGGTCACGGGCACCGCCCACTCTCGGCGCGCCAAGCCAGCGCTTCGTACAATGGATTTGCATAGAAACTAAGACACAACACCCATCGGTTTCGCTTCCAGAGGCAGTTTCACCGTCAAAATATTTTTAAAATATGTAGTACGTAATTAATACTGAATTTTTCTATAAAGCAAAGCTAAAAAGGGCGGGTGGAGGAAGGAAAAAGAGAGAGAAACAGATTTTTCACGAGATGGCTTAGACATAGATCTAGTAATGTGCGTGCGGCTTCCCCGGCCCCTCTTGCGACAAGTTATTTTAGCCTATCGACTGTACTTGGGACCCGACTGTTAACTGTTTGTATTGCTATGCGTCTCAGATGCAACGGTTGATAATGGTTCTCGACGATAGTGCATTTTTCGTGAATTTGGAGAAGATTAAGAGGAGGAGGAAGAACGAGAAGGAGTAAAATCCAAGGTTAGTTTGGTATTGTTAAACGAAAGTCCTTAAACGTTTTCAAAACCCATCACACTTCCCGCCATTGTTAACTTTGTGACTTGCATTTGCTGCTGGGAGATAGGGCGAGCGAGTTACTTCATGAACGGAAAATCCAGCCTCGGTCCCATGTCATTCTAAAAATAAACTAGATCTATCTTCAGTATGATGGTAAATTAATAAAACGATTGTGACATTGCTGCCACATTTAAAGGGGAAAAAATAGTCAGAGGTTTCCTACAACAAAGTACTTTATAATTACAAAGTAAGAGACTTCCAGCAAGATCTCGGGTGAGAGCTGAACACTGAACAAAACTCGGCATTTTCTTTATCGGGCTTTGTAAGAAATGCCGTTGTTTACATCTCTCACGCTGACGCCACTAGGTGGCGCTGCGAAACACATACACGCGGAAACCCCGAGCAGTCTCATCTTGTCACTCGAGTATCTTTGGTGATACTAAGGCAAATTTCACAAAAGTGATTGAAGAAGGAGACAAAATACAAACAAAAAAATAAGAAATACTTTGACGCGTGTTGATCGATTATGTACCTTTGTATTGAATTTTAAAAAAACAAAAAACTAACACACAAACACACACACACACACACACACACACACACAAGATAAGGCGTCATAATGTTTACTTTCGGGAATAAAACATCTTGGACGTGAATGCATCACTAGAACATAGTTAAAATTCTTCTGCAAAGTACAGAGTCAAATGTAAATTGTCCATGTCATTGGCATATTCTGTATCAAACTTGTTCTTGTTCGTCTTGCTCTTCTCGACTTTTAACTGCCAAGGTATCTTTATAATTTAATGTGCGGAACGTACACATGGGCCCTCCGAGTTTTGCATCCTTATCCGCGAAGACTAGGTGCTCGATCCTAACTAAAATAGAATAAGGGACAGGAATTTTTCGCCCGCCAAAAAACCAACATGCCAGCACAGACCAGGGGATCGAACTCAATACCTTCGGTATGAGAGGTGAGCACCTTGCCTACTCGCGACTAACGCGTCCCCTGCTGCTTTTAGTGTTATGTTGCAAGTATTTAAGAAATTGTCTAGGAATCTTACCTGCAGAATTGAATGCCATGGCCAAGATACAGACTACAGCAATCAACATCAACTTTGCCATAGTGTCTAGTGGTCTTAAGTCTGAGATGGCAAGGAGAGCAACAAGAACTGTGCACTGTGAGCAAGTGAATATCAGACTGGGCGTCTAGTCGGCTTGCAGGGCGATCTGAACTGACAGTGCAAAAATCCTGCAGTTTATCTAAATGTCGCTGCAGTTTCTGTTAAAGTGGGTATATATTTGTGTGCGTATGTGTGTATGTGTGTGAGAGAGAGCATGTGTCTGTTATGTCCACTAGACCTCGTCTATATTGGAGAAAGCATGATCGTCGAGTGCAGCTTATCAAACTCTCAGTTCGTCATATATGCGTGTGTGTTTGTGTCTATGTAGTGTGACTGTGTGTTATGTCAATGTAACTTAGTCTTTGGTCGAGAAAACCTTTTAACTGATTAAACCCTCACTCTGCTGCGCGTGTATGTATGTGTGTGTGTGTGTGTGTGTGTGTGTGTGTGTGCCATATGTTATCGTCACCTTGTCTGTAGCTGATAAAATACCTAGATTATCAAATTCTGGCGACAGTATCTGGAATATGCTTGTGTATATATGCGCGTGTGCATCTAGATGTGTGTGTGTATGCGTGTGTGTAAAGTCGAAAGTCGAAAGTTGACAAAAAAACAAAAGCTGACTTTATCAAACTCTCCGTGTTGTATCAATTAAAAGTGTGTGTGCGCGCGCGCGCCATTATCACAAGGTGTCCTCCATCCACATTAAAGCTGAAGCAACCAATTGCACAATATAACTTACCATGTAAAACAGTGGTTTTCAACCTATTCAGGCAATCGCCCCCTTTGGCTCAACACTTTCATGACCCCCCCCCCCACCGCGCCCTTCTTCCCCCGCCTTTCCCCACACCATACACAAATTTGATTTTAACTTTTTCAAAGCATTATTAATGACAGTGTGCGTGTTGATTATTCATTCACCTTTAACCCATGCATTGTCCACTGTTACGATTTGGGGTATATTAAATTATGGAATTTAGGTGTTCGACTGCATTTAATAAATATCGAGAGGTTTTACTAAATTACTCTGCCATACCATGCCACATACACTAATAACAATTTCGAGTAAGTTATATCAAGGACCTTGTAGGGCCACAAATTTATTACTTAAGATTCCTAACAATTTCGTCTATCTTACATATTAAAAAGACTACATCAGCAGCATCAAATGAAAATACTATAATACATAACTAGAAGTCTCCTCTAGATTCTTAAAAGATTAGAAAATCCATATCATTCTGACTCATTCACAGTTTACTTAGTAATTATTAATCTTCAGAAATATAATCTGCCTACTATCTCACCAATAATGTTCTTATGTCTCAGACGACAATGTTAACTCAGTTAATTGCTTATAAAGGATCAAACCGTCAAGACACACTGACGTAGTTAAGATAGATCTAGATCTGCTCTAGGATGGGCTGGCAATCCCCAGCCTCATCCAGACACATCAAATTACAATTTACAAATGTGTATATCAGTCACTCAGTCTAGATCTTAATTGCAAGTAAAGACATTATAATCTTGCATCCTTTGGTAGCACTTCTACTGGAAAAGTAGGGTCAGATTCACGTCATCGTCGACGCACTGTCTCAAAACTTACGATTGGTTCCCTGAAATGATATCAGGGAACTGGAGAAAATAGCTGTGGGTAAATTCATTGTCTATCAAGGACATAGACATGTCTTTAACAGTCTCATGATTCTCTCAGGCCGAATCTTAAGCCGACGCCCTCGCAGGAGGAAGGACCTGCATGGAGTGGATAAACCTAAAGATGGCTTCGCTTATATCTTCTGCAACCCCAGCCAACTGCTCCAATTTGATTGGTGCATCCATTTCGAGCTCAGCTCGCAGTCTATTAATAGTAACAGACAAAGTTAAATTACTATGTCAAAAGCGTTCGCAAAGTCTCTCCACCCTCTACGTTTTATGTACGAATTTATTCACTCCTTATTCGCCCCGTCTTCCCTTGCTAAAGTACACCCAAACCACGGGGTCGAAAACCGCACCGTCACCGTTAACCTATCCATTCGTTCCATCTTGCCCCACCCTCCCTCCATCCCCAAGAAAAAGCGTTCCAAAAACAAACCGTCCACGGGAACAGTTCAAGGACGTCCGCACTGGCCAAAACCAATGATGCCATGAAACAAACAAACCCGCGACCCAGCACGGCAATCCAAATCCCAACCCTGACATCCACCCAGTGCAGGCTGTAGCCCTCCGATAACGCTTTCCATTCTTTTCTGTCTGTCGTTTTCCTCATCCGTGTTGTTCCACCTCTTCTCTTTGTAATGTCCTCCTTCCATCTTCTTCCTGGTCGTCCTCTTGTTCTTTTTCCTGTCCTTGGCTGCCATTCAGTGCCGCGTTTTCTGAGTTCTCCACCTATGGTCATTCATCCTGCCCTTGTGTCCGGCCCTATTTCACTTTTGTTGTAGCATGAATTCCACTACGCCTTTCAGTTTTGTCTGTTTGCCTATGTCGGCGTGGGAGATTCTATCTTGCAGTCTGATGTTAAACATTTTTCTTTCCATTGCCCTCTGGGAAGTTCTTAGTTTATTCGTGAGCTGTTTTGTGATCGGCCATGTTTCACAACCGTATGTAATCGTTGATTATTCATTATAAAATCGAAAAACTTCTTTATCAAATGGAATTTGAAAAAAACCAAAACAAAGGCCTTTTCTCTTCATAAAACCTATATAACCGTGCTGTTGGACAAGTCAGTGAATGATCTGTATTTGCCCCCGGATCGTCCTCTATCATTGTTTTCCCTCTCTCGCCTCTGTTTCATTATTTTCGACCCTCTCTCCCAGAAATCAAAATCGCCCCGTCCCCCTCCCGCCCACATTGAGAACCACTGATGTAAAATATCTCTCTTTTTCCTGTCCCGTGACTGTATTATGTTTTTGCTTTCCCTCCAATCAGACATGTGACAGTGGGAAAGATCATGACAAGCATAAAATTATCAGTTGCGCACGTCAGTTGAGATCACAGACTAATAAAATATATTAGTCTGTGGTTGAGATTACTTGAGAAGTTACGAAATTCATCTCACTGGAACGCTTTTTGATAACGTTTTCGGGAAGGACTTACCATAATTATGCGTTACACAACTTTAGTCGGGCACACATTTCATGTTCCGAGCGTTGATAGCCGAGCTGAGCATTTACTGTGAAAACATCCATCAAGAAGACTAACTTGCCGGAGGCAGTGCCCCCCGCCCCCAAAACACTGCAAACCTCCTCCCCCCCCCCCGTCCCTGCTCATGGACGCTCCTGAGGTCCCGTCCTCGCAGTATCGCTGTCACGTTACTCAAATGGAACTTCTCCCTCATTTTGTATTCATTTGTATCAATATTTGTATATTTCTTGGATCATACTTGGGAAATTTGTCTTAGTGCCATTGCAGCCAAGTTACAACTGAGCCGACTGGAGTGCAGCGCAGCTCGGTGTTTTTTTTTTGGGGGGGGGGGGGGGAGGGGGGGGGGTAGGGATACATTTTAACTTTTTTGTTGTTTTGGCTCGGGGAGCGGCCTTGTTCTGCCTGCTCTTCTCGATCTCCAACTGCCAAAGTATCTTTAACGTGCCCATCGCGGAACGTGGACACGGGCCATCTGAGTTTTTCATCCTTTTCCGAGAAGGCTAGGTACTCGAGCCTTCCTACCAGGATCAGGGTCAGGACAATGTGAGAAAAATCCCCAAAAATTCCAACATGCCAGCATCGACCGGGAATCGAACCCGTTACCTTTGGCATGAGAGGCGAACACTTTGCCTCTAGACCACCGTTTAATAACACTTTATAATCTTCATTTACGTTCTTCATGGAGTTACATAAATTGACCTTGCTAGAGAAGATCGCCTAAACTTTCACTGTCCTTACACTACATGCACCTCAGTTCAAGAACACAGCTCAGGCATATTCACATAGTTACGTTCTGAAGCGCGACTACAGATTATGGGAAATTGTCTAGATCAGAGGGGGGTGGGGGTGGGGGGAGAGAAGGGTGGGAACACAGGTTTATCCCTGGGCCCTGGGAATGCCCGGGTACCTCATCTAGTCATGAAAAAAAAATATGTATATGACAGGTAGAAAGGTTTTCAGCACATATGACGTCGAGATGCCAAGTTAATAGATTTACCACCGAAGAGAACTTTTCGTGTAAAAGGTCGCCTTGCCTCAATACGTTCCGGACAACTCTGTCGGACGTGTCAAAATATTGAATAGAACTAATTAATTAAGTGCAGGGCTGGATGTGGATGAAAAGAGGCCCTGGGCTATTCTAGCTGTGAGGCCCCTCCCCATCCACCACTTTCAGGCCAAGAGGAAGATGGAAATGTTTTAAATAATTTGAGTGACGACAATGATGATGATGACAGTTGTTTACAATTCCGCACTTCGGAGCTCCTTCTCGAAAGGACATCAACTTGGGAAATTACAAAAGATTTGTTCAGAAACTACAGTGCAATGTAACATCATATGTAAGAAAAGGCTACGCATGTCACAAAATATTATGCAGATTGGCCTGGGGTAGCGAGGTCCCCTAGATTTTGAGGCCCTAGTATAGGCTTCAGCCTACCTAGCCTAGTGGTAACTCCGGCACTGATTAAGTGAAGCTGTCGGGAACAGGGGCGAGGATTCCTCATAATCAAATAATCAGTGATTACTCTAGAATTACTACGCTTTTCAGATCAGCCCAACTCCAAATCCATTTAGTCAGTTCAGCATTCTATTCTACCTCGCTATTTGCGTTTGTTATTATAGTCCAACACCCCTCAACGAAAAGCATCTTTATTGGGATCTACATCTTATGAACTGGTCCATAATCAGTGATTAACAAAGACGAAGAAGACTTGACTACACCCCTAAGCTAGCTTGCGCTTAGCCTGTATTCGTCGAAGCGGCCCCGGGCCCCGCAGAAAGCAGAATAATGGGGGGGGGGGGGGGATAGGATAATAATCAAAGTTTGACCTGATTTTACCTATGCCTGTTTTTCACCATGCGGTCGTTTTCAAGCTAATCGAAAGGTACGGAGTAGAGTGAAAGAATTTGTGTGGATTTTTTGTTTATTTGAGAATAATCTAAGAATAATTTACTCTAGGCACAGCAAGAGCTATCAAAGCATAATAATATAGTCTAGATCTAGATATAACTGTGATCAAAATCAGTCGAACGTATCAAGAAGATCAATTCACTTGATAGGTCGATCGAACCTGTAGCGCAAAGGCTGATAGCCACTTCCACGAGATCGCTGTACATTGTTGTGTCACAGAGATGACACTTAAACACTTTCTGCCATTTGGTGTTAATGGGTCCTTTTTGAGAAACTTTGTGAGATGGTAGAATAACAAAATCTCTGGCTATGAATATTACAATGAAAACTTGCCGTTCAAATTAGATCTATATCTTTAAAAATGGATGAAAATGTGCGTTTATAAGTCTGTTAGTATGAACGAATGGTATTTTCAGATTAGTTTGGCTTGTAAATTGCTGCATTCCTGTCCTGTTGACGAGAATAGTCCGCCCGGCAGGGATGTACGATAGCACCAGTCAGTAACTGATACTCACTGTGTCATACTTGTTGTCTTCAGGAGATTGAAAGTCTTGTCTGTGTTGACTTTGTGAAAGGGCATGCAGTGTTTGTGAACTAAAGAGCTTAATTGATTCACGGAATTCTAATTACTCTATGAAGCTTGAAGCAAAAAGAAAAGAAGGACTAATTTGATATATTAAAAGCAGTGAACATAGTAAGTCAGTTTCAGTTATCTCCTTGTAGTGTACGTTTATAATACAACACTCTTTAGATGTTGCAATGCATAGCAACCGTTTCATTGTTTTAGCCGCATGCATGCATTTCTATGTGAATGTGATGTAGCGGGACGTCCTAATATAAGGATCTTACTGGCTTAGAATAATGAATTCTGATTACCCTCTGCAGAGGGCCACGCTTCGCCCCTGGTCGGGAACGATGCAAAATCTCTCGAAGTTATAGGAAAATCTCCCTTCCTTGCTGCTGCGGAGAAAAACGTCTGCCACACCAGTAAAGAGGTTACGCCGTGAGTCTCAAACTGTAGCATCTTTCTCCCAATATAAATAAATCTTATATCTTACTGTAATGGAGCTGGAGGGTGAACATGACGTCAGCATCTAAAATATCATGACCATGTGACCAAAAATTATGAAACTTTGTGTGCTGCCTCAATTTTTGATGGTTAATCATGTGGTCACATCTATTTTGGGCACAATTTACCCTTTCATATTATTTACTGGCAAATTGTTTGAACCACAAAAGATAGACACATTTTTATTGAATAAAAAATTGAAAATTATGCTCAGAAATTTCGTTCTGTACCATATTGCTGGTACAGAATCAACTAAATCACATCTGTATATTCTGGAAAGAACTGTGATGTAACAATAACTTCTAACTGGTCTTTGTATCAAATCTAGGTGATTTTATGTGACCCCTAAATGTAGATATACAGGTGGGCATGGTAGAAAGAATTAGCAAGATTTATCTTTCGCGGGTCGGCTAGTATAAATAAATCTATCGAGACTACAAGAGATTTTCAGAGGAAGAAAATCGTGTTAAATAACTATTCTGTGTGTGTGTGTGTGTTTGTGCGTGTGAGAGAGAGAGACAGAGAGACAGGGAGACACCGAGAGAGAGAGAAAGAGAGAGAGAGAGAGAGAGAGAAAGAGAGAGAGAGAGAGAGAGAAAGAGAGAGAAAGAGAGAGACAGAGAGACAGAGAGATTATTGGCTTCGGTTTTGTTTCAGTCAGACTGAACTTTGAAAAACATTACCTGCATGTTTGTTTGTTTGTTTCAATTTTTGACGGACATAAGCCTTCTCAGTTATGTGGCTGGTTGACTGCGTAGAGCATGATTGTATTTATAGTTTTAATTTTTTATTTCTTTGTCTCCTCATTGACACAGCAAGTAGTCCTAATAAATCACCAAAACTCTCAGTTTTACCTGTTTTTGAACCCCCGCCCCTTAAAAAAAAATCATGTACTCTTTTCACACGCTTGGCCACTACAATTTTACCTCGCGCCGGCTAACCTCGATAGCGGCCATTTTGTGCCTTTTGCGGTCTGTTTTTTGTTTTTTCCTTGTTTTTTGGTACTTTATTTATGTTTGATATTCAGAGTTTCATCCATTTAAAATTTCACAAATAGAATTAAACAGTTCCGCATAAACTTTATTCCATTGGTAAAATTCTCAGAATGTCCTGTAGATCTGGAAAGAGTTTGTAAATATGTAGACACGTTTTGAAATCAAGTTGTAGATCGTTGTGCAGTAGTGTTATATTCATCTGTTTACGATACCGTGCTAACCATTTCATACTGACATACTTCCCAACTTTTCTTGATGAGGTAAATAGGCATTGGGGCGGGCATGGTGATGGTAGATGGTAACTGATAATCAGCTGAATTTGTTTGGGGCTGTTTTCTTTGAAACTGAATGATGTCCCTTTTGGTCTCAGAGGTTTGAGGATGAGAGTAGATTAAGTTTTGTTAATGTATGTGGGTGGAAACATGATGACTTGATCTTTCGTTAGTCCTGTTTCTGATTTTAGTTCAACGCCTTAGAGCACATCTTTTTTTTTTTTGTGGACTTGAGCGATATGCAAGCTAATTATCACTTAATTATTTACTTGCTTGCTCGCTTATTGTTATGGGACATGGCATGAATGTTTCCACCTGTAGTTATTTCCCTTGTCTGAAAGTGCTGATAATGTAATTATGTGTGTGTTTGGGTTGATGCCGTCTTTTTTAAAAATCACAATTCACGAATTCACACTCCTAAATTTGAGTTACGAAAATCTGTCCCTTCTGAACCCTACGCATTTTTATTAGACTAAATAATTTAATATTGTATATTTTGATTCTGCTTGTTGTACAAGAGAAGTCTCTATAAATTAATGATAAGCGAATAACTCATAACCTTTATGTGAGAGGTTAATTAAGCTGCCAATTT
This sequence comes from Onchidella celtica, assembly GCA_963931925.1. NCBI lineage: Eukaryota > Metazoa > Mollusca > Gastropoda > Systellommatophora > Onchidiidae > Onchidella > Onchidella celtica. Next base: position 33,944,833 of record OZ007577.1, read on the forward strand.
CTGACTTAATGAGAGGTTTTAATCTGGTACATGCTGGAATGAATTTTGTCAATGTCAGAAACTAGCAAGCCAAAGCCCCCAAAGGTGTGAAGAATTACCTGGATGACAAGGGAAATAATCGTGAAAATTGCATTAGATCTGAAAATTACTTGTATTACTTTCCTTGACTGCATGCGGCATTCCCATCGAGGTTCGGAGACTTGATGCACTCTAAGAGACTCTACTTGGTGACGTTATTAGATATGATATACATTAATCTCTTTGATCCATCATATGACCTTTGAATGACTTCGATCTTTTGAAAGCCTTCCCTCTCAGCTTCTCCAGAGTGCCTGGTATGGACAGTTTTTGTCCACATAATCAGCAGGCAATAACATTTTGTCACTATAAAAACCTTTTTATACATAATAATAATAATAATAATAATAAATTACATTTATATAGCGCATTTCCAATAAATGCTCAATGCGCTTTACAAGTAATAAAAACTCATTCCTCTCTCTCCCACACTCCCTCTCCCCACCCCCCTCTCTCTCTCTTCCCATCACATTCTCACTCCTTCTATCACATGCTCTCTCCCCTCAGGTAAGTCAAGAAAAATAAGCCTGCTGGAAAAAAAAATGCTTTAGCTGCCTTTTGAAACTTACTAATGATTTTGTTTGTCTCAGTTCCATATATAGTATATTGTATTGATTGTTGTAATTTTCTAATCTTGAAGCCACATACCAATGATCATTTACGATAACGAAACAAGAATTGTCACTAACAAGAATATTTATTTCACATACAATTTATTGTAATGATGTTATAATAATTATATGACCTTTATTCACATATTGGTACAAAATGGATATTATTGTTGTCCACTTCTCAGCCGAATTGGTACCATTTCTTACCATAGACCAGGAATATCCAAACCACAGCTCTTTGACATTCAATATGCTGCTGGTGGAAAGTATTATATGTTGGCTGAGCTCTTTTTTCATCACAGTAAATACAGACCAAGATAAATAAATGGCATAAAAATCTCCCGTCTTTTTTACCCTTTTAGGTTTTTTTGTTTTTTTTTTGTTTGCAATCTAATTTTGTTACTGAAATGCAAATTCGCACGTTTTTCTTACATGTTCCAGTAGTTCATTACAGCATTTAATGCGTTCAGTACAATTAAAATAATCATCAGTCAAGATTTTGAAAACATTTGGTGTCCATGTGCATTTTGTGATTACTGAAACTAACACAAATTAACAGTTTAAAAAACTGCATACATGAGTAAATATTTTTGCATACATAAGTAAATATTTTTTGCATACAGAAGTAAATATTTTTGCATACATGACTAAATATTTTTGCATACGTAAGTAAATATTTTTGCATACATGCATAATTATCGTATTTCTTAATATTTATATAACATTTGTGCAACAAAATGTGTGTGTAACAATAAAAACGCATGTGTAAATTTTGTTTATATCTTATGGCTCTCAAACATCTGAAGTTTATCATTTGTGGCTCTTACATTAAACAAGTGTGGCCACACCTACAATAGATCAAGATTTTATCATCAGTTTCTCGTACAATGAATTTTCTAATCACCCCCCTTCTCACATAACCTGGAATATTTCCTACACCACAAGGAAAGATGAAGAAAAAAATTGGTAATCATAATACTCATTATACATTCTCTAATATCTGCATATTTGCACGGTGCATTTGTCAATCACGAGTCTATTATGTGTGGAAATATCACTTCTATGAAAGCTTAAACAAAGCGGAATAATCTGGGGAAATACAGGGGATATTAACATTACGATGTGCTTGGTGCCAATGTCTAGACTTTTATGATTGAGCATGATCTGACCCATTATATATATTTCTAGTCACACGTTTAAGTTATCACTGTCTTTTTGAAGTGTCATCTATCTACCTGACCACAACAATTGGCCCGTCATTTCGTGCAATTGATACTAAAACAACTATTCCAAATGGCGAGTTGAAATTTTCACAACTGATAATATTTAAGTGTACTTGACTCTTGCCATTGCTTTGGTAAAGAGAAAGGGCTATAAAATGCCAATGTTTTGTATTATTTTGGGATCAGAGCAGATAATTAGCCGGACTACATTCGATCTTTTAAGCAACTGGACCTACATGAAATCGTTTGAACACTCACTGCAAATGCCAGAATTGACACACCGATCTATCATTTAAAACGTAGAAATGACACCTGCACCTGAAGTACAACACAAAACGGATATGTTTAGGACACACTCAAGGACAAAGTAGAAAGCAAAATTCCATAATCATTTGCTTGTATGGGTGAGATATCTGCATTTCACAGGGAATTCAAATCATTGGAATCTCACACAACATGAAGGTTCGTCTATAGCGGAAACAGCCTTCTGCGTCCATGGACCATCCAGCGTTTTTATCTAGCAATAAGCAATCTCCAGATTGATCAGGTTCACCTGGTTCCCAATCTGTGTAGTTCATGATTTGATGACTATGACCAAACACCCATTCGCCTTCCTTTTGACGATCAGTAGCTCCTAACAACACATAACTATATTGATGAGTGTTAGTCGTGTTGAGAAATAGTTTGACAAAATTGTGCTCGCTTGCGTCATTAATTTCAGCCAAATATCCACCGTGTAGATCACATTCAGTCTGGGCTGAGTCATAGCTGTCCGCTATTTGCTTGGAAAGGAGGTAATGTCTTCCCCTATAGTCTCCAGATATATAGAACTTGTCTAATACCAAGGCCATATAAGTGTCCTTGAACTTCTCTAATACCTGTAATCTGTGTTTCACATCATTTGCTGTTTTGTTTAGAGTTGTGTCAGCGTGAGCAAGATCTCTTACCATAACCGTCAAGTTGACCAACAGGTTAGACATACTGTCCATCTGCCTTTGTTGGAGCTTAACGACATGAATAAACTGATCCACATTCGGTGTGTAGGTCTTCACTTCTGTGGTGTTTTGTAGCTCCACACAATGTCCGAAACTGTCCAAACCAAAAGCAGAACAGCGATAGATCCCGCCTTCTCCAGCTCCCGGGAATCTCCACATCAAACTGAGGTATGAGACTCCTGTAGTATCGATATGTCCCGAGACGGAAGCATTCATGGGATTGGCTAAATTCACATGGTCTAGAGAATAGGCGTTGACGGAAGCCAGTTCTTCAAACGCTAGTGCTGAACTGTTGGTTTTTTGGCTTCCACTTCTGGATATGATAAGGGTGAGCAGATTAGACATTGTGTTGGTATTTTGGTAGGAGAAGGTACAGTTAACATCCAGGGACTTGGTAATGTCCTCTTCAATACTGTCCGGGGTGGCCTTCACATCTACTGCACCATCTGTTAAATATAATAGAAAGCTGATTGGTTGGTTGGCTGATACATCGGTTAGTGATTTGTTTTCTGGTTGATGAAATGATTGTGTTTAGGTTTTTATGTTAGCATTTTCGCTGTTCTTTGCATTTACACCTAATTTTTCTTGTTTTTATTTCTGCGTGTTTTTGTGTTTTGCCCCCCCCCCCCCTCCCTCCCCAAAAATCGAACATGCCTGCACCGACCGGGGATCGAACCCAATACCTTCGGCATGAGAGGAGAGCACTTTGCCTTGAGACCAACTGTCCCCCGCTGCTTTTAGTGTTATGTTGCGAGTATTTAAGAAATTATCTAGGAATCTTACCTGCAGAATTGAATGCCATGGCCAAGATACAGACTACAGCAATCAACATCAACTTTGCCATAGTGTCTAGTGGTCTTAAGTCTGAGATGGCAAGGAGAGCAACAAGAACTGTGCACTGTGAGCAAGTGAGTATCAGAATGGGCGTCTAGTCGGCTTGCAGGGCGATCTGAACTGACAGTGCAAAAATCCTGCAGTTTATCTAAATGTCGCTGCAGTTTCTGTTAAAGTGGGTATATCCTTGTGTGCGTATGTATGTGTGTGTGTTATATCCACTTAACCTTGTTTATAGTGCGGAAAACTTCTAGAAATGTTATTTATGAAACTCTCAGTTCGCCATATATGCGTGTGTGTGTATGTGTCTATGTAGTGTGTGTGTCATGTCAATGTAACTTCGACTTTAGTCGAGAAAAACTTTTAGCTGATTGAACCCTCACTCTGCCGCGCCTATGCGTGTGTCTGTGTGTGTTTATGTGTATGCGTGTCATGTCATTGTGACCTCGCATGTAGCTGAGTAAAATATCTAGCTTATCAAATTCTGGCTACAGTAACTGTTAAAATGGCTATATGCTTGTGTATTGTATATATATGTGCTTGTGCGTCTGGATGTGTGTGCGTGCGTGTGTGTTATAACATCTAAAGCTGAAATAAAAACAACAACCAAAATCTGACTTGATCAAACTCTCGGTGTAGCATCAGCTAAAAGTGTGCTTGCATAAATGTGTGTGTGTGTTTGTGTGTGCGAGTGTTTGCGCCCGCGCCATAGGCGTTGACGGAAGCCAGTTCTTCAAACGCTATTGCTGAACTGTTGGTTTTTTTTGGCTTCCACTTCTGGATATGATAAGGGTGAGCAGATTAGACATTGTGTTGGTATTTTGGTAGGAGAAGGTACAGTTAACAACCAGGGACTTGGTAATGTCCTCTTCAATACTGTCGGGCGTGGCGTTGACATCTACTGCACCATCTGTTAAATGTAATAGAAAGCTGATTGGTTTGTTGGCTGATTGATCGGTTAGTGATTTGTTTTCTGGTTGATGAAATGATTGTGTTTAGGTTTTTATGTTAGCATTTTCGCTGCTCTTAGCATTTACATCTCACTTTTCTTATTTTTATTTCTGCGTGTTTTTGTGGTAGGTTTTTATTATTTTTTTTTTTTTTATAGAATTTTGCCCGGCCAGAGGCCTTGTTCGGCCTGCTCTTCTCGACTTTCAACTGCCAATGTATCTTAGACGCAACGTGCACACTGGCTCTCCGATTTTTTAGATTTTATCCGAGAAGACTAGGTGCTCGATCCTACCTACCTTAAGATCAAGGACAGGAATTTTACCTCCCTCCAAACCCAAAAAGTTCAAATATGCCAGCACCTACCGGGGATCGAACCCGGTACCTTCGGCGTGAGATGCGAGCACCTTGTCTCTAGACCAACGAGTCAGCTGTTTGGTTTTTAAAGCAGTCACTCAGCGGCTGGGTGGGACCCAATCATGGTACGTGACACAGCCTTAAGATTCAAGAAAATGGGCGTGATATCATATCGATATCAACAAATTACACTCTCTCACTGAATGATGAAGCAGATGATTGTTTATTTGGTAAGTGGATCGACTGGGTGATACAGTTTTACTTATTATTATTTACTACATTTCCTGTGGTTTCAAAAGGAATAATTTCTGTAGATTTTACCCATGTCAGCATGACCTTTCAGGATCCAATGTAACAAATGATTTTTCCCCATGTTTTCTACAAAAGTTCCTCTTGTGAACATGGACATATGTTTTGCAAGAACAATGCCTGAGAGATCTAGAGAAATTGTGAAGAGAATTGGCTTTAGTGTGAATCAATCTGGAGGTGTTTGAAGGTAACTGATTGTCCTGCCTTACGACCCAGTGGCCTAGCGTGGTTGGAGGGGGGGGGTGGTGCTGTTGCCCCGGTGGAAAATTCTTCGGGGCTCAAAATTTCAAAGGAAAAAGAAATTGTCAGAAATAGTAAATAAAAAATTGCTCCCCCGCCCCCACCTCGTTCCTCATACAGAAAATCTGCCGGTTTTCGAAAAGTTTTTCAACATAACGAGTCAAATAAACGTTGCCAAGTGTTAACCGCCCACGGGTCAGCGGGCGCAATACTTGCCTTGCCCGGGGAGCTGGCAACCCACGTTACGCCACTGGTACGACCATCTATGTTTACATACAGCTTGCTTCAGTATTGAAATATTACTGAGCGCATCATGATTAAATCAGACATCGATGTGAAATTTCAGGAAATGTTAAGATGAAGGTTAATTACAAAATTTACAGTTCTTCATAATTTTGGTCAATGATTAGCCGGGGAAAGTGTGCTACCAGTGATCTAGAGGCAAGATGCCGAAAGCACCGTGTTCGAATCCCGATCGGTGCAGGCATGTTGGAATTTTTTGAGATCTTTATAATATTTACCTGTCTCTGGTCTTATGAGAGATTAGATCGAGCACCTAGTCTTCTCGGATAAGGACTAAAAGGCAAAATTAATTTTTTTTTTATCCCTAACAATCCCTCCCTCTCAAAGCTCACCCTCCCCCCCCCCCCACCCCACACACACAAAAAAACAACTCCCCGACTGGCACTGCACTGTGGTGACGACGTGACTGCTCCAGTTGTAACTGGGCTACAATAACACTAAGGCAAATTTCACAAAAGAGATTAAAGAAGTAGGCAAAATACAAATACAGAAATAGGAAATACTTTGACGCGTGTTGATCGATTGTATACAGGTCTTTACACTGAATTTTTGAAAAATCTAAAAAAGACACATATATATACACACATAGACACACACACCACAAGACAGGGCGTCATAATTTTTACTTTCAGGAATAAAACATCTAGGACGTGAATGCATCACTAGAACATAGTTAAAATTCTTCTGCAAAGCACAAAGTCAGATGTTATTGCTCATGTCATAGGCATATTCTGTATCAAACTTATCCACTACTAAATTTCATATGTTGCATAAATTAAAAACTAACATTTGATATATCGCGGCCTAATTTCTTGTTTGTTACAACTCCACTTTTTGCACATCTGAGAAATTCGGCGTTAAACCTTTCCGACTTAAGTATTATGATAAGGATTTAGATTAAATCATAATTATGAAACAGCCTGGTAAGTGCCACAACGTATTTTAAACAAGTACCAAAGTGTGCAAGTCTAATACCTCTTCTACACACTAAAAGAAAATGGAGATAGGAGAAACGAAGAACAAAGGTCTCGAAATTCCTCAATTAACTCAGTACTGTCATTTTAGTGTTTAGGTTTTTATTTTAGGAGGTTTCGATGCATTTGGCACTTACACCTCATTTTTCTTGTATTTATGTTTCTTGTTTTTGTTTCTGTGTATTTTCTGTGGCTGGGGTGAGTTTTTCTTGTTTTTATGTTTCTTGTTTTTGTTTCTGTGTGTTTTCTGTGGCAGGGCTAAGTTTTTCTTGTTTGTTTTTATTTGTCTTGTTTTTGTTTCTGTGTATTTTCTGTGGCAGGGGTAAGTTTTTCTTGTTTTTATTTTTCTTGTTTTTATTTCTGTGTGTTTTCTGTGGCAGGGGTAAGTTTTTCTTGTTTTTATGTTTCTTGTTTTTATTTCTGTGTGTTTTCTGTGGCAGGGGTGAGTTTTTCTTGTTTTTATTTCTGTGTGTTTTCTGTGGCAGGGGTGAGTTTTTCTTGTTTTTATTTCTGTGTGTTTTCTGTGGCAGGGGTGAGTTTTTCTTGTTTTTATTTTTCTTGTTTTTGTTTCTGTGTATTTTCTGTGGCAGGGGTGAGGTGTTTTTTGTTTGTTTTGTTTTTTTTAGAATTTTGCCCGGGCAGTGGTCTTGTTCGGCCTGCTCTTCTCGACTTTTAACTGCCGAGATATCTTTATAATTTAACGTGCGTAACGTACACATGGGCCCTACGAGTTTTTCGTCCTTACCCGAGAAGACTAGGTGCTTGATCCTACCTACCATATGATAAGGGACAGGAATGTTTTGCCCCCCCCCCCCCAAAATCGAACATGCTTGCACCGACCGGGGATCGAACCCAGTACCTTCGGCATGAGAGGAGAGCACTTTGCCTTGAGACCAGCTGTCCCCCGCTGCTGTTAGTGTTATGTTGCGAGTATTTAAGAAATTATCTGGGAATCTTACCTGCAGAATTGAATGCCATGGCCAAGATACAGACTACAGCAATCAACATCAACTTTGCCATAGTGTCTAGTGGTCTTAAGTCTGAGATGGCAAGGAGAGCAACAAGAACTGTGCACTGTGAGCAAGTGAGTATCAGACTGGGCGTCTAGTCGGCTGGCAGGGCGATCTGAACTGACAGTGCAAAAATCCTGTAGTTTATCTAAATGTCGCTGCAGTTTCTGTTAAAGTGGGTATATCCTTGTGTGCGTATGAATGTGCGCCCATGTGTGTGTGTTATATCCACTTAACCTTGTTTATAGTGCGGAAAACGTCTAGAAATGTTATTTATGAAACTCTCAGTTCGTCATATATGCGTGTGTGTGTATGTGTCTATGTAGAGTGTGTGTCATGTCAATGTAACTTCGACTTTATATTAGTCGAGAAAAGCTTTTAGCTGATTAAACCCTCACTCTGCCGCGCCCATGCGTGTGTCTGTGTGTGTTTATGTGTGTTTATGTGTATGCATGTTATGTCATTGTGACCACGCATGTACCTGAGTAAAATATCTAGCTTATCAAATTCTGGCTACAGTAACTGTTAAAATGGCTATATGCTTGTGTATTGTATATATATGTGCTTGTGCATCTGGATGTGTGTGCATGCGTGTGTGTTATAACATCTAAAGCTGAAATAAAAACAACAACCAAAATCTGACTCTCGGTGTAGCATCAGCTAAAAGTGTGCTTGCATAAATGTGTGTGTGTGTTTGTGTGTGCGAGTGTTTGCGCCCGCGCCATTATCACAGATCGTCCTCCAGCCACATTAACACTGAGGTGACCACTGCACAATATAAATACAGGGTTGCCAGATTGAAATTTTAAGTTTATACCAAACAATGCTAGAACCGCCCCCCCCCCCTCCCCCCAATATTTTTTCTTCCATATAGTTTTCATATCAACATCACACGAAAAGCTCTAGAATCAGGTTGCTCTCCACTTGAATGAGTGGAATATTTGGCTTAAACCTTGTCAGTTGTGAATATTTTTCCAAGCATTTCCGGAGATGAAATGAAAGTCTTTGCAAGGTTTATTTGAACGCCATAGATCTAGTTCAGTCCCGATTCTCACAATGGCATCAAGAAGATTCAGCTGCATTCTATTTCTGGTCTTAGTTTTAATGGTGGACACAAAAAAAAAAAACCCTCTTTAGAAACTTCAGCATTGCTGACAGGGATTATTAGGCAAAGACAAAGGTGGCCGGCTCTTTGAATTCTTCATGCCGAAGTATATCAACCCCAAACTACAACGTGTGTAGGGAGTCCTAAGGCGGGTGGCAGTCTTTCAAAAAAAAAAACAATCGTAGCAGTTAAAAATATAATATGAAGCATAATAATATGTCGCGCGGCCAGGTGAAATGAGTCACTTGTAAAAATTTGAAGATATTGCGATATTGGTAGTTAAATGGAGAGTTAAAAATTGTACTTTATCCCAGTGAAAAAAAATATGTAGCTACACCTGTGTGCTGAGATATTTCCCTTAAAAGCCAACCTTCGTGTCTAGCTAGCAATGGCAGAACTGAGAGAAAATGGCCTTTTAAGATCGGTGATTTTCAGCTGAACAGTTTCCATAGCAACCGAACGTCAGTCGCTTAAATTCCTATACAGACACACTTAAAAACCTATGAAAATTCACTATCTATCAACATGCAAGCGAATTTTCACTCTTTCCGTTTAAAAATGACACGAAAGGCACATATGCATCGAATGTGATAGCACAGAATGAGGAAAGCAGCGGACCAGTAGTTCTATAGTCCATCCAACATTATACGGTTTTACAATTTCTTTGATATTTCCGGCTTGCCTTGATCAATTACGATCAAAGTTTGCATGGCCTCCTTTTTTAATTTGTCTTATTAGGAAATTATTTTTTGACATATATAGAGATAGAATTAAACTTTTTTTCTTCATAAAATTATATATATAATATAATTATATCAAAAAAACCTGCCCGATGTCACGAGCCGACAAGGGTTAAAACATGTTGTGAGTTCATGAATGGGAAAATGATCATCTTACTCACAAGCACAGAGTAAATTTATCTAGCCTTATCCAGTGTCCATGTACTTCTATCTCAATCCACATGAAACATTACACAATGTGAGCCCAGGCACTTGTAGTTAAGTGGAAAATGGCAGACGCAGCGGCGGGACCCCACTTAACTACAAGTAGGTTGAGCCTACAGGAGATCTCCCAACTAGTACAAGCAGGATGTGAGCAGATTTGGTTAAAAAAAAAAGACATATTTGTGTCGCATACCCCCCCCCCCTCACCCCCCCCCCCCACCCCACCCCCCCCCCTCCTGCCGAGTTAGTGCTGAAAGGAGAATAAAATTGCTACTTTCAGACTTGCCACTTCTAAGTTTGCAAGACATCAGAACGTAAACATTTTCGACATGGCTGAAGAAAACCTGGGGACAATTTTCATGCTGAATCTAAGCAGTCTGGTCAGTCCAACCTAGTAATTCAATGCCATAATCACAAAGTTAGTTTGATGTTTTGGGCACTAGAATTGCTATAACAAGAAGACGATAGTCCTTCTGTCGTTTTAATGGCAGATCAATTACAATCAGATAAATTCAGAATCTGTGGGATGGTCTTAATGTCACAAAAAAAAAAAAGAATTTCTTTTTCTTTGAAAGTGTTTTTTTTTTTTTTTTCGTCAGATAAGACTTTATAACAATAACATCTATCAGTACCTCTCGCAGCGAACAGAAAATTAATTAAACCGGCAGGTTTATGACTACGGGATATTAGAATTTGAATGTGTCACTGTGACATCTGAATAATCTGAAACACTAGACTACATTTTTCTTTGGAAGTGCATAGGTAGGGAAGATATTCCCTCCCCATGCACTTTGCATAGGTAGGAAAGATAGTGTACTAGATCATCACTAAACGTGTGGAATTATTATTTTTCTAAATTTAGTTCATATGATTTGAATCGCGATATTCGAATCAGTGGTCGGCGAGTCAGTGGCGGCAGGAACGAATCACCACTATAGTCAGTCAACGACAGAAGCTTATATGAATCAAAATCATTCGAGTCAGTAAAGTTAAGAGGCAGACGAACGGCCTAGACCGAGCTCAATGCAAAACGCAGTGACAAAGGCTCGCTGCTCCATCGTCCACTCCGACCAGGGAAGGTCAAGATGGAAGCCGCCAAAACAAATCTGCGTGGACAATACTGCAATGGCAAGAAGCAAATATTAGCTTGAAATAGTTTCGAAATTTTTGTTTCTCTTCTCCGCATGTAATTTGTGGAGAATGAAATGAAATGTGGAGAGTTTGGTCGTCGAACAGCTGCGTTGTCGAAGTTTCATCACTCCAGCCAGCAACCCTAAGGTAATCCTCTGCGTAGGATGTTTGCACAGAGCAATGGCATCGTTCCCTCGTAGATCCGCTGTTTACAGCATTGGCCAACGTCTGTTTGATGGAGGGAACTCATCCCTACGGTAATCCTACCTACTATACGGGGATATCTTACACAAATCTACGTCAAATTGACGTAGGGGTGCTGGCTGGGAAATTCCCTGGAATGCTTGACTTATAAGTGCCTCAACAAATGAAATCACAATGTATTCTTTGTGTAAGTGTCCTTCACTGTGTTTTCCTAAGTAGGCAGGAAACAGCTAGTTCCCCTTGCCCCTATCCCAATTAATCCACTCTGGACTTTTTACAGGCGCCATGCTCATTTACAATAATAATTACATTCTGGTTCCATGGGCTTAAAATTAAAGCCTATCAAATTCCTTGTCTCCTCATACATGAACATTACATGCACAAAGACATAGACTAGTGAATTGAAGAAGCATAAAAACAACAGAAAATCTATGGGGTCGCCTTTCTTCTTATAGCTTTTTCTTACATCTTACTAAGCTTATAATGAAGCTGGAGGGTGAACATGACGTCAGCATCTAAAATATCCTGATCATGTGACCAAAAAATACGAAACTTTGTGTGCTACCTCAATCTTTGACGGTTAATCACGTGGTCACATCTATTTTGGGGCAAAATTTATCCTTTCATATTATTTACTGACAAATTGTTTGAACCACAGAAGAGAGACGCATATTTTTTGAGGAAAAAATTGAAAACTGTGCTCGGAAATTTCGTTCTCTGCCTCTGTTTACACATTGCTGGTACAGAATCAACTATATCACATCTGTATATTCTGCAAAGTACTATGATGTAACAATAACTTCTAATTAGTCTTTGCATCAGATCTAATGGCCGTTATTAATACCACCTAGATGTAGATATACAGGTGGGCTTAATACAAAGAGTTAGCAAGATTTGTCTTCCTTGGGTCGGCTAGTATAAATAAATCTATCGAGACTACAAGAGATTTTCAGAGGAAGAAAATCGTGTCAAATAACTATTCCGTATGTGTGTGTGTGTGTGTGTGTGTGAGAGAGAGAGAGAGAGAAAGAGAAAGAGAGAGAGAGAAAGAGAAAGAGAAAGAGAGAGAGAAAGAGAAAGAGAAAGAGTGTGAGAGAGAGAGAGAGAGAGAGAAAGAGAAAGAGAGAGAGAAAGAGAGAGAGAGAGGGAGATTATTGGCTTCAGTTTTATTTCAGTCAGACTGAACTTTGAAAAAACGTGACCTACATGTATGTTTGTTTGTTTGTTTCAATTTTTGAGGGACATAAGCATTCTTAGTTATATGGCTGGTTGACTTCGCAGAGCATGAGTATTTATAGTTTTATTTTTTCATTTCTTTGTCTCCTCATTGTCACAGCAAGTCTTCCAAATAAATCACTAAAACTCTCAGTTTTACCTGTTTTTGACCTCATGCCCATGAAAAAAAACCCAAAAACATGCACTTTTTTCACACGCTTGGCCATTACAGTTTTACCTCGGGCCTGCTCGATAACGGCCATTTTGTGCCTTTCGCGGTCTGTTTTTTGTTTTTTCCTTGTTTTTTGGTACTTTATTTATGTTTGATATTCAGAGTTTAATCAATCTAAATTTCACAAATAGAACTAAACAGTTCCGTATGAACTTTATTCCATTGATAAAATTCTCAAAAATGTTGTGTAGATCTGGAAAGAGTTTTGTAAATATGTACACACGTTTTTAAATCAAGTTGTAGATCGTTGTGCAGTAGTATTATAGTCATATGTTTACGATACCGTGCTAACCATTTCATACTGACATACTTCCCAACTTTTCTTGATGAGGTAAATAGGCACTGGGGCGGGCATGGTGATGGTAGATGTTAGCTCATAATCAGCAGAATTTGTTTAGGACTGTTTTCTTTGAAACTGAATGATGCCTCTTTTGATCTCAGAGGTTTGAGGATGAGAAAAGATTAAGTTTTGTTAATGTGTGTGGATGGAAACATGATGAATTGATCTTATGTTAGTCCTGTTTCTGATTTTAGTTCAGCGCCTTAGAGCACATCATTTTTTTGTGGATTTGAGCGACATGCATGCTAATTATCACTTCCTTATTTACTTACTTGCTCGCCAATAAGACATATTTTAAAATCACAGTGCACGAATTCACACAACTAAATTTGAGTTACGAAAATCTGTCTCTTCTGAACCCTACGCATGTTTATTAGTCTAAACAATATAATATTGTATAATTTGATTGTGCGTGTTATACAACAGCAGTCTCTATAAATTAATGATCAGCGAGACACTCATAACCTTCATGTGAACAGTTAATTAAGCTGCCAGTTTCTGACTTAATGACAGATTTCAATCTGGTACACGCTGGAATGAATTTTGTCAATGACAGAAACCAGCAAGTTAAAGGTGTGAAGAGTTACACGGGTGACAAGGGAAATAATCGTGAAAATTGAATTAGATTTAAAAATTACCTGTATTACTTCCCTTGACTGCATGCGGCATTCCCATCGCGGTCCTGAGACTTGGTGCATTCAAAAAGACTCTACTTGATGATGTCATTAGGTATAATATACATTAATCTCTTCGATCCATCATATGTCCTTTGAATGACTTCGATCTGTTGAAAACCTTCCCCATATCCTCTCAGCTTCTCCACAGTGCTTTGGTAAGGACAGTTTTTGTCCACATAATCAGCAAACAATAAAATTTTGTCACTATAAAAACCTTTTCATACATAATGTCGAGTATATTGTATTGATTGTTGTAATTTTGTAATCTTGAAGCCACATAGCAATGATCATTTACGATAACGAAACAAGACTTGTCAATAACAAGAACATTTATTTCACATACAATGTATTGTAATGATGTTATAATATATGACCTTTATTCACAGATTGGTACAAAATGGATATTATTGTTGTCCACCTCACAGCAGAGTAGATATCATTTCTTACCTCAGACCAGGACATTTTGGGGGGGGGGGGGTGAGGGTGAGGAAGGAGGAGTAGGGATTGCTCTTTTCGATTTCCAACTGTCAAGGTATCTTTAACGTGCGCAACGTGCATACGGGCCCTCCGACCTTTTTGTCCGTATCCGAGAAGACTAGGTGCTCAGTCCTATCTCCCATAGGATCAGGGACACGACAACCATCTGCTTCATCATTCAGTGAGAGAGTGTAATCTCTTGATTTCGGTATGATATCACGCCAATTTTCTTGAATCTTAAGGCTGTGTCACATACCATGATTGGGTCCCAGTCAGCCAGCCCATGAGTGACTGCATTAAAAACCAAACAGCCGACTCGTTGTTATAGAGGCAAGGTTCTCGCCTCTCACGCTGAAGGCAACAGGTTCGATTCCCGATCGGTGCAGGCATATTGGAACTTTTTTTATCCAGCACCTAGTCTTCTCGGAAAAGGAAGAAAAATTCGGAGGGCCAGTGTGCACGTTACGTTAAAGATACCTTTTCAGTTGAAAGACGAGAAGAGCAGGCCGACAAGACCGCTGCCCGGGCAAAATTCTGAAAACAACAACAACAACAACAAAAAACAAAACAAAACTGATCCCTACCACAAAAACATGCAGAAACAAGAAGAAGAAAAATAAAAATAAGAAAAGTGTGATGTAAATGCAAAGAACAGCGAAACGTCCTAACATAAAGAAATAAACACAATCATTTCATCAACCAGAAAACATATCACTAACCGATCTATCAGCCACTTTACCGATCAGCTTTCTATTACATTTAACAGATGGTGCAGTAGAAGTCAACGCCATGCCCGACAGTATTGAAGAGGACATTACCAAGTCCCTGGATGTTAACTGTACCTTCTCCTACCAAAATACCAACACAATGTCTAATCTGCTCACCCTTATCATATCCAGAAGTGGAAGCCAAAAAACCAACAGTTCAGCACCAGTGTTTGAAGAACTGGCTTCCGTCAACGCCTATGCTCCAGACCATGTGAATTTAGCCAATCCCATGAACGCTTCAGTCTCGGGACATATCGATACTACAGGAGTCTCATACCTCAGTCTGATGTGGAGATACCCGGGAGCTGGAGAAGGCGGGATCTATCGCTGTTCTGCTTTTGTTTTGGACAGTTTCGGACATTGTGTGGAGCTACAGAACACCACAGAAGTGACCACCTACACACCGAATGTGGATCAGTTTATTCATGTCGTTAAGCTCCAACAAAGGCAGATGGACAGTATGTCTAACCTGTTGGCCAACTTGATGGTTATGGTAAGAGAGCTTGCTCACGCTGACACAACTCTAAACAAAACAGCAAATGATGTGAAACACAGATTACAGGTATTAGAGAAGTTCAAGGACACTTATCTGGCCTTGGCATTATACAAGTTCTATATATCTGGAGACTATAGGGGAAGACATTACCTCCTTTCCAAGCAAATAGCGGACAGCTATGACTCAGCCCAGACTGAATGTGGTCTACACGGTGGATATTTGGCTGAAATTAATGACGCAAGCGAGCACAATTTTGTCAAACTATTTCTCAACACGACTAACACTCATCAATATAGTTATGTGTTGTTAGGAGCTACTGATCGTCAAAAGGAAGGCGAATGGGTGTTTGGTCATAGTCATCAAATCATGAACTACACAGATTGGGAACCAGGTGAACCTGATCAATCTGGAGATTGCTTATGGCTAGATAAAAACGCTGGATGGTCCATGGACGCAGAAGGCTGTTTCCGCTATAGACGAACCTTCATGTTGTGTGAGATTCCACTGATTTGAATTCCCTGTGAAATGCAGATATCTCACCCATACAAGCAAATGATTATGGAGTTTTGCTTTCTACTTTGTCCTTGAGTGTGTCCTAAACATATCCGTTTTGTGTTGTACTTCAGGTGCAGGTGTCATTTCTACGTTTTAAATGATAGATCGGTGTGTCAATTCTGGCATTTGCAGTGAGTGTTCAAACGATTTCATGTAGGTCCAGTTGCTTAAAAGATCGAATGTAGTCCGGCTAATTATCTGCTCTGATCCCAAAATAATACAAAACATTGGCATTTTATAGCCCTTTCTCTTTACCAAAGCAATGGCAAGAGTCAAGTACATTTAAATATTATCAGTTGTGAAAATTTCAACTCGCCATTTGGAATAGTTGTTTTAGTATCAATTGCACGAAATGACGGGCCAATTGTTGTGGTCAGGTAGATAGATGACACTTCAAAAAGACAGTGATAACTTAAACGTGTGACTAGAAATATATATAATGGGTCAGATCATGCTCAATCATAAAAGTCTAGACATTGGCACCAAGCACATCGTAATGTTAATATCCCCTGTATTTCCCCAGATTATTCCGCTTTGTTTAAGCTTTCATAGAAGTGATATTTCCACACATAATAGACTCGTGATTGACAAATGCACCGTGCAAATATGCAGATATTAGAGAATGTATAATGATTATTATGATTACCAATTTTTTTCTTCATCTTTCCTTGTGGTGTAGGAAATATTCCAGGTTATGTGAGAAGGGGAGTGATTAGAAAATTCATTGTACGAGAAACTGATGATAAAATCTTGATCTATTGTAGGTGTGGCCACACTTGCTTAATGTAAGAGCCACAAATGATAAACTTCAGATGTTTGAGAGCCATAAGATATAAACAAAATTTACACTTGCGTTTTTATTGTTACATACACATTTTGTTGCACAAATGTTATATAAATATTAAGAAATACGATAATTATGCATGTATGCAAAAATATTTACTTACGTATGCAAAAATATTTACTCATGTATGCAAAAATATTTACTTATGTATGCAAAAAATATTTACTCATGTATGCAAAAATATATAATCATGTATGCAGTTTTTTAAACTGTTAATTTGTGTTAATTTCAGTAATCACAAAATGCACATAGACACCAAATGTTTTCAAAATCTTGACTGATGATTATTTTAATTGTACTGAACGCATTAAATGCTGTAATGAACTACTGGAACATGTAAGAAAAACGTGCGAATTTGCATTTCAGTAACAAAATTAGATTGCAAACAAAAAAAACAAAAAAACCTAAAAGGGTAAAAAAGACGGGAGATTTTTATGCTATTTATTTATCTTGGTCTGTATTTCCTGTGATGAAAAAAGAGCTCAGCCAACATATACTTTCCACGAGCAGCATATTGAATGTCAAAGAGCTGTGGTTTGGATATTCCTGGTCTATGGTAAGAAATGGTACCAATTCGGCTGAGAAGTGGACAACAATAATATCCATTTTGTACCAATATGTGAATAAAGGTCATATAATTATTATAGTTTTGTGTCAGGTCAGAAAAATCTGCTACTGGTAACATGTAATCCGGTACAACCTGTTTCATGAACTGGTACGCTAGCATGGTATCAGTGAGCGTGCACCTGTCGGTGCAAACGGCCAGGGCGGAGGAGGTTTCATCTAACCCAACGGCCACATGCTAGGGCACAATGTGACCCTCAGTACTTGAGTCCTTCATATTGGCCCCCGGTAGCGGTGTGGTCATAGGCTTGTTTGCCTAAATCACAGACGAAGAATTGAGCAAACTTCCCGGACGCAGCTTCGAAGCTGGCGGCAGCAGGCCAGTGGTTGATTGATAGGGCAGATGGCAATATACCGTCACTCTGGCCTGGATATCGTGACACAGAGCATCCACCAGTATTGGTGTTCTTTGGTTTGGGTCTTTCACCCTAGTCAGTTGGACTGCGAGGCTGTGGAGTAGCCTACAGGCAGCCGGTCAGGCAATATGACTGTCCCTCTGGCATCCTCCTGCACCTGGATACATTTCCAGTCGTCTCGACCTTGTCTTGCCACTTGGATAAGTTGTGTCCAGGCGAGAGAGTGAGTCTGATGTTTGCGCAGCTCTTTCTCACTAAAAGCAAATTCTTTGCGCCAGTCTTAACACTCACCTCGTCTTCTTTCATCTTTGTCTCGTCTTCTTTCCTCTCAAAATTCCAACGGCGATGGGCGAGTGCGGTGGCAGCAGGTTTGGATAGACTGGAAGCTGTTAGCACAGACCTACACGTTGGTGGCTGTGGGCTATGGTCGCTTCATCGTCGATTGAAGTGGAGGCGTGGGGAGGCAGCACCCACAGTAGCTGAGCAACCTTATTTAAGGATAGCACTGCTCACCTCAACTGAGGAAGGGGCTAGAAAAGGTGCCCTAGAGAAAGCCCACTTCACATCACCCTGACTGGTATACCGCGACCAGTGGGGATCCCTTTTTGCGGTCGAAACAAAAAGAAATTCAGCTTACTCAGGCTAGGAGCCTGGAATATACGCACACTACAGGACAACTCAAACAACCCGGAAAGACGCACTGCACTTATTGCCATTGAGCTCAGCAGGTACAACCTGGACATAGTGGCACTCAATGAAACCAGACTCCCTGATAGTGGCCAACTCAAAGAGCTCAGTGGTGGATACACCATCTTCTGGAAAGGCAAGGGTGCAGTCGAACCGAGACAGCATGGTGTTGGGTTTGCAATTAAAAATGACCTTGTCAGAAACTTGCAGTCCATGCCAATTGAAATAAATGACAGGCTAATGACACTCAGGATCCCAGTCGGGAAAAGCCAGTCAGCCACCCTCATTAGCGCATATGCGCCCACCATGACAAACCCAGATGAAGCCAAAGACAAGTTCTATTCTGATCTAGAATCTGTCATATGCTCTGTCCGGGCAGCTGATAAGCTGATTCTCTTGGGGGACTTCAATGCTAGGGTTGGCTCCGAAATCTCAGCGTGGCCAAATGTTTTGGGCCCTCATGGAGTTGGTTCATGCAATAACAATGGGTTGCGCTTAATTACTTTGTGCGCTGAATTTGGCCTGTTCATTACCAACACAAATTTTAGCCTCCCCGTGAGAAACAGAACGTCATGGATGCATCCCCGCTCAAAGCATTGGCATCTCATAGACTATGTCATTGTGAGGAAGACTGACAGAAAGGATGTCCTTGTAACAAAGGCGATGTGTGGTGCCGAGTGTGGAACTGACCACAGACTCATTGTTTGCAAGCTCAGACTAACATTGAGGCGCAATAGACGCCCTCAAGAGAAAGCGCCACCTAAACGCCTAAATGTTTCAAAACTCTGCTCAGCTGAGAAACAGAGCGAGCTCTCCTCAGAACTCTCCTCAAAATTGGATTGCGTGACTTTTGACCCTGAGAACATTGAACAGAGCTGGACTGACCTAAATACGACTGTACACTCTTGCGCCAGCAGCACAGTTGGTTTTCCTGTCCGCAAGCACCAGGACTGGTTCAATGATAATGATAATGAAATCAAAGTGCTCATCAAAGAAAAAAATAGTCTCATCCAAGCTCACTGCAGTGACCCCTCTTCCACAGCAAAAGCTGATGCACTGCATGCATGTAAGGGTGTACTCCAAAAGAAGCTGAGGAAAATGAAAAATGACTGGCTAGAAGAGCGAGTAAAAGAAACTCAGAAATATGCCGACACAAACAACACTAGAAAGTTCTTTGAGAGCCTCCGAGCTGTGTTTGGACCATCCCGCTCTGGCACTACGCCACTTCTTGCGTCAGATGGTTCAACAAGCATTGTTGAATTGAATGCCATAATTCAGCGTTGGGCAGAACATTTCGGAGGTGTGCTAAATCGGCCATCAAATATAAACTGAGTCCATTGACCGCCTCCCTCAGACTCCTATTAATGCAGCTCTTGCCAAGCCATTCACAGCAAATGAGACCCGGACTGCCACAAATCAGATGTCCTTTAACAAATCACCAGGCGTGGATTCAATTCCTGCTGAGGTGTATGCCTTCGGTGGAGAAAAGCTTATTGAAAGGCTGACCGAGTTGTTCAATCATATGTTGAAAGCAGGGAAGCTGCCACAGGACTTCAAAGATGCTTCAATCATCCATCTGTACAAAAACAAAGGGGACAGCCAAGTCTGTGACAACCATCGGGGAATCTCTCTACTTTCAATTGCTGGCAAAATATTGGCAAGAATGCTTCTGAATCGCCTTCTTTCAAATGACTTGCTTCCCGAGAGCCAATGTGGCTTTCGTAAAGAGAGGGGAACGGCGGATATGATCTTTGCTGCCAGACAGATTCAGGAAAAATGCATGGAAGAAAATAAAGCGCTGTACATCACATTTGTTGACCTCACAAAAGCATTTGACACAGTGTGTCGTGAAGGCCTCTGGAAAATCTTGGCGAAGTTTGGGTGTCCACCCGAATTCATCACAATAGTGCGCCAGTTTCATGATGGCATGCAAGCTGCAGTCAAAAGTAACGGCAGTGTTTCAGAGCCCTTTGCTGTCACAAATGGGGTAAAACAGGGTTGTGTCTTAGCCCCAACTCTGTTCAGCATCATGTTCTCTGCAATGCTACAAGAAGCCTTTAGCTCTCCTCCTTAAGGGGTAAGCATCAAGTACCGAACTGATGGCAGTCTATTCAACCTCAGGAGACTTCAGGCAAAAACCAAAACCAAAAGTACTCAAGTCTGTGACCTACTATTTGCTGATGATTGTGCACTTCTGGCACACGATGAGGATAGCATGCAAAACTGTGTTGATAAGTTCTCTAGTGCCTGTGACAACTTTGGCCTCACAATAAGCACAAAGAAGACGGAAGTGCTCCATCAGCCTACTCCAGACGACAAGTATCCTGTGACCCCAAATATCAAAGTCCACGACAGTCTTCTAAAGGTGTCGGAGAACTTCACCTATCTTGGCAGTACACTGTCTTCCACGGCTCGTGTTGATACTGAAATTCCCTCAAGAATCAGCAAAGCCAGCTCTGCATTTGGCAGGCTTCGAAAGAGAGTGTGGGATGTTGCCGGCATTCGCACAGACACTAAGCTGAAAGTGTACAATGCTGTGGTCCTTCCCACCCTACTCTATGGGGCTGAAACCTGGACAGTGTACCAATCGCATGCCAGAAAACTAAATCACTTTCATCTGGCCTGCCTTAGAAAGATCCTAAGGATCAAATGGCAGGATAAAATTCCAGACACTGAGGTCCTCAATCGTGCCAAGGAATTGAGCATCTTCTGCCACCTGAAAAAAATTCAGCTACGTTGGGCAGGACATGTTGTCAGAATGCCCGCCTCCAGACTCCCTAAGCAAATCTTCTTCTCTGAGCTCTCCAATGGAACGAGGAATGTTGGGGCCCCAAAGAGACGTTACAAAGACACTCTCAAGCAATCACTGAAGGCCTTTGCCATTGATGTGAGTGAGTGGGAAAAGCTCTCGCTTGATCGAGCAAATTGGAGGGCGGCCCTTACCAGAGGCAGCAAAGCATGGGAAGCTGACAGAGTCCAGCAGGCTATCAAAAAAAGAGAACGGCGCAAGAAAAGGCCCAGTGGTACTGAACCAACGGAGCACTCTTGTCACTTATGCGGAAGGGTCTTCAGGGCAAAAATAGGACTTATCAGTCACATGAGAAGCCATTAGTCATGAAAGAACAGTCTTTCTATTCTGTCCTCTGTGTCCTTTACTTCTCTTTATTGTCCATGTGTTGAAATTCTCAACAATTTCTGTTCTTTATTCCTCTGGTGTTGTTAAGGTCATCATCATACCTGATGGACGAACTATTATTATTAATTATTATAACATCATTACAATAAATTGTTTGTGAAATAAATATTCTTGTTAGTGATAATTCTTGTTTCGTTATCGTAAATGATCATTGGTATGTGGCTTCAAGATTAGAAAATTACCACAATCAATACAATATACTTGTCATCATGTATAAAAAGGTTTTAAAGTGACAAAATATTATTGCCTGCTGATTATGTGGACAAAAACTATCCATACCAAAGCACTCTGGAGAAGCTGAGAGGGAAGGCTTTCAAAAGATCGAAGTCATTCAAAGGTCATATGATGGATCAAAGAGAATAATGTATATCATATCTAATAACATCACCAAGTAGAGTCTCTTAGAGTGCATCAAGTCTCCGAACCTCGATGGGAATGCCGCATGCAGTCAAGGAAAGTAATACAAGTAATTTTCAGATCTAATGCAATTTTCACGATTATTTCCCTTGTCATCCAGGTAATTCTTCACACCTTTGGGGGCTTTGGCTTGCTAGTTTCTGACATTGACAAAATTCATTCCAGCATGTACCAGATTACAACCTCTCATTAAGTCAGAAATTGGCAGCTTAATTAACTTCTCACATAAAGGTTATGAGTGTCTCGCTGATCATTAATTTATAGAGACTTCTGTTGTACAACAAGCAGAATCAAAATATACAATATTAAATTATTTATTCTAATAAAAATGCGTAGGGTTCAGAAGGGACAGATTTTCGTAACTCAAATTTAGGAGTGTGAATTCGTGTATTGTGATTTTAAAAAAAGACGGCATCAACCCAAACACACACATAATTACATTATCAGCACTTTCAGACAAGGGAAACAACTACAGGTGGAAACATTCATGCCATGTCCCATAACAATAAGCGAGCAAGCAAGTAAATAATTAAGTGATAATTAGCTTGCATATCGCTCAAGTCCACACAAAAAAAAAAAAAAGATGTGCTCTAAGGCGCTGAACTAAAATCAGAAACAGGACTAACGAAAGATCAATTCATCATGTTTCCACCCACATACATTAACAAAACTTAATCTACTCTCACCCTCAAACCTCTGAGACCAAAAGGGGCATCATTCAGTTTCAAAGAAAACAGCCCTAAACAAATTCAGCTGATTATCAGTTAAAAATCTACCATCACCATGCCCGCCCCAATGCCTATTTACCTCATCAAGAAAAGTTGGGAAGTATGTCAGTATGAAATGGTTAGCACGGTATCGTAAACAGATGAATATAACACTATTGCACAACGATCTACAACTTGATTTCAAAACGTGTCTACATATTTACAAACTCTTTCCAGATCTACAGAACATTCTGAGAATTTTACCAATGGAATAAAGTTTATGCGGAACTGTTTAATTCTATTTGTGAAATTTTAAATGGATGAAACTCTGAATATCAAACATAAATAAAGTACCAAAAAACTAGGAAAAAACAAAAAACAGACCGCGAAAAGCACAAAATGGCCGCTATCGAGTTTAGCCGGCACGAGGTAAAATTGTAGTGGCCAAGCGTGTGAAAAGAGTGCATGTTTTTTTTTAAAGGGGCGGGGGGTCAAAAACAGGTAAAACTGAGAGTTTTGGTGATTTATTAGGACGGCTTGCTGTGACAATGAGGAGACAAAGAAATAAAAAAATAAAACTATAAATACAATCATGCTCTACGCAGTCAGCCAGCCACATAACTGAGAATGCTTATGTCCGTCAAAAATTGAAACAAACAAACAAACATACAGGTCATGTTTTTCAAAGTTCAGTCTGACTGAAACAAAACCGAAGCCAATAATCTCTCTGTCTCTCTGTCTCTCTCTCTCTCTCTCTTTCTCTCTCTCTCTCTCTCTCTCTTTCTCTCTCTCTCTCTCTCTCTCTCTTTCTCTCTCTCTCGGTGTCTCCCTGTCTCTCTGTCTCTCTCTCTCACACGCACAAACACACACACACACACACAGAATAGTTATTTAACACGATTTTCTTCCTCTGAAAATCTCTTGTAGTCTCGATAGATTTATTTATACTAGCCGACCCGCGAAAGATAAATCTTGCTAATTCTTTCTACCATGCCCACCTGTATATCTACATTTAGGGGTCACATAAAATCACCTAGATTTGATACAAAGACCAGTTAGAAGTTATTGTTACATCACAGTTCTTTCCAGAATATACAGATGTGATTTAGTTGATTCTGTACCAGCAATATGTAAACAGAGGCACAGAACGAAATTTCTGAGCATAGTTTTCAATTTTTTATTCAATAAAAATGCGTCTATCTTTTGTGGTTCAAACAATTTGCCAGTAAATAATATGAAAGGGTAAATTTTGCCCAAAATAGATGTGACCACGTGATTAACCATCAAAAATTGAGGCAGCACACAAAGTTTCATAATTTTTGGTCACATGGTCATGATATTTTAGATGCTGACGTCATGTTCACCCTCCAGCTCCATTACAGTAAGATATAAGATTTATTTATATTGGGAGAAAGATGCTACAGTTTGAGACTCACCGCGTAACCTCTTTACTGGTGTGGCAGACGTTTTTCTCCGCAGCAGCAAGGAAGGGAGATTTTCCTATAACTTCGAGAGATTTTGCATCGTTCCCGACCAGGGGCGAAGCGTGGCCCTCTGCAGAGGGTAATCAGAATTCATTATTCTAAGCTAGTAAGATCCTTATATTAGGACGTCCCGCTACATCACATTCACATAGAAATGCATGCATGCGGCTAAAACAATGAAACGGTTGCTATGCATTGCAACATCTAAAGAGTGTTGTATTATAAACGTACACTACAAGGAGATAACTGAAACTGACTTACTATGTTCACTGCTTTTATTATATCAAATTAATCCTTCTTTTCTTTTTGCTTCAAGCTTCATAGAGTAATTAAAATTCCGTGAATCAATTAAGCTCTTTAGTTCAGAAACAATGCATGCCCTTTCACAAAGTCAACACAGACAAGACTTTCAATCTCCTGAAGACAACAAGTATGACACAGTGAGTATCAGTTACTGACTGGTGCTATCGTACATCCCTGCCGGGCGGACTATTCTCGTCAACAGGACAGGAATGCAGCAATTTACCAGCCAAACTAATCTGAAAATACCATTCGTTCATACTAACAGACTTATAAACGCACATTTTCATCCATTTTTAAAGATATAGATCTAATTTGAACGGCAAGTTTTCATTGTAATATTCATAGCCAGAGATTTTGTTATTCTACCATCTCACAAAGTTTCTCAAAAAGGACCCATTAACACCAAATGGCAGAAAGTGCTTAAGTGTCATCTCTGTGACACAACAATGTACAGCGATCTCGTGGAAGTGGCTATCAGCCTTTGCGCTACAGGTTCGATCGACCTATCAAGTGAATTGATCTTCTTGATACGTTCGACTGATTTTGATCACAGTTATATCTAGATCTAGACTATATTATTATGCTTTGATAGCTCTTGCTGTGCCTAGAGTAAATTATTCTTAGATTATTCTCAAATAAACAAAAAATCCACACAAATTCTTTCACTCTACTCCGTACCTTTCGATTAGCTTGAAAACGACCGCATGGTGAAAAACAGTATAGGTAAAATCAGGTCAAACTTTGATTATTATCCTATCCCCCCCCCACCCCCATTATTCTGCTTTCTGCGGGGCCCGGGGCCGCTTCGACGAATACAGGCTAAGCGCAAGCTAGCTTAGGGGTGTAGTCAAATCTTCTTCGTCTTTGTTAATCACTGATTATGGACCAGTTCATAAGATGTAGATCCCTATAAAGATGCTTTTCGTTGAGGGGTGTTGGACTATAATAACAAACGCAAATAGCGAGGTAGAATAGAATGCTGAACTGACTAAATGGATTTGGAGTTGGGCTGATCTGAAAAGCGTAGTAATTCTAGAGTAATCACTGATTATTTGATTATGAGGAATCCTCGCCCCTGTTCCCGACAGCCTCACTTAATCAGTGCCGGATTTACCATTAGGCTAGGTAGGCTGAAGCCTATACTAGGGCCTCAAAATCTAGGGGACCTCGCTACCCCAGGCCAATCTGCATAATATTTTGTGACATGCGTAGCCTTTTCTTACATATGATGTTACATTGCACTGTAGTTTCTGAACAAATCTTTTGTAATTTCCCAAGTTGATGTCCTTTCGAGAAGGAGCTCCGAAGTGCGGAATTGTAAACACCTGTCATCATCATCATTGTCGTCACTCAAATTATTTAAAACATTTCCATCTTCCTCTTGGCCTGAAAGTGGGGGATGGGGAGGGGCCTCACAGCTAGAATAGCCCAGGGCCTCTTTTCATCCACATCCAGCCCTGCACTTAATTAATTAGTTCTATTCAATATTTTGACACGTCCGACAGAGTTGTCCAGAACGTATTGAGGCAAGGCGACCTTTTACTCGAAAAGTTCTCTTCGGTGGTAAATCTATTAACTTGGCATCTCGACGTCATATGTGCTGAAAACCTTTCTACCTGTCATATACATATTTTTTTTTCATGACTAGATGAGGTACCCGGGCATTCCCAGGGCCCAGGGATAAACCTGTGTTCCCACCCTTCTCTCCCCCCACCCCCACCCCCCTCTGATCTAGACAATTTCCCATAATCTGTAGTCGCGCTTCAGAACGTAACTATGTGAATATGCCTGAGCTGTGTTCATGAACTGAGGTGCATGTAGTGTAAGGACAGTGAAAGTTTAGACGATCTTCTCTAGCAAGGTCAATTTATGTAACTCCATGAAGAACGTAAATGAAGATTATAAAGTGTTATTAAACGGTGGTCTAGAGGCAAAGTGTTCGCCTCTCATGCCAAAGGTACCGGGTTCGATTCCCGGTCGATGCTGGCATGTTGGAATTTTTGGGGATTATTCTCACATTGTCCTGACCCTGATCCAATGGTAGGAAGGCTCGAGTATCTAGCCTTCTCGGAAAAGGATGAAAAACTCAGATGGCCCGTGTCCACGTTCCGCGTTGGGTACGTTAAAGATACTATAGCAGTTGGAGATCGAGAAGAGCAGGCAGAACTAGGCCGCTGCCCGAGCCAAAACAAAAAAAAAGTTAAAATGTATCCCTACCCCCCCCCCCCCAAAAAAAACACCGAGCTGCGCTGCACTCCAGTCGGCTCAGTTGTAACTGGCTGCAATGGCACTAAGACAAATTTCCCAAGTATGATCCAAGAAATATACAAATATTGATACAAATGAATACAAAATGAGGGAGAAGTTCCATTTGAGTGACGTGACAGCGATACTGCGAGGACGGGACCTCAGGAGCGTCCATGAGCAGGGACGGGGGGGGGGGGGAGGTTTGCAGTGTTTTGGGGGCGGGGGGCACTGCCTCCGGCAAGTTAGTCTTCTTGATGGATGTTTTCACAGTAAATGCTCAGCTCGGCTATCAACGATCGGAACATGAAATGTGTGCCCGACTAAAGTTGTGTAACGCATAATTATGGTAAGTCCTTCCCAAATACGTTATCAAAAAGCGTTCCAGTGAGATGAATTTCGTAACTTCTCAAGTAATCTCAACTGACGTGCGCAACTGATAATTTTATGCTTGTCATGATCTTTCCCACTGTCACATGTCTGATTGGAGGGAAAGCAAAAACACAATACAGTCACGGGACAGGAAAAAGAGAGATATTTTACACCAGTGGTTCTCAATGTGGGCGGGAGGGGGACGGGGCGATTTTGATTTCTGGAAGAGAGGGTCGAAAATAATGAAACAGAGGCGAGAGAGGGAAAACAATGATAGAGGACGATCCGGGGGCAAATACGGATCACTCACTGACTTGTCCAACAGCACGGTTATATAGGTTTTATGAAGAGAAAAGGCCTTTGTTTTGGTTTTTTTCAAATTCCATTTGATAAAGAAGTTTTTCGATTTTATAATGAATAATCAACGATTACATACGGTTGTGAAACATGGCCGATCACAAAACAGCTCACGAATAAACTAAGAACTCCCCAGAGGGCAATGGAAAGAAAAAATTAATGTTTAACCTCAGACTGCAAGATAGAATCTCCCACGCCGACATAGGCAAACAAACAAAACTAAAAAGCGTAGTGGAATTCATGCTACAACAAAAGTGAAATTGGGCCGGACACAAGGGCAGGATGAATGACAATAGGTGGAGAAAACGCGGCACTGAATGGCAGCCCAGGACAGGAAAAAGAACAAGAGGACGACCAGGAAGAAGATGGAAGGACGACATTACAAAGAGAAGAGGTGGAACAACATGGATTAGGAAAACGACAGACCGAAAAGAATGGAAAGCGTTATCGGAGGGCTACAGCCTGCACTGGGTGGACAACGCATGGGTTAAAGGTGAATGAATAATCAACACGCACACTGTCATTAATAATGCTTTGAAAAAGTTAAAATCAAATTTGTGTATGGTGTGGGGAAAGGCGGGGGAAGACGGGCGCGGTGGGGGGGGGGGGGTCATGAAAGTGTTGAGCCAAAGGGGGCGATTGCCTGAATAGGTTGAAAACCACTGTTTTACATGGTAAGTTATATTGTGCAATTGGTTGCTTCAGCTTTAATGTGGATGGAGGACACCTTGTGATAATGGCGCGCGCGCGCACAAACACTTTTAATTGATACAACACGGAGAGTTTGATAAAGTCAGCTTTTGTTTTTTTGTCAACTTTCGACTTTCGACTTTACACACACGCATACACACACACATCTAGATGCACACGCGCATATATACACAAGCATATTCCAGATACTGTCGCCAGAATTTGATAATCTAGGTATTTTATCAGCTACAGACAAGGTGACGATAACATATGGCACACACACACACACACACACACACACATACATACACGCGCAGCAGAGTGAGGGTTTAATCAGCTAAAAGGTTTTCTCGACCAAAGACGAAGTTAGATTGACATAACACACAGTCACACTACATAGACACAAACACACACGCATATATGACGAACTGAGAGTTTGATAAGCTGCAATCGACGATCATGCTTTCTCCACTATAGACGAGGTCAAGTGGACATAACAGACACATGCTCTCTCTCACACACATACACACATACGCACTCAACCCAGTTTAACAGAAACTGCAGACATTTAGATAAACTACAGAATTTTTGCTTTGTCAGTTCAGATCGCCCTGCAAGCCGACTAGACGCCCAGTCTGATACTCACTTGCTCACAGTGCACAGTTCTTGTTGCTCTCCTTGCCATCTCAGACTTAAGACCACTAGACACTATGGCAAAGTTGATGTTGATTGCTGTAGTCTGTATCTTGGCCATGGCACTCAATTCTGCAGGTAAGATTCCCAGCTAATTTCTTAAATACTCGTAACATAACATTAAAAGCATCAGGGGACGCGTTAGTCTAGAGGCAAAGTGCTCGCCTCTCATGCCGAAGGTACTGGGTTCGATCCCCTGGTCTGTGCAGCCATGTTGGATTTTTTTTTGGGGGGGGGGGCGGGGGGGGCGGGAGGGGGGGGGGGGGTAAAAAAACTCCTGTCCCTTATCCCATAGTTAGTAGGATCGATCACCTGGTCTTCTCGGATAAGGAAGAAAAACTCCTCATCATAATACTTAAGCCGCAAAGGTTTGACGCCGAATTTCTCGGATGTGCAAAAAGTGGAGTTGTAACGAACAAGAACTTAGGTCGCGATATGTCAAATATTAGCTTGTAATATACAACATATGAAATTTACTAGTGGACAAGTTTGATACAGAATGTATGCCTATGGCAATAGCAATTACATTTGGCTCTTTGCTTTGCAGAATAATTTTAACTATGTTCTAGTGATGCAGTCACGTCCGAGAAGTTTTATTCCTGAAAGTAAACATTATGACGCCTTATCTTGTGTGTGTGTGTGTGTGTGTGTGTGCGTGCGTGCGTGCGTGTGTGTGTGTGTGTGTTTTAGATTTTGTAAAAGGTACACTACACGCCCAGGTCAACAAGCGCAAAAGTATTTTATCTATTTTTGTATTTGTATTTTGTAAACTTCTTTAATCCTTTTTTGGGAAAATTTGCATTAGTGTCATTGCAGCCCAGATACAACTGGAGTAGACACGTCGTCGCCACAGTGGAGCACCAGTCGAAGGGTTGTTGTGTTTTGTTTTTTTTGAAGGTGGTGTGAGGGTTGACGGGGAGGGAGTAGTAGGGACTGCTCCTTTCGATTTCCAATTGCTAAGGTATCTTTAAACGTACATGGGCCCTCCGAGCTTTTCGTCCTTATCCCAGAACACGTGTCCATTTTCACAAGAGAAACTTCAGTAGAAAACATGGGGAAAAGTCAATTGTTACATTAGATCCTGATAGGTCATGCTGACATGGGTAAAATCTGCAGAAAATATTCCTTTTGAAACCATAGGAAATGTAGTAAATAATAGTAAGTAAAACTGTGTCACCCAGTCGATCCACTTACCAAATAAACAATCATCTGCTTCATCATTCAGTGAGAGAGTGTAATTTGTTGATTTCGGTATGATATCACGCCCATTTTCCTGGATCTTAAGGCTGTGCCACATACCATGATTGGGTCCCAGTCAGCCAGCCGATGAGTGACTGCTTCAAAAACCAAACAGCTGACTCGTTGGTATAGAGACAAGGTTCTTGCCTCTCACGCCGAAGGTAACGGGTTCGATCCCCGGTCGGTGCAGGCATATTGGAACTTTTTTTATCGAGCACCTAGTCTTCTCGGATAAGTACTAAAAACTCGGAGGGTCAGTGTGCCAGTTGCGTTAAAGATAACTTGGTAGTTGAAAGTCGAGAATTGCAGGCCGACAAGGCCGCTGCCCGGGCAAAATTCTAAAAAAAAAAATAGAACTAATCCCTACACAAAGAGACGCAGAAACAAAAGAATAAAAATAAAAATAAGAAAAGTGTGTTGTAAATGCTAAGAGCAGCCAACCTGCTAACATAAGGACCTAATCACAATCTTTTCATCAACCAGAAAACAAATCACTAACCGATCTATCAGCCAACCTGCTAACATAAGCACCTAAACACAATCTTTTCATCAACCAGAAAACAAAATCACTAACCGATCTATCAGCCAACCTGCTAACATAAGCACCTAAACACAATCTTTTCATCAACCAGAAAACAAATCACTAACCGATCTATCAGCCAACCTGCTAACATAAGGACCTAAACACAATCTTTTCATCAACCAGAAAACAAAATCACTAACCGATCTATCAGCCAACCTGCTAACATAAGCACCTAAACACAATCTTTTCATCAACCAGAAAACAAAATCACTAACCGATCTATCAGCCAACCTGCTAACATAAGGACCTAATCACAATCTTTTCATCAACCAGAAAACAAAATCACTAACCGATCTATCAGCCAACCTGCTAACATAAGGACCTAATCACAATCTTTTCATCAACCAGAAAACAAAATCACTAACCGATCAATCAGCCAACCAACCAACCAATCAATCAACTTTCTATTACATTTAACAGATGGTGCAGTACTTGTCAACGCCACGCCCGACAGTATTGAAGAGGACATTACCAAGTCCCTGGATGTTAACTGTACCTTCTCCTACCAAAATGTCAACACAATGTCTAATCTGCTCACCCTTATCATATCCAGAAGTGGAAGCGAAAAAACCAACCTCTCAGCACCAGTGTTTGAAGAACTGGCTTCCGTCAACGCCTATGCTCCAGACCATGTGAATCTAGCCACTCCCATGAACGTTTCAGTCTCGGGACATATCGATACTACAGGAGTCTCATACCTCAGTCTGATGTGGAAATACCCGGGAAGTGGAGAAGGCGGGACCTATCGCTGTTCTGCTGTGGGTCTGGACAGTTTCGGACATTCTGTAGAGCTACAGAACACCACAAAAGTGACCACCTACACACCGAATGTGGATCAGTTGATGATTAATTTCCTCAAGCTCCAACAAAGGCAGATGGAGAGTATGTCTAAACTTTTGGTCAACTTGACGGTTATGGTAAGAGATCTTGCCCACGCCGACACAACTCTAAACAAAACAGCAGACAGCGAGATGAAACACAGCTTACAAGTACTAGAGAAGTTCAGGGACACTTATCTGACCTTAATATTAGACGAGTTCAATATATCTGCAGACTATAGGGGAAGATACTACCTCCTTTCCAAGCAATCACCGGAAAGCTATGACTCAGCCCAGACTGAATGTGATCGACACGGTGGATATT
Source organism: Onchidella celtica (assembly GCA_963931925.1). Lineage (NCBI taxonomy): Eukaryota > Metazoa > Mollusca > Gastropoda > Systellommatophora > Onchidiidae > Onchidella > Onchidella celtica. The sequence goes on from OZ007577.1 coordinate 33,976,797, forward strand.
TGGCTGAAATTAATGACGCAAGCGAGCACAATTTTGTCAAACTATTTCTCAACACGACTGATAATCAGCGAAATAGGTATGTGTTGTTAGGGGCTACTTATCGCCAAAAGGAAGGCGAGTGGGTGTTTGGTCATAGTCAACAAGTTATGAACTACACGGATTGGGCACCAGGCGAACCTGAGCCATCTGAGGTTTGCTTATTGCTAGATAAAAGACGTCCGTGGTCCATGTACGGGGGAATTTGTTCTGCCTCTGATATTGTCATCATGTGTGAGATTCCACTGATTTGAATTCCCTGTGAAATGCAGATATCTACAATATATATACAAGCAAATGTTGATTATAAAGTTTATGACGCAAGCGAGCACAATTTTGTCAAACTATTTCTCAACACGACTGATAATCTGCGAAATAGGTATGTGTTGTTAGGGGCTACGTAATTGAGTGTGTCCTAAACATATCCGTTTTGTGTTGTATTTCAGGTGCAGGCGTCATTTCTATGTTTTAAATGATAGATCCATGTTTCAATTCTGGCATTTGCAGTGAGTGTCTAAATGTATGTCCAGCTGCTTAAAATATCGAAGGTAGCCCGCCTAATTATCTGCTATGATCTCAATATAAAACAAAACAATGGCATTTTATATCCCTTTCTCTTTACCAAAATAAGCAATGACAAGAGTCAAGTACACTTAAAATATTATCAGTTGTGATAATTTCAACTCGCCATTTGGAATAGTTGTTTTAGTATCAATTGCACGAAATGTCGGGCCAATTATTGTGGTCATGTAGACAGATGACACTTCAAAAAGACAGTGATAACTTAAAGGTGTGACTAGACATATATATAATGGGTCAGATCAGGCTCAACTATAAAAGTCTAGACATTGGCACCAAGTACATCGTAGTGTAAGTTCCCCCTGTATTGCTGATTATTCCGCTTTGTTTGAGCTTTCATAGAAGTGAAATTTCCACATTTCCACACATCATAGACTTATGATTGACAGTGCAAATATGCAGAAATGTGTAATGTAATGTATTACAGAATGTATATTGATTATTATGATTACCAATGATTTTTCTTCAGCTTTCCTTGTGGTGTAGGAAATATTCCATGTTATGTGAGAAGGGGAGTGATTAGAAAATTCATTGTACGAGAAACTGATCTTGATATATCTTGATTTATTGTAGATGTGGCCAAACTTGCTTAATGTGAGAGCCACAATGATAAACTTCAGATGTTCGAGAGCCACAAGATATAAACAAAATTTACACACTCGTTTTTGTTGTTACATACACATTTTGTTTAAAAAATGTAATATTGATATTAAGAAATACGATATGCATGTATGCAAAAATATCTACTCTGTATGAAAAATATTTACTCATGTATGCAGTTTTTTTAAGCTGTTAATTTGTGTTGGTTTCAGTAATCTCAAAGTACACATAGATACCAAATGTTTTTAATATCTTGACTGATGATTGTTTTAACTGTACTAAACGCATTAAATGTGATGATGAACTATGGGAACGTGCGAATTTGCATTTCAGTAACAAAATTTTAATTACACTGGAAAAAAATATACCTAAGGGAGTAAAAAAGAGATTTTTATGCTATTTATTTATCTTGGTCTGTATTTACTGTGATGAAAAAAGAGCTCAGCCAACATATTATACTTTCCACCAGCAGCATATTGAAGGTCAAAGAGCCGCAGTTTGGTCACTCCTGGTCATTGGTAAGAAATGGTACCAATTCGGCTGAGAGGTGGATAACAATAATATCCATTTTGTACCAATCTGGGAATAAAAGCCATATATATTATAACATCATTACAATAAATTGTGTGTGAAATAAATGTTCTTGTTATTGACAAATCTTCTTTCGTTATCGTAAATGATCATTGCTATGTGGCTTCAAGGTTACAAAACTACAACAATCAATACAATATACTTGACATTATTTATAAAAAAGTTTTTATAGTGGTAAAATTTTATTGTCTGCTGATTATGTGGACAAAAACTGTCCATACCAAAGCAATGTGGAGAAGCTGAGAGGGAAGGCTTTCAAAAGATCGAAGTCATTCAAAGGTCATGTGGTGGATCAAAGAGATTAATGTATATTATACCTAATAACATCATCAAGTGGATTCTCTTCGAGTGCACCAAGTCTCAGGACCGCGATGGGAATGCCGCATGCAGTCAAGGAAAGTAATACAGGTAATTTTTAAATCTAATGCAATTTTCACTATTATATCCCTTATCGTCCGTGTAATTCTTCATAACTTTGGGGGCTTTGGTTTGCTAGTTTCTGTCATTGACAAAATTCATTCCAGCATGTACCAGATTGAAATCTCTCATTAAGTCAGAAATTGGCAGCTTAATTAAATGCTCACATGAAGATTATGAGTGATTCGCTGATCATTAATTTACAGAGACTTCTGTTGTACAACAAGCAGAATCAAAATATACAATATTAAATTGTTTAGACTAATAAACATGTGTACGGCTCAGAAGAGACAGATTTTCGTAACTTAAGTTTACTAGTGTGAATATTTGTATTGTGATTTTAAAATAACACTTATAAGAGAGCAAGTAAGTAAATAAGGAAGTGATAATTAGCTAGCATATCGCTCAAATCCACAAAAAAATCATGTGCTCTAAGGCGCTGAACTAAAATCAGAAACAGGACCAACGAAAGATCAATTCATCATGCTTCCACCCGCATACATTAACAAAACATAATCTACTCTCATCCTCAAACCTCTGAGATCAAAAGGGGTATCATTCAGTTTCAAAGAAAACAGTCTTAAACAAATTCAGCTGATTATCAGCTAACATCTACCATCACCATGCCCGCCCCAATGCCTATTTACCTCATCCAGAAAAGTCCGGAAATATGTCAGTATGAAATGATTAGGGCGGTATCGTAAACAGATGAATATAACACTACTGCACAACGATCTACAACTTGATTTCAAAACATGTGTACATATTTACAAAACTCTTTCCAGATCTACAGAACATTTCTGAGAATTTTACCAATGGAATAAAGTTTATGCGGAACTGTTTAATTCTATTTGTGAAATTTTAAATGGATGAAACTCTGAACATCAAACATAAACAAAGTACCAAAAACCAAAACAAAAACAAAAAACAGACTGCAAAAGGCATCAAATGGCGGCTTTTGAGCCGGCGCGAGGTAAAATTGTAGTGGCCAAGCGTGTGAAAAGAGTGCATGTTTTGTTTTTTTTTAAAGGGGCGGTGGGTCAAAAACAGGTAAAACTGAGAGTTTTAGTGATTTATTAGGACGGCTTGCTATGTCAATGAGGAGACAATGAAATAAAAAAATAAAACTATAAATACAATCATGCTCTACGCAGTCAACCAGCCGCATAACTGAGAACGCTTATATCAGTCAAAATTTGAAACAAACAAACATACATTTGACGGTTTTCAAAGTTCTGTCTGACTGAAATAAAACTGAAAGCAATAATCTCTCTCTCTCTCTCCCCCCCCCCCCCTCTCTCTCTCTCTCTCTCTGTCTTTCTCTCTCTCTCTCTCTCTCGCTCTCTCTCTCACACACACAGAGAATAGTTACTTGACATGATTTTCTTCCTCTGAAAATCTCTTGTAGTCTCGATAGATTTATTTATATTTGTCGACCCGCGGATGATAAATCTTGCTCATTCTTTCCACCAAGCCCAACTGTATATCTACATCTAGATCACATTAATAACGGCACCTAGATTTGATGCAAAGACTAATTAGAAATTATTGTTACATCATAGTACTTTGCAGACTACATAGATGTAGAGTTGATTTTGTACCAACAATGTGTAAACAGAGTCGCTAAACGAAATTTCCGAGCATACTTTTTAATTTTTTACTCGACACGTCTCTCTTTTGTGGCTCAAACAATTTGCCAGTAAATAATAATAATGAAAGGATGAATTTTTGCCCAAAATAGATGTGTCCACGTGATTAACATCAAAAATTGAGGTAGCACATAAAGTTTCATAATATTTGGTCACATGGTCATGATATTTTAGATGCTTACGTCATGTTCACTCTTCACCTCCATTACAGTAAGATATAAGGTTAATTTATATTGGGAGAAATATGCTACAGTTTGAGTCTCACGGCCTAACCTCTTTACTGGTGTGGCAGACATTTTTCTCCGCAGCAGCATGGTAGTGAGATTTTCCTGTAACTTCTAGAGACTTTGCATCGTTCCCGGCAGCCTCACTTAATCAGTGCCGGATTCACCTTCAGGCTAGGTAGGCTGAAGCCTAGGACCTTAAAATCTAGGAGACGTCGCTGCCCCAGGCCAATCTGCATAATATTTTGTGACATGCGTAGCATTTTCTCATGCATGATGCTAAAACTTACAATTCACTGTGGTTTTGAACAAATCTTTTGTAATTTTCCTGGTTGATGTCCTTTCGCCGAAGTGCTGAAGTTTAAACACCTATCATCATCATTATCGTTAATCAAATTATTTAAAACATTTCCACTTTCCTCTAGGCGTGAAGATGGGGGATTGGGATGGGCCTCACACTTAGAATAGCCCAGGGCCTCTTTTCATCTACATCCGGTCCTGTACTTGATTAATTAGTTCTTGGCAATATTTTGAGGCAAGGACACCTTTTTACACGAAAAGTTATCTTCTGTGGTAATCTATTAACTCATCAACTCGATTTGTAATATGCACTGAGAACCTTCCTACCTGTCATGTTTTGTCTTTTTTATCATTAGATGAGATACCTGACATTCCTCCTGACATTCTTGTGATCCCATCATTCTCCTCCTCTCCCCCCCGCCCACCCCTCCCCCAACCCTGAACCAATTTAGTTTAGACAATTTCCCCTCCGAACTGTATAACTGGGCTGAGATGCATGTAATGTAAGTAGACCATAGACCACGTAGTCACAGTGGAGAGGGTCAGTGCAGAGGGTTGAAGTTTCTAAATGAGCAACCAGCAATTTTCCACGGTAGCACCTGATGCTGAACGTCCAGACATTGTGTCTGATACGGGAGGAAATATTGAATGTGGTACAATTCCAGCTGACAGGAGGGCGGTAAACTAACTGACCAACCTGTGGCGAGCTGGGCACTGAGATCAGTCGTCAAAGACCTCTTGAGATCAGGATTCATCACCAGATTCACTAAATTCGCAAGATAGTGGACCCTACATGCGTGAACAGAAAACTGGGAAGTCAACAAACGACGCAATCGTGGACAAACTGCGACGCAGTGGCTGTCCATCATGACTGTTTTTGTACTGGCAGAAAGAGGGGGGGGGGGGGGAAGAGAAAGGGAAGATGACTGGCCTTTTCATTTGATTGCAGAGGGAGGATGCTGCCATATTTTTTCGCAGGAGATCATAACAGCTGCGTACACTGCAGACTGTATTACCTGCCTTTCGTACAGGGCTTCATCCTGTCCTCGTTAAGAGGTTTCTTTCCAGTAGACATGCTGTGCACGACCTAAATGACCCCCCCCCCTTCCCTTGCCCTTTTCCCAAGGCATCGTAAGTTGGTGTGTGGCATAGCATTTGGTCAGATCTTTTCATTGTAACGACCTAAATGACTCCCCCCCCCCCCTTCCCTTGCCCTTTTCCCAAGGCTTCAGCAGAAAACTGATAAACCTATTGGTGTCCAAGTTATGTAACTACATATGAAACTGCATAAGTGCAAGGGACAAATTTACAAGAGGGAGAAAACAAATTTCTTCAAATGCATAGGCCTTTTGCTTATCATATTACGTTTTTAGCTGTAAGTATTTGAAAGTTTGTAATGTTCCTTCATCGGTAGAAAAAAACAAATTTGCATAGAATGTGTAGAATATTGGGCAAAAGAGAGTTGTCATCTGAAGTTGTGAGAACACATTATTGTGCGATTCACAGTAGGGCCAGGGATATAGCTGCCACTCTTGAGCTAAATTTTGAACCTGAATTCAACTTTGCACGCGTCTGTAGCCTAATAGAGACTTTGTTCTCATTACTATTCACTCACTGTCGTTATCTCTCTTTGGTCAAATGGTGGAAATGCAATCTACCAGCAAACCAGTGTTGAAACAAAGTGTGTAAGATTTCTACTGAAAATTTCACTATGGGGTTTCAGATGTAGACATCCTTGCTGCCTGTGGACCCACGCCACGACCAGTTTCCCAAACAAAGTGTCTGACTTTATCACTTCAGCGGTGAAGGGACTTATCCTTCGTGATGAGAATGCACGTATTCTGTGTGCATATGTGGTTTTCGATCAGTGTTTCAAACTAAGTAGAAAGACCTGCCCCCCTCCCCCCTCCACCACCCCATCCAGAGAGGACTCAATCGTCTTTTTTGTTAACACTACATACGAAGAGCCGTCGCATCCCCAGCAGACCCTTGTTCTCACCGTTGCTACGTACGAAGAACAAACCAGACGGATGACTATCAGCCAGGTGAGGTCTCTCTAGCATTCAGTGAGTACACATCGCATTGTCATAGGCCCAGACCCACAATCAGTCAATTGGGAGGTGGAATTCAGCACACATCTATCAATCACGAGAAAGCTGGTGTTATTGTGGTATATAACATGATTCAGGGAATCAATGATGGGCATCATAACATTAAAGTCAACGCAGACCACACAGACGTACTGCCATATCTCGCTAACACCCTGCCCGTGGAAATGCATGGAAGTCTGGTCAATATAGTACCTTTCATGTCCGTTAAACTTCAGCACTTCGGCGAAAGGACATCAACCAGGAAAATTACAAAAGATTTGTTCAAAACCACAGTGAATTGTAAGTTTTAGCATCATGCGTGAGAAAAGGCTACGCATGTCACAAAATATTATGCAGATTGGCCTGGGGCAGCGAGGCCTCCTAGATTTTGAGACCCAAGTGTAGGCTTCAGCCTTACCTAGCCTAATGGTAAATCAGGTGTAGCAGGCCAGATTATACCCCCGCCAGACTATACCCGGGGTTAAACTGGCCTAGCCCAGAATATGCCCCGGGGGTTATTCTGGGCTAGGCCAGTTTATACCCCGGGGTATAGTCTGGGCTAGGCCAGACTATACCCCCCCCCCCCAGTCCAGATTATACCCCCTATTCTTTTCTTTAAACAAGTCACTACGCACACTCTATTTCAACTTTAGTTTAATTTGTTCACTGTCACTGTCATCAGGCATCATATTGAAGCACACATTCTTGATTCCTGTAAATTAAGATACATATAAGAGGAAATAAATATGCATTAAAAAGCATTGATTATACAAAATGATTGAAAATCCGTTCAAATGGATATGATTAGACTTTAACACTCATTTTACTTGTGTCTGTTGCTATTATTATTGTTTATTGTTTTTTTTTTAGAAATTGGTTGCCCATGAGTTAAATATGCATTGTATTTTTGTTTGTTTGGCACCACTGACATACACTTAGTGGCAAGATATGAAATAATTGTAAGACTCATAAATGTAAAGACATATGAATTTCATTTTAATTTTTGAAAATCAGAAATGTGCTTGATATATCAGAACAATAAAATCTGCATACAAAGTTACAATAATGCAGAGAGAAAAGCCGGAAAAGAGCACACAGAAAAAAACTCCAACATTTTGATAACCCAATTGACAGATGGTGCAGTTTCATCATTCAGCAGAAATTAAATACTTCACATAAAACTAAATACACACTAAAGTTTTTCACATGATGAACTCTACCTGTCCACATCCACTTGAAACGTTACAGAATGTTAACTAGTAATAGAAGAAGAACACCAAATCATCTTTTTTACATTTGAAAACGAAGAGAAATATCAATATCAGAATCCTCATCATCATCATCTTGGAATAATACAGAGATATAAGAGGGAGTGTAAAAACGACAGCGTAAGCCTACAAGTCATTCTAGAGTTTATAAGCAGCAGTGCATGAGTATCAACTATATGTAAAAAATGTGTTACAAGACAAAATTCGATGGATCACGTTGCGTTAACATTTCTTGTCATAGCAATACATACAGACATATATATACATTCTGATGTGATTCGACTTTACCCTTATTTCACTCACGTTCGTTGTCATGTTGTAGTTGTTTTGTAGTTCGTTGCCCATGAATAAAACTTGAATTTTATTGTTTGTTTGGTGAATTGTTTACAGTTTATTTGTACAAAATATGCATTTTATTTAGGTCCGCAGTGTGAGAGGTCGACCGCGGTGAATTCTTTGTATTTTTTTGCTCACAATTTGATAGATAAAATCACGCCAGTAATACCTGTGCGTAGATTCCAGTACACACCTGGAGTTGTCAGTCCTCCTGCGATAGACTCACTGCATGGTCCTGCTGGTGCAGAGCAGTGTACCACTTCAGAGTTCCTGTAGACCTCAGATTATACATGTAGATAGTTGCAGACCCAAAGGCAGGGTCGTCTTACCATCATCATGGGCCCCTGGGCAAAGCAATATGCTTTGTTGCTCGTTTCAAAAACCAGTGTAAATTTGCATGCACGGGGCCACTTATACCTAGGAGCCCCCGCACAGCTGCCCAGTCTGCCCATGCATTACGACGGCTCCGGCAAAAGAGCCTGTTTTTATCTAGTTGTCTTACCGTTCAGCGTAAATGGTTTCGAATTTCAAGTTCACATAGAACTTCATTGTATTGCACTTCTTGCTTCCCTAGGGTATGAAGTAAGCTCATGTAGAGGGGTGTGTGAATATACAGTTAGAGATATTAGTTCGCATAAAGCGCTGTGTGAGTCTCTATTGAGATATTAACTCGGTTAGAACGGTGCACAGGGTGCATGTTTTTTAAGTTCGAACGGAACATTGACTTTGGCAGTTTTATTCCTTCGCATTGTAACCATATTTGGGCAGCTTAAGACTCGTTAAGACTAGATGTGTGATTTCATTAATGTTCCATACCATGATTGTCATTTCATGTATTGCTTTTATTGAGTTTATTGAGTTGTGATATATGTTAATGTAATGATGCGCTGGATATGCGTCCCATGTAAGTGCTCTTAAATGCTGTGGGAAAGAGAATAAGTGATTCTTATCCATGTTATCTTATCTTATCTACAATATCCTCGATCCTGAATTAGGAATGGACAATTTCAGTTAGTTACTTAAAAGTTGTGGACATAATTATTAGTGGAGCCGTAATTACTGTTTTTGCTATTCTATGTCCTGCATTTAGTTAACAATTAGTCATTTATAGTATACTAATATTGAATTGGTCCATCATACCACTGTGACTTCTCAAGCCTTGCATGCACAGGTGAAAACGTTTCGTCTGTTACAGTAGAAGTTCCAACTTCATGCCCTTGAATTTCAACGGAACTACTTTGCCACTTCTCATGGAAAGGGAGTGGTGGATGGTATTGGGAGAAGGGTAGGATAATTTAATACGAAAAGCTGTCATGAGCAAAAGAATCATATTGTTGTTCAGTGTGCCAGAGATTTTGCAAAAACCGCCTCTCAGCTCATGGACAAAACAGAGGTGATGCTTGTGGAGTGTCACAAGATTGATAAAGGAGAGTCCTTGGGGTGATGAAGTCAAAAAAGTTTCCAGATAAGGAATGTCCACCCAGTAGTTTTAAGAAATGGAATTATCAGTGGTTATAAAAATGAGCTAGAACAGAAATTGTCTGCAGTGGTCACATTCAGCTAGGACATGAGTGAAAGAGAATCTAATGAAGCTGGGAAGTGGGTGGCGGTCCAATATTAAGGGAAAGAAGATTACAGTGAGATTATGTCTATTGTGAATTGGGAGGATGTAGAAGTTGGATGTCATGCATGAGCAGCTGGGTACAAGTCAGAAGTGAACTTTGAAAGAGATAACATTCCTTATGGAGCAGTCTTGATTTTAAGGAAGACTGGGTCCCCAGTCTCTGCTGGTGCAAGACATCAGTTTAACTTCCTGTAAAATGCAGTAAAGACATATGTAGTTTCTTTTAATAAGAACCAGTGTTGTATATTTATGCTATGTTATGTGCTTTCTGTCCTGTCTGGTGAGGTTAATAACCCTGTCACGTGAATAACATACTCTATAGCTGACACAGCCTTCAAAGCGCTGAGCGTATCCTGTTCATTCTGTACCTCATTACTTGCCATCATGTTCTACCTTTGGATCTGAGATAGTTTCATGTTATCTCCGATCTTCTATGCAATCAAAACATACATGTGTGCTACAAATCTTTAAATTTACTTGTTGTGCCACTATTTCGTGTAAAAATCATATACACAAAATTGAAATTGAAATTAATAGATTAAGATTTATCCATATCATCCCCCCTCCCCCACCAGCCACAACAAAAATTTATTATTATTCATTATTAAATATATATTGTTATTAATAAATTTTCAAATATTATGTGAGTTGTAAACTGATGTGAGTTGTGAACTGCTGTGAGTTGTGAATTGCTGTGAGTTGTGAACTGTTGTGAGTTGTGATCTGCGCCTAACAGGCTTCGTTACAATTTGCTCCAAGATAGAGAGAGAGAGTGAGTGAGACAGCGAGAGAGAAAGAAGCAGTGCAGTGTGTTTAGCGCCTCGCAGGCAGCTCCATTCTGCTCTGTGGTTGACATGAGATTGTGTGCATATTATGTACAATTAGAATGTGGGAGTGAATGCGTTTGTAAAGTTCTGTAAAGCGCTTAGAGCCTGTGGAACAGGGTTAAGCGCTATATAAATGCCATTTATTATTATTATTATTATTACACAACTCTTGAGGGTCAAGGATGCATAAAAACATGTACGAAGTAGTCATATCCATTGATTCTGGACACTTACATCATTCATTTATACATCCAAACTAAAAAAAAAAATCACTAAAATGTGAAAATTAATTTTATGGAAAAAATGACCTTCTGAATCGAATGCTCCTAATATTCTGTTGTTGTTGTTGTTTTTTTTAACTAACCAATACTAACATGCTTGAAAACCAGAAATGCAAACAAACACAACTATGCCAATTGAACAGGAAATTGAACATGGCAATCAAAGTGGCTGCCAGAAAGCTGCACTCCAGCATAGAGAGTTGGAGCACACAATTAAAACCTGGTTACAACATTGAAGTGCTCTGACACATTCTCAAGATATAATGCATGATCTGTCAAGCGCTGTAGACTGAAACTAGCAGGATACGTAAGCCACTGCATAGACTGCTCAACCTTAGCATGTGCTACAATGTCGCATCCCATCAAACTAGCTGTAGCCATGATTTCGGCATCAGTCGCCCACACTCCATCCCTTGCAATTCCAGAAGTTGTCACATACTCATCAACGTTCTGGTTGAGGTAGTTTTGAAGCTTCATAGTGATGTCATTGTTCATATGTTGTATGACTCGATTTCGAATGACGCCATGACTCTCCTCTGATCCTGTGAGTATGTAACTTATCGATCGGAAGTAGCAGTTGCCATCTCCCTTTGTCTGATATATTCGCCTTGGTTGGGAAAAATCACAAGGTTGTCCAAAGAATATTGGTTTTGACTGTGTCAGTCCCAGAGATGCTGCTAGTTTTCCTCTTGCATTGCTAGAGAGAGGATTGAACTTTCTTGATTTCGGCTTTTTGCTAATGCGTTTCTCTGCGCCGCTGCTCTTGTCTACCTTCTTCTTTTTGTTGGCATTCTTATCAGAATTAAATTTCCTGATTGGCTGCGGAATGTCCGATGGCGTAGTATCTGGATAAACTTTGACATTGCTGCTGTGATATGTGTTGCGCAGGACTTTGCCAGTTCTTAGGTTCCTAAGTTTCACACGTCCCTTTCCAAGGGATTTAACAACTGTGTATGGTCCAGTCCAGCGAGGCTCCAGTTTTGATCCCATCCGATAGATGCGTCGTCTGTTTTTTATGTAGACTGTGGACCCTGTGGGAATCTCTTTGTTACTGACATGTCGACGATCATAACTCGCCTTCTGGCGAAACTGTGCACTGATGATGTTGTTAGAGACTGTGGAGCAGAGATCTTTACGAATGGTGTAAAGTGTTTGTAGAATATCAGGGTTGACTGAGTCTGAAAGTGGTGTTGCATAACGCTCGTCAACAGGCTTCAAGTCAATGGGCAGCTTGGCAGTGCGACCATACATCACTTCAAAGGGGGTGCATTTTGTTGAAGCATGGACAGATGTATGATAGGCAAACAAAATGCCTGGAATAAACTCATCCCAATTGTCAGCTTGGTCATTTACGAGCTTACTCAGTGCAGTCTTTAGCGTCCTGTTGTCACGTTCTCTTTGGCCGTTTGATTGTGGGTGATACGCAGATGCTATGCGATGGTCAGTTTGAAAACGCTCCATTAGCCTGTCAATAACTTGATTAACAAATTCACGACCCTGGTCACTGATAATGCTGTCCATACAACCTAGACGACACACAATAGAGTACAGAAACTGTGCCACTGACTTTGCACTCTTGTCTGGGATAGCTGTGGCTTCACACCACTTGGAAAAGTGGTCAGTTACTGAGACGGTGTACTTGTTACCGCTTGTTGTTTCTTGGAGAGGACCGATAATGTCAATCCCAACCAGACTCCAGATCTTGGCAGGTACTGGTATGGGGCTGAGTGATGGTGCGTCTTTGCTGACTTTGGGATTGATAACAAAACACTTAGGACATGCCTTCGCGTATTCTTGCACATCATTCTTCATACCTTTCCAGTAATATCGCTGAGCTATTTTGTTAAAGGTTTTATCTCTGCCAAAATGCCCCCCTGTTGCTGGATCATCATGACAAGCCTTCAAAATGCTGGGCACACGGGTTTTGATAAGAACCTCTTTGTCACCATGGAAGAGAGTTCCATTCTCAGCACGAAATGGCTTTGCTGTTTGACGAAACTGAGACTTGGCATTTAAGCGCTTTGCAGGATCCAGCTCATAGATATGCTGAGGGTACTTTCTGGCAGAGCTGGTGTAGAAGATCAAAATCTGCTCATGCAAAGTATCATCCATGATGAATTGTTCGTGATAACTTGAAAGTTTCACAAAAACATCAGTCAGGTAATTTTAGAGTGATTTCCCTTCGAGTGTTGGTTATTCTTTGGACAATTCAAAGTTAAAATAGTAGGAATTTTATAAAAACGTCTATCATACAAGTTAAATAGACATTGCCACTAAGGAGAAAATTGCCTGCTGATATTAGGGTTAAATGGAAAGTCTCGAGCATTAATAACTGTATTTTGCACACAGAAAATCTCATGACATCATTTTAATGAGTCCCTTAATAATTTCATCCATTTCGACTAAGTGTATGTCAGCGCCACACAAAAAATACAGTGCAAGGTTTATTCATGGGCAATCAACTACAAGAAAAACCACCAACAACAGCATTTCAAAGAACATGAGTAAAATGGGAGTTAGACTTGGATCACATCAGTTTGAATGGATGCTCAACCCATAGTATATCAATGCATATTAATGCAAGTTTATTTCCTCTAAATTGTATTCTGATTTACGGGTGTCAAGAATGTCTTTAGAGGCTGCGCTAAACATACAAAACCGAGACATCTACAACAAAAAAATAGTTATTCTCACAGATGCTAGGTCTGTTCTGCAGGCCCTTTAAAGTGCACATGATTATCATCAAAATAAACTCACCTCTGCTTCAGTGCAAGTGTGTCAGGCAACAAGAAACGTGTTTCTCCAGTGGATCCCTGGCCACTGTAACATCATCGGAAACGATAAGGAAGACACTCTTGCAAAAAACGGCGCAGACCCCCCATAAGTCAGAGAAAACATAACATTCTCAGAAGCCAAAAGTCACACTAAGGCAGCCTTGAAATCCAAGTGGAAACAAAGTCACCCAAGCCATGTAACAAATGATGCGATACACTTGCTCAGAAGAAAAGAGCAAACTGTAATCTTTAGGCTAAGAACTGGACATAATAGACTGCGGCAGCATTTTTACAAAAAATTCAGGGTTGGAGAAACTGAGACATGCCCATGTGGAAATTCGCCAGAGAATGCAGAACATGTCCTCCAACAATGCCCCCTATACAGACAACACAGAGAAGATAGCTGGTCCCGATGTGCTGCACTGCATACTAAGCTACATGGGACAGCAGAGGATCTCAGGAGCACAACGTCCTTCATAAAGGCTACCGGCCTCCTGATATAAACAGTCTGACACCAGGGCCGTAACTAGGGCCCCGCAGCCCCCGCAATGCGGGGGGGCCCCCGAGGGTAGGGGGCCCCCGACGGAAGAAAAAAGAGGGAGAAAAAAGGAAGAAGAAAAAAGAAAAAAAGAGGGAAAAAGAAGAAAAAGAGAAGAGAGAGAGAGAGAGAGAGAGAGTCTGGAATTATCTGGGGGCCCCAGCAATTTCAGCAAAGCAGAAAAAGACAATTTAGAGACAGGAGTGTTAATAACTGTCGGGGCCCGCTCGACAAAATCGTAGCTGTTGGGGGCCCCTCAACAAAATCGTAGTTGTCGGAGGCCCCTTACTTAACTGACTCATGGTTGCCGGGGGCCCCTTAACCTGGTTTTCCGATCAAATTATAATTATGGTTAAGGCACTCGTAATAAATGGCTCTCGGCCTTTGAGTGCAAAAAAACCTGGCATCGGCCAAGTTTTTTTTGTTTTGGTCAAGACGATCAAGATGAACCGACGGGAATATCCCTCGGGTGCTCAAAAGCGAAAATTAGCGAAACAAAATGAAGAGGGAATGAAAAAAAATCCGAAAATAGATGCCTTTTTTAAGCAACCCCCAAAAATGGATGAGCTTGGTAATGCCAGTGATTGTGTCAACCCCAGGCCAGTGTCAGATCAAAGTCCAACTTTAGAACCTGGACCAAGCATGCAACAAGAGGAATCAAAATCCACTGGTAAGTAGCCAAGATCTCGATCTAGATCAAGATTAGATCTAGATATATCTAGACGTCTAGATCTAAATCTATACATGTATCTAGCTTTCTCTTGACTTAAATTCTAGTGCATGTAATTATTGAGTTGCCAGCAAAGAGACGGCAAAAATTTTGGTATAGATCTAGATCTATATTTAGAATTCTCTGAAAACACTGTGATCTTCCAGCCCAGCAAATTACGAGCACGAGATCTAGTAGTGCCGGTGTTGTTGCTATTGCTGCTGTTGTTGTTATTGTTGTTGTTTTGTTGTGTTTTCATTTTTTAAAGTTATTGTCTTTCCAATCGTAACGTAAATGTAACGTATATCACAACAAAGTATGAATTAGAAAACTAGATCTATCTATATCTATATCTAGTGATATAAGTCACTATTTCTTTCTTTATCTCACCTTTTTTTCAGGTCACACGAAAGAAGGTAGTGTAGAACTACATGTACCAGAAATAGATCTATTAACATTGGACTACCCAACTGACAAGGGTCATTTTGCCGATGATCTAACCGATGATATGAAACATTTCATCGTTCAACATGGACTTTGTCGCCCGAAAGGGCCATTTCCAAGGAATACACAAAATAGAAGCTTTTCTTCTTATTTCTATGGTGAAGATTCTACACAGTTCTCACATTCTTCTAATACATGGCTTTGCTATTCACAAATACAAGATGTAGCTTACTGCCATTTCTGTTGGCTTTTTTCCCCCGACCACCGAAAGTTCGACACTCGGGATTGGCAAGGTTTGTCTAAAAAAGTCAAAGAGCATGCACTATCAGGAGCCCACATTCAAGCCTGCATAGTTGGAAACCATTGGAAACAACACAAAACAGTCGATCACAAGATCGATGCAAGTTTATCTGATGTGACTAGATTCTGGAGAGAGATTTTGAGAAGACTTGTTGAAATTATTTTGACAATAGCTAGAAATAACATCGCCCTGAGAGGAACGACTGATCAACTTGGTGCTATTTCAAATGGGAACTTTCTTTCACAGGTGGAACTGTTGGCCAAGTTTGATGTTTCTATGAATACCCTAGTGAGCAAAAAGAAAGGGTCTACTAACTATTTAAGTCCACTTATTCAGAATGAACTTATTGGTATTTTAGCATCAAGAGTGAGATTAGACATTTTAAATGAATTGAAAAGTGCCAGATTTTATTCCATCATCATGGACACCACCCAGGACAGTTCGAAAAAAGACTAATTGAGCTTAATTTTTCGATATGTATTAGTGGAGGACAGTGTCAAAGTTCATGAAGCTTTTATCAATTTCTATCATATCCACGACCAGACATCGGAGGGCCTACAAACAGCACTACTGTCGTTCCTAAAGGAGCATTCAATTGATTTAAAACACTGCAGAGGACAGGGCTATGACGGTGCTGCGAACATGTCCGGGTCATGCCAAGGTCTTCAAAAGAGGATTATTGACTCTCAAGCAAACGCATTTTACGTGCATTGTGCAGCGCATAACCTGAATTTAGTTGTCAACGACGCAGTGAAAGGAATTGTAGAAGTCAGGATTTTTTTCGATATCATTCAGCAGCTGTACGTATTCTTCGGCCACAGCATCAACAGGTGGGACATTCTCGCTGAAATCACTTCTGAGTCGGAAAGTACACTGAAAACGTTAAACCCTACACGCTGGTCTGGAAGAGTCACCTCTTTAACTGCTGTGAGACTAAGATTTCCAGATGTTTTAAAAGCTCTCAGCAAGATTGCTCTCCAGAATACAAACAAGGACACGATTCATGAAGCTATATCACTGAGGAACAAGATGGAAAATTTTGACTTCATTGTGATTCTCACAGTGCTCAGTGACGTTTTGTCCGACATCAATGTAGCATCAAAGCTGCTTCAAGCCAAAGATCTTGACTTATCAAAAGCTGTGTGTGAGCTGGATGCTGTGTTGTCCAAACTGAAGCAACACCGACAGGATTTCAGTTCATTTCTGGCGAGGAGTGAAGACACTGCTCAACGATGGTCCATACCCACAACATTCAAACAGAAGAGAAAGGCAGCAGTAAAGTTTGATGATGATATCGACCCGGAGAGAATCTTCAAAGTAAAAGTGTTCTATGGCATTTTGGATACTATGATCCTGCAGTTGGAGTCTCGCTTCACAGGAACAAAGAAAATCACCTCGCTATTCAAAGTCGTGAACCCACCATCGCTTCTCACTTTACAAGAAGTTGATATCAATACTGAAGTTGACAGGCTTGTTGAAGCGTACCCTGAAGACCTGTCTAAGGCACTAGCTACAGAGCTGGTTATGATGAAGACCTCTATGGGTGATAAACTAACAGGATTGTCTTCTGTGCGACAGCTCGCAACCTGCCTGCTAGTAGATTATAAAGAGGTTGCTCCTAGCTTTCCCAACATCTGCGTTCTCCTGCGCATCTTCATGACAATCCCTGTGACTGTTGCATCCGCGGAGAGGTCATTCAGTAAGCTGAAGATTATAAAAAAACTATATGAGAACATCCATGAGCCAGGAACGCTTGCAAGGTTTGGCACTGCTCAGCATTGAAGCAGAGAGAGCAAGAAAACTAGACTACGAGCAAGTAATCAACGATTTCGCGGCCATGAAAGCAAGGAAAGCACCGATGGTTTAAGGTAAGCATTATTTTATTTTTTATTTTGCTTCTGTTCATTTTACTGGTTTTTATTTTTAGTTTCAGTTGCTTGCATGGTTATTGATGCTTGGATTCTTTTGTTATGTAGTTGCAGTTGTGTTCATTTTAATTTACTTTTATTTTCTTGTTTTTTGTTTGAGGATAGTTGTTGTTGTTGTTGTTGTTGTTAGTGGCGGCGGTGGTGGTGGTGGTGATAGTGGTAGTGGTGGTGGTGATGGTGTGGTGGTGGTAAATATTGTTTTATCCACTAGATTATTCCGAATAAAAAATCCACGTGACGCGCCCCACGTTCCCTGTGTACCATACGCCACTATATTTGGCTGTTTGGGTCACACGTCCTCAGCTCTCCGGTGCTACAGTATAAGCGAGTACATGTACATGTGTTGGGTGGGTAGGCCTATGCTTAGTCTGCGGAAGGGGGGCCCCGATAAGAAAGTTTGCGGGGGGGCCCCCGCTTGGCTAGTTACGGCCCTGTCTGACACGAAGAACGCAGTAGAAGAGGAAAAAGAATGTGTTTATGTATGTATTAATATGATATCTGATGACCATGATAAAGAAAATTTTAAACTAATCCTGAAATAAACTGTGGTCTTGACTTATTCGTAAAACAAAGTAGGGGGTATAATCTGGACTGGGGGGGTATAGTCTGGCCTAGCCCAGACTATACCCGGGGTATAAACTGGCCTAGCCCAGAATATCCCCCGGGGTATATTCTGGGCTAGGCCAGTTTAACCCCGGGTATAGTCTGGGCGGGGGGTATATTTTGGCCTGTTACACCGGCACTGATTAAGTGAGGCTGCCAGGAACGATGCAAAATCTCTTGAAGTTATAGGAAAATCTCACTACCAAGCTGCTGGGGAGAAAAATGTCTGCCACACCAGTAAAGAGGTTAGGCCGTGAGACTCAAACTGTAGCATATTTCTCCCAATATAAATAAATCTTCTATCTTACTATAATGGAGCTGGAGGATGAACATGACGTCAGCATCTAAAATATCATGACCATGTGACCAAATATTATGAAACTTTATGTGCTACCTCAATTTTTGATGTTAATCACGTGGACACATCTATTTTGGGCAAAAATTCATCCTTTCATTATTATTATTTACTGGCAAATTGTTTGAGCCACAAAAGAGAGACGTGTCGAGTAAAAAATTAAAAAGTATGCTGGGAAATTTCGTTTAGCGACTCTGTTTACACATTGTTGGTACAAAATCAACTCTATCACATCTATATAGTGTGCAAAGTACTATGATGTAACAATAACTTCTAATTAGTCTTTGCATCAAATCTAGGTGCCGTTATTAATGTGATCTAGATATAGATATACAGTTGGGCTTGGTGGAAAGAATGAGCAAGATTTATCATCCGCGGGTCGACAAATATAAATAAATCTATCGAGACTACAAGAGATTTTCAGAGGAAGAAAATCATGTCAAGTAACTATTCTCTGTGTGTGTGAGAGAGAGAGCGAGAGAGAGAGAGAGAGAGAGAGAGAGAGAATGGCAGAGAGAGAGAGAGAGAGAGAGAGAGAGAGAGAGAGAGAGAGAGAGATTATTGCTTTCAGTTTTATTTCAGTCAGACAGAACTTTGAAAAACGTCACATGCATGTTTGTTTGTTTCAAATTTTGACTGATATAAGCGTTCTCAGTTATGCGGCTTGTTGACTGCGTAGAGCATGATTGTATTTATGGTTTTATTTTTTATTTCATTGTCACCTCATTGTCACAGCAAGCCGTCCTAATAAATCACTAAAACTCAGTTTTAGCTGTTTCGGACCCCCAGCCCCATGAAAAAAAAATAAAAATTATATCTTTTAACACGCTTGGCCATTACAGTTTTACCTCGCGCCGGTTCGATAACGGCCATTTTGTGTGCCTTTCGCGGTCTGTTTTTTGTTTTTGTTTTTGTTTTTGGTACTTTATTTATGTTTGGTATTCAGATCTTCATCAATTTAAATTTCACAAATAGAATTAAACGATTCCGCATATAGTTTATTCCATTGGTAAAATTCTCAGAAATGTTCTGGAGATCTGGAAAGAGTTTTGTAAATATGTACGCACGTTTTTACATCAAGTTGTAGATCGTTGTGCACTAGTGTTATATTCATCTGTTTACGATACCGTGCTAACCATTTCATACTGACATATTTCCGGACTTTTCTTGATGAGGTAAATAGGCATTGGGGCGGGCATGATGATGGGAGATGTTAGCTGATAATCAGCTGAATTTGTTTATGACTTTTGATCTCAGAGGTTTGAGGATGAGAGTAGATTAAGTTTTGTTAATGTGTGTAGATGGAAGCATGATCAATTGATCTTTTGTTAGTTCTGTTTCTGATTTTAGTTCAGCGCCTTAGAGCACATCATTTTTTTGTGGATTTGAGCGATATGCAAGCTAATGATCACTTAATTATTTATTTACTTGCTCGCTTATTGATATGGGACATGGCATGAGTGTTTCCACCTGTAGTTGTTTCCCTTGTCTGAAAGTGTAATTGTGTGTGTGTTTTGGGTTGATGCCATCTTTTTTTAAAATCACAATACACGAATTCACACTAGTAAACTTGAGTTACGAAGAGTTGTCTCTTCTGAATCCTGCGCATGTTTATTAGACTAAACAATTTAATATTGTATATTTTGATTCTGCCTGTTGTACAACAGCAGTCTCTATGAATTAAAGATCAGCGAGACAATCATAACCTTTATGTGAGCATTTAATTAAGCTGCCAATGAGAAATTTCAATCTGATACATGCTGGAATGATTTTTGTCAATGGCAGAAGCTAGCAAGCCAAAGACCTCCAAGGTGTGAAGAGTTACATGGATGAGAAGGGAAATAATCGTGAAAATTGCATTAGATCTGAAAATTACCTGTATTACTTCCCCGGGTTGTACGCGGCATTCCCATCGCGGTCATGAGTCTTGATCATGATGCACACGAAGAGACTCTAGTTGATGATGTCATTAGGTATAAAATACATTAATCTCTTCGATCCATCATAATTATGCTCTTTGAATGACTTTGATCTGTTGAAAGCCTTCCCCATACCCTCTCAGCTTCTCCAGAGTGCGTTGCTACGGACAGTTTTTGTCCACATAATCAGCAGACAATAAAATTGTTTCACTACAAAAACCTTTTCATACATAATGTCAAGTATATTGTATTGATTGTTGTAATTTTGTAATCTTAAAGCCACACAGCAATGATAATTTACGATAACGAAAGAAGATTTGTCAATAACAAGAACATTTATTTCACATACAATTTATTGTAATGATGTTATAATATATTACCTTTATTCACAGATTGGTACAAAATGGATATTATTGTTGTCCACTTCTCAGCAGAGTAGGTATCATTTCTTACCGTAGACCAGGAGTGGCCAAACCGCGGCTCTTTGACCTTCAATATGCTGCTCGTGGAAAGTATAATATGTTGGCTGAGCTCTTTTTTCATCACAGTAAATACAGACCAAAATAAATAAATATCATAAAAATCCCCAATCTATTTTACCCTTTTAGGTTTTTTTTTTTTTTTTGCAGTCTAATTTTGTTAGTGAAATGCAAATTCGCACGTTTTTCTTACATGTTCCCGTAGTTCATCGCCGCATTTAATGTGTTCAGTACAGTTAAAACTGGGATCAGTCAAGATTTTGAAAAAATTTTACCTATGTGTACTTTATGATTACTGAAACTAACACAAATTAACAGTTTAAAAAACTGCATACATGAGTAAATATTTTTGCATAGTATGCATATATATCGTATTTCTTAATATTTATATAACATTCGTGTAACAAAATGTGTGTGTAACAATAAAAACGTATGTGTAAATTTTTTTCATATCTTGTGGCTCTCGAGCATCTGAAGTTTATCGTGTGTGACTCTTACATTAAGCAAGTTTGGCCACACCTGCAATAAATCAAGATTTTGTCATCAGTTTCTTCTGTAATGAATTTTCTTATCACTCCCCTTTTCACATAACCTGGAATATTTCCTACACCACAAGAAAAGCTGAAGAAAAATAATTGGTGATAATAATAATCATTATGCATTCTGTAAATTCTGCCTATTTGCACAGTTCATTTGTCAGTCACGAGTCTATGATGTGCGGAAATGGAGAAAAGTGGAAATTTCACTTCTATGAAAGCTCAGACAAAGCGGAATAATCTGCAATACAGGGCAAACTTACACTACGTTGTTCTTGGTGCCAATCTCTAGACTTTTATAGTTGAGCCTGAACTGACCCATCATATATATTTCTAGTCACAAGTTTAACTTATCACCGTCTTTTTGAAATGTTTTCTACCTACATGCTCAAAATAATTGGGCGACAGTGCGTGAAATTGACACTACAAGAACTGTTCCAACTGGCTTGTTGAAATTTTTATACTGATAATATTTTAAGTGTACATGATTCTTGTCATTGCTTACTTTGGTAAAGAGGAAGGGCTATAAAACGACAATATCTTTTGTTTTATCTTGAGACCAGAGCAGATAATTATACTGGCTACCTTCGATTTTTTAAACAGCCGGACCTACATGAAATCGTTTGAACACTCACTGCAAAAGTCAGAATTGACATATATGGATCTATCATTTAAAACATAGAAATGACACCTGAAATATAACACAAAACTGATATTATATGCATACGACACACCCAAGGACAAAGTGGAAAGCAAAACTCCATAATCAGTATCTGCTTGTGTCCGTGAGATATTTCACAGGGAATTCAAATCATTGGAATCTCACACAACATGAAGGTTGATCCATAGCCAGCACAAATTTGCCCGGTCATGGACCACGCAAGGATTTTAGACAACAATAAGCAATCTCCAGATGAATCAGGATCGCCCGGTCTCCAATCCGCGTAGTTCATGACTTGTTGACTATGACCAAACACCCACTCGCCCTCCTTTTGACGATCAGTAGCTCCTACCAACACAAAATTATATTGATGAGTGTCAGTCGTGTTGAGAAATAGTTTGACAAAATTGTGCTCGCTTGCGTCATTAATTTCAGCCAAATATCCACCGTGTCGACCACATTCAACTTGAGCTGAGTCATAGCTGGCCGGTACTTGCTTGGAAAGAAGGTAGTATCTTCCCCTATAGTCTGCAGATATATAGAACTTGTCCAATGCTAGGGCTAGATAATTGTCCCTGAACTTCTCTAGTACCTGTAACCTGTGTTTCACCTCGCTAAAATCACTGACAACTGTTTTGTTTGGAGTTGTGTCAGCATTTGCAAGATCTCTTACCATCGCCGTCAAGTTCACCAACAGATTAGACATACTGTCCATCTGCCTTTGTTGGAGCTTGACCAAATGAATCAACTGATCCACATTCGGTGTGTAGGTGGTCACTTCTATGGTGTCCTGTAGCTCCACACAATGTCCGAAACTGTCCAAACCAAAAGCAGAACAGCGATAGATCCCGCCTTCTCCAGCTCCCGGGTATCTCCACATCAGACTGAGGTATGAGACTCCTGTAGTATCGATATGTCCAGAGACTGAAGCGTTCATGGGATTGGCTAAATTCACCTGGTCTGGAGCATAGGCGTTGACGGAAGCCAGTTCTTCAAACGCTAGTGCTGAACTGCTGGTTTTTTGGCTTCCACTTCTGGATATGATAAGGGTGAGCAGATTAGACATTGTGTTGGTATTTTGGTTGGAGAAGGTACAGTTAACATCCAGGGACTTGGTAATGTCCTCTTCAATACTGTAGGGCATGGCGTTGACATCTACTGCACCATCTGTTAAATGTAATAGAAAGGTAAAGTGGCTGATAGATCGGTTAGTGATTTATTTTCTGATTGATGAAATGATTGTGTTTATTTCTTTATGTTAGGACGTTTCGCTGTTCTTGGCATTTACATCACAATTTTCTTGTTTTTATTTTTCTTCTTCTTGTTTCTGCATGTTTTTGTGGTAGGGATCAGTTTTGTTTTGTTTTTTTTTCAGAATTTTTCCCGGGAAGCGGCCTTGTTCGGCCTGCTCTTCTCGAATTTCAACTGCCAAGGTATCTTTCTCGCAACGTGCACACCGGCCCTCCGAATTTTTAGTCCTTATCCGAGAAGACTAGGTGCTCGATAAAAATGTTCCAATATGCCTGCACCGATGGAGGATTGAACCCGGTACCTTCGGCGTGAGAGGCGAGAACCTTGTCTCTATACCAAGGAGTCGGTTGTTGGTTTTTAAAGCAGTCACTCATGGGCTGGCTGACTGGGACCCAATCATGGTATGTGACTTAAAATCCAGAAAATGGGCGTGGTATCATATCGAAATCAACAAATTACACTCTCTCACTGAATGATGAAGCAGATGATTGTTTATTTGGTAAGTGGATCGACTGGGTGACACAGTTTTACTTATTGTTATTTACTACATTTCCTGTGGTTTCAAAAGGAATAATGTTATTTCTATATGTTTTACCCATGTCAGAATGACCTTTCAGGATCTAAAGTAACAACTGACTTTTCCTCATGTTTTCTACAGAAGTTCCTCTTGTGAAAATGGGCATGTGTTTTGCAAGAACACAGTGCCTGAGAGATCTTGAGAAATTGCCAAGAGAATGAGCTTTAGTGAGGATCAATCTGGAAGTGTTTGAGTGTAGCTGATGGTCCAGTGCACAGGGGCGGTTGTCCTGGGCGGAAAATTCTTCGAAGTTCAAGAGAAAGTAAATCAGAAATAGTAAATAGAATATTGCACCCTGGCACCCCCGCCCCCTTTCCTCATACAGAAAATCTGCCAATATTCGAACATTCTACAGGGTTTCAACATAATGGGGCAAATAAACGTTGCCAAGTGTTAACTGCCCACGGGCGCCAGCAACCCACGGTACGCCACTGGTACGACCATTTATGCTTCAGTAGTGAAAAATTACCGAGTGTATCATGATTAAATTAGACACGGACGGGCTTGAATTTTCGGGAAATGTTAAGATGAAGGTTAATTACACAATTTACAGTTGTTCATAATTTTGGTCAATGATTAGCCGGGGGAAGTGTGCTATAAGGGGACACGGTGGTCTAGAGGCAAGGTGCTCGCCTATCATTCCGAAGGCACCGTCTCCGAATCCCGGTCGGTGCAGGCATTTTGGAATTTTGGAATTTTCTAATATTTCCCTGTCCCTGATAGTATGGAAGATAGGATCCAGTACCTAGACTTCTCGGATAAGGACGAAAAACTCGGAGGGCCCGTGTGAACGTTGCGCACATTAAAGATACCTTGGCAGTTGGAAATCGAAAATAGCGGGGTGAACAGGCCGCTGCCCGGGCAAAAGTAAATAAAATTTATCCCTACCACTCCCCTCCCCCTAACCCCCTCCCCCTCCCCCCCCCCCGGCAAAAAAACACCTCCGCCAGGCGCTGCACTGTGGCGACGACGTGTCTGTTCTAGTTGTAACTGGATTGCAGTGTCACCTAAGATACTAGATTGATAAGATCAGACACTCCCTTCTTCGGACCTCTTAAAATACCGTTTACATCCGGTCACGGGCACCGCCCACTCTCGGCGCGCCAAGCCAGCGCTTTGTACAATGGATTTGCATAGAAACTAAGACACAACACCCATCAGTTTCGCTTCCAGAGGCAGTTTCACCGTCAAAATATTTTTAAAATATGTAGTACGTAATTAATACTGAATTTTTCTATAAAGCAAAGCTAAAAAGGGCGGGTGGAGGAAGGAAAAAGAGAGAGAAACAGATTTTTCACGAGATGGCATAGACATAGATCTAATAATGTGCGTGCGGCTTCCCCGGCCCCTCTTGCGACAAGTTATTTTAGCCTATCGACTGTACTTGGGACCCGACTGTTAACTGTTTGTATTGCTATGCGTCTCAGATGCAACGGTTGATAATGGTTCTCGACGATAGTGCATTTTTCGTGAATTTGGAGAAGATTAAGAGGAGGAGGAAGAACGAGAAGGAGTAAAATCCAAGGTTAGTTTGGTATTGTTAAACGAAAGTCCTTAAACGTTTTCAAAACCCATCACACTTCCCGCCATTGTTAACTTTGTGACTTGCATTTGCTGCTGGGAGATAGGGCGAGCGAGTTACTTCATGAACGGAAAATCCAGCCTCGGTCCCATGTCATTCTAAAAATAAACTAGATCTATCTTCAGTATGATGGTAAATTAATAAAACGATTGTGACATTGCTGCCACATTTAAAGGGGAAAAAATAGTCAGAGGTTTCCTACAACAAAGTACTTTATAATTACAAAGTAAGAGACTTCCAGCAAGATCTCGGGTGAGAGCTGAACACTGAACAAAACTCGGCATTTTCTTTATCGGGCTTTGTAAGAAATGCCGTTGTTTACATCTCTCACGCTGACGCCACTAGGTGGCGCTGCGAAACCCATACACGCGGAAACCCCGAGCAGTCTCATCTTGTCACTCGAGTATCTTTGGTGATACTAAGGCAAATTTCACAAAAGGGATTAAAGAAGGAGACAGAATACAAACAAAAAAATAAGAAATACTTTGACGCGTGTTGATCGATTATGTACCTTTGTATTGAATTTTAAAAAAACAAAAAACTAACACACAAACACACACACACACACACACACACACACAAGATAAGGCGTCATAATATTTACTTTCGGGAATAAAACATCTTGGACGTGAATGCATCACTAGAACATAGTTAAAATTCTTCTGCAAAGTACAGAGTCAAATGTAAATTGTCCATGTCATTGGCATATTCTGTATCAAACTTGTTCTTGTTCGTCTTGCTCTTCTCGACTTTTAACTGCCAAGGTATCTTTATAATTTAATGTGCGGAACGTACACATGGGCCCTCCGAATTTTGCATCTTATCCGCGAAGACTAGGTGCTCGATCCTAACTAAAATAGAATAAGGGACAGGAATTTTTCGCCCGCCAAAAAACCAACATGCCAGCACAGACCAGGGGATCGAACTCAATACCTTCGGTATGAGAGGTGAGCACCTTGCCTACTCGCGACTAACGCGTCCCCTGCTGCTTTTAGTGTTATGTTGCAAGTATTTAAGAAATTGTCTAGGAATCTTACCTGCAGAATTGAATGCCATGGCCAAGACACAGACTACAGCAATCAACATCAACTTTGCCATAGTGTCTAGTGGTCTTAAGTCTGAGATGGCAAGGAGAGCAACAAGAACTGTGCACTGTGAGCAAGTGAGTATCAGACTGGGCGTCTAGTGGGCTTGCAGGGCGATCTGAACTGACAGTGCAAAAATCCTGTAGTTTATCTAAATGTCGCTGCAGTTTCTGTTAAAGTGGGTATATATTTGTGTGCGTATGTGTGTATGTGTGTGAGAGAGAGCATGTGTCTGTTATGTCCACTAGACCTCGTCTATATTGGAGAAAGCATGATCGTCGAGTGCAGCTTATCAAACTCTCAGTTCGTCATATATGCGTGTGTGTTTGTGTCTATGTAGTGTGACTGTGTGTTATGTCAATCTAACTTCGTCTTTGGTCGAGAAAACCTTTTAGCTGATTAAACCCTCACTCTGCTGCGCGTGTATGTATGTGTGTGTGTGTGTGTGTGTGTGTGTGTGTGTGCCATATGTTATCGTCACCTTGTCTGTAGCTGATAAAATACCTAGATTATCAAATTCTGGCGACAGTATCTGGAATATGCTTGTGTATATATGCGCGTGTGCATCTAGATGTGTGTGTGTATGCGTGTGTGTAAAGTCGAAAGTCGAAAGTTGACAAAAAAACAAAAGCTGACTTTATCAAACTCTCCGTGTTGTATCAATTAAAAGTGTGCGTGCGCGCGCGCGCCATTATCACAAGGTGTCCTCCATCCACATTAAAGCTGAAGCAACCAATTGCACAATATAACTGACCATGTAAAACAGTGGTTTTCAACCTATTCAGGCAATCGCCCCCTTTGGCTCAACACTTTCATGCCCCCCCCCCCGCCCCCTTCTTCCCCCGCCTTTCCCCACACCGTACACAAATTTGATTTTAACTTTTTCAAAGCATTATTAATGACAGTGTGCGTGTTGATTATTCATTCAGCTTTAACCCATGCGTTGTCCACCCAGTGCAGGCTGTAGCCCTCCGATAACGCTTTCCATTCTTTTCTGTCTGTCGTTTTCCTCATCCGTGTTGTTCCACCTCTTCTCTTTGTAATGTCCTCCTTCCATCTTCTTCCTGGTCGTCCTCTTGTTCTTTTTCCTGTCCTGGGCTGCCATTCAGTGCCGCGTTTTCTCCACCTATTGTCATTCATCCTGCCCTTGTGTCCGGCCCAATTTCACTTTTGTTGTAGCATGAATTCCACTACGCTTTTTAGTTTTGCATGTTTTTGCTTTCCCTCTAATCAGACATGACGTGACAATGGGAAAGATCATGACTGTCACAAATCCCAGACTGGGAAATGTAATAGTTTATGACAGGACGACAATCACGAACAAACAAGTTTAACACTTAACAAAACAACCCATCAGACTCACACATTTATTAAACATAATTATACATATAATAGCGCAACTACATATATTATATTATTGAAATGACTGCCGTACAACGGCCTTATTCTCACACACACGCTCCCTCGGATCCACAATCCGGTAGTTACTCCTAAAGGCACTTCGGCCTCAGCCTCTCCCCTCAGGGTCTTAATAGTACATTAGTGATTCACTGGCACCGCAGTCTCTCAATATCACCTTCCTATTGTCATACACCTTAGCACTCCCCTAGCACCTCAGCAGGGCAATAACACGTTATTATTTCCATAGCCATCAACATGGCAACAACATAATATCAGTTCACTAGCCTATCAACATGGCAACAACATAGTATCTCATTCACTCTCATATCTACGTCCCTGCCCGTGGCCTGACTGCCACGACTTTATGTGCCTCTACTGTCCTGCACTGACAGCCTCACTTCTGGCCTATGTGTGGCCTCCGGCCCTATGCTGGCCTATCCCCTGTGCTCATCGAGGTGGCTCTGCGGCCCGTCCCCGACACCTACAAGAATAACATTACATTGGTATAATACCCTACCATTTCTATTCACTCCACCTCTCCTTACAACCCATGAAACGTACACACACTAGTTCACCTTTCACTCACCACACATCTTACGGTAACACACTTCCATCGGAGTACACACTACTCACTCGCGCTACAAATCCATGAACTCACTTTCATCTATCGCTCGTGGCGCACATTGCTATATCCAATATCACGGACTTCCACATTCCTCACATATACTTATTCACATCATGGTAATAGACGAATATAATATAATACATCAATCATAATAATCAATCAACGTTCTACATACCAGTCATAACTGGAAAGACTCTTCCACTAGTCTTCTCGACTGCTCACTTTATGTCCGCCCGATAGGCTTTTATTCACAGGTCCGATCCGTAGGACCTTCTAACTTGCAGTGATAGTTATACAGCGCTTTCGCCTCCTTCAGACCCCCCACTCATGACATGCACGACTTTTCTTCCCTGTCTCCGTGCGTTAATTTTACTCTCCTCCTTTCCCCCCGTAATTATTAACTATCGCTCACTCCACTCGTGACATCATCCCCCACCCCAAAAAAATTAATGCAATTAATTTCAAATCGCATCAAGATGACTGTCAACGAGTGAGCCTGAGCAATACCTACATTAAAAATGACCTACCAGTTCCCCTAGTATATAGAATACCGAAATCAGGGGAAAATATGGGGATCAATATGGCCTGCAATATGCATATATGTGTCACATCATGAATAGCTAACTAACCACAATACTTAATACAGAATCAAAAACCATTCAACCTATCAACCATTCTTCATATCATATTTATAATGTCAATATTTTAAAGTCGACTTATTCACACAGATCCCGTCAATGTTCCTGTCCTCAGATGTATAAGCTGCTGAACTCCTGCCCTAGGCTCGACTAAGGTAGTCGGCGATATGATTGCTGGTTCCTGGAATTGGTTGAATAACGAAGGTATACGGCTGCAAAGCCAATGCCCATCTAGACAAGCGTGGGCTGGACGAACGATTCTTCGACAAAAATGTCAGTGGCTTGTGGTCTGTCTGGATACAAAATTCTCGTCCCATGAGATAACGTCCTAGTTTCTGGACGGACCAGACAATGGCAAGACACTCACGCTCTATCACAGAATACTTTCTTTCTCTCTGCAATAACTTCCTACTGACATAACATACAGGATGGAGACATTCGTTCTTCTCCTGTAGAAGACAAGCGCCGACACCAGAGTCCGACGCATCCGTTCTGAGGATAAAATTAGATCGAAAATCGGGTAATATCAGAATGGGTGACGATGATAGTGCTGTCACCAAATTATCAAATGCTGTCTGACATTCAGACGTCCACTGGACCTTATCGGGTTGTCCCTTCTTAGTAAGGTCAGTAAGAGAAGATGACAAGGAGGAAAAATTTGGAATGAACTTTCTGTAATAATTTAAAATTCCCACTAAGCTTCTGACTTGCTTCTTTGTTTTAGGGATTTGCAACCCTACTAACTTGTCAATTTTTGTTTCTTCAGGTCTCTGAACACCTCTACCCACAATATGTCCTAAGAATACTATCTCTGGGCATGCCAAATCCATCTTTGCGGGTTTAGCAGTTAACCCAAAATGACGTAATCGTTGAAAAATTACTGTTAGTGTCTGAATATGATCAGACCATGTCGACGTATGGCATGCTATATCGTCAAAGAATGACACGACATTAGGTATGTCCTTCAACACTAATCTCATTAATCGTGCAAACGTCGCTGGCGCGTTTACCAACCCAAATGGCATGACCTTAAATTGGAATAATCCAATGGGCGTTTGGAACGCCGTGTATTGTTTAGACTCCTCAGTAAGCGGGATTTCCCAATACCCTTTCGTCAAATCTATCTTGGAAAACCACGTGGACCCGGCCAATGAAGCTATTAGTTCCTCCTGAAACGGAATAGGCTCCCTATCGCCTACCGTAATAGTGTTCAATCTTCGAAAATCAATACAGAACCGCACCGATCCATCAAGTTTTTTCACGAGGACGATGGGTGATGAATACGGCGATGTTGATGGTTCTATCACATCTAACTTCAACATTGACTCCACTTCCTTTATGACTCTATCTCTCGAAGAAAACGGCAACGGATACGGTCTAAGAAATACTGGCTTATCCGAAGTCAACTTTATTTGGTGCTGAATCACCGTAGTGCGACCCGGCACATCCGTAACAACATCCGGAAATGACGCTAACAGGGTCTCAAGTTCCCTACGCCTTGAACTCGTAAGGTCAGGGTTAATTTTTACGTCCCTGTAACCTTGTGTCGGAGTTAACTCCGGCAATTGAATTTGTAACTCCTCCTGCGCCTCGGTGTCGCTTACGTCACAGTCCAACTGGTCTACGACCCCCGTACAAGCAATAGAGAAGACAGTCTCCTCTGGTCTTGTCTGTGCACACAGATACCGTGGTCTCTCATAAAATCTCTGTAGCATATTAACATGGAAAACCTTACTCGCTCCATCAATGTGGATAGCGTAATCTACCTTTGAAACAACTCGCTCAATAACATAAGGGCCTTTCCATGTCATCAATAACTTATTATGGTCCGTAGGTAACAACAGCAGAACCTTGTCTCCTGGCTTAAAAATTCTCAGTTTGGACCCTCTATCTTTATAGTCTTTTGCTCTTTTCGAAGCGATATTAGACGCTTCTTCTGCTATAGTGCGCGCTGAAGATAGTCTTTCTCTTAAATCAACAAGGTACTGAAACCTTTTTAAACGGTTCCGAAACCGTGGGGATCTTTTGACGAGGAGCCTGGGGTGAACGACCCTTATGCGTCGTCTTTTGGCACGCACTGCACGTCTTACAATATAAACGTACATCTCTGTATACTGACGGCCAATAAAAATCTTTCAGAACTCTCTGCTTGGTTCTAGTACTTCCCATATGACCCGCTAATGGGACATCATGGGCCAGACGCAATACTGTAGCAATTAACGACCGCGGCACGACGACCTGCTTTTGAACGGAAGCCACTGTGACGTACATACGGAACAGAATGCCCGCCTGAACAAAAAAAGAAGATGACCCGTTCTTATATCTCCTCGTTTTCTCGGTTCGCGCTTCCCCAAAACATGGGTTTAATGATGGGTCCTCCCTTTGTAATCTCGCCAAGCGCTCCGGCGTGATATCTAGGTTGACCGCTGGCGTAGCCAAAGGTCTAATCTTGTCTTTATCCGCTACCCGTCGGCGTGTTTCGACCGCGGCGCAAAAGTCAATACCTTTTGATTGCGACCATGCTTGCACGTTCTCATCGGAAGGGGAAACTACCCGTGATACATTCCCAATGATGAGCTGGGCGCCTGGAAAACAACCAACGACTGCTTCGACTTCCCCGCTAAGGAAAGGTGTATCTATCATTATTTTTGCCATGGGTAATTTCTCAATGGCCCCCGAAAATTGGATGCACGGGACAGTCTCACCTGTAAGCTGTGAATCCCGAATGCAATCCCTATGCACTCCCACAACAGTAGATCCTGTATCTCGTAAAACCGAGACCGGTTCGTCCCCAACAAACCCCGGATAAACCCTAAGACCACCTCCTGTATGACATGAATTTATAACGGGGATCTTTCTCCCACAAGGTAAAACACCGGAAGATAATAACTTCTCACAACTGGGACACTTAGAATACTGTCCGCCTCCGTTGTCCGATGTAACACACGCAGCCGCATGGTGAAATTTATTTGGGGAACATGGACTGGAGCTACTGTCCACGTTCGCCGCTATCCTACCTGCCGGGCAGTTCACGCTGATGTGATCTGCTCTTCCGCAGTTCCAACACTTCGCGGCCCTACACTCGCGCGAACAATGACAAGCATAAAATTATCAGTTGCGCACGTCAATTGAGATTACTTAAGAAGTTACGAAATTCATCTCACTGGAAAGCTTTTTGATAACGTTTTTGGGAAGGGCCTTCCATATGAGTTACACAACTTCAGGATTAATAGCCGAGCTGTGCATTTACTGTGAAAACATCCATCTAGAAAACTAACTTGCCAGGGGCAACTTCTCCCTCATTTTGTATTCATTAATTTATATCAGCATTTGTATATTTGTTGGATCCCATTTGGGAAAATATATTTGCCTTAGTGTCATTGCAGCCAAGTTACAACTGAGTAGACTGGAGTGCAGCGCAGAACGTATTTTGGGGGGGGGGGGGGGGCTGGTAGGGATACATTTTTAACTTTTTTTTATTTATTTTGCCCGAGCAGCAGCTTTGTTAGGCCTGCTCTTCTCGATCTCCAACTGCCAAAGTATCTTTAACGTGCCCAACGCGAAACGGGCCATCTGAGTTTTTCATCCTTTTTCCGAGAAGGCTAGGTGCTCGATCCTTCCTGCCATAGGATCAGGGACAGAACAATGTGAGAAAAATCCCAGAATTCCAACATGCCAGCACCGACCGGGAATCGAACCCGGTACCTTTGGCATGAGAGGCGAACACTTTGCCTCTAGACCACCGTTTAATAACACTTTATAATCTTCATGTACGTTCTTCATGGAGTTACATAAATTGACCTTGCTAGAGAAGAGCATCTAAATTTTCACTGTCCTTACACTACATGCACCTCAATTCAAGGATACAGCTCAGGCATACTGACATACGTTCTGAAGCGCGACTACAGATTATGGGAAATTGTCTAGATCAGAGAGAGAGAGGGGGGGGGGGCGGAGAGAAGGCTGGGAAGACAGGTTTATCCCTGGGAATGCCCGAGTACCTCAGCTAGTTATGAAAAAAAAATATGTATATGCCTGGTAGAAAGGTTTTCAGCACATACGACAAATCGAGTTGCTGGGTCAATAGATTTACCGCCAATAAAAACGTTTCACGGAGAAGGTCGCCTCGCCTCAATATGTTCGGGAAACTTCTGTCGGACGTGTCAAAATAATTACCAAGAACTAATTAATTAAATACAATTCCGGATTTAGATGAAGAGAGGCCCTAGGCTATTCTAGCTGTGAGGCTCCTCCCCATTCCCCACCTTCACGCCTAGAGGAAAATGGACGTATTGAGTAACGACCATGATGATGATGATGATAAAATTAGTGTTTACAATTCCGCACTTCGGAGCTCCTTCTCGAAAGGTCATACTCTAGAAAAATTACAAAGGATTTGTTCAGAAATTACAGTGCAGTGTAATATCATAATTATGTAAGAAAAGGCTACGCATGTCACAAAATATTATGCAGATTGGCTTGAGGCAGCGAAGCCCCCGATAGATTGTGAGGTCCTAGACTTCAACCCTACCTAGCCTAATGGTAAATCCGGTACTGATTAAGTGAGGCTGCCAGGAACAATGCAAAATCTCTTACAGCTGTAAGAAAACCTCACTGCCAAGCTGCTGCAGAGAAAAATGTCTGCCACACCAGTAAAGAGGTGAGGCCGTGAGACCCAAACTGTAAAATCTTTCTCGCAACTGAGAAATGTTCTTAAATCTTATGTATCAGGGGTGGCTTAACAGCGGCTCGCGAGCCACATACGACTCTTTGACCATCAATATGCGGCTCGTGGAAAGATGTTGGCTGAGCTTTTTTTTTTTTTCTTTTCTGGAAAACATTTGGTATATTATATGTGTACTTTGTGATTACTGAAACTAATACAAATTAACAGTTTAAAAGACTGCATACATGTGTGAATATTGTTGCAGACATGTATTCTTAATATTTATATGAAATTTTTGTAACAAAATATGTATGTAACAATAAAAACGTGGGTGAATTTTGTTGATATCTTGTGGCTCTACCATCTGAAGTTTAACGTATGTGTCTCTTACATTAACCAAGTTTGGCCACCCCTTTTACATATCTATATAATAAAGCTACAACAAAACCCCCTAATAGTCATATGGACTCGGAAACTACACAACGCACCGACCTGAAATTTGGCACAAAGAATTATGGGATAGCGAACATTGTTCCTACCGCTATAGACCTTTTCAACTTCCGCGTTACGGTTGTTTGCGGGGAGCCGCACGGCATCGAAAAGCACCGTGTAGGGCAAAAACCTCAACTTGCCTTGATGATGGCATCTGAAAATGTGCACATTCAAAGCAAAGATGCATTTTTATGCCAGAACCAGCACGTAACGGGTTGAACAGTTGGGTGCCCAACAACAGGATGGCATCGTTCGACCGTGGTCCACCGCTTCCGCCCTACACGCCGCCATTTTGTTTACAAATCACGTGATATGGAGGACGGTAAATTAAAATGGTCTATACACAAACAAAACCGTTTGTTATTTCTGACTTAATCGGTAAATGCGGTTATAATTAAAGACTAAATTCACGAGAGCGTTTGATCCGAAATTTACGATCAATAAGATAATGGTGTATGTTTCTAATAATAGCCCACTTCCGCCTACACATGACGTTATCACTTCCTGCGATGTGTTCACTAACAAACAAACTAACCCGTGCGCAAATCATTGCCATTTGACGGATGCTGACGGGATGCGCAGGATGTCAACGCGCAAAGGGAGAGCAGTAAAACTTATCAAAAAACAAACAAACAAACAAAAATAAAATAAAGCTAAAGGAACAGGCAAAATGAAGCACTTCCATAATAATCACCCAGAACTGAAACTAATAAATCGATTTATCCCCGGCAAGGCCGGGCAAGTCAGCTAGTATGAAAAAAAAAAAAAAAATCGTGGGACATCGAGTATACAATAGATTTTCAGAGAAAGAAAATCATGTCAAATAACTCTTTAGGTCCCTGACTTCCTTGTGCCCCATTGGAGGCGGACCTCATCGGGTGTTCTCCTGTGTTTTGTGTGTTTGTGTGTGTGTGTGTGCGTGTGTGTGTATGGGTGCGTGTGTGTGTGTGTGTGTGTGTGTGTGTGTGTGTGTGTGTGTGTGTGTGTGTGTGTGTGTGTGTGTGATAAATATATATTTGAATATTTGGTCGGACTTGTCGGGCGGACTTGTTGGACTCGTCTTGCAAGTGTGTGTGTTTGTCGATAGGAGTTCGATCGTTTGTTGAATTTTTTGTTCAGGGGCGTCAACAGGTTAGTTTACGTGGGTTTTTTTTTCTGTGATAATTGTCTCGCTAATGCGGTAGTCATGTGTATATAATGTGAAAATAGAGCCGTTGCCGACCTTCGAGGGTCAAGTTTCAAGAAAAAGGACAAAAACGGTAAAAAAAAATTGGGTCAAAACTGAGTTCTTGCCGTAAGTGGCATCTTAAACCATTTCTAAACATTGTCTCAAAAGCATTTAATGATTTACGCATCCGAAGTATTTTTGAAAAGTATTTTCTAATCCCTGTCGAGTTACATTTTTGCAACTATCGACTGTTATGATATTCTTTTACATTTGCTTCGGTGGGTGTACAAGTGGAAGCTGCAAGAGAGTTTGACTAACTTTGTTCTGACATTTTGAAACTATCACTGTTTCAACTGCCAATTGCGAAAGAAGTTTCTCAAAACTTAAATGAATCGAAACTTATCAGAGATCTACAATGAATCAAGAAAGCTGCGTAACCTAACAATACTGTCAATTGAGAGAGATTTCAATGTAGATTTCAATAAGTTTGCACAAATTATAACCAGGCGATTTTAAATCTATTTGAGTATCCTAGGATGAAATACATTTTATTTTAATTACATTTTTCTTAAAATAATAATAGTACTAACATGTGTTTGGGGAAGGGGGGTGGGGGGGGGGTTCAATACTGGACTGGTGAAAGGGACTCAGGAAGTGAAAATAGTCCACAGTTCAGAGGGCACATCACCGGGCGCTCTACTCCACTGTACGTAAGGGAGAGAACATAGAGAACGCTTCAAGCTCAAGAAAGTTAGCGCCTTCAGACAAGCGTATTTTAAGAAAGCACCGGTTGCTGCCGAGGATGCACATAGATGAAGCCCGGAAAAGCAAGCGTTTCACCAGTCATAACACCCTCTCGTGTTTTAAGATGGGACTCGACAGCTATTTTGTTGCATCAGAGGATCGAAAAGTGCAAGTAACCACACATT
This sequence comes from Onchidella celtica, assembly GCA_963931925.1. Lineage (NCBI taxonomy): Eukaryota > Metazoa > Mollusca > Gastropoda > Systellommatophora > Onchidiidae > Onchidella > Onchidella celtica. The sequence goes on from OZ007577.1 coordinate 34,013,280, forward strand.
GCATTGCACAGCAAGTGATCGCTTCAAAGCCTGGAAAAGAATTGACTTTAAATATTTCAAAACACTCTTGATTTTACAAGCGGCAGTCTACGCAGCAAGCTTCATAATACGTGCGTTTTCTATGTACGTCAAAGAGGTTTAAGTGAAATAGTTCACGAAGCGGTAAAGCGCTTGTCTTGAAGTGCCAGCTATCTCGCCCATGACGGGTTCTCTATGTTCTCTCCCTGATGATAGTAATAATTATACTCTTGTATAGATCAAGAGCACAGGGCCATCCTATTCCGCTACAACTTTTATGCAACCAATCCTGCAGTCAACATGCTGTGTTTCGACAAGTCTAGAAACAAAACCTGGCGTTTCACAATTTGAATTTGCTACAGCAACAAGAAATCCCCATACACGCGCAGCAGAGTGATTCAATTCTGCAGGTAAGATTCCCAGACAATTTCTTAAATACTCGCAACATAACACTAAAGAGTAAAAGCAGCAGGGGACAGTTGGTCTACAGGCAAGGTGCTCTCCCCTTATGCCGGAGGTACCGAGTTCGATCCCCCGGTCGGTGCAGGCATGTTGGATTTTTCAAGGTGCGAAAAATTCCTGTCCTTTATTCTATGGTAGTTAGGATCGAGCACCTAGTCTTCGCGGATAAGGACGAAAAACTCAGAGGGCAAGTGTGCACGTTCCGCACATTAAATTATAAAGAAACCTTGGCAGTTGAAAGTCGAGAAGAGCAGGCCGAACAAGGCCGCTGCCCTGGTAAAAATTAAAAAACAAACAAACAAAAAACACCTCATCCCTGCCACAGAAAACACACAGAAACAAAAACAAGAAAAATAAAAACAAGAAAAACTCATCCCTGCCACAGAAAACACACAGAAACAAAAACAAGAAAAATAAAAACAAGAAAAACTCACCCCTGCCACAGAAAACACACAGAAACAAAAACAAGAAAAATAAAAACAAGAAAAATAAAAACAAGAAAAACTCATCCCTGCCACAGAAAACACACAGAAATAAAAACAAGAAAAATAAAAACAAGAAAAACTCATCCCTGCCACAGAAAACACACAGAAATAAAAACAAGAAAAATAAAAACAAGAAAAATAAAAACAAGAAACATAAAAACAAGAAAAACTCATCCCTGCCACAGAAAACACACAGAAACAAAAACAAGAAAAATAAAAACAAGAAAAATAAAAACAAGAAAAACTCATCCCTGCCACAGAAAACACACAGAAATAAAAACAAGAAAAATAAAAACAAGAAAAACTCATCCCTGCCACAGAAAACACACAGAAATAAAAACAAGAAAAATAAAAACAAGAAAAACTCATCCCTGCCACAGAAAACACACAGAAATAAAAACAAGAAAAATAAAAACAAGAAAAATAAAAACAAGAAAAACTCATCCCTGCCACAGAAAACACACAGAAATAAAAACAAGAAAAATAAAAACAAGAAAAACTCATCCCTGCCACAGAAAACACACAGAAATAAAAACAAGAAAAATAAAAACAAGAAAAACTCATCCCTGCCACAGAAAACACACAGAAACAAAAACAAGAAAAATAAAAACAAGAAAAATAAAAACAAGAAAAATAAAAACAAGAAAAATAAAAACAAGAAAAATAAAAACAAGAAAAATAAAAACAAGAAAAATAAAAACAAGAAAAATAAAAACAAGAAAAACTCATCCCTGCCACAGAAAACACACAGAAACAAAAACAAGAAAAACTCATCCCTGCCACAGAAAACACACAGAAACAAAAATAAGAAAAATAAAAACAAGAAAAATGAGGTGTAATTGCCAAGTGCATCGAAACCTCCTAAAATATAGACCTAAACACTAAAATGACAGTCCTGTCTTAATTGAGGAATTTCGAGACCTTTGTTCTTCGTTTCTCCTATCTCCATTTTCTGAAAAATTGGAGATCTTTTAGTATGCAGAAAAGATATAGGAATTGCACACTTTGATACTTGTTTAAAATACGTTGTGGCACTTACCAGGCTGTTTCAAAGTTCCGATTTATTCTAACTCCTTATCATAATACTTAAGCTGCAAAGGTTTAACGCCGAATTTCTCAGATGTGCAAAAAGTGGAGTTGTAACATACAAGAACTTAGGTCGCGGTATATGAAGTGTTCGCTTTTAATATACAACATGTGAAATTTACTAGTGGACAAGTTTGATATAGAATGTATACCTATGGCATAGACAATTTATAGTTGACTCTGTGCTTTGCAGAAGAATTTTAACTATGTTCTAGTGATGCATTGACGTCCAAGATGTTTTATTTCTGAAAGTACATTATGGTGCCTTATCTTGTGTGTGTGTGTGTGTGTGTATGTGTGTGTGTGTTAGATTTTTTTCAAAAATTCACTGTAAAGGTATACAACCGATCAACATGCGTCAAAGTATTTCGTGTTTTTGTATTTGTATTATTTCTGTCTACTTCTTTAATACCTTTTGTGGAATTTTCCTTAGTGTCACCAAAGATACACGAGTGACAAGATGAGACAGCTCGGGTTTTCCGAGTGTATGGGTTTCGCAGCGCCACCTAGTGGCGTCAGCGTGAGAGATGTAAACAATGACATTTTTTTACAAAGCCGAATAGAGAAAATGCCGAATTTTGTTCAGTGTTCAGCTCTTACCCGAGATCCTGCTGGAAGTCGCTTACTTTGTAGTTATAAAGTACTTTGTTGTAGGAAATCTCTGGCTATTTTTTCCCCCTTTAAATGTGGCAGCAATGTCACAATCGTTTTATTAATTTACCATCATACTGAAGATAGATCTAGTTTATTTTTAGAATAACATGGAACCGAGGCTGGATTTTCCGTTCATGACGTAACTCGCGCGCCCTGTCTCCCAGCAGCAAATGCAAATAAGAAAGTTAACAATAGCAGGAACTGTGATCGGTTTTGAAAGGTTTAAGGACTTTCGTTTAACAATACCAAACTAACCTTGGATTTTCCTCCTTCTCGTTCTTCCTCCTCTTCTTAATCTTCTCCAAATTCACGAAAAATGCACTATCGTCGAGAACCATTATCAACCGCTGCATCTTAGACGCATAGCAGTGCAAACAGTTAACAGTCGGGTCCCAAGTACAGTCGATAGGCTAAAATAACTTGTCGCAAGATAGGCCGGGGAATCCGCACGCACATTACTAGATCTATGTCTATGCCATCTCGTGAAAAATCCGTTTCTCTCTCTTTTTCCTTCCTCCACCCGCCCTTTTTAGCTTTGCTTTATAGAAAAATTCAGTATTAATTACGTACTAGTTTAGATCTACATATTTTAAAAGTATTTTGACGGTGAAACTGCCTCTGGAAGCGAAACCGATGGGTGTTGTGTCTCAGTTTCTATGCAAATCCATTGTACGAAGCGCTGGCTCTGCGCGCCGAGAGTGGGCGGTGCCCGTGACCGGATGTAAACGAAGAAGGGAGTGTCTGATCCTATCAATCTAGTATCTTTGGTTACACTGCAACCCAGTTACAACTAGAACAGACACGTTGTCGCCACAGTGCAGCGCTTGTCGGAGGTGTTTTTGTTTTTTTTTTGCGGGGGGGGGGGTGAGGGAGAGGGGAGTGGTAGGGATAAATTTTATTTAATTTTGCCCGGGCGGCGGCCTGTTCACCCCGCTATTTTCGATTTCCAACTGCCAAGGTATCTTTAATGTGCGCAACGTGCACAAGGGCCCTCCGAGTTTTTCGTCCTCATCCGAGAATACTAGGTGCTCGATTCTGTCTCCCAAACGATCAGGGACAGGGAAATATTAGAAAAATCCCAAAATTCCAACATGCCTGCACCGGCCGGGATTCGAACATGGTACCTTCGGTATGAGAGACGGGCATCTTGCCTCGAGACCACCGTGTCCCATTGTAGCGCACTTTCCCGTGCTAATCATTGACCAAAATTATGAACAACTGTAAATTTTGTAATTAACCTTCATCTTAACATTTTCTGAACATTTCACGTCCGTGTCTAATTTAATCATGATACACTGGGTAATTTTTCATTGCTGAAGCTGAAGCAAGCTGTATGTAAACAAAGATGATCGTACCACTACCAGTGGCGTAACGTGGGTTGCCAGCTCCCGGGCAAGGCAAATATTGTGCCCAATGACCCATGAGCGGTTAACACTTGGCAACGTTTATTTGCCCTATTACGTTGAAAAACTGTAGAATGTTCGAACACTATCAGATTTTCTGTATGAGGAAAGGGGTGGGGGTGCTGGGGTGCAATTTTTTATTTATCATTTCTGATTTATTTTCTTCTTCTTTTGAAATTTTGAACTTCTAAGAATTAACCGCTTTGTGCACTCCCCCCCCCCCCCACTACCCACACACACGCTACGGCACTGGGTCGTACGACTGGGCCATCAGTTACACTCAAACACCTCCAGATTGATTCCCACTAAAGCCTATTCTTTCGGCCATTTCTCTAGATCTCTCAGGCACTGTGTTCTTGCAAAACATGTGTCCATTTTCACAAGAGGAATTTCTGTAGAAAACATGGGGAAAAGTCAGTTGTTACTTTAGATCCTGATAGGTCATGCTGACATGAGTAAAATCTACAGAAATTATTCCTTTTGAAACCATAGGAAATGTAGTAAATAATAATAAGTAAGACTGTGTCACCCAGTCGATCCACTTACCAAATAAACAATCATCTGCTTCATCATTCAGTGAGAGAGTGTAATTTGTTGATATCGGTATGATATCACGCCAATTTTCCTGGATCTTAAGGCTGTGTCACATACCATGATTGGGTCCCAGTCAGCCAGCCCATGAGTGACTGCTTTAAAGACCAAACAGCCGACTCGTTGGTATAGAGACAAGGTGCTCGCCTCTCATGCCGAAGGTAGCGGGTGCGATCCTCGATCGGTGCAGGCATATTGGAACATTTTTATCGAGCACCTAGTCTTCTCGGATAAGGACTAAAAATTCGGAGGGCAAGTGTGCACAGTTGCGTTAAATATACCTTGGTAGTTGGAAGACGAGAAGAGCAGGCCGACAAGACCGCTGCCCGGGCAAAATTCTGAAAACAACAACAACAACAAAAAACAAAACAAAACTGATCCCTACACAAAAATATGCAGAAACAAGAACAAGAAAAATAAAAATAAGAAAAGTGTGATGTAAATGCTAAGAACAGCGAAACGTCCTAACATAAAGAAATAAACACAATCATTTCATCAATCAGAAAACAAAATCACTAACCGATCAGTCAGCAAACCAACCAATCAGCTTTTTATTACATTTAACAGATGGTGGGGTAGTTGTCAACGCCACGCCCGACAGTATTGAAGAGGACATTACCAAGTCCCTGGATGTTAACTGTACCTTCTCCTACCAAAATACCAACACAATGTCTAATCTGCTCACCCTTATCATATCCAGAAGTGGAAGCCAAAAAACCAATAGTTCAGCACCAGTGTTTGAAGAACTGGCTTCCGTCAACGCCTTTGCTCCAGACCATGTGAATTTAGCCAATCCCATGAACGTTTCAGTCTCGGGACATATCGATACTGCAGGAATCTCATACCTAAATCTAATGTGGAGATACCCGAGAGCTGGAGAAGGCGGGATTTATCGCTGTTCTGCTCTGGGTTTGGAGTTTCGGACATTCTGTAGAGCTACAGAACACCACAAAAGTGACCACATACACACGGAATGTGGATCAGTTGATTCATCTGGTCAAGCTCCAACAAATGCAGATGGACAACTTGATGGCCATGGTAAGAGATCTTGCTCACGCTGACATAACTCTAAACAAGACAGTGGACAGTTTAGAGAAGTTCAAGGACAATTATCTGGCTTTAGCATTAGACAAGTTCTATATATCTGCAGACTACAATGGAAGACATTACCTCCTTTCCAAGCAAATAGCGGACAGCTATGATACAGCCCAGACTGAATGTGGTCTACACGGTGGATATTTGGCTGAAATTAATGACGCAAGCGAGCACAATTTTGTCAAACTATTTCTCAACACGACTGACACTCAGCAGTATGGGTGGGTGTTGTTAGGAGCTACTGATCGCCAAAAGGAAGGCGAATGGGTGTTTGGTCATAGTCATCAAGTCATGAACTACACAGATTGGGCACCAGGCGAACCTGATTCATCTGGAGATTGCTTATTGTTGTCTAAAAGCACTGCGTGGTCCATGTTCGGGGAAATTTGTTCTGGCTATGGATCAACCTTCATGTTGTGTGAGATTCCACTGATTTGAATTCCCTGTAAAATGCAGATATCTCACAGACACAAGCAAATGTTGATTATAAAGTTTTGCCTTTTACTTTGTCCTTGAGTGTCTCGTATGTATATCATTTTTGTGTTGTATTTCAGGTGCAGATGTCATTTTTATGTTTCAAATGATAGATCCATGTGTCAATTCTGACTTTTGCAATGAGTATTCAAAAGATTTCATGTAGGTCCAGCCGTTTAAAAGATAGATGGTAGCCCGCCTAATTATCTGCTCTGATCTCAAAATAAAACAAAACATTGGCATTTTATAGCTCTTCCTCTAAACCAAAGTAGGCAATGACAAAAGTCATGTACACATATAATATTATCAGTTGTGAAAATTTCAACTCGCTATTTGAAAAGTTGTTTTAGTGTCAATTGCACGAATTGCCGGACCAATAAAGTTTCAGCAGGTAGACAGACAACAGTTCAAAAAGACAGTGATAACTTAAAGGTGTGATTAGCAATACTATGTAATGGGTCAGATCAGGCTCAACTATAAAAGTCTAGACAGTGGCACCAAGCACATCGTAGTGTTAGTTCCCCTTATATTGCAGATTAATACGCTTTGCTTGAGCTTTCATAGAAATAAAATTTCCACATTTCCGCATTTCACAATCATAGACTCGTGATTGACAAATGAACCGTGCAAATATGCAGAAATTACAGAATGAATAATGATTATTGTGATTACCAATTATTTTGTTCAGTCTTATCTTGAAGTGTAGGAAATATTCCAGGTTATGTGAGAAGGGGAGTGATTAGAAAATTCATTGTATGAGAAATTGATGATAATATCTTGATCCATTTCAGAGGCGGCCAAACTTGCTAAGAGTGTAAGAGCCGTATAATATAAACTTCAGATGTTCGAGAGCCATGAGATATGAACAAAATTTAGACACACGTTTTTATTATTACATACACATTTTGTTACAAGAATGTTACATAACTAGTAAGAAATACGATAATATGCATTTATGCGAAATATATTTACTATTGCATGCAGTTTTTTAAGCTGTTAATTAGTTTTAGTAATCATAAAGTACGCATAGATACCAAATGTTTTCAAAATCTTTACTGATGATTATTTTAACTGTACTGAACGCATTAAATGCGGTGATGAACTACAGGAACGTGTAAGAAAAACATGAGAATTTTCATTTCAGTAACAAAATTAGACTGTAAAAACATAAACCTACAAGGGTAAAAAAGAAGGGAGATTTTTATGCTATTTATTTATCTTGGTCTGTATTTACTGTGATGAAAAAACAGCTCAGCCAACATAATTATTCTACTTTCCACGAGCAGCATATTGAAGGTCAGAGAGCCGCGGTTTGGCCACTCCTGGTCTATGGTAAGAAATGATACCTACTCTGCTGAGAAGTGGACAACAATAATATCCATTTTGTACCAATCTGTGAATAAAGGTCATATATTATAACATCATTACAATACATTGTATGTGAAATAAATGTTCTTGTTATTGACAAGTCTTGTTTCGTTGTCGTAAATGATCATTGCTATGTGGCTTCAAGATTAGAAAATTACAACAATCAATACAATATACTTGACATTATGTATGAAAAGGTTTTTGTAATGACACAATTTTGTTGTCTGCTGATTATGTGGACAAAAACTGTCCTTACAAAAGCACTTTGGAGAAACTGAGAGGGTGTGGTTAGGGCTTTCAACAGGTCGAAGTCCTTCAAAAGGCATATGATGGATCAAAGAGATTACTGTATATCATACCTAATGACATTATCAATACTTAGTAGAATCTCTTCGTGTGGGCAAATTCTCAGGCCCGCTATGGGAATGCCGCTTGCAGTCAAGGGAAGTAATACAGGTAATTTTCAGATCTAATGCAATTTTCTCGATCATTTCCCTTTTCATCCGCGTAAATCTTCACACCTTTTACTTGCTGCTTTCTGTCACGGACAAAATTCATTCCAGCATGTCAAGTTTGAAATCTCTCATTGTCAGAAACTGGCAGCTTAATTAACTGTTCACATGAAGGTTATGAGTGTCTCGCTGACTATTAATTTATAGAGGCTGCTGTTGTACAACAAACAGAATCAAAATATACAATATTAAATTGTTTAGACTAATAAACGTGCGTAGGGTTCAGAAGAGACAGATCTTTGTAACCCAAGTTTACTAGTGTGAATATTTGTATTGTGATTTTAACATAAGACTTATAAGTGAGCAAGTAAGTAAATAAGTAAGTGATAATTAGCTTGCATATCGCTCAAATCCACAATAAAATGATGTGCTCTAAGGCGCTGAACTAAAATCAGAAACAGGACCAACGTAAGATCAATTCATCATGCTTCCACCCACATACATTAACAAAACTTAATCCACTCTTATCCTCAACCTCTGAGACCAAAAGAGGCATCATTCAGTTTCAAAGAAAACAGTCTTAAACAAATTCAGCTGATTATCAGCTAACATCTACCATCACCATGCCCGCCCCAATGCCTATTTACCTCATCAAGAAAAGTTGGGAAGTTTGTCACTATGAAATGTTCAGCATGGAACCGTAAACAGATGAATATAACACTACTGCACCACGATCTACACACCTTGATTTAAAAACGTGTGTACATATTTACAAAACTCTTTCCAGATCAACAGAACATTTCTGAGAATTTCACCAATGTAATAAAGATTATGTGGAACTGTTTAATTCTATTTGTAAAATTTAAATTGATGAAAATCTGAATATCAAACATAAATAAAGTACCAAAAAAACAGAAAACAAAACAAAAAACAGACCGCGAAAGGCACAAAATGGCCGGTATCAAGCCGGCGCACGGTAAAACCGTAATGGCCAAGCGTGTGAAAAGAGTGCAAAAACAGTTAAAACTGAGAGTTTTAGTGATTTATTTGGACGGCTTGCTGTGACAATGAGGAGACAAAGAAATAAAAAAAATAAAACTATAAATATAATCATGCTCTACGCAGTCAACCAGCTACATAACTGAGATTGCTTATGCCCGTCAAAAATTGAAACAAACAAACAAACATACAGGTCACGTTTTTCAAAGTTCAGTCTGACTGAAATAAAACTGAAGCCAATAATCTCTCTCTCTCTCTCTCTTTCTTTCTTTCTCTCTCCCTCTCTCTCTCTCTCTCTCTCTCTCTCTCTTTCTCTCTCTCTCTCTCTCTCTCTCTCTCTCTCTCTCTCTCACACACACACACACACACACGCACAGAATAGTTATTTGACAGGATTTTCTTCCTCTGAAAATCTCATGTAGTCTCGATGTTCCAAGAGATTTTTTTTATACTGGTCGACCCAAGGAAGATAAATCTTGCTCATTCTTTCTACCATGCCCAGCTGTATATCTACATCTAGGTGACATTAATAACGGCACTTAGATCTGATGCAAAGACTAATTAGAACTTATTGTTACATCATAGTACTTTCCAGAATATACAGATGTGATATAGCTGATTCTGTAAAAGCAATGTGTAAACAGAGGCGCAGAACGAAATTTCCGAGCATAGTTTTCAATTTTTTACTCAATAAAAATGCATCTCTCTTTTGTTCCTCAAACAATTTGCGTAAATAATATGAAAGGGTAAATTTTGTCCAAAATAATTGCGTCCATGTGATTAACTGTCAAAAATTGAGGTAGCACAAAAAGTTTCATAATTTTTGGTCACATGGTCATGATATTTTAGATGCTGACGTCATATTCACCCTCCAGCTCCATTACAGTAAGCTATAAGGTTGATTTATATTGGGAGAAATATGCTGCAGTTTGAGTCTCACGGTCTAACCTCTTTACTGGTGTGGCAGACATTTTTCTCCCCAGCACCATGGTAGTGAGATTTTCCTATAACTTCTAGAGATTTTGCATCGTTCCCGGCAGCCTCACTTAATCAGTGCCGGATTTACCATTAGGCTGGGTAGGCTGAAGCCCCCCACCTGAACCGATTTAGACAACTTCAACTCTGAACATTTATGCGTAAACTGTATAACTGGACCGAGGTGTATGTAATTGTAATGTAAGTGGTAAAAAGTTTGATAATCTCTAACAAGGTCAATTTATGTAACTCCTGGAAGAACATAAAAATGTTATTAATAAACTTTCCGGATCAATGGATTTCATAAAATCTCAAATAATCTCAAGTGACGTGGACAACAGATAATTTTTTGTTGGTCACTATTTTGTCCCCTGTCACATGTCTGACTAGAGGGGGAGAAAAGAGATACAGTACAGGATGTTAATGGGTGAACTGTTTTACATGCTTATTTACACAGGGTTACCAGATTGGCGTTTTTAAATCCAAATTCCAGAAATCTGGCTTTTTAACGATATGGTTGACATAAAAAAAAAATCATTTACTCTTTGGGCTTTTTCCTGGCTTTTTTCTTTTACATACAAACTTATCAGCGCGAAAACTACAAACCATCCTTTTTCTAATATATTTTCTTTCCAGCAAATATTTTTTTGATCAGTTATATGTAATAGTAGAGGGGCCAAATCGTCAGGGCCGAGAACCTTGCACAAAAATATATACTCCTGATATTGCTATAGATATTAGGAGAACCACTTTGGGCTACTGAAAATGCCGGATATAACGAGATAAAGGGTGACAATGCTAAGAAGTTCCCCAAAAACACCACCTAGGTGACATTACAGATAAGCGCTCTTTTCAGCCAAAATGACAGTAATAAAGTTGTATCTGTCAAGACCAGATTTAATTCATAAGAGTAAATTTTTGCGAGAGCAGTAAGTAATTTTTAGAAACGTAATTATTGTACGAGCCAGCATAACTTGGCCTTGAGCTGGTCTCGTAAACAATGTGTTTTGAACAGTTTTTTCCCTGATAGATAGACAGAAGGTGGGGAAGGATAGAGGGACAGCGTAGGTGTGCATGACTGAGCACTTGTTGTATCTCGTGTTTTGAACTAGGGTTAGTAAAGAGGGAAGGGGTGAGTAGGAATTAAATGTTATTGAGACGTCTGTTGACGTACAGAAAAACCGTGATCCAGAGTAAAAGCTCGGGGTTTTGAACATGTTAAGAATTTATTGCTATAAAATTTATATTATATTGTATTGAAGTAATTCGACCTTTGATGTCGACCCAAGGTCGTTGCGTAGGGCTGTTACTTAAAATAACTCAGTTCGGCAGCTGAGCTAGAAGTGGTTGCACCAATCACAATCCAGGAATTAGACGGTAAGCTGCAGATGCAGTCCAGTATTTAAGGCCATACAGAACTTAGTTCTGGGCCACATGTAGAAAATCCATTTACGAGGTGGACGGCGATAGTCCTCAGCCAGATGAGGGACATGGAGACGCAGTTGAGCAGTCCATTGTGAGGGGCCTGATTTAAAGCTCCAGAGCCTAAGCTACTTGGTTTGATATAAACCCACAGCGTTTACATCCAGCGCTCTCACTCCCAGTGAGGGCCGCATGGTGAGAATCTATACTAATTTGTAATGATGAAAGTGAACCGTTCTACTTACTTTTGAAGACAGTTTCAGAGCTACCGCCAGACAACGCATGGTTGTACAAGCATTCTCCATGGCGTGTCTAGAGGAAATGTCCACATCATAACATGTCTCATTGAATTAATAGAATTTAAACTGTTAAATCTGTCGCCACGTGCGCGGATTCTATTTGCCATATAACTCATATGACCTGCAAGTAGTTAGATTGAATTCGTTAGTCTTTATAAAAGCTGTAGTTCCATTAGTTAGATTCAGTTGCCTTTGAATTGATATTTATATTTATAATTATATTTGTTACATTAATTCCTGTAATTAAACTGCTCTACAGTTCTGCTAAAATTGAAAGCAATTGATTTATTTAGTTTCTAGAGTGCAAGTATTTATTTTTGTGTGTTCGTCGATTGTGGGAGCGGACCTCGAAAGAGTGTCAGTCGAAATATCCCCATGTAACCCACATCGCGACACTGGAGGGGACATTGTTTAGTTTATAGTTTATTTAGATTAGAGTATATCGTTTTTCTCTTTGATTAACTTTTGTTTCTTTTCAGTTTCAGTGCTCACGTGGTCTTCACGTTGAGCTACTTTAATTACTTCATTATATTTAGTTTTGTATACTGCTTTCTTTCATTATTTGTTCCACATATTTCCGGCTCTCCCATTGACCCGAGGATCGAGGCCAAGGACACTTCAACATAACTAAACGAAGAAAGACAAAGACTGACTGTGGTGTACGCAAGGGCTAAAGGAATCTCCACCAGTTCCTTGAGTTAAGTGATTCCATCCTTAATATCGTCTGCGTTAAGGAGTTGAATGTTCCTCCTTCTGTTTTACAGGCTCATTTTACTTTTTCTCTGTGTTTAGGAACCCACGGGCGGTGGCGAGGGCGTTCTTACGTGTGCGTGTCCTCTGTGCCAAAGTGGTGGCTTGGTCGCCGATTTTGCCGTTTCGACGACAACGTCTGCGGTCTCGCAACAACCAGTGGTGATTAAAACAGTGAGGATTCGCATTCGTGAGAATAGACTTTGATAGGGATCTGTACATTTTGTTTAGATTGTAGCGTTTCTATCTTCCTCGTTGTTTTAGGAAGACGTCTCTCTTGTCCTCTTCTTAATCCTATCTGTAAATATGTTCAGACTGTAGAGTTTGTTATTGTCCGTCTTTTCTTGTTAGTCTAGCGTCGAGTTTCGTGTTTTTTTTTTTTTATTACACCTTACGTACATTGTAATTATACATTCCTTTTCTTAAATATATTGCCTGTGTGAATCATGCGTCAATGTTGACGCATTGATTATATTCTCTGGTTGTTGTGACGAGTAAGGCTCATAGGCCGGAAGTTAAATATATTGTTGGGAATAGAGATTCCCCATTCAAGCGCAGTTGTGCACCTGCCTTGAATCTTCAGTAACTAAGTACTGAAATAGTAGTTCTTAAAAAGAACTTCAGGTAATAGAATTTACCTCGGAATTTAAAATATACGATAGCTATATAAAGATAGCTGTAATTTTAATCAACGAAATAAAATTGTCGTTGATTTATACGTCATAAACATTAGTTACGCAGTGATAACAGTAAGGACACTGCAAGTTGTATAACGAAGGAACAGTGTTGGTAATTCGTCGTTCTTAGTAGCGGCCACCCGACGAGGTCAATTGGCCTCAGGGATAATTGATAACTTCAGGTTAATAATTAAGATTGTTATTTTAATCGGATAATCGTAAAGAATACAGTGCTAACATAGTTCACTGTACGCAGGTTATCGCGTGAAGGATCCGGATACCTGACCTTTATCAATACTAGATCTCATATAGAGACTTATTCGGAGTCTTAACCATAATGACTGATTACTCTGCCTATATTAACGCGGCGAAGCTGTTGGGCGTCCCCGATGATCAGCTACCCGCTTGGTGCGAAAGGAAACAAAAGGAAGACCAAGAGCTGGCTCGAGAGGAGCGCGCCGCAGAACGAGCCGAGAAGGCCGAGGAACGCGAACGAGAAAGAGAAAAAGAACGACACGAAAGAGAAAAAGAAGAACGAGAAAGAGAAAAAGAAGAACGAGAAAGAGAAAAAGAAGAACGAAAAAGAGCTGAGAACGCGGCTCAAAGAGAGCATGAAATTTTTCTAAAGAAACTAGAATTGCAGGCCATCCAGCCCACCGCGGCTCCGCTAGCATCCGCGAATAATGTTAAAACTAAGCCGAGGCTACCGACCTACAATGATAAGATCGACCACATCGATTCTTACATCCATCGCTTTGAGCTCCACGCTGTAGCCGCCGGTTCGGACCGCACGGAATGGACTTCGTGCCTTGCAAATTTATTGACTGGTCGTGCGCTTGAGGTATTTCATGGCCTCAATATTGAAGATTCTAAAAACTATGATGTCCTTAAAAAGGCTCTTCTCAAAAGATTTCAACATACAGAGGACGGGTTTCACCAACGATTCCGGACGTGTAAACCGGACCCATCCGAAAACTTCTCTACGTACGTTGATCGATTAAAGCACTACCTCGACCGCTGGATTCAGTTAGCCGGCATCGCTGACGGTAGCTTTCAAGGGCTGTACGAGCTAATATTAAAGGACCAAATTTATAACGCGTGTCACCCTGATCTGGTGTCCCACCTTAAAGAGTGGGCACCGAAAACATTAATAGAAACCACGTCGTTGGCGGAGCAGTACGCTTCTGCCCATCCCAATCGTTCGCTGGCGAAACCAAAAACAAGCGAACCCTTTTATGCCGGAGTCAGTGGTGCTCCACCTGCGGGAAGTAGAAATTCCCGTCCTACTAATCGCCAGACACCGTCTCCGAGGGCATACTCCCAACCGCCACCGAATCGATCGCGCGGTTTTCCGCGACGTGCTGGACCACCCACTGGACCACAAGCGCAAAATTTTTCTGGTCCACCTCGTCGGGATAATTGCAAGGGCTTCCAGTATCAAGGCCCACCATGCCCACCTCCTTGGGCATATTTTACTACTCCATATAACGCGCCTCCAATGCCACCCCAACGTAACGTGAATATTATCAGGTGCTATCGGTGCAATAGACCTGGGCATATATCAAAGGATTGTAAAGTAAAATTCGAGGCTGCGAATGCTTGCACTGTCGTAGTTCCGGCTGCACAGAATGTCAGCCCCGTCGAACTCACGTCGCCCATGACGGGCGCCGTCCCGGTGATGTCGGCCCTTCATCGGCACGGGTCATTGACATTATATAAAGGTCATGTAAATGCCATACCCGCGTCCGTGTTACGGGATACAGGATGCACCACCATAGGTGTCCGGGAGTCTTTGGTTCGACCGACCCAACTTATTGAACAAGAGGCAACATGTATTACTTTTGGGGGCTCCGTCGAGCGTTTCCGACTCGCGGAGGTCTACGTCGCCACGCCATTTATTACCGGTGTCGTAACGGCGTGTGTTTTACCGAATCCGGTTGCCGATTTAATAATTGGTAATTTACCACAGGTGAACGATACACCTGACGGCGACTTGAACATCTGGACAGAAGAAGTTGCGTGTGTAATCACCCGACAACAGTCAAAGCGTCCACCGGATAGTAATTTAGCGACCCCCGTTTTTGATTTCAATGTCACGCCTTCCATTTTTTACAGAGAACAACAAAACGACTCTTCACTTCAACCGCTGTTTGCGAGGGTTCAACCTCAGAATGGAAATGCCTCTCCATTCCTTATTAAGAATAAATTACTTTATAGAAATTTCAGAAATAAACGCGACGCCGTCGAACAGCTGGTAGTTCCTAAGTCGTTCCGTCGTGATATTTTGCGTCTCGCGCACGACACTTCCTTTTCAGGCCACCAAGGTTCAGCCAGAACCAAGTCACGAATATTGGCACATTTTTTTTGGCCTGGAGTATACGCGGACGTCAACCGTTTTGTGGCGCGCTGCGATGTGTGTCAAAAACGTACACCCAAAGGTAAGGCATCGCGCGCGCCCCTACAGGAAATGCCTCCAGTCTCAATCCCATTTCAGCGGGTCGCGATTGACTTGGTGGGCCCTCTTACTAAATCAGATAGGGGCCACCGTTTTATTCTTTCGGTCATCGACTACGCGACGCGCTGGCCTGAGGCTATTCCCTTGAAAGACATTACGGCTGACCATATCGCTGAAGCGCTTATGACTATTTTCTCGCGAGTCGGATTTCCCGGCGAGATTCTTTCCGACAGAGGTCCACAATTCACCTCTGAACTATACAAAAAGGTGCTGGAGTTAGCGGGCATTAGGCAGAAATTAACGTCCCCCTATTTTCCGCAATCAAACGGTTGTTGCGAGCGGTGGAACGCGAGCATGAAGGCAATGTTAGCCCGCGTATCTGCCGATAGACCAGGAGACTGGGACCGTCAGCTCCCCGCTATTCTTTTCGCCTATAGGGAACTCCCGCACGCGTCCACGGGTTTCTCCCCATTTGAACTATTA
Source organism: Onchidella celtica (assembly GCA_963931925.1). Classification (NCBI taxonomy): domain Eukaryota; kingdom Metazoa; phylum Mollusca; class Gastropoda; order Systellommatophora; family Onchidiidae; genus Onchidella; species Onchidella celtica. The sequence goes on from OZ007577.1 coordinate 34,029,428, forward strand.
TACGGACGTAAACCACGTGGCCCGATGGCCATTCTTAGTCAATTGTTCACCGGTTCGGAAACCGATGATTATGATACGCGCTCCGCGTATCAATATGTTGTCGATCTCCGACAACGAATTATTAATGCATGCAAAACCGCTCTGCAATTTGCATGCGCTAGAGCGAGTTCTTCAAAATTTTATCGCGATCAGGGCGCCCAAATGCGCGCCTTAACCGTCGGAGATCTGACACTTGTACTTTTGCCTCAAACGCAAAATAAACTCCTTCTAACGTGGAAGGGACCATATAGAGTCCAAAAGAGACTCTCCAGAGTCAATTACTTGATAGACATCCGCGGGCAGCAAAAAGTATTCCATATTAATATGCTCAAAAAGTACCTGCCTAGCGATGATCGTCGTCGAGGCGACTCCGTTCATGTCATCGCAAGGGCCAACGCGGCTTTAGTTACTGTCGACGACGAGGACCCGTTAAGTATCGACAGATCCTTGCCCATATTACAAGCCTCCGAGAGCATCAGTGATATTAATATCAGTGATGAGCTTACGCCGTCTCAAAAACAGGACCTTACGGACCTGCTCCAAGAATTTGCGACAGTGTTCACTGACCTGCCCGGTTGTACGTTTTTAGTCCAACATGTAATCCGTCTCCAGACAGACGTGCCTGTTTTTGTAAAACCGTACCCGTACCCGCTGCACGCTCACGAAACAATAATCACCGAGGTACGTGCAATGTTACAATTAGGCGTAATAGAGCGGTCTACAAGCCCTTATTGCTCGCCCATTGTGTTAGTCAAGAAGAAAGACGATACCGTGCGCTTCTGCATTGACTATAGAAAGCTCAATGCTATTACCATCTATGATGCGGAACCCATTCCCAATCAGGAGGACCTTTTCGCGCGGTTATCTAACGCCACTATCTTCTCTAAAATAGACTTATCCAAAGGATATTGGCAGATTCCTCTCGAAGAGGATAGTAAACAGTATACAGCCTTTCAAACCCCTTTGGGTTTAATGCAATGGAAATATATGCCTTTTGGACTGGTTACTGCACCAGCAACTTTCGCGCGCATGATGAACATCTTATTAAATGAACTGCGCTGCGTGTTATCCTACTTCGATGATATATGTATTTTTCAGACCGATTGGGCTGGCCACTTGATGGCCCTTCGTGAAGTCTTTGCCACTCTTCGCCGAGCTGGCCTTACCGCGAGGCCCAGTAAGGTCTTCTTGGGCTATTCCCACATAAACTTCTTGGGTCATACCATAACCCGCGGGGTTCAGACTCCAGACAATCGCAAAATATCCACTATTTTGAAACTTCAACCCCCTAAAACTAAAAAACAAGTCCGTAGCTTGTTGGGACTTTTGAATTACTACAGGAAGTTCATACCAAACTTTTCTTCCCTTTCAGCCCCGTTATCTGATCTAACGAGGAAGAATTTTCCAAATAAAGTCGTCTGGACGCCTCAGTGCGCTGATGCCCTTAGGACTATTCAGAATTTATTTTCTACTTTCCCCCTGCTTGTTTTACCAGATATTCGCCAGACCTTCGTCGTCCGTACAGATGCGTCGGATAAAGGTATCGGCGCCGTGTTGCTCCAAGAGCATGAAGGTTCCTTACGTCCGTGCTTTTACGCAAGCCGGAAGCTACTTGATAGAGAGACTCGATATGCGATTATCGAACGTGAGTGTCTCGCGATTGTTTACGCGGTCGATGCATTTTCTCGATACTTATTAATGTCCGAATTTATAATTGAAACGGATCATCGTCCATTACTATTCCTCAAGTCGAACAGAGCGAGAAATGCGCGACTTACCCGATGGAGCCTTGCGCTCCAGGAATACAAATTTATCATTAGAGCTATACCTGGGAATGATAATCTACAAGCCGATGTGTTGTCCCGGTTAATTTAGTATCATTATATAGTCTGTAAACATTGAGGTTGAGCATTTTTCACCTTATTCGGAGACCGTGGATGGTTTCACATTATTTGTCCTACAAGTTATGGGCATACTTTCTCAAAATTTATGTGATTCCTTTATCCACTAGCGTCCATTCTGACCAAGACCTGAGTTCCAGACAACCTTGACGCCTTTGTCTGCGGGTCAATGAGATGAGGAAATGGCAAACCAAGGGACCAGACCTACTGCTGCCAGGATACCATTACGTTAGATTAACCATTGTTTGTACATGTTATATATGTCATAATTACGCTCAGTGAAGCTATGAGCTAGATGCTCAATATTTTAAGTCTTTACAGTATGTCTTTGTGAAATAGGTTATCACTTTAATTGTAACGATATTGTTACATTACATATATTACACTATACACAATTACCACATATATTATAGAACGTCGCATATGTCCTTCAGAATGCACGTTCTCAACAATTTTTTTCATGACTTTCAGTTAACGCTATAGTTTTTCCATATGGCTTCCAAATGTATTCTGACTTAATGACTTTAGTACACATTGTGTCGTTCAAACCCTAAGTTTTCACTGGGGTGGGGGATGTGTCAAGACCAGATTTAATTCATAAGAGTAAATTTTTGCGAGAGCAGTAAGTAATTTTTAGAAACGTAATTATTGTACGAGCCAGCATAACTTGGCCTTGAGCTGGTCTCGTAAACAATGTGTTTTGAACAGTTTTTTCCCTGATAGATAGACAGAAGGTGGGGAAGGATAGAGGGACAGCGTAGGTGTGCATGACTGAGCACTTGTTGTATCTCGTGTTTTGAACTAGGGTTAGTAAAGAGGGAAGGGGTGAGTAGGAATTAAATGTTATTGAGACGTCTGTTGACGTACAGAAAAACCGTGATCCAGAGTAAAAGCTCGGGGTTTTGAACATGTTAAGAATTTATTGCTATAAAATTTATATTATATTGTATTGAAGTAATTCGACCTTTGATGTCGACCCAAGGTCGTTGCGTAGGGCTGTTACTTAAAATAACTCAGTTCGGCAGCTGAGCTAGAAGTGGTTGCACCAATCACAATCCAGGAATTAGACGGTAAGCTGCAGATGCAGTCCAGTATTTAAGGCCATACAGAACTTAGTTCTGGGCCACATGTAGAAAATCCATTTACGAGGTGGACGGCGATAGTCCTCAGCCAGATGAGGGACATGGAGACGCAGTTGAGCAGTCCATTGTGAGGGGCCTGATTTAAAGCTCCAGAGCCTAAGCTACTTGGTTTGATATAAACCCACAGCGTTTACATCCAGCGCTCTCACTCCCAGTGAGGGCCGCATGGTGAGAATCTATACTAATTTGTAATGATGAAAGTGAACCGTTCTACTTACTTTTGAAGACAGTTTCAGAGCTACCGCCAGGCAACGCATGGTTGTACAAGCACTCTCCATGGCGTGTCTAGAGGAAATGTCCACATCATAACATGTCTCATTGAATTAATAGAATTTAAACTGTTAAATCTGTCGCCACGTGCGCGGATTCTATTTGCCATATAACTCATATGACCTGCAAGTAGTTAGATTGAATTCGTTAGTCTTTATAAAAGCTGTAGTTCCATTAGTTAGATTCAGTTGCCTTTGAATTGATATATATATTTATAATTATATTTGTTACATTAATTCCTGTAATTAAACTGCTCTACAGTTCTGCTAAAATTGAAAGCAATTGATTTATTTAGTTTCTAGAGTGCAAGTATTTATTTTTGTGTGTTCGTCGATTGTGGGAGCGGACCTCGAAAGAGTGTCAGTCGAAATATCCCCATGTAACCCACATCGCGACAGTATCCAGCCAAATATCAAAGAGATACCCATGCTTAATATATATCAAATTTTAAAAAATCCAATTTCCTAACGCATGAAAGTTATTCGTACTGATTTGTGTTTATTACAAGAAATCCATTGGACGAAATCAAAACTATACCCCTTATATCGCTAAACATTGCGAGTCCAATATTTAAAAAAATCTTATAAAACATACCTGATGGCTAAGGTTGAACTTTACTACATATTATCATAGACAAGTACCTATAGACATTTTTGAAAAACATAATGCAAAAATTTGAAGATCAAATTATTAATAATAGCGGCAACAGTAAAATGTCTATTTAGAGGAGCCAAACTGAACTGCTTCACATATTGAGAAATGTTAGTAATACATGTAATACGTTACGTCTGTTGTTGATGCTGAGATATGTATACAATATTGTTTGCAAGAGTCAGGTGTTCCATTACTGCAGTTCAAACCAGGTTCATTCAATTTGAATTAGATCTAAAGCGGAATGTGCTGTAGAGACAATATGTTAGTGCTTGAGAAACAAGTCAAATAGACAAACCCCTCTGTGCTGTCCATTGCAATCTGCAGACAACCTCCAACAAACTATCAGTCTTAGCGTGGCCTAAGTATACCCTGTTTCGTAATTAGGTGTATATTGAAAGTTTCCCGCTGGTTTTGAATGAAAATTAAATTCCAGTTCCAGACCCGATCAATGCGACCTGTGAGAATTTGAGCGTTTTTCAAAAAATGACGAACTCCAAGATACCCGCCATTGAAAAGGTCCGGTGTCCTTCACATTACAATTAATTGAGCACATTTCCAAAGTGGGTTTTTTTTTGTTTGTTTTGTTTTGTTTTGTTTTGTTGTTGTTGTTTTTTCAGTTGGAAATGATCGATTTTGTAAAAACGAACAGAAACATATCAAATTGCACATGCATACATTTGGTGCCAATTGTCTAATCTTAATTCGAACAAAACCATTGTTGAATGGGTGAGGGGTGAAGCAGATGCATTTAGCCTTCCAAAGACACCTTCAAACTGATCACCACCGTATCAAGAGATGTGTAATTGAGGTCATTAATGATATGTCATCACTGTTTCACCAATGCCCCATTACTTCAACCATAGTAACTTCAATGGGACAATTCTCATTTTTAGGTGAGTAACATCCAATTCACCGATGAGGTAGAAAACTGGTTTTTAGTAGTCTTCAGCTGGATTCGTCTCAGCTGCTACATCCCTAACAGGACTGCTATAGAGGTTGTCTCCTTTCGTTTGCACAACTGAATACAGGTCAGTACATTAGCTTGTTCTGCAGCTCGTTTTGCAACTGCAGGTAAACAGGTTAAGAGCTTTTATGGTGCTCTCAGCTGCATCTCCAAAGACCATGTAGTCACAGTGCAGAGGGTTGAAGTTCGGAAATGAGCCACCAGCAACTTTCCTGATGCTGAACGTTCAGACAATGTGTCTGATACTGTTCATGGATGGTGAAAAGCTGAGCAGCTTTGGTGTGACAACAGTGACATATCTTGGCTGCAATTTTCGTGCTGATAAGATGCATTTTCCTTAAGAATGTTTCCGGCGCCAGATGATGCAGAGAAGCTATGAAGTGAAGCAGAATTCTATGATTTCTTCCTCTGTTTAATACGTGTTACCAACACTTGGAAGACCAGAGAACATGACATTTTTAACTTGATAAGAACTGTAATGTTTCCAACGACCGCAAACGAGGAAACAGTGTCCCGCCCAGTGAGGACATGGATTGCAAAAGATGTTCAGCATGATGGTTTCGGGGATGCTGACAAACAGTATTAACGGACATGACATTACTGGTTGGCAATAATACCTTCATGAAAGGTACTATATTGACCAGACTTCCATGCATTTCCACATGCATTGTGTTAGCGAGATATGGCAGTACGTCTGTGTCGTCTGCATTGACTTTAATGCTATGATGCCCATCACTGATTTCCTGAATCATGTGATTATATGCCACAATAACACCAGCTTGCTCGTGATTGATAGATGTGTGCTGAATTCCGCCTCCTAATTGTACTGGTTGTGGGTCTGGGCCTATGACAATGCGATGTGTACTCACTGAATGCTACAGAGACCTCATCTGGCTGATAAGCATCCGTTTGGTTTGTTCTCAGTACATAGCAACGGTGAGAACAAGGGTCTGCTGGGGTCGCGACGGCTCTTCGTAGTGTTGACAAAAAAGACGATTGAGATGATGACAGTGAGTGAGTTGGTATAAGAATTAAGTCTCTATTAAGCTAGAAACGCGTGCACAGCTGAATTCAGGATCAATGTTTAGCTCAAGAGTGGAAGGTATATCGCTTGCCCCAAAGTGAATCGCACAATAATGTGTTCTCACAACTTCAGATGTCAACTCTCTTTTGCCTAATATTTTACACCCCCTATGCAAAAATTTCATTTTTTTTTTTTACCGATGAAGGAAAAATACAATCTTTCATTTATATTTACATCTAAAAAGGTAAGAAGATAAGCAATGCGTCATCTCCCCCCCCCCCCTCTTTACTGCCAGTACAAAAACAGTCATGATGGACAGTCACTGTGAAGCAGTTTGTCCACGATTGCGACGTTCGTTGACTTCCCAGTTTTCTGTTCATGTCTGTCATCTGCCTGAGTGTCTCTCTTTTTCTCCGTCCCACCCTTTCTCTCTGCTTCTCATCTCTCTTTCTCTCTATCCCTGCTTCTTCCATTTCTTGTTCTGTCTCTCTTTAATATCGGCCTCTCTCTCATTGTGTCTGTGTTGTTTGCGTGTCTCTTTATCCTTCTCTCCCTCTCCCCACGCCCCACTCTTTCTCCCTCCCTCCTCTGTTTCCTTATCCAGTCCCCGTCTCTCCTCCTTTCTCTCTTACACTACCCCTCTCTGTGTGTGTATATAAGTGTGTGTGTGTTTGTATGTGCATGTTTGTCTGTGTGTTTAAGATTATTTGGCTTCGGTTTATTGCAGTCAGACTGAACCTTGAAAAATGTTACCTTAAAGCGTTAAATGTTTGTTTGTTTCAATTTTTTTTTTTTACGGACATAAGCATTCTCAGTTATGCGGCTGGTTGACTGCGTAGTGCAGGTATGTATGATTTTATTTTTGAGCATGGACAAAAAATTAATGCATTATTTTCATTTAAAGTTTCACTTTGGCCGTTCTTTATTCAAGGGGGATAAGCCATGATATTTAAAATACTTTTCGTATAATCCACAGTTGCTTCTCTTGCTGTAATGCCGATGCATTATTGTTTTATGGTATTGGGAGATATAGCGTTTGTCTGTTTCTTTGTTTACTTGCCTTTATCTTCCAGGGAAAATCTCTTCGAAGATTTGTAAAGCGTTGGCTATATGTTTAACCCCAGCCTGAATCGGAATGTTTTTCATTTAAAAGTTAGTTTGCAATAATGACTAGAATGAATTACCGTACCAGAGTAAGCATCGAAGTCTCCGCTTTCGACTCAGCGACATCCCTACTGGGAGTTCATGTGTACTGTAACGGAAACGAAAAAATCCATGAAGTAGTAGAAAGAAGGAGTCTGTCCGTGTGTACGGAAATGGCGCTTCCGTTGCCGTTTCGAATTTTGTCGTTTCCTATACCGTTTTCCCTACACATGAAAACCCAGATTTAGGGATCATCCTTAAAGTACGTGTAAGATACGCTCGAGATTGGGCAATTTAATTCTACTTTCCTCCTTCCATAGACGCTTTTCATACACCTGCATTTAACCCCCCCACCCCCCAACCCCGCAACCACCCACTCATTGTTTAAGCGTCCGGTACCCATTCTGTGGTGACCGGACGCTTAAACAAATACAAAGAGTGGGTGGGGGCGGGGTTGGGGTGGAGGTGGAAATTAAAGCCAGGCATGAACTCAAACTCAAACTCAAATAAGAATGGTGATGTCCACGAAAAGGCTTTGATGCTTTAAAAGTTTAAGTGGCGTAGCGTCCGGACCATCCAACTTTTCATTCAATAGATAGCCTGTATTTGATTTTGTCACAATCCTAGACAGTTTTTGTTGAACAGGAAAAAGTAAATGCATTCAAACATTTAAATCGATTATCATAACCGGAAAGCGCCCGTACTTTCCCGATAAAATAGATTTGGCCCAGCCCGCCACTACCCAGATTTTTTTTTAAAACATTGACAAAATTTTACTTTAAAAAAGACCAAAAAATCTGAGGGGTCGCAGCCAGGCTGGAAGCAAGGCCAAAATATATTGTATGTTGCTGTATCGTTTGTGCATTATTACTTATTCGAGGCTTAGCAACATGCAACTCTTTCTTTTTGCCACGTTTTGGCTTTGCCTAATTTTAGAGTATCCAATGTTTATCATCTTGAGTAATCATTAACTGCTGAGATAATTCATTATTTAGACAGTCCTGCCGTACATTTGGTATTGTGTGTTTCGTATGAGTCATCAAAATGGTGATGTAGCCCGTACTGAAATGCTCTGCCGCCATGTTAACTACCGGTACATGTCGTGTTTAAGTTTTCGGGGGAGCTGAAATTTTGTATTGTCAAAAGAAACTTAATCAACAGACACTGGGACAGAAGTAGTTTGGAAAGAACTTTTACTGGATGGAGAGAGAGAGAGAGAGAGAGAGAGAGAGAGAGAGAAAGAGACAAAGAGAAAGAGACAAAGAGAACGAGACAAAGAGAAAGAGAGAGAGAGAGAGAGAGAGAGAGCGAGGGATATTACGTATGTGAAGAATGGTCGTGCTTTTTTTTCCGCACTGGTGGTTGATATATTGATACACAACTAAGCAAGTAATGAATAGATAAACGAACGTAATAACATAGTTACCAACATAAAACACTGCTTTTCTTGTTCTGTAAAGATACCATCGAAAACATCATAATGGTATTGTATTACAGCACGGGGAGACAATGCCAGAGAAAGTGACAAGAACAAACGGTTAACAACACAGTCATCAAGAACACCTGCAACAGAACAGACAGGGTTGTTTTTTTTTTCAGGTTTGACCATCTGCACTCAAAATGCTTATTGTGTGAAGAAATTTATATATCCACCTAAAGACAGTCACCGTCCCTTGTTTTATCAAATCTCTAGATCTTCCGGGAGCAAAAGAATAACACACCTCAAAGCAAACAGAGAAAGATTACACAAGATCGTTTTTGTTCTGCGCAATTCACTTCAACAAGGCATTATTTTTGTTATAGCTAGACGTATGCCATACTTAACTAAGGTTCCATGCCATGTAACTCCGTGTAATAAATTATAAAAACCACAGAAAAGCTGTGGGGGTCGCAGCAAGGCTTTGCCACATCCCTTTTTTTGTGTCTTTTTGCCAATTTTTGATTTTGCTTCATGTGTAATAAGCCTGTTATTGAGTTATGATTTATTTATGTAATGATAATAATAATAATAATAATGAATGTCACGAGTGGAGTGAGCGATAGTTAATAATTACGGGGGGAAAGGAGGAGAGTAAAATTAACGCACGGAGACAGGGAAGAAAAGTCGTGCATGTCATGAGTGGGGGGTCTGAAGGAGGCGAAAGCGCTGTATAACTATCACTGCAAGTTAGAAGGTCCTAGGGAGCGGATCTGTGAATAATAGCCCATCGGGCAGAGATAAAAGGAAGCAGTCGAGAAGACTAGGAGAAAGTCTTTCCAGTTATGACTGGTATGTAGAATGTTGATTGATTATTATGATTGATGTATTATATTATATTCGTCTATTACCATGATGTGAATAGGTATATGTGAGGAATGTGGAAGTCCTTGATATTGGATATAGCAATGTGCGCCATGAGCGATAGATGAAAGTGAGTTCATGGATTTGTAGCGCGAGTGAGTAGTGTGTACTCCGATGGAAGTGTGTTACCGTAAGATGTGTGGTGAGTGAAAGGTGAACTAGTGTGTGTACGCTTTATGGGTTGTAAGGAGAGGTGGAGTGAATAGAAATGGTAGGGTATTATACCAATGTAATGTTATTCTTGTAGGTGTCGGGGACGGGCCGAAGAGCCACCTCGATGAGCACAGGGGATAGGCCAGCATAGGGCCGGAGGCCACACATAGGCCAGAAGTGAGGCTGTCAGTGCAGGACAGTAGAGGCACATAAAGTCGTGGCAGTCAGGCCACGGGCAGGGGACGTAGATATGAGAGTGAATGAGATACTATGTTGTTGCCATGTTGATAGGCTAGTGAACTGATATTATGTTGTTGCCATGTTGATGGCTATGGAAATAATAATGTGTTATTGCCCTGCGGAGGTGCTAGGGGAGTGCTAAGGTGTATGACAATAGGAAGGTGATATTGAGAGACTGGGGTGCCAGTGAATCATTAATGTACTATTAAGACCCTGAGGGGAGAGGCTGAGGCCGAAGTGCCTTTAGGAGTAACTACCGGATTGTGGATCCGAGGGAGCGTGTGTGTGAGAATAAGGCCGTTGTACGGCAGTCATTTCAATAATATAATGTATGTAATTGCGCTATTATATGTATAATTATGTTTAATAAATGTGTGAGTCTGATGGATTGTTCTGTTAAGTGTTAACTTGTTTGTTCGTGATTGTTGTCCTGTCATAACTTATTACATCTCCCAGTCTGGGATTTGTGACATTGGGGGCTCGTCCATTGTGACTCGTCCATTTTCGTAATATTTAGTTGTAGTTAGTTAGTAGGTAATTGTGCTGTCTTGTTCGTTGGATGAATGGACATTTCATGATATGATTTATGTATAATAATGAATGTATATTGATGCATGTATGGCTATGAATAGGTATTAATTTGTATTTAAACTTTCCAGAGTGTGTGCGTGCAGCCTGAGGAGACAAGCAGCCAGAGCTCCGAGACAAGGGGAGAGGTTATAGTCAGAAAAGTTAAGTAAAAGTCAAAAACTTGTACCCTGGATTGAGGGCTGTCTGTTCATCTGTCTTTTTCCCTGTTTTTGCTGTTTTTGTTGTCGTTATTGATTATACGGGCGGTGGCGCGGGTTTGCTGTGTTGAACTTAGTTTATCCTTTTAAAAAGGTGTGGTAAACTTTGGAACTTCGTTCATCACAGTGAACAGTTCTGTAGGGACCTGTATTTTTGTTTAGATTGTAGCGTTCTATCTTCCTCGTTGTTTTAGGAAGACGTTTCTCTTGTCCTTCTCCTCCCTATCTGTAGATACGTTCCTTTTTTTCAGACTCTGTTCTTGTTCGTACCGTGTTGTGTAATCGGCGTAGTAGGTTGCATTTTTTTTTCCATTATAGTTTTTTTTTGTAGAAGCTTGTCCTAGTCGGGTTCGTTGTCCTTGACGTACTTGTGGTCCTTCTACTGTATTTCTTCATTCTTGTCGTTTCTATTTTCTTTTATAAGTAATGGTGCTATGCATTTTATAGATATAGAATTAGTTGTGCTGTAAAGGTAAATTTCTGAATTGTATTTGAGACAATTGGGTATTGTTATATCTGGTGTGATCTCAGGTCTCTGGTCGTGTCGTTAGTATCATACCGACAGGTTAGCCGTTTTTTTTAAAATATATACCATAACCATAAATCTGTGAAATGGCGGAACTCCAACAACTAATGAAGTTGGGTAAGGAACTTGGCCTGGAGGGAGAAGAGCTACGCGGCTGGATTAAAGAACAGCAGGCAGAAATGCGCGATGAGCGTGCTAAGGATAGAGAACAGGAAAAAAAGGATAAGGAAGAGGAAAGAGAGGCTAAGGCTCAGCAGCAGGAAAGGGAGTTTAAGCAACAGGAAAGAGAGGCTAAGGCTCAGGAGCAGGAGAGGGAGTTTAAGTTAAAGGAGTTAGAAGATAAGCAGCAGGAGAGAGAGGCGCGAATAAGAATCGCCGAGTTAGAACTCAAGAAGAATACGCCAACGGAAACGGTTGAGCGGCAGGTACACAATAAAGGTGGCGTTAGGATTAAGCTCCCTACGTTCGACGACCGGAAGGACGACATAGACGCCTTCCTTTACAGGTTCGAACTGAACGCACAATTGCAATGGGGGGAAAATAAGGAATTATGGGCCACGTACCTGGCGTCGCTTTTGCAGGGGCGAGCGTTAACCTACTTTAAAGAGCTACAGCGCGAAGACGTGCAAGATTACGATAAGCTGAAGGCTTTGTTGCTTCGCCGATTTGCGCGTACCGAGGAATATTTCCGGGAGCAGTTTAGGCGAGCACGTGCAGATACCAGGGAGGACTTTGCTGCCTTCGTCGCGAGACTGACGGAGTATTTCGCGAACTGGGTAGACTTGGCGCATGTGGGCACGGATTTCGCTAAACTGAAAGACTTAATGATCCGTGACCAGCTGTACGCGTCGTGCCACAAAGATCTGGTGGCTTTCCTGAAAGAGAACGAACCCGCGACGGTGCAGGAGGCGTCTAAGTTGGCGGAGGCATACCGTACGGCACATCCGTCCAAACCAGTCGCCAGGGCGTACGTCCAAGATGCTGGGTACGTCGCCGTTGTCGAGGGGTCGCCGGCAGGACTTAGGGACAGGTCGCGTCAGCGTGGTGCCTATAGCGGGCAAGCCCAGGGGCAGCGTAGGGGCTATCACCAATCACCGGCATATGGATCCGGTAAGTTTGACCGAGCAGGAGGGCTAGGTCGCGGTAATGGCCGGGGGCGAGTTGTAACCTTTGCCGATAACCGACGGCATAGGGACTCTAGTTCCGGTCGCGAGGGGTCACGGGGACCCAGGCCTAGAGCAGCACAGGGAGCGGAGTGTTGGACTTGCGGACGCGTGGGTCACTTTTCACGCGAGTGTAGGGCCGCGAAGTGTTGGAACTGCGGAAGAGCAGATCACATCAGCCTGAACTGCCCTGCAGGTAGGATAGCGGCGAACGTGGACAGTAGCTCCAGTCCATGTTCCCCAAATAAATTTCATCATGCGGCTGCGTGTGTTACATCGGACAACGGAGGCGGACAGTATTCTAAGTGTCCCAGTTGTGAGAAGTTATTATCTTCCGGTGTTTTACCTTGTGGGAGAAAGATCCCCGTTATAAATTCATGTCATACAGGAGGTGGTCTTAGGGTTTATCCGGGGTTTGTTGGGGACGAACCGGTCTCGGTTTTACGAGATACGGGATCTACCGTTGTGGGAGTGCATAGAGACTGCATTCGGGATTCACAGCTTACAGGTGAGACTGTCCCGTGCATCCAATTTTCGGGGGCCATTGAGAAATTACCCATGGCAAGAATAGTGATAGATACACCTTTCCTTAGCGGGGAAGTCGAGGCAGTCGTTGGTTGTTTTCCAGGCGCCCAGCTCATCATTGGGAATGTATCACGGGTGGTTTCCCCTTCCGATGAGAACGTGCAAGCATGGTCGCAATCAAAAGGTATTGACTTTTGCGCCGCGGTCGAAACACGTCGACGGGTAGCTGATAAATATAAGATTAGACCTTTGGCTACGCCAGCGGCCAACCTAGATATCACGCCAGAGCGCTTGGCGAGATTACAAAGAGAGGATCCATCATTAAACCCATGTTTTGGGGAAGCGCGAACCGAGAAAACGAGGAGATATAAGAACGGGTCATCTTCTTTTTTTGTCCAGGGGGGCATTCTGTTCCGTATGTACGTCACAGTGGCTTCCGTTCAAAAGCAGGTCGTCGTGCCACGGTCGTTAATTGCTACAGTATTGCGTCTGGCCCATGATGTTCCATTAGCGGATCATATGGGAAGTGCTAGAATCAAGCAGAGAATTCTGAAAGATTTTTATTGGCCGTCAGTAGACAGAGATGTACGGTTATATTGTAAGACGTGCAGTGCGTGCCAAAAGACGACGCATAAGGGTCGTACACCCCAGGCTCCTCGTCAAAAGATCCCCACGGTTTCGGAACCGCTTAAAAAGGTTTCGATTGACCTTGTTGATTTAAGAGAAAGATTATCTTCAGCGCGCACTATAGCAGAAGAAGCTTCTGGTATCGCTTCGAAAAGAGCAAAAGACTATAAAGATAGAGGGTCCAAACTGAGAATTTTTAAGCCAGGAGACAAGGTTCTGTTGTTGTTACCTACGGACCATAATAAGTTATTGATGACATGGAAAGGTCCTTATGTTATTGAGCGAGTTGTTTCAAAGGTAGATTACGCTATCCACATTGATGGAACGAGTAAGGTTTTCCATGTTAATATGCTACAGAGATTTTATGAGAGACCACAGTATCTGTGTGCACAGACAAGACCAAAGGAGACTGTCTTCTCTACGGCTTGTACGGGGGTCGTAGACCAGTTGGACTGTGACGTAAGCGACACCGAGGCGCAGGAGGAGTTACAAATTCAATTGCCGGAGTTAATTCCGACACAAGGTTACAGGGACGTTAACATTAACCCTGACCTTACGAGTTCAAGGAGTAGGGAACTTGAGACCCTGTTAGCGTCATTCCCGGATGTTGTTACGGATTTGCCGGGTCGCACTACGGTGATCCAGCACCAAATAAAGTTGACTTCGGATAAGCCAGTATTTCTTAGACCGTATCCGTTGCCTTTTTCTTCGAGAGATAGAGTCATAAAGGAAGTGGAGTCAATGTTGAAGTTAGATGTGATAGAACCATCAACATCGCCGTATTCATCACCCATCGTCCTCGTGAAAAAACTTGATGGGTCGGTGCGGTTCTGTATTGATTTTCGAAGATTGAACACTATTACGGTAGGCGATAGGGAGCCTATTCCGTTTCAGGAGGAACTAATAGCTTCATTGGCCGGGTCCACGTGGTTTTCCAAGATAGATTTGACGAAAGGGTATTGGGAAATCCCGCTTACTGAGGAGTCTAAACAATACACGGCGTTCCAAACGCCCATTGGATTATTCCAATTTAAGGTCATGCCATTTGGGTTGGTAAACGCACCAGCGACGTTTGCACGATTAATGAGATTGGTGTTGAAGGACATACCTAATGTCGTGTCATTCTTTGATGATATAGCATGCCATACGTCGACATGGTCTGATCATATTCAGACACTAACAGTAATTTTTCAACGATTACGTCATTTTGGGTTAACTGCTAAACCCGCAAAGATGGATTTGGCATGTCCAGAGATAGTATTCTTAGGACATATCGTGGGTAGAGGTGTTCAGAGGCCTGAAGGAACAAAAATTGACAAATTAGTAGGGTTGCAAATCCCTAAAACAAAGAAACAAGTCAGAAGCTTAGTGGGAATTTTAAATTATTACAGAAAGTTCATTCCAAATTTTTCCTCCTTGTCATCTTCTCTTACTGACCTTACTAAGAAGGGACAACCCGATAAGGTCCAGTGGACGTCTGAATGTCAGACATCATTTGATAATTTGGTGACAGCATTATCATCGTCACCCATTTTGATATTACCCGATTTTCGATCTAATTTTATCCTCAGAACGGATGCGTCGGACTCTGGTGTCGGCGCTTGTCTTCTACAGGAGAAGAACGAATGTCTCCATCCTGTATGTTATGTCAGTAGGAAGTTATTGCAGAGAGAAAGAAAGTATTCTGTGATAGAGCGTGAGTGTCTTGCCATTGTCTGGTCCGTCCAGAAACTAGGACGTTATCTCATGGGACGAGAATTTTGTATCCAGACAGACCACAAGCCACTGACATTTTTGTCGAAGAATCGTTCGTCCAGCCCACGCTTGTCTAGATGGGCATTGGCTTTGCAGCCGTATACCTTCGTTATTCAACCAATTCCAGGAACCAGCAATCATATCGCCGACTACCTTAGTCGAGCCTAGGGCAGGAGTTCAGCAGCTTATACATCTGAGGACAGGAACATTAACAGGATCTGTGTGAATAAGTCGACTTTAAAATATTGACATTATAAATATGATATGAAGAATGGTTGATAGGTTGAATGGTTTTTGATTCTGTATTAAGTATTGTGGTTAGTTAGCTATTCATGATGTGACACATATATGCATATTGCAGGCCATATTGATCCCCATATTTTCCCCTGATTTCGGTATTCTATATACTAGGGGAACTGGTAGGTCATTTTTAATGTAGGTATTGCTCAGGCTCACTCGTTGACAGTCATCTTGATGCGATTTGAAATTAATTGCATTAATTTTTTTGGGGTGGGGGATGATGTCACGAGTGGAGTGAGCGATAGTTAATAATTACGGGGGGAAAGGAGGAGAGTAAAATTAACGCACGGAGACAGGGAAGAAAAGTCGTGCATGTCATGAGTGGGGGGTCTGAAGGAGGCGAAAGCGCTGTATAACTATCACTGCAAGTTAGAAGGTCCTAGGGAGCGGATCTGTGAATAATAGCCCATCGGGCAGAGATAAAAGGAAGCAGTCGAGAAGACTAGGAGAAAGTCTTTCCAGTTATGACTGGTATGTAGAATGTTGATTGATTATTATGATTGATGTATTATATTATATTCGTCTATTACCATGATGTGAATAGGTATATGTGAGGAATGTGGAAGTCCTTGATATTGGATATAGCAATGTGCGCCATGAGCGATAGATGAAAGTGAGTTCATGGATTTGTAGCGCGAGTGAGTAGTGTGTACTCCGATGGAAGTGTGTTACCGTAAGATGTGTGGTGAGTGAAAGGTGAACTAGTGTGTGTACGCTTTATGGGTTGTAAGGAGAGGTGGAGTGAATAGAAATGGTAGGGTATTATACCAATGTAATGTTATTCTTGTAGGTGTCGGGGACGGGCCGAAGAGCCACCTCGATGAGCACAGGGGATAGGCCAGCATAGGGCCGGAGGCCACACATAGGCCAGAAGTGAGGCTGTCAGTGCAGGACAGTAGAGGCACATAAAGTCGTGGCAGTCAGGCCACGGGCAGGGGACGTAGATATGAGAGTGAATGAGATACTATGTTGTTGCCATGTTGATAGGCTAGTGAACTGATATTATGTTGTTGCCATGTTGATGGCTATGGAAATAATAATGTGTTATTGCCCTGCGGAGGTGCTAGGGGAGTGCTAAGGTGTATGACAATAGGAAGGTGATATTGAGAGACTGGGGTGCCAGTGAATCATTAATGTACTATTAAGACCCTGAGGGGAGAGGCTGAGGCCGAAGTGCCTTTAGGAGTAACTACCGGATTGTGGATCCGAGGGAGCGTGTGTGTGAGAATAAGGCCGTTGTACGGCAGTCATTTCAATAATATAATGTATGTAATTGCGCTATTATATGTATAATTATGTTTAATAAATGTGTGAGTCTGATGGATTGTTCTGTTAAGTGTTAACTTGTTTGTTCGTGATTGTTGTCCTGTCATAACTTATTACATCTCCCAGTCTGGGATTTGTGACAATGAAGATCATTTATATAGCGCCCAATCCAAACAATATTATTTGCTCTAGGCGCTTTACAGAAAGTCGTGTTCTCTCCATCTGCAACTCACTCACTCTCTCCCCCCCCCCCCCTCTCTCTCTCTTCTAGACATACATGTACATTGCATACATAGGCACTCACATAACATACTATAAGACAGAAATTAAACGATTAAACAGCAAAATTAAAGTTAATTGAGAAAATAAATGGATTGGGAATGAGACTTCACAACTGAAAGTGTTTTTTAAAAAGGTGGGTTTTTAGACCAGTTTTGAATTTTGACTCGGTAGATGCTTCTCGCAATGATTTTGGCAGTGAGTTCCAGATGTGCGTGGCACAGTGAGTAAAATGCTCTGCCTCCTAGTTTCTTTGATGTGTTAGGTGTATGTAGCATTAACATGTTCCCGAACCCCCTAAGAAAGTGCATTTCCCTCACGGGACAATACAATATATTCTTACTTTTTCTTATTTTTTTTGTGAAAAGGTCTGCCAACAAATGAACATAGGGACAGACATGAAGCTAATTAGCTAAATGACTGTTCTGCTCACTCACTTATTCACCTAATCGTTCACTTCTGACGCACTCATCCACTCACCCACTCACTCACTCATTAACTCGCTCACCCACTCCCCAACTCACTCACTCGCTCACACGCTCATTCACTCACTCACCCACCCACTCACTCCCTCTCTCACTCACTCACTCACTCACCCTTTCATTCATTCATTCATTCATTCACTCACTCACTTACTCCATTGCTCACTCACACACACGCTCACATGTTAACTAAACCGTTAACAAACCAACCAAAAGAGAGGAGGAGGAAAAAATAAAATCGTCGACTCTATGCAGTGGTTTCACAGTTTTCTTCTCTTTCCTCGTTTTTTTCCGAAGAAAAAAGACAAAAATTTAAATACTCTTCGCTTACAAATCTATCTATGAAGTTGCACTTTGTCCTGTCATATTTGGCGGATTTTAAAATAAATATTAGTTTTCGTATTAAAATAACAGGATGGGTTTTTTTCTTTCTAAATACAGGCACTTCTGGACCATGCTACCCAAATAATTGCACTATTGTCTTTGAGACGCTCTATTGGCCAGTGATCACAAATAAATGAAAAAGAAAACACCGATTTCTGTTGACCACGTATGGCCTTTACTGCTTTCACTATTGGAAATCGGATGCGGAAGCTTGGAATTCAGTGCGCCTGCGCAGTCACAGATGTAAAGTGCATCGATTGAAATGAAAACATTTGCTGAGTGGATACGCTGGAAAAGCAAACGCCGATTTCGATAATTTATACGAGGAGTGAGCAATTTTGGCTCATTTAGAAAGGTGTCGGCTGAGCAGTCAGGTGAGTTGCACTTCTTATTGCGTGCATTGAGAAGAGATTCAACTTACTTCTGTTGTTGTCTGCTGTCACAGTTGAGATCGTTTTTCTCGTAGCTTTGGCCTTTGGGTAGGGCAAAATACTTAGATCTAGATAGATGTTGAGTGTAGTAAGGAAGAGATCCAGTGAATAAGAAAAACTCAGCAGTGAAAGCGAAAGACAGTGCGGTCCGACTATGATGTTTGGTTTACGTTGCGCAAGGGAACGGATTCAGAGCGTAGTGGCAACTGAGGCCCAGGGAGATGTGGAAATGATTAATTCTGGAATTTTGGATTCCACTTAGAATCTAGATCTAGATCTAGACTTAGGGTACCCGCCCACAGACCACGGAAACCAACGGAACAGAACGTATTTTTTCCGTCTTTATCCATGAAAAAACTTATCGCAGCAGATTCCTCCTCTTAAACATTGTATTGCGGCCTTTTCTGCGCCCACAGGCCACGCAACGGACTGTAACGGAAAAAGTCCGTATCGCATGCGCTATTTTTTCTGTAGTCCGTCGGTAAAGGGACATCACTCTACCTCTTGAACAAGCACAAACGGCACACGCGATTCAGTTTTCTCAGAATTGGCACACACGTGCTCTCCGAGGTTTTCGTCATAATCATAACCAACAATGGATGACGAGAGGTTGATTGCTTTAGTTCAAGAACGACCTGTTTTATTTGACAAAGCGCATCCCAAATACTCTTCCAGAGATTTTGTGAGAAAGGAATGGGAAGAAATTGGAGAAGAAATAAATGAAAATGGTGAGTGTTATTTAAGACTAGATCTAGTTGAACGTTATGATCGTTTTTTCTTATACCACCACCACAATATCTTCTGCTTCCTATTTAGCGCCATCTTATAAGCTTACCACGGACTGATTTTTTTGCGGTGCCTGTGGGTTTACAAGTACGCACGGAAATGGACAGATTCTGATGGAACTTTTTCCGACGGAAAATGTGCGTGGTCTGTGGGCGGGTACCCCTAGTGTTAGTATTAATTAGTATTACAGTACACTGTAGTGTTATTGAATTATTACTAGATATAATATTACAGAACTTTCATTGAGATCTAGACATCGAGATTTAGATCGTGAAATGCTTTGTCAAGTTCAATTGTTGTAGCAGACCTGTAATTTTAGGTGCTTTTACTCAGGTACCCATTTGGCATGCTAATTTAATTTTAATAGTAAGTATACTCACCCACCGAGCTGACTTATTTTTTTTTCTGCTACATTTTTTCTCTGCTTTTTTCCCTCACCGGTCATCGTTGTTTTGCTCCAGAGTATCAAATTGTGAAAGTTTTTTTTTTTTTTTTTAGAGGAATTATTAGCCAATTTTGTCAGGTGTGGAATCACAGAGAAAGTCAGAGCAAATTAAATTGAACTAAACTTCCAATTCCATACAAACAAAAAAATAATAAAACAAAACATGACAAAATAGGTGAAGCAGATGATTCTCAAAGTATATTTTCAGTTAAAACAAGATGGATCTAAGTTACCGTAGAGAGAGATGAAATGTTGGAGGGAGTTCATACTGACTAAAACATTTTAAAAGAAATTTACATGTTTAAAATTTGATTTACATTTTTATTTCTGTTTCATTCAATGAACAGGAATTTATAGGAGGAACAGGAATAAAAATAAAAGAAATAATCTGGCGCAAACTAGTAATAATTAGTTTCCCCACGACCTCGATTTTCCAAAATCTTTAAGAAATAGAAAAAAGAACAATGAGACCCAATAATATTAATAAGCAGTGCTACTGCTAGCTTTAAAAAAAAAAAAGAAGAAAATGGAGCTGGTGTTATTAGTTTTAGAATTATGGCTAACATTGTGCAGTGAGGATCTGCTTTGAGTTTCAACATTTTTGGGGGGTGGGAGGGGGTGAGAAGAGAGATAGCAACACACTGCATCCTTTCACCTTCAAGATCACACATCTCTCTGCAAAAGTTATTGGATTGATGAAGTTAGAAGTAAATAGAAGATGGAATAAACCCGTCTAATTTTAGAAACTGTTCAAAATTATGAGATGCCATGTTGCCGGTGAAAGGTTGTTGGCATTTCCTAAAAAGTTTGTCTGCAGTTTGGGATTTATGTGTGGCTTTACTATGTGGTTACCCAGCCTGGATCCCTGCGTCAGTCTCTGATGTAGATTTGTATAGGATTTTTGTAAATATGCAAGGTTTATAAATGAATAGTAAAAAGGATTACCAAAGGAGTGGATTCCCCCTACATCAAATTGGTCCGTAGACCCAATGTTGTGACCAGCGGATCTGCTTTGGCAAGATGTCATTGCTTTGTGCAAACTTCATGCCAATCCAGTGCTGGGTTTGCTGGTTGCTGGCTGGGTACATTGATCAATAAATAAATGATCTGAAGAGTTCTAAAAATGCCCAAATTAATTCATTTGCCATTTCAGTTATATTGTTAACTTATCTATCATTATTATTATCATTATTATTATTTTATATAGCGCATATCCATTTTTAAAATGCTCTATGCGCTTTACAGAAGAAACCTGTCAACCACAGAGCAGAATGGAGCGCCGGCGAAGCGCTCAACACACTACACTGCTTCTTTCTCTCTCCCTGTCTCGCTCACTCTCTCTCTCTATCTCAGAGCAAATCGTGACGCAGCCTGTTAGGCGCAGTACACAACTCACAACAGAAATAATATTTGAATATTTATTAATAATAATATATATTTAATAATGAATAATAAATTTTGTTGTAATCTAGGATAGTATATACCCTCAATATAGCCTGCAACTAGTGCAAGAATGGTTTCATCCTGCAATCAGTGGCCTGAGAGGTGATATGAAATTATTTAATCCAATAACAAATTTATAATATTTTGTTCCCTCTACCCACTTATGCATGTGAGATTTAAAGTTACTTTTCTATTTTTCCTTCATCTTTGTAATGAAAGTTACCAAAAATATTGCATTTTCCGTAAAGCGTTAGGCTTATTGAAGGCTGACAGCAAAAGTGGGTGTGGTTGCATAGGAAGGCAAACTCGGTTGGAAAATTGAGTACATAATTAGTCATCACTATCAGGATTCGAAGTTCTGCTCATTGCAGCTGCCATCAGGTACTAAGGAGCTATAGTTTATGAAATGCAATTGCGAGAAATTCTCCAAATTTATAATCAGTGGCTCCTTTGGATCTCCTTGTGAGACTGGCAGTAATCTCATGGTACTTTGGTACAAGAGGAAGATGAAAGTGGTAGGAAGAAAGAGGGAAGGCAGTGAATCCACTAGCGTTTACTAGTACTGTGATTTATAAATTACAGGTGTGAAAAGCAACAATAATTCTTTGTTTCCTGTCTGCCATTGTCCTTGAAGTTTAAAAAATCCATTCTGTTTTATCTTGTTTTTTCTTTTTTTCCGTTAAGCTCAATTTTTTTATTCAATAATTCTATATTGCTGTCCGTGGTTTCATTATGTAGACATACTGCCTTTCATAGTGGCATGGAAAAGTACTCTGTTGTTTTACTGATTTAATAATTTAATGTTTTATATATGGTGAAGGTTCATTGTGAGAAAATTGTGGAGAAGGACAAAGCTTGTAGAATGACACACATTTCCAGAGCTCTGTATATGACATGATGTTTTTAATTTCATTTTCCTGCAGTACTCAGTTACAAAGCCTCCCACCATGTCATTTTCGAAATCGCTCATGGGCATTTAAAGTTTAACTTTTCTCTAGCGCTGGCAATATAAATGTAACACATTTTGTGTCTAAGCCACAAAACTGGCAAATACCAATTTGCAAACGGACACATAATAGACATTTGGCATTTACGATTTAGAGTTGAAATGTGCTGTCATTTACACATCTGCAATTTAATGTAACATTTTCATCATGTAACAGGGCTGAGATAGCGTAATTGTTTTCAGCTCAGAGCTACACTGAGTTGCTTACCCTCTCATATAAATTTATGAATAAATTGCAACATTTTTATATTTCTGCATGTTGGTCAGTATTTCGGTTGGATCAATATACATAATTTATTTATTCCTTCATGTTTAATTCACCTTGTAGCAGGTATTCTTGACCTGGTTACTTAGGACGGTGTGCTCTATTATAGACCAACTGACATAGTCTTTTATCATTTGGTAGTGTATTCTGAGAGCATGTTGTACACTACACGTATAATATCATGTCACTGAGAAACAAGTGGTTTTTTTATTGTTTTTAAAAAAAAAATCATTTGATAACTTGAAGTCAGTGGAGTGAAACGAGAATGTTTATTTGCGTGTATTGTTAAAGTCTCTTCGGGGCTTATGCTATTTTTTTTCTATAAACACGGCGGAGCTGCAGAACTTTAAACTTCATTCCTGATCCATTGATCTGTTGCGTTTCAAAAGTGTAACATTAAAGATGAATTCATCACGAAAGTCGTACAGAGGCATTCTGCCATGATACTGTATACAACAATATGGCAGATTCACTTTTATAACATTGCTTTATAGAACGAAATATCTGCTCTGTTTTTCTGTCTAGGTTATAAGTTTGTACGACTTTTTTTGAGTTATGAGTTTGGGGTTAACGGTGCGTCGGCACGATAACGGCCACTTTGTGCCTCTCACGGTTTTTTCGTTATATAATCTCTCTCTGGGCCAGCTTTCAGCCCTCAGTTGCCTATAGGTAAGATCAGATTACAGTGAAGTTAAAGATCTAGCAGGAAAAGGCCCGTGTTAACACTGTGACGGGAAAAGGCCCGTACTGTAAAGTATATCTATATGAATTTAGCAAATGTGACAAAAGTCTGATAGTGTCCTTTGGTCATCATCAAGTGGAAACCGAACAAAGTAGACGGCCTAGCGCAGTGCCAAACGATTTTTCTGCGTGTCCTGTTAAATTTAGTTTCGATGTATGCGGCATTTTCCCGTAGCACGGCGGCATTCAGTTGTTGCTTTTGAAAGACATACATACCATTGGGAAAACCAGTTTTCTTAGCACAGCTGGATTGACCCGTATAGGCAGGCATAACACCACAGGTATTAAGACCCCCGACTACGGAGCTCGCCAATTTGAGTACCATTTTCCTATCATTTTCCCTGTTGGGAATCCTACAGGAGCGACCCATCCTGAGCTCTGAAGACGGGTTTTTACTACCTGTTACTGTTAGTGCTAGCTTGGCGGTCAGGCCGATTTTCTCAGGCTGTTTTTTTTTTCTAACCCATGCATTAGTGTTGCAGTCGGAGGACGAGAACAGTGCAAATCATAAGCCTGATCGATAAGCAGAGAGAGAGAGAGAGTGAGGGAGAGAGAGAGAGAGAGTGAGGGAGAGAGAGAGAGAGAGGGAGGGAGAGAGAGAGAGAGAGAGGGAGGGAGAGAGAGAGGGCGAGAGAGAGAGAGAGGGAGGGAGAGAGAGAGGGAGAGAGAGAGGGAGGGAGAGAGAGGGGGAGGGAGAGAGAGAGGGGGGGGGGGGAAGAGATCGAGATCAGTGTTGCAGTGTGTAAGAGAAGAAGGTGCAAAACCCAAGGGCAGTGTTCCTCCTAAAACAAAGACCCAAACTCATTACAGATCTTTAGCTGTGATTGATAGACAGAAGAAGAAGAAGAAAAACAACATGTTAATGTTGCAGGCGGAGGATAAGAATTTTACATCTTAAAGCTGTAACTGACAGACAGTAGAAATAGAAGAAAAACAGGTTCATGTTGCAGGCGGAGGACAAGAACTTTACATAGATCTTAAGCTGTAATTGATAGACAGAAGAAGAAGAAGAAGAAAAACAACATGTTAATGTTGCAGTGGGAGGACAAGAATTTACATAGATCTTAAGCTGTAATTTATAGACAGAAGAAGTAAAAGCATCTGAAGGACACGGTTTAGGAATGCGTAATAAATAAAAAATTTTTTTAAATGCAGGTTTATAAGCCGGTTATCCTGTTACCCGTTTATCACACAAAGTATGCACTTACGCAGTTAGAGATGCGCACGACTAGAGCTCGACAAAATTCCACCACAGAAATCAGTTATGTCGCGATGTGGGTTACATGGGGATATTTCGACTGACACTCTTTCGAGGTCCGCTCCCCACAATCGACGAACACACAAAAATAAATACTTGCACTCTAAAAACTAAATAAATCAATTGCTTTCAATTTTAGCAGAACTGTAGGGCAGTTTAATTACAGGAATTAATGTAACAAATATAATTATAAATATAAATATCAATTCAAAGGCAACTGAATCTAACTAATGGAACTACAGCTTTTATAAAGACTAACGTATTCAATCTAACTACTTGCAGGTCATATGAGTTATATGGCAAAAAGAATCCGCGCACGTGGCGACGGATCTAACAGTTTAAATTCTATTAATTCAATGAGACATGTTAGGATATGGACATTTCCTCTAGACACGCCATGGAGAATGCTTGTACAACCATGCGTTGTCTGGCGGTAGCTCTGAAACTGTCTTCAAAAGTAAGTAGAACGGTTCACTTTCATCATTACAAATTAGTATGGACTCTCACCATGCGGCCCTCACTAGGAGGGAGAGCGCTGGATGTAAACGCTGTGGGTTTATATCAAACCAAGTAGCTTAGGCTCTGGAGCTTTAAATCAGGCTGCTCACAATGGACTGCTCAACTGCGTCTCTTATGTCTCTCATCTGGCTGAGGACTATCGCCGTCCACCTCGTAAATGGATTGTCCACATGTGGCCTCTATGTAAGCTCTGCACGGGTTTAAATACTAAAGCTATGTCTCGACCTTCCGTCCAGATTCATACATTTGATTGGTGCAGCCGCTGGGAGCTCAGCCTGCAATACTAATTTATGCTTGTCATGGCCTTGCGCCAAAATCAAGGTCAATTTTACGGTCTAGACAAAATTTAAAATGCGAAACATTAACTACTAAAATCTTCAAACCCCGTGCTTTCTACTCTTATGCACGAATTTCCGAACGCCAACTAAGCGTCTAAATAAACTACCTTTACTCGCCCCTTATCTATGTTAATCAAAATCACGGGGTCGAGAACTGCTCTGTCATTCCTAGCTATACATTTATTCTGTCTCGCCCCTCCTTCTCTCCATCCTTCAGAAAAAAAGGTGTTTCAAAACAAACTGTTCACGAGAACAGCTCAAGGACAATTTACGCTGGTTATAATCAACAAGATCGTAAAAATTAACTCACTGACGTCGTGACCTAGCACGGCATTTATGATCCTAATGTGATCGTGACAAGTTACAAGATTAGAACAACCACGATACACGGTTAGAATTGTAACTGATACTATTGAAGGTTTCGACGTCTTTTTTGCTATTTATAGTGCGTGTAGACTTCCCATTTGAATAGGGAAACCCCGGAAAGGCGTGGTGACTATTTTTAGCTTTAAAAAATGAGTTGGTCAATTTTTTCCAGTTACACGGTTAGAGCACAACACCATCGTAGTGCGACTTGCCTTAGTTTTGTGTTATCCTTGACACCGTTATGAGCCAAAGTTTCGCATGTGTGCGCATCTCCATTCATTCGCCTAGATGGCTAAACGGCGACAGCAACACAACAAAGACTTAGTGCAGGAACCTAGAAAGAAACTTCGAAATAATGCTCTGTAGCGACCACGTGATATTTAGTTACTTTTTTTTTCCTCAAGTCGATTCACACCCTTACGGCCCCACAAATGCTTTGTTTGTTTGTTTTGTTTTGCCGCCTTTGTATCATGTTCTGTCTACCAAAGCTCAGGACAGGTTCTGTCTACCAAAGCTCAGTACCTGTTTTGTTTACCAAAGCTCAGTACAGGTTCTGTCTACCAAAGCTCTGTCAGTACAGGTTCTGTCTACCAAAAGCTCAGTACAGTTCTGTCTACCAAAGCTCAGTACAGTTCTGTCTACCAAAGCTCAGTACAGTTCTGTCTACCAAAGCTCAGTACAGGTTCTGTCTACCAAAGCTCAATACAGGTTCTGTCTACCAAAGTTCAGTACAGGTTCTGTCTACCAAAGCTCTGTCAGTACAGGTTCTGTCTACCAACGCCCAGTACGGGTTCTGTCTACCAAAGCTCAGTACCTGTTCTGTCTACTAAAGCTCAGTACAGGCAGGTTACCGGCATGACAATGTTACCTGCGTCACAGGTGCTGTACTTAAACACGATAAGCTAATTATTTCATTGTCTCATCCCCAATTAGAGCGCCCACTCCCCACCCCGCCCTCTGCCCGAGCGCTATGTGATAGTTTTGCCCGTTTTGACCTTTATAGACCGAAAGATAAAGGAGTGAGCCATGGGACTGGGAGTTAACTCTGAACACAAACACACTTGACTCATTGCCTTGTGTCACTGACAGTGACACCAGTCTGTCATCCGTCTTTTCATCTCTTCTCTCTCTCTCTTGTCTTTCTATGTTCTTTCTCTCTCTCTCTCTCTCGTCTCTCGCACGCTGTCTCTCTGTTCTCTCTCTCTCTCTCTTCTCTCTCTCTCTGTTTTGCCTGTCTTGTCGTTCTCTCTTTCTGTCTCCCAGCCTCTGTCTGTCTGTCCGATTCTCTCTCTTGTCGTTCTGCCATATCTCTCTCTCTCCGTCTCTCTCTCTGCCCTCTCTTTCTTGCGCCCTCTCTATTTCCCTCCCTCGCTCTCTCGTTCTCTCTCTTTCGCGCGCGCGATACTTCAAATTCAGTAATCAAACATGAAAATCTGCGTGACATGCATAGCTGTCAAGTGTCATTCTGTCTCAAATTTATACGAATCTTAGTGGTTTTCATGATACATATATCGTACTTCCTTACCCCTAACAAAACATCACAACGTTGAAGACCGCCACCATTATCCATGCCAATAACCAGCGAGCTTGTGCGTCAAGCAGAATGATTATTGTCCGCTGTTCTAATGGGTTTGATGCTAGGAGTTGAGACCACGAACTTTCTAGAAAAACAGGTGGCCTTACGAGAACAAAGAAAAAAACCAACAACAAAAAACGACGGGGGCCCGGGGCTTGGGAAAGTATGCAAGGTATCAGCAAGCAAGAAAGGTGTTAACTGCATGGTCACAGAGAAAGATGGAGATTTATGTGCTTGATTATTAAGAAAAACAGCAGCAACTTGTTATACAGGGTCAGTGAGGTGCTGGTCGCTGCAGTTGAGTCTCAGTTGGTCAGGAGAATGCACTTTCTTTTGTGTCCTGGGTTGGAACTGACCCCGAGAGTCAGCCCTGTCGAGAGTTTCGTCCGCCCGCACTTTATATTCACGTATCATCATGTCTGCATAAAAAATACGAAATACACATGTTTACAGCTAGACCCAGGTCTGTCGTTTACAAAACTTTTTCCAGATCTATGCAAAATAATTTTGTTTTAGAATTTTACCAGTGTGTTAAAATTATATGAATGTAATTGTATATTAAACCTAACAGCTTTGAATACGAAACGTAAATAATGGCAGTGTACCCAAATAGACCGTGGAGGACGCAAAGTTGCCGTTATCGTGCCGACGTGTCGTAAACCCCAAACTCAACTCAAAGGTCTGTCCAGTGGTTTCTGTCCATTTCCAGGTCTATTAAGATTTTCCAGTTCTCATCCGTGATTTTCGGATCAGGGTTCACACAGGTCCTTAAAGTCCTTAATTATTCATAAAAGAGAAAATAAAAAGTGGTTAAAACTCCTTAAATACTGAAAATGATGTCAAAGTCTTTAAAAAGTCTTTAAAATTTGTTTTTCAAGTGAAAAAATTGAAATTCAAATCTTTCGATAGAGATACAGAAACATTCCAGCTCGGTGTGTGAAGCACACCACTTGTACATTTGTGATATTTTTGTTGTTGTTGTTGTTGTCTTTGAGTGTTGCATAAATGGAATATTTTTTTATCCTTATTTTAAAACAATTTTTTTGTTTTATTGTTCTTAGTACATGTAATTAGGAAGTCCTTAAAAGTCCTTAAAATTAGTTTTCAGGACTCTTTATGAACCCTGTCAGATGAGCTGGTTGGTCAATGGTCGCCGCAGGTCACTTTCAGTTTGTCAGGAGAGTACAAGGTTTTTTTTTTTTTTTTTGGTGTTGTTGTTTTGCTTTGGTTGATGCAGAGATGTCTTGTGATACCTCCGTAGGTTTGCTGGTTCGGGGTTGGTGTGTTTTGGACAGAGGGCATGGTAACCGTATGCAGATTTTATTCACAATTATGCTGTTTGTCTTGGAGTCCAGCTGGATTTTGACATGGTATAGAAGTAATCTCTTCAATTTAGGACAGGCTGGAGATCGGAAGTAGAGGCTTTCTTTGAGTATTATACGTGTATCAGATTTCAGCATTATAGTCCTCAACATTGTCAAAGCAGACAAAAAAGTTAGACGTGTATACAAAATATTGCGGGTTTTGAGATGGAAGCTTTTGTCGGCATCATTTTTTTTTTTCTTTTTTAACTCATTTCCTACCGTGACTTTTGTGGGTGTGGACGGGAACTCTCAACACTGTCCAGTTTGAAATTTAAACGTATTTCAAAGATGTTTTTTCTTTCACTCAGCTTGAACACAAGACATAATACATTAGACGTTAAAGTAGAGGAAAATCAACAAACCAGGATGGGATTCAGTAATTTGAAAACTTGGCTTAGATATTAGTGTTGTTCACTCGAGGCAAATATTCGGCTTACCGTAGCGAATGAGTTAATCATTGATTTGTTATTGCCGATGGGCCATTGATGTAAAGAGATTTGCAGTATGGGGTTTTTTTTTTTTCAGGACGAGAAATTACAGTCAGCCCATTGCTATCGTGTTCAGTTCAGAGAATGAGAAAACCTCACAATAAGTTATTTTGTTAGCGAGAGAACAAGTGAATGGCTGTGAAAACGCGCTGTTAATCGAGGGAAGAGTTTCAATTTGAGCTGTTTTAAGGGGCATTGTCTGCAGTTTACGACAGTTTGAGGTGGACAATTAGTTTACAGCGCCAGGAGAGAAGATGTCTTAATTGTGGTGTAAGGGTCAGGTTGTAAAAAAGAGAATTTAAAGGGCGAACACACGACATGCGTAAATGCTAGGCAGATAAAGAAGATGAAAGGAGGATCGAGAAATATTGACAAGATAGAGAAACATAGGAATGTTGAGACGGGGGAAAAAAGAGCGGATACCATAAATGATGAGATACACAACTTTAGACAGATAGTTCATGTTTTGAGTATTAGTCACGGAGCGGTGTGTCGGTACAAAAATATCCATACATGGAAGAGGACCAACTAGTCAACCCCCGCAGCCCCCCCCCCCCCTGTTCCCACCTCCATTCTCCCTCCCGTGCATGGACGCTGCTGAAGTATCATTCTTGAAATGTTCTTGCTGCATTGCATACCCGAAGTACACATATAACTCTTCTCCTTTTTTACCGAGAAAAGTAAAGCGAGCAAAGGAGCGAGATGGGTTGATAATAAAGAATAAGGATGAAATAAAAAATAAATAAATAAATAAAAATGATAATGTAGATTTGAGAGGGGGCGGGTTGATGGCAGATACCACAGAGAGCAACACAGTGCCAGGCAGGAGAGCGGCGTGGGGAAGTCATCAATTTTGGCTGGAAACAAATAAGAAAAAAAAAAACGGAAGAGAGAAAAAGTGTAGCAAGTGGAGGAAGTCAATCAAGAAAATAACCGAGTAAAAAGAAAAAAAAAATGTTGAGAAATGAAAGAGAGAGGAGGGCGAAAGGGGAGGATGCGAGATAGAGGAGCTGTCAGAGGCAACCATCAAGGGAGATAACCAGCGGAG
This sequence comes from Onchidella celtica, assembly GCA_963931925.1. Taxonomy (NCBI): domain Eukaryota; kingdom Metazoa; phylum Mollusca; class Gastropoda; order Systellommatophora; family Onchidiidae; genus Onchidella; species Onchidella celtica. The sequence goes on from OZ007577.1 coordinate 34,059,468, forward strand.
CGGAAGTGAAGAAAATTACCCAGGTCCGACTCCCAACAACAGACCGCAGATTGGCCTCGATAGACCCGGAATGAAATTGGCATAGCGAGCACTGACGTTTATACACTTCTTAAACACCATTAGTCTTCCTGATTGAACGAGGAGCTGTAGGTCTTTTACAGTAGTTAGGCAGATATCCAGTGGTTTGACTACATGTATAACTCAAGAGTTCAATTGAAAATGGAAGGTTGACTTAGAATTAAACTACAATACAGACCGGAGCATTGGCGTTTATGCACTTCTTAAGCACTATTCGTCCTCCAAATTGAGCGAGGAGAAATCTGAGGGTCTTTGGCAGCAGTTAGTGGGCTAACATCCGGTGATTTGGATAAAACCGAAAGTTCAACTGAAAATGGAAGATTTGATTCACAATCAAATTGTATCATTGGCGTTTATACACTTCTTAAATACTATTAGCCTTCCAGATTGAGCGAAGGGAAATCTGAGGGTCTTTGGCAGTAGTTGGGCTAACATCCGGTGGTTTGAATAAAACCGAAAGTTGAATTGGAAATGAAAGATTGACGGAGAATCAAATTGGTATACAGAGCGTTGGTGTTTAATACACATCTTAAACACTGTTAATCTTCCTGCGTGTGGTGATTCAGCGAGGAGAAACCTGAAGGTCTTTCACAGTAGTTGGGCAGATATCCAGCAGTCGGATTGAAACCGAAAGTTTAATTAAAACTGGAAGATCGATCCAGACTCCAATTGGTATACCTTGCATTGACGTTGTTGTTTTTCTTTGTGTGGCCATTGAACGAAGAGGAATCTGAAGATCTTTTACAGCAGTTGGAGTGATATCTAGTAGTACGAATGAAACCGAAAGTTCAACTGAACATGGAAGATTAAACTTGTGGTAGAGTGGGGGAGTTCAACCCGGGGGGGGGGGGGAGGAGGTGTCACGACCGAGAAATTGGGTGGGGCCGGGTGATGGAGGGTCGTAAGCTGAACAACAACAAAAATTGTGAAGTTTTCAGGCGGGTCGAATTTCAACACATCTATTTGGACACATTCTCAGTTGGTATTCCACAATTTCATGTTATGTACGCGTATATGTGTGTTTTTCTCTCTCTCTCTCTCTCTCTCTCTCTCTTTTTCTTTCTCTCTCTCTCTCTCTCTTTCTCTCTCTCCCTTTCTCTCTCTCTCTCTCTCTAGCTGTTTGAGTTGGCACAGCCCCAAGATTACCAAAGTATGATGGTAGATATTACGTACATTACTCTATGTGGTCTGTGAAGTGTGTCGCAGTTTGACGTTATTGTGTCCTCCATTTTAAAGAAATCATAACTAACTGACAGTTTCTGTTCGCCTTTACACGGCACGGGCCTACGTGCCCCTTGATGTGTCCCTTTATTGAACTTGCCATTTTATTTGGCAGATATTCCTTATTGGCTTGGAGAAAATCGGAGTTTAGCTTTCTCCGTAGAGAAGAACCTGAAAATATGAGCTGTCTTATTTGCAATGATCAAGTGGCCTTTTACAAGGGAAACTTTGTACACAGGATCGTCGAATCGTTTGATTATGCAAAGGATGAAAAAAAAGAAAAAGTCAATAGAGAAGTGAGATAACAATTTGATACTGCCCATGCCTGGATCAGGAAGCATGTCAAAGATGAAAACTAACAGGTGTACGAGGGTCTGACATTAAGGGATCTCAGCTGCAGGTTCCTTGGCAGCGCAGTGTCATGTAAAACCGTTCATAACAAATTGGTCAGCGTTTTGTTCAGGCTCTCTCTCTCTCTCTCTCTCTGTGTCTCTCTGTCTCTCGGTCTCTCTGTCTCTCTCTCTCTCTCTCTCTGTGTCTGTCTTTCTCTCTCTCTCTCTGTCTTTCTCTCTCTCTCATACTCACTCACTCTCTGTCTCTGGTTTCTCTCTCTTTCTCTTAATCTCGATGTGTCACTCTTTCTATCTCTCGTTCTTTCTCTCTTCCTTGCTCTGTCCCTGTCTCTCGCGTTCTGTCTGTCTGCCTGTCTCTCTCTCTCTCTCTCTTTGTGTATACGTCACTCTCTGTCTTGCGTTCTCTTCCATCAGCCTGTTTGTCTGTCTCTCTCCTTGTGTACGTGTATCCTGCTCCTCCCACCCCTTCCCATTTTTGGGTACACAATATCCGAAATTGAGAATTAAAGAGGCGACACAGATGATTGGCTACGTGTAATTGTAACTCTATGGATTTAATGACATCCAATGGGAAGAAACTTAGCGTTTCAGATCGAATGTCTTTGTTTGTATTGGGGGGTCAGTAAAGATCATACAGCTACTAAGGAAACTGTACAAGGTGATTGGGCCTTAGCTTCGCTTCTCAATAGTAAACATCTTGGCTGGTGTTCATCGATTGATTATGGCGGTCCGCACATACAGTTTACATTGTTTTATGATCGGGATAAACTTGATCTTTGGCAAGTCAAAGGGATCAAAATCTCTGCTGCTAAGTTCGGATACAGACAGATCTTAATGGACACGTTATTTGAATACAATTTATGAACTAAGCTTAAATACACACACACGCACAGAGCGAGAGAGAAAGAGAGAGAGAGAGACACAGAAAGAGACCTGTGGGGTCGCAGTGTTGCTTGGTACAACTTTGTTTCTTTTTTTTAACTTGACAGAGGGGTAATATTCTGAAAGCTCGAGTGATCTCTGTGGTTTTTTAATTTCATTCGTTTAGAATTTTTTGTATGATGATTTTCAAATTTTTTGTTCCTTACGCGGACATTTTGCGTAGTAAACCAACTTCTTCATTTTCTCCTACATTGTAACTGCGTAACTATTGAGTACTGATGACTGATTGATGACTCAGGCTTTGGTGTCCTTGACCAAGATGATTTGCAGCCTGATCGAAATCAGACCAGGCCGGTGCTGATAAACAGGCCAGGCTGATTGACGTTATCTTGATACGTGATCTAAATAGTGGCCTTTGTTATCATTTTCTGTAGTAGCTCTATGACCTGATGACTCGTAATGATTAAATAATGAGTTTGTCATGCCTTCAAAATGTGTAGGGGGACACCCCCCCCCCTCCCCAAATGTGTGGAATGCAATTGCCAACTATCAATAAAACACATTTTAACTGAATGTGCAGACTTCATGCGTATCCGAAGAGGACACTATCAGTGACTATGCCGACGGGTCCGTGAAAGAATTATTTTCTGACGTGGACCCGCAGCGTACCTTGTCATTTCTGAAAGAGGTCGAACTCTACATGTTGATTTAACAGACTTTATCATATTTACGAAATTCATAGACATACTTTGCACTTCGGGCATTTTCACGTTAGATCTTTAACTTCACTTTTATCTGATCTTACCTATATATATATATTATATACAACTGAGGGCTGAAAGCTAGCCCAAAGGGAGGGAACGAAAAAACCGTGCGAGTTGCAAAGTGGCCGTTATCGTTTCGACGCGCCCTTAAACTCAAACTTAAACTCAAAACTCCATCCCTGTGTGTGCAGAGATCGTGCAGGTCAGGAAAAACTTGTCCAATAAAATTTAGGGCCCTAATAGTGATTTTTAAATCGTTTTAGTATCAGAATGTAATAAAATAGTGTATGTCCGAGATCTGTTGCCGACAGCTTGGCAACGCAACGCTTGAGAACAAAAAATACATACTAAAGCTATAATGTTGCAATGACGTAGCTGTTGCGGAAGGGTATACAGTCGAGTCGGTTTCATTCTTACTAGACCTGTCGCAACCCTAGTTCTTTTGTTTGTTCCAACTTCACTTTTTACACAGTTGAGAAATTCCACGTTTGCGGCTTCAGTATTACGATAAAAAATTAGCATAAATCGGAACTGTGAAGCAGCTTAGTAAGTGCCACAACGCATTTTAAACAAGTGTCAAATTGCATTTGTTACACCTCTTCTACAAACTAAAAGATCTCAAGTTTTTTTCAGAAAATGGAGTCAGAACAAACAAGAATTAAGGTCGTGCTGTGGAAAGCAGCCTCTCTCCCTGTTGGTCTGTCTGTTTGTTCCCCCCCCCCTCCTTTTCCTCTTCTATCCCTCTCTCTCTCGTGTACACATAGCATTTTACTCATCATCTGTAAATCGACCAGCCACCAAAAGGAACATCATCCAGCCAACCGTGTCAACGCTCTGTTTACGCAGCGAGGTCATGTTGTCCGTGATTGATCCGTTTCTGAATCTGAATAACGATTTCCTCTCGCCCTGGGAGTCAGAACACTGAAAGGAGAGCAGCGCATCCCCATTTCTATGGAGCCGTAATGCACATGCAGAGTCACTCGCGCAGCAACCACGCATTCATATTAAGGTATACACATATCGTGCGCAAAACCGGGATTTCTACAGCTGAATGATATCAGTAGTTCAATGCCAGTTCGATCAATTTTGTCAATAATCATAAAGTTAAGAGACGCGCCATTTTGTTATTTGTCAATATTTTATTAATAACCATGTATGAATGTTTAGAAAGTGTCAGTAAACAGTGCTCTAAACCATTGCTGCCTTCAAATAAGAGTTTTGTCGTTTTGTCGTGCACAATGTGTCGGTGGACATTGGTAATGGCGTTCTCACAGTTTGTGAGTAAAATAGTGTTTTAAAGCAGCACTGTGGGTATCATCGTGTAAGATACCGGGTTTTGTCGGTTTCTAGTTTTATTGATAATCCAGTATTGTCGTTCATAAAATTTATCTGTTAAAATTTCCGCCTGTTTGTCGCCGATTGTCTGTCTGTCTGTCTCTTTCTTTCTCACCTTCTCTCTCTCTCTTTCTCCTCTTCACCCTCGCTCACGCCTCCCCTTCTCTCTCTGTTTCTTTCTCTCACTCCTCGCCCCCTGTTCCGTTCACTCTCCGCCCTACTGCCTCTTGCCCTCCGCCTTTCTCTCTCTCTCTCTCTCTCTCCCCCAATCCCCTCCTTCTTAAAAAGTGTCCTAAGCCAATGCTGTCACAGTCAGAAAAAAAACCTGACATGCATTTAAATTGCTTATAAGCCTATTGAGTTTTTTTTTTTTTTAAATAAAATTTATTTAAACGTGTATATGAAGGTTGATCCGTTCCGCCAACCATTCATTTCTGCCACCACAGCTGTGTTTTGCACAGTATAAATTACTCATACCCACGACACTAAACATGGCACATGATTGTCTTCCATTCCATGCATGTATGGGGATAGATACATGTACACATTATATGCGCACACATACAGGGTATTACTTATTTTTATACAGTACTCGATTGCAGTTGTCAGGTGTCAGTTGCATGATATTTCAATCGACTGTCCAAGCGTTCGGACACATTGGCAAGCTGTATTAATGGTTAGTGGTAGGCCTCTTTTGTCTTTTCTAGATCCCGATTGATAACGATATTATCAATTAAAAAAAAAAAAAAAGCGCATACAGTAAAATATGCATATATATTGATTTTAAAAAAAAACAACAAATTAGTGTCACATCTTTCTCATCCGTTCTGAGTCACCTTACGTTTGCCCTTTTTTTTTTGTAATGACAATACTGATAATTCTGAATACATATGTTTACATTCAGTTGTCATTACGAGCCCTTCGAATGACAAGGTTCTAACTAACTTCCGTCCACTTTTGAGACATTGATGATTAAAGTTTCGTGTGCTCATGGCCTTTAGAGGTACGGTTGTTTTTTTTTCTTAAAATACTTACAAATTATACGCCGAATCCGCTTGATCCTTTGACATACTATGGAGGAGGCATGTCGAAGTAGTGTGTAGTGTGTAACTCAGTTCAGCCAAAAAAAAAAAAAATGGAGCTAGAACCTTGTCATTTTAAGGGGAGGATTTGAAAAGGTCGACAGTTATCACGTATCTTGGCGACTGATTGGTGAGCGCCTCAGGTAGAGTTTCCTCCAGTCCTGTCATTCTGTTATATTCTGTCTATCATCTTGCATGGTCGGTAAATGTGTCTACACACCTCCAAACTCAAACTCTGGTATTTTCACGTTTTCATTCTTTGCCCTTTACAAGATTTGAAGATTTAACGGGGAAAAGTAGTTGGAACCACAGGCCCCCATATTTAACATTTTAGCAGCTTCCTTATTTTACTTTGACATTGCAGTGGCCTTATGTAACCTTGAAAACTGATAATTGAACTTTGAAAAAAAAAAAAAAAACAGGAAAAAACCAACTTTTGAATTCACACTTGAAAGTTGGCCATGAACCCCTACCTCCCTATACTGTGGAACACTTTCATATTTCAGCGATTAGATTACTCATCAATAAACCGTTAATTGGCAGTTGTAGCCGTTATCGAGCTGACATGCCGTAAAACTCAGTAACTCCGTACGTTATTAATCACCTCAAAGTGGAGGCAACGCTGACGCTATTATTGGTCTCACCAGTACTACTCGATCGTGCACGTGTGCTGGCAGCCTGCACGTCACACTATCATCCATCTTTTGTTGTTGTTATTGTTGTTTTGTTTTCACCGTCGGCACCCACCCTCCCACCACTTTTTTAAATTAACATTCTGGGATGGGAATTCTCAGAAAATTTCAAGATTTCCGGATTTTTGAATATATGCATTCCGTTCTTTTCCTTTGTGTACATTTTTTTGTTTGTTGTTGAATGATATGAATTGGCCTTAGTGTATATGTGTTTTTACGGTTGGCTCAGGAAATTTTTCTGTCAGTAGTTCCCATCCCTGAATATTATAGTAATTTTACATGAAATGTGTTTCCATTTTCCGTAGGTGGATCCCCCCCCCCTCGCCCCCCCCACCACCTAATTCTTTCTGTCTCTGCGTGTGCGCCCCCCCCCTCCCCCCCCCCCCCCAACCCAACCAACCCGTTCTCTCTTTCTCTCTGGCGTGTATACACCTCAGCTGCAATCTATATATGTGATGAGTCACCCAGTTAAAAGCGAATAATCAACGAAAATTAATAATAACAACAGGTGATTTGTAAAGACTATTATAGAGACTGAGAGTCCGGCGTTTGTCGGGGTGCGAACCATCAAAGGTGAGTAATAAATCTCGTCATTTATACCCGAGGTCCCAGTACCAATTGGCGTTTTACTCTTTTCCATGTCCTTTGTTATATTCTCATCCCCCCCCCCCCCTCTTTTTTTCCCCCAGCGCGAGCGACAATAGAAAAGAAACAGGCAGATTTATTGCCATTTCGTGCCGTGTTCAATCAGTTTGATCAGCCGTAAAGTAGAGAATAAATAGTCAACATAATTTCTGTCACATTGTTGGATCTCTGATAGAATATGGTCGATTGTCGATTGACACACACGCACTCTCTCTCTCTCTCTCTCTCTAATCTCTCTCTCTCTCTCTCTCTCTCTTTCTCTCTCTCTCTCTCTCTCTCTCTCTCTCTCTCTCTCTCTCCCCGCTCTCTCTGTCTTTCTGTCTTTCTCTCCCTCGCTTCCTGTCTGTCTTTCTCCCTCTCTTTCTGGCGGGTGGTTGGTGGACGCTTCTGGTAGGTTCTCCATCTGTCCTGCCTGTCTCTCCGCTCTATTCTGTACACATAATTATAATTCTGTCGTCTTTGCTTCTTCCTAGCATGATGTGACATTTATTTAGCGTGTCCACGTGCTTTCTCCAATCCCAGACTCCACGCAAATCCCTCTTTCTGTCTGTGTCAGTCTGGCCCTCTCTTTCCACCCTCTTCCTGTTTGTCTGTTGCAAGTCTGTCTGTTTCCCTTCCTCTCTTTCCATCCGTCCACCTCTCTCTCTCTCCCACTCTGCCTGTCTGTGTCTCCCTCTCTGCTGTCTGTCTTTCTCTCTGTGCGTGTCTGTCTGTCTTTCTCTCTGTGCTGTCTGTCTGTCTTTCTCTATATGCTTGTCTGTCTGTCTGTCTGTCGTCTCTGTCTGTCTTTTTGTCCGTCTGTCTGTCTTTCTCTCTGTGCTTGTCTGCCTGTCTGTCTCTTCCCCCCCCCCCTCTCTCTCTCTCTCTCTCTTTCTTAAGTTCAATAGATACAGAACATGAACGATCCATCTGTATCATGACCCAATCAATTTATTGATGATTGATGAGCGGTGTCAGTGAAGCCACCATTTTATCGGTTTGTGGAGCCTGATGTGTTAATGTGGCTCATCACCATTGGCCTAATGCGAATCATATATACAAACACATAGAGTCGACCTGTCAGCCCTGCCAACCTAGAAACTGAAAAGGGGCGAGGAAGGGGGGGGGGGGGAGATTGAAAAGAGGATGAGATACTAAGGTGAATCCGTTTTGTCTTTCTTTCTTTCTGTTCTTTCTGACAGGTGTTTGGCGGACGATTCTGGTAGTATCTCCTTCTGTTGTATTCTGTCGATCGTCTTTGCTTCTTCCTAGTGCAATATGGACGATATCGTTTCAGTTTGCCTCCTCCGAACTCAGACTCGGTCTCTTCTTTCTTTCTTTCTTCCTCCATTCTTCCCACTATTTTGCCCTTTTTTTTCACGCTTTCTTCCTTACTTCCTTTCTCTCGCCTTCCACTTGCACGTCAAAAGGACATCGAAGAGATGATCAGTTTTACTCTAAACATTAGAATGTTTTTTTTTTTTACATCATATTCATGTAGCAGTTAAGCCAGGCACCTACCGAGCAGTGTATTGTCCTCGTGTGTAAAGTGTACTTTTTTTTGTCAGATGTGTTACAGTTTACATATTTTTCAAATCTTTAACCTTACGAAGGTTCCACGAGCGGAAAGGTGAATATGATGGTACAGTCACAATTTGGCAAAAAGAAAAGTATGTAGCAAAGCCTCGCGTAAGAAATAATATCCAAACGATATGAAAGAAAAATATATAGAATCTAAATACAAGCAAGAACTCGCAGCTAGGTAGATATGTTCTAATTTCTATCTAGATTCTATATATTTCATATTTAAATCTTTTATTGTTCGATTGTTTTCTCAGTTCAATTTTCCAAATTTTTTTTTTTTTTTTAAAGGCTGTTGCCGAAATATTGGGCCATTTTCTGTCTTCTCTTTTAGTTTGCATTCTATGGTATCATTTGGGTGTTATTTCTTACGCGAGGCTTTGCTACATACATTTTCTTTTTGCCAAATTTTGACTCTCATTATAGCTTTGCGGCGACCCCATAGTTCTTCTTGGTTTCTATAATATTTTGTACATTAGACGATTTTAGGTTGTGCATATTTTGAATTTTTTAACCACTTTGTCGTATTATTAATATTCATACTTATGTATTAAAGTTATTTCTTGCAAAGGAAAGGCTTTGCAAAATGCAGCATTTGAAAAACAGGAGTATTTATTTATTTATTTATGTGTGCCAAATTTCAGTTTTGTCTGTGTGCGTAGTACTGTAGTGGATGTCCGCACTCATTGCCAGTTTGTCCGGAAGTTACGTTTCCTCGTCTGGAAATTACGTTTCGCTATATTACATCATGGTCACGCTGCCATTGTCCGCCCACCGCTTCTTAAGCACAGCCGTGCGTCCACCCGGACCCTCTTTAGCGGTCCTTATCTTACTGTAACTTTCCCTTTTTACGTCATAACCCCGGCATATCGATCGCTAAACGATCAGTCGCTTTCTGGACCTTTTGACGTTCAGCCGAGCTGATGATAACGTCGTCCAGGCCTGGCAGTTTGTTTGCTCGTTAGCCTGTCAGTGGGTGCGTGCAATAATTGATTTGCACCGCATCTTCGTAGTAAATTCATGTCTGTATGCAGCAGAGTTATTACATGGGCGGATCTGTGGGTGATGGAGGAGGTAGGGCATTGGGAAGTGATGGAAGGGTTGTGATGGGCATTAGTACAAAGTTATATTGCGGCAGGAGAGACACTTATTAAATGTAGGCCAGTTGTACTTGTACCGGTCTTGGGATATTCAACTTTATGTCTGTCTTCATCAGCGTAACGTCCGTCTGTTCCTCCATCTATCTATCTATCTATCTATCTATCTATCTATCTATCTATCTATCTATCTATCTATCTATCTATCTATCTATCTATCTATCTATCTATCTATCTATCTATCTATCTATCTGTGTCTATGTATGTATGTATGTATGTAAACTATGTATGTGTGTATGTATGTATGTGTGTGTGTGTCTGTCTGTCTGTTTCTATTTATCTTGTTTGTAAACGATAAAAAAGGAAAAGACGAGCAGATTAGATAACATCGTGCCTGTGAAGGCGTAGGTGAAAGACGAAAACGTCCGTTGAGGATATGCCCCAAGCCTGACCAGCCTCATCTGTCGTCCCAACCGTAACAGCCACTGTGAACACTCCTCTGTCTTACTTAATATTCTAGTCAGGCCGTACTAGCCTACCAGTCTGGTTGTCCTTTTCAGCCCTGATCCTAACACTTAAAGTAACCAGTACAGATTTCGCAACCCGCCATTCTCTTTCTGTCAAGCATTCCAGATCCACCTCTGCCTCACTCTCTCTCTCCCTCTCTCTCTGTCCAAAACTATGACAAATCACCACCCTTTTAGCCGCTGCTCAATCTCATATCTCACGTGACACATTTATTACCAAGGGACATTGTAAAGCGTGGTTTGCTGTTCCAGAATATTTCCACGGCAACTGGGAAATGAACGACCTCGCCGTTGTCGGTAAATCTAATAATAATTATTGTCCCAAGGACAACGGCAGCAAACGTGGTGTTGGCGTTTTTGTGTTTTGAATGTTCTCAAAGCGTCAATTGTGCTGGATAAATTAGTCATAATATTATTCATAGTTCGTGACTGTAGCGCTAACACGTCATTATTCTGCCCCTCCATGTGATCAAGAACGGGTGGGTTGACAGGCACTTTTTGGCAGGGACTTCATCTGACCTGTCATTCTGTTATATTTTGTCCATCATTTTGCTTTTTTCTAGCTTTCAGATTTGTGCAAAACAATTTTTAAGAATTTTATAACTATGTAGTATGTTTAAACGGAACTATTTAATTCTATTTGTGAAATTTAAGTGGATGAAGCTCTGACATACCAAAGATAAATAAAGTACCCAAAATGACTGTGAAGGACGCAAAATGGCCGCTGTCATGCCGACGCACCGTTTAACCCAAACTCAAACTTAGAACATCCTACCAGAGTGTGACCGTTATCGTGTGACGTGCTTTCTCCAACTCCCCACTCAAACTCACAAGATTAGGGAACAGAGCAACAAACGATAAACATCAGAAATTGCAGAAAGGACAACAACAGCAACAACAGTAATAACACAATAAAATGAACAAGAGTTACCGGAGCGGGACCAAATTGGGGCTAGACATTATAGTGCAGTTAAGTACATCATTCTAGTACATGCAACAAAAACTTCTAGAGTAAAATACAGTCCAGGAGCATAATTATATTGTCTAACACCATAAAAAATTCTACCGCTCAATTCTGCAAGGAAAGTGGTGAAAATTGAGTGAAAAGGTGACCTTGCGGAAGATTTTGGTGGTCTTTTGACACTTGACAGCGCTCGAGCTGCTGAGCACGTAGACCTTTCAAACGTTTTTGTTGCATGTATTTTAGGGTAAAACATTAGATGTACTGGACTATTAACCAAGGGCGTCTGTGTACTATATGCCTCTGGTGGTTGGTGGGCACCTCTTCTAGGGTCTCCTTCTGTTCTATCATTCTGCTATTTTCTGTCTATCGCCTTGCTTATCCTTAGCTCAAAAAGACCGTTTTACTTGACGTCTCCAAACTCAAAACTCTGTTCATTTATGGAAATTGCTCCAAGATTCCCTGGGGTCCATCCAGAATGCCACTTCAAGGCCTAAATAAATCACTTAACATGGACATTCACGTCTCTAATGGCCACATGCTCGGAAAGGGGGTGGCGGTGTTGAAGCCTAGCGTATGAAAAGTGTGCGTGGGGAGAGTGGGTGGGCCAGGCGTCCCCAAACTTGAGTGTACATACCTTAAGGATGCCCCCCCCCCCATTTAAAATTTCATCCCCCATTCAGTTTACGCCTCGTGATCGTACACTGAACCTGGTATAATTAATTATTGCAACAAATCTTTAATTAAATTTTTTTTTCATCACCCCTTAGAAAGGACAGATTTTATCATTGTCGAAGTTATTTGATCTCCCAACCCACCCTCAATGCACACACGCTATTGTCCCCGTCGTTCTACCTCACCCCCTTCTCCCTTCCTCTTTAGTACAATCACTGTCAATTTTGAAACGTATTCGTATCTCCCATTTCTCTCATCTTCCCCCCAACCCCCCAACCCACCCCATCCCTTTCCCATATTCACACTCTTGCCTGTCTTTCTAAATAGCCTTCCACATCCTCGTCTTTCATACAATCAGTATTGAAATGTACGTGTATGGTTCCTTTTGCCAAGGCCTAGTGTTTTAAACCCTTCCTTATAGATATTGCTTCTTAATTAAAGACTGTTGACTGTCTCAGATCGCTCCGGTTTCTAACAACTCATTAATTATTTTTTTTCCCAGCGCCAGAGAAACGGTGAACACTCGGCCATCTGATTGGTAGCTGATTTGGGTACATCCCATCTGGTGCTGAAAAGGTAAATTTCATTTTCCTTCCTTCCTTTCGTTCCCACTCCCAGCCCTCCTTTTTTCGATGACAATCTATTCTATATTTCACTAACTTGCAACCTTTGGCATGACTAACTGACCAAACTATACACTCTTCAGGCCTTCAATTTGGCAGGAAGGTGGCAATTGAGATAAGGAAGACGATGGCTGTAATTAAAAGTTGTTACTTCAAGCATGTATTTTTAAAAAATAACAATGTTTATTGCTATGTAACATCTGTATTTTTGCATGTTTGTTTCGTAATATATATAGTACCGTGCATGTTATAAAAAGTAACCGTATCAAGCGTTCAGTTTGGTGCGTAATGTTGTGGTGCGCATGAGTTCTGAAGCAAGACTGTAGTTTATTACTTTTATTATACTAAAGGGGGGGGGGGTCACATGATTGTTTATTCTGGGCAATGCCCGGTAGCTCATCTAGTTTATGATATTTTGCTACATCCATTGGCACTGACCACTTGAAGTTTCTCTATTTCATAAACATTTACTCCGCCTTCCACCCACCCCCCCCCCCCCTACTCACACTGTCTTTGATCGCGGAAAACTAGGACCTGCTCACCCCTCCCCCCTCCAAACAGCTCATACGAACATTCAACCAACGTTATTTTGACACCCCCCCCCCCATTTTCCCCCCATTTGTGTGTGGGGTCGTTTCCACAGAGAGATCTTTCTCCACACTACAGTGTGTGTGTGTGTGTGTGTGTCTTTGGTCTTCAGGTCAGCGAGAGGAATGAAAGTAATTCACCGTTCTTTTCTCCCTGTCTTCTCCGCTGCCCTCGTCCACCCTCCCCACCCCCCTTCTATCATTCTCCTACCCTCACCTCATGCCCAGCCCCGCTGTAAATCATAAGAATGGAACCATGACGATTCAGTTCCGTTTTGTGTCATAGAGTTGTATTTTCCTGATTCTGGCTTTCCCCTCTGTATCTGAATATCTGTCTGACATTAGAAAAGCGCGCGAGAGAGAGAGAGAGAGAAACAAAAAAGCCACCAGACTCAAGTCTCGGCTTGTATTTTATACCCGCGTACTGCCCTTTAAGCTGCCAATCAGTCCTGCTCGAGTACTGGTCTAAAAAGTCTCCTTTCCCTGTCATATTTTTGGCCTTTCTCTTCCTTCACCACTTACAAGAGACACAACTCACCACGGCGGAACTCATTTGTCTCCTCTGTCCGTCTTTCCAAACATCTCTTACTTCTTCCCTCCTCTCCTTTGCTTTAATCAACTACGGCTGATGTCTGACTTTGATGTGCGGACCCGAGGTCTTTGATGTCAGCCACTTCATTCCTAGAGGTTGTGAAGTACCAGCAATCTTTCCCGTCTGATTTACTCCGGAATGGACTCACTCGTGGTTTTTTTTTGTTTTTGGTTTTTTGTTCTTGTTAAAACCACCGGACTTGCCTTCACCGAGAGAGAGAGAGAGAGAGAGAGAGAGAGAGAGAGAGAGAGAGTTTCCATCCATCTCGCGTTCACTTTTTTTGTTGTTGTAAGGGTTGGGTAGGGCAAGGGTTTTAGCATTGAACGAAAAGTCCGGTTCAGGGATGACAAAAGTCCGGTTTTTCCGTCAGTCCCGATTTTTCCGGGTTTTTTTTTCATTGTGTGTTAGTGATTAATTAAAAACTGTTTTAAAAAAATGTTTGTTTCGGTGCAAACACGATGACACTTTTATTTTTCAGTTTTTGTGGGGTTTTTTTTTCAAAAATCATTTGGCATGCCAGTTGAACTTCCCAGAGAAATAATTATGTGCCTGTGTATGTCCGAATGATTAAGGTACCAGCAGTATCCTTTGCCGGTGTCCAAAAATGGCGGAGGAACGTAGTACTTTGGTACTTTGCATTTTAAGTTCCGAGTTTGAGTTTGGAGAAGGCGCGTCGAGACGATAATGGTAACATTGTTATGGGAAAAAGCAAGTCGGTAGACAGGATAAATTAATGGTAAGACAGAAGGAAACCCCAGCCGTAGTGCCCATCAATCACCCGTATTACTTTGCATGGTCTACACCATACGTCGCTTAGTAACGTAAATGAAGACGTATCAGTGTCCTAAAACAAAACAAAACGAAACAAAAAAAAAACTGTTGTTCTCACAGTGTTTTTAAGGCAATTCTCAGATGAGCTGCAAGTGTCGGATGGAGTCCAGTGGTTTTCAGAATTGTGTGCTGTCTTTAATCGTGGCATGGTGATGTACCGTGTATTGATCGTTGTACAGTGAGAGGAGGATAAAGCCTGTCATCTCACAGTCGCTGTTGGATGGGGTGAAGGTGGGGGAGAAAGTGCTGATATTTATCTACTGTAGTAATGCCATGGAAGAAAAAAAAATTGTTAGGATCTTTCTAGGGTTCTTCAGATGAGCTGTAGGGGTCAGTTGGTGTTCGGTGGTTTTCAGAGGATTTTAATTTGAGCCTTGTGTAAAAAATTGTTGCGGGTTCTCTCGTGCCTGTTCCATCGCGCGTCACCACCGTATTCCACAGCATTACTACAGTAGAAGATAAATATCAGCCACGCCCAGTGATGATGGCTGAGAAGGAAAGGGACAGAGGCGGTCACTGACAGACTTGTCGTGCTGTGTAAAAACAGTGTATACTATATATTATGCAAACAACATTTTACGAAAGGCGAAAAAGAGAAACTGTGAATGGATCTGGCGAAATCGGGCTTAAGGTGACAGACCAAATTCCTGAGAAAACATCCCCAAAGAGGAAAACATTTGCTATGGAAATAGAAATTTGCTTATAATATGAAAGATTAACCATTTTTCATCCTCCAGTAAAAATATTTTGCTTGAAATCGTCTTAGAAATATTTTATTTCAATTTTTAAAAGAGGAATACAGATTTCACATCAAGCCCAATTTCGCCAGATACTCTCACGATTGATTAAGAAAGAAAAATTCGCGTTTCGCCTCGTTCATTCTCAATTTCTTGTTTGTGGTGACCAAAAGAGACAATAAGTCGAGTAAAATTTCAAGAGTGCATAAGACAGAGTGCATTTTGCTCTATGGGGAACGGGATTTAAGGACACAGTTATTATATTTAAATTTACTGATGACGTCATGGGACATTCGAACTGTTCAATGCGGTGGTTAAGCACAGTTGTTATGGAGTAGGTAAGGGCGACTCGAGGCACTAAGATGAGCTGCACATGAAAAGTGTGTACAAAATCCATAACTGTCCTTAACTGCCGCGTTGAACAGTTCGAATGTCCCGTGACCTAAATCTAAATATAGTCACTGTGTCACTCAATCACGTTCCTTATAAAATGATGCCAAAAGGTGAAATCGGCCTAGACTGGTACATTACTGTCTTCCTTCGTGGCATGGCGATTTGCCGTGTATTGATCGGTGTACAGTACAGTGGGGGGGGGGGGGGGCTAAAGCCTGTCATCTCACACTCTGTTGGATGGGATGAAGGTGGGGAGAAAGTGCTGAGAGATTGAGGACATAATTATGATGATGAATGACTAAAGGGTTTGGCTAGGAGGTGGAGGACAGAGACAGGTAGGGGAAAACTAATGGAATCTTTACTAGAGAGAGAAACATAGAGAAGGGGGAGGTGGAGAGCAGAGGTGGTTGGGAAAGGCAAACGATATCTATGAGGGAGAGAGAGAAATTGAGAGAGACAGAGTATCTATTTATCTGTCTGTCTGTCTGTCTGTCTGTCTGTCTGTCTGTCTGTCTATCTATCTATCTATCTATCTATCTATCTATCTATCTATCTATCTATCTATCTATCTATCTATCTATCTATCTATCTATCATAACTGCACATAATACACCCTCATAAATTCAACTCATTTTGTCCTTTCTGAACCCACCTCAGGGCCAAACATCTACTAATACATACATGCACACCCACAATGACCATAAATTGCCTACACAAATCACATCCACCATTAATACCCCACCGTCGCCCCCTCACATTCCCTGCTATTTTCTACAGCCTCATGTCCCTTATAGCCAAACTAATTATTTTGGTCCAATTATTTTTCCACCCAGTGATCACTAAATTTAGCCTGCAAATCACCAAGTCAGTGACGACAGCGGGGGCGGTTACAAAAGTTTATGGGCCATTGAAAATTGTCATCGTGCTAAAAAAAAACAACAAGGGCTTTGAATCCTTTTTTACTGGTCGATTCTGTTCAGAACTTTGAACTGAATTTGAGGACGCGCTACCACCCTCGCCCACCCCAACACTCAACGCCATTTTTAAAAAAAAGGGAAAAAAATACCCTTCTCCAGCCAGTCTGCTGTCACCTCTCTCTCTCTCTCTTTCTTTCCCTCTCTCTCTGTGTCTCTCTCACTCTTTGTCTGTCTGTCTGTCTGTCTCTCTCTGTTGCATGCTTATATAGGGAGAGGGAGAGAGAGAGAGAGAGAGAGAGAAAAAAAAACATAGAGAGAGAGATAAAGACAGAGAGACAGACGTAGAGAGCGCGCGTGACGGACAGAGTGAGAAACACACACATGCGCACATGAAAGAGAGAGAAAGGGAGAGGAGAAGGGGAAGTTTATCATTTTTAGTATGTTTTGTTATTGTAGTAGTAGTTGTTGTTGTTATTGTTGTGCTAGGCAGTCCAGAAAATCCCCTGAAAACCCTACAGCTAAACTCTTTCAGACCGGAGCGTGCTCAAGATGTTGTTGGCGTGGTAAGCCGATTCAGTGGCTAGTTCTGAAATACTTTGGTTGTCTGGCTTGGCTGCTATTTTTGGTGTGAGGCAAAAAATAAGTTGAAAGTGAAACCGAGCTATGTGTCCGAGTATGGAGGAAGCATAAATAGCATGTTAACACGGTAACTGCCAAATTGTGCTAACTAGGAAAAAGCAAGAGGATAGACGGAAGAAATAATAATATAAGAGAAGGAAAATCTACCAGAAGTCGCCAGTAGCCAACCGCGAAGTGACATTGAAGCCGTGATTTCATCCTGATTTTTGTATTCACTTTTCTTTTGTTTTTTATTTGGTTGTTGTTGTTGTTCTTTTTGTGTGTTTTTTTTTTTTTGCGGAAAAAAAGGGGGGGGGGTGGGTGGGGGGGGGGGGCAGATTCACTCCTGTTGTTTTTGTACTGTACTTGTAGCATCCCGGGGAAAATAAATACAGTTTGCATTTAAACGGTTTAGGAGTCGAAGAAATTCAATAGGTTTTGTTGTTGTTGTTGTTGTTGTTGTTGTTGTTGTTGTTTTTGTGCACAATTCAACAAATAGAAATTTATGCATTTTATTTACGTTCAACAAGTTTAGGAGAATCCACATAATCATTTTTATAAATCAACAAATAAAATTGATTAAATCTTTGAATCAGAACAGAATATCATTCTGCGCGACAGTGCCAACCACTGAATGATCCATTCTTTGAAAATCACTGGTGCAGGCCTTTGGTTATTGCCAAACGATCTATGGATATCTCATGTTAAACGGCGAAGCGGGTGGTATCGTTTCTTATAATATTATGACAGAGAAGGGAATGCCTGGTGGGGGGGGGGGGGTGAAGATGTCGTAAATCCCATTTTTAAGATATCGATCCGCGCATAGACTATCCGGTGAGTGGAAGTCCGTTGATGGTGGCATGTTAGGGAACAATAGTAAACACAGTAAACTCTAGATGAGCATTGAACAGATCTGAGTATTTCCCTCTATTTGGTTTTGTAATTAGCCTACGCTTCCGTTACAGTTTGAATTGAATTTGAACAAGCCGAATTTGAATGTAACATGGCGTGACTCGGTGTGTTGGAGATCTTTTAGTGTATTATAGAAGAAGTGAACAAATGCACACTTTGGCTTTTGTTTCAAATGCATTGAAGCATTGTACGGTTCAGATTTATTCTAATCCTTTATCATAATGCTAAAGATGCAAACGTTTAAGGTCGAAGTTCTCAGTTGTGGTGTAAAAAGTGGAGTTGGAACAAACACGAACTAAGGTCGCGATCTCTGTCGCCAGAACCCAACCTAACATTATAAAGAAAGCTCTCAGTCCTGGTGTCAAGCTTCAGAATTATATATATATTATATACGTTTCAGTTATCTCGGGCAGTTTTGTTATTCCATTGATGGAGATTGCCCTTTTTTGTTTTGATAAAACACAATTTTGTCTTGTTCGTTGTTGGGTCTGTACAACAATATCACACTTTTCGATAAAAGAGATGTTTGGTTTCAGGACCAGCTGACGCGCGTATTGATATTTTTTATGTTGTGATACGCGGAGGAAAAACTTACATTGTTGTGTAGTAAGTACAGTATTGTTGCAATAAATCTGGGAAACATCTGGACCGTTGATTTAGCATTGTGAGGCGATGTTTTGCAGCGCTTCATCGTAAGAAATCATACTGTGATTTAGTCTTGTAGCGGGGGCGTTCACTAGTTTGTTGGTCCAGTATTCAGAGCGTTTGACCTGACTGCCAGAGATATCTGGTTCAAGTTTCGCTTTGTACACAGTCCAGACTAATTTCCATTTTTAAAGCACTCACTTGTAGTCAGCCCGCCGTGGGCCCAAGCTTTTATCTCTGACACAGCCTCATGATGCTATAGAAAGTACATAAACATGCAACTTAACAACTGTGGTAAAGGTAGAGGAGCTTTGCAGGGCATTTTGCAGTGTCTGACCCTTAACAAGCGCGTGTGACCTATTTCTTGAACGGATGCGCACAGCTGGTGCATTGATTGATTGACAAGTCGGTTGTCAAGAATAGATTTAATTCATAAATGTTTCCACTGACTAAATTTTTGTGAGAGAGCAGTGAGTAATTTTTACAAACGTAATTATTGTGCGAGCCAGCATAACTTGGTCTCGTAAACAATTTGTTTTGAACAGTTTTTTTTTATAATAGATAGACAGAAGGTGTGGGGAAGGATAGACGGACAGCGTAGGTGTGCATGACTGAGCACTTTTTATATCTCGTGTTTTGAACTAGGTTTAGTAGAGAGGGAAGGGGTGAGTAGGAATTAAATGTTATTGAGACTTCTGTTGACCTACAGAAAATACCGTGATCCAGAGTAAAAGCTCGGGGTTTTGAACATGTTAAGAATTTATTGCTATAAAATTACATTATATTGTATTGAGTGATTCGACCTTTGATGTCGACCCAAGGTCGTTGCGTAGGGCTGTTACTTAAAATAACTCAGTTCGGCAGCTGAGCTAGAAGTGGTTGCACCAATCACAATCCAGGAATTAGACGGTAAGCTGCAGATGCAGTCCAGTATTTAAGGCCATACAGAACTTAGTTCTGGGCCACATGTAGACAATCCATTTACGAGGTGGTCGGCGATAGTCCTCAGCCAGATGAGAGACATAGAGACGCAGTTGAGCAGTCCATTGTGAGCAGCCTGATTTAAAGCTCCAGAGCCTAAGCTACTTGGTTTGATATAAACCCACAGCGTTTACATCCAGCGCTCTCCCTCCTAGTGAGGGCCGCATGGTGAGAGTCCATACTAATTTGTAATGATGAAAGTGAACCGTTCTACTTACTTTTGAAGACAGTTTCAGAGCTACCGCCAGACAACGCATGGTTGTACAAGCATTCTCCATGGCGTGTCTAGAGGAAATGTCCATATCCTAACATGTCTCATTGAATTAATAGAATTTAAACTGTTAGATCCGTCGCCACGTGCGCGGATTCTTTTTGCCATATAACTCATATGACCTGCAAGTAGTTAGATTGAATACGTTAGTCTTTATAAAAGCTGTAGTTCCATTAGTTAGATTCAGTTGCCTTTGAATTGATATTTATATTTATAATTATATTTGTTACATTAATTCCTGTAATTAAACTGCCCTACAGTTCTGCTAAAATTGAAAGCAATTGATTTATTTAGTTTTTAGAGTGCAAGTATTTATTTTTGTGTGTTCGTCGATTGTGGGGAGCGGACCTCGAAAGAGTGTCAGTCGAAATATCCCCATGTAACCCACATCGCGACATCGGTCAAATAGTTAATTGATACAGAACCTGTTTGTGAAGTGATCTGTTTATCTGACCCAGTTTCAGCTTACTTACGGTGATCATATGAAAATTCCCTTCTGCTGTCTTTAGTCTTTAGCACATTACAAAGGCTAAAATTTTAACGTGTTTTCTGCTTGACCTTTTTATTTTTATTTTACACTTGACTGTTTTTTTGCCCGACTTTTTTGTTTCCTCCATTCAATACTGCAACACCATGCTGCCTGTCGAATCCAGAATAATATGTGCTTTCATATAGAATGTGTGTTTTTAAAGGGGTCAGTGCAAGGTTAACGTACCAACATTTGTAAGTTTCTCACTTGCAGCCCAAAAGGCCTTGGCGGGGCATAAGCCGACCTGTCAGCAGCTGGGTTAAATGGGGACTTATTAGGTGGCCGTCTAAATTTGATGTAACGTTTTTCGTGTGAGATGTCTGCCATTTATATGCCAAATGTTGTGTGTTGGAGAGGATAGGTTTGGGTGGGTTTGCATAAAAGGTCGAAACGGAAATATTTTAGCTGCTCGGTCTAATCGCCCAGAGTGTAATAAACTCGCTCTGGTGGCTGTGTATTTTAAAGCACCCACTTCTTCCAGGCCCTGTCAGCCTGACTGTGCTGAAAAAGCCCGTACAATTTCCACAGGCCACCTAAAACAAAGAGTAACCTCTCATCTATTTCTGCCGAGGTATACCAAGTTAAAACTAATGAAGATATATATATCAGCTAACTGGAAAGTCCGTAAATGAGAGTTTTTCCCATTACCAGTGTTACTGTAGGTCATGTTCGTGTCGGGCAGGGTTCTCCAAGCTTGATTTGAATTCGGGCCACTGGTGCAAATTTTAATCCAATCGTGGGCTTCTCACTTTGAATGGTTAAACTGTTACAGTCATGATAGGATGAAATTGCTGGGACGAACACATTTTTTTTTATAAAATCTACTGAGATTCTGCTTCAAGTGCCGGATCTGGAACAGATATCGACGATCAAGGTTCGCCACTCATTCCTCCGCTCGGATGCTCTCAAAAAGCCATATTATTGTCCTGGTTTTTTCCCTGTCGTCTTTCTGTTCAAACTCTCCAAATATGTTATTCTTTGTCTATCTCTGCTTCTTCTTTTGCCCTCTATTTTTCCCTGCTGAGATTGGGTTTAGAAAAAAAAAAAATGGCTTGCGAAGTTGGCCAGACCGGATTGTGGTCCACCCCCCATACGTTGGACAAGCAGGGGGCAAGGCAGTTCATTTCTTAAGACACTGACCGGGTGAAAAACGCATTGACCCACACGGAAATAGCAAATGACACATTCAGCATGGCTAGCCTGAAGTAATGATGTCAGTCATTCTTGCACTATTTGGCCAACGATTTTTTTGTGAGTCAAGACGTTCATTCCAAACGTTATTTGATGGAAATGGGTGCTGTTGTTGAAAGTTCACCTTTTGGTAGGGTCTTATTCTGTACCATCGTCTTTGCTTGTACCCTTGAACAGTGTGACCATTATCGGGTCGACGTGCTTTCTCTGAACACGAACTCAAATTGTTGGGGAGAAACATTGTACAATGTGGTTTTCTTGTGAGATTTTTTTGTTGGCGGGGGGGGGGGGGGCGAGTGGGAGACAGGCCGACAGACAGACAACGGCCAGACAGTGAGTGGGCGAGAGCGACATACAGACGTACGAGAGAGAGAGAAAGAGAGACAAAGCGACAGAGAGAGAAACAAGCGACAGAGACAAAGAGAGAGAGACAAAGAGAGAGAGAGAGAGGCAAAGCGAGAGAGAGAGAGAAAGAGATACAAAGCGAGAGAGAGAGATGCAGACAGACAGACAAAGCGAGAGAGACACGTACAGACACCGACAGATAGTATAAAGAAGACTGTGTGTACATGCATGTATATGGCTGCCTGTATGAGTCCCATTCTTGCCGTCTATTTCAAGCTCATTAATCAACACAAGAGCCTGGCCTGGCATGTCTTTCATTTGCTGCAAATATTGAATTCCCACCACACAGCCTAATATTGACAGAGGTTGAATCAAAAATCCACATAAAACGGTCCAAACGCACGCTGTTTTGAGATGCAAAAAGGTCCGTGTATTGACACAACCCAAATCAGAGTAAACTCCCTTGGTTTATCAAATGACGCATTGATCACTGAGATAATCAGTCGCCGTTTGTGGAGCGCAGTGGTCGAGTATATCTGAGCTGGCGATACAAGTACTCCTTACGTGTTTCTGAAGAGATGGATACATATGACAGGGTAAGTGGACTTGTCCACATCAACCGCTCCGCTATTTTTGCGAGAAATGACATACGAAAAAACCTCTCTTTGACTCTATAGCGGTGAGGAGCGGAGCGGAACGGATGCTGTGGACAAGTATACAGAGGCAAAGAGTGTTTTACGTCATTGTCAGTAAAAAATAGCGGATGCTGTGGAGAAGAACTTAGTAAAGGGGGGGGGGGGGGTTGTTAATACTAAGCCCGAAACGTCACAGTCAATTGCGGCCATCAAAATATACACCCAAGAAATAACGGCAGAAGCTGGCTATGTCTTATCGGTCTTGATGTGTTAGGGTTTTCCCGGATTTACTAAGAAAATATAGGAAATTATTGTGTGCACTTCTTGTCATCCAGCAGCTGAGCTTGCTGTGTCTGATGGACTTTGTATGATAGGATCTTTCCGGATTTACTAAAAAAAATCACGGGAAATTACGGTGTGCACTTCTTGTCTGCCACCAGCTGAGCTTGCTGTGTCTGATCGGACTTTGTATGTTAGGGTCTTTCCGGATTTACTAAAAAAATCTGGGAAATTGTGGTGTGCACTTCTTGTCTGCCAGCAGCCGCTCCGGGCTTAGTGTGATATCCCCTTAGCGGAGAGAGTTGGAAAAACAAGTGCTCATCTCGTGTTTCTGAAAAGATCGATACTTGTGGTCGAAGGTTTCGGGGTTTGCAGTGCAGGTTTTCATCCTTGTTTCTGAAAAGATGGAACTTTTGTCTGACTGTATATCGGAGTTTGCAATACAAGTACACAAGTACTCATCGCATGTACCGGAAAAGATGGATATTTGTGACCGAGTATAGGAATTCGCAGCATGCCGTCATCCCAGTGTACAATTGTTCCATGTCTCCTCACAAAAATTGAGTCTGTTTTATCAGTGGACTTCCGTGGACATCTATTCTGGTATGCCTCCTATTAATTTCAAGTCTATACTATACGTTGTCCATATATTATTATTCATAATAGTACGTAACACTTCTGTAATTTCATTATTTTGGTGCTCAGAGGAGCTCAAACTTTGATGCTAAATTTTTAGAAAAGTGGTGTCAGGTGAAATAGAATACTTGCGTACTAGGATGGCGATAGATAATCACCACCATCATCACACATTTCTGTAAAGATCGATACTTTTTTGGTGAATGGGAAATGGATGAAACAGATGCTTAATCGGAGGGGCGTCCAAAGTCATAAACTTACATGCTTTTGATGTTCAAAATTCTGACAGTGGTGAGTGAATACTTCGATAAAGTTGCGGTGTCATTTTCCTATCTCCACCGCCCCCCCCCCCCCCATCTCTCTCTCTCTCTCTGTCTCTCTCTCTCTCTCTCCGTCTCTCTCTCTCTCTCTCTCACACACACACACCCTCACATATACACTCGCTGTCTTTCTGTCTCCCTCACGCACATATACACTGTGTGTTTGTCTCCGTCTCTCTCTCTTTCACTCCCCCCCCCCCCCGCCACCTCTCTCTCTATCTGTCTCTTTCTCTCTCTCTATCTGTTTACTCACTCACTCTCGCTCTGTCCGGATTCAACGGCCGCAATGATTAGTGTCCGCTGAAGTAACATATTGGATCAGCTTAGCATGGACATTGAAATAACCTTGAGCGCCTGTAATTACAGACGTTTTTGTATATTTTTTAAAGTCATATCATTTTACAAAACGATTGATGCAAATATTCAGCATCAGCAAGTTTATCTTCAGGGCCGCAGATAACTTCTTTTTGTCTGTATCTGCGCCCCCCCCCCCCAACCCATTATGTTCTCGTTTCTATGTTCCCCGCCAATAGCTACACCCAAGCACGGAGTATCAGCGCTGTTTTGGCCTTTACACTACGGATGGTCCACTCCTTCAGCTGTGCATGTTTTGTTGCTGTAGATTCCTCTGTGCGTTCTTTGAATAATTCAGCATTCTAAATAACGATGACAATAAGGGCTAGTTAAAGAAAAGAGAAAGTCCAGGCAGTGAGAAAGATTGCAGCCAGCTGAAGTGTTTGTGAGTGTGCACGCACTTGTACTACATCAAAGTACCGTCACTTAACTTACTTGTCACCGAGGTTCTCCACAGTCCTAAGTACCCAGTAATTGCTTGTCCTTTCTGTGCTTGTAAGGTTGTACTACGGCTATTCATTTAGTGTCATCGTGTGGTCTAGTTTTTTTTTTTTTGGTGGCTGTGTCAGTATCAGGGGCGGAGCGCGCGGAGATTTGGGGGAGGGGGGGGGGTCAGTCGTTAGTTGGGTGTGGGGTGGGTAGGGGTGAATCCATAAATACTTACTGTCAAGGGGGCGGGGTAATGTGCCCATAGGGTTTTGTTGTCATAAATAAGAATCTCTCTGTGTTTCAGGGAGGGGGATGGAGATAGTTGTGGCTATAGTGTTTATGAATTTGTAGGGCAGTGGTTCAGTAGTTTGAGCACTTGGCCCGTGTGTGGAAAAGTCCGTGCCCCCTTCCCCCCCCCCCCCTTTCCAGAAAGGCACTGAGAGGGATCCAACTTAAGAAATGTTTCGTGACGTCTGAAGACATCCACTCGTCGGTAACCTGGCGAGGGACCCAAATTGGTTTCGCCCCCATTGGGGCTGAAACAGGATGTAAAACCCAAACAAAACAAAAACAAGAGCAAGTAGATAGGGCAGTAGGGTGAAAGAGAGAGGGGAGCAGAAAGAGAGGGGGAGACAGACAGACAGACAGAGGGAGAGAGAGCGACAGACACAGGGAGAGAGAAAGTGAGATTTAGAGAGACACATAAATACAAAGAGAGAGAGAGAGAGACCATGCAATACGTCCAGGCAAAACGAACACTGTGGACTATTATGTCCGAAGTGTTATTAGGAGATGACCTTGTTTGTGTGTGAGTGGGAAGTCGGTGTCAGGGAATAGTCACACTACTAGCCTCTATATGTAATATATGTATATATGAGAATGCGTCAGAAGGTCTCTGCTGCAAAATTTTGTCCAGCGTATCACATTGGCTTCATTCTTAAAGTATTTGATTGAAAAGGGAAATTTTCCTGACTTAACATTATCACCAAGTTATCTTACCATTATCATTTTCTAAACATGCTTTGAACCACTGATTTCCAATCTTCTCAAGTTTCACCCTACAACTGCAGCGACTGTGATGCCGGGTAAAAATTTTACAGCAATGACTTTTTGTCATAGCCTCATTTTTATACATCTAGTGTAGTTATTTTTCTTATGTTATTTAAAACTATTGCTGTTTCCTGTGCGGGGCGTGGATGGCAGAGAGAACCACTTCACTTCAAAGGTCAGAGAGTGCGTTCCGTATTGTGATTTGCTTCACCTACCTCCCACTTCTGTATTTGTGTAGATATTATTAGGACAACGTTTGCAGAGTGTGCCATCCTGTCTTGTTTTTTTAAAAAATAGTTTGGTTGAGCTTCTGTCTCAGCATTCCATTATATCCTTTGTATCGTCTTGGTTTTTCCTAGCACGATCTGACCCTGATCCGATCGACGTCCGGTCTTTAAACTCTTTGCTTTTTTGAAGCGTATGGATGCTTGGTGACGCTTGTGCGTAGTTGGGTTTTCTTCTGTCCTGTTGTTGTTCAATTATATTCTGTCTATCGTCTTGCTTTATCCTCGCACAGTGGGACGGGTATCGGGTCGATCGACGTGCTTTCTCCAAACTCTAAACTCAGTCATGAAATCGCACATGTGCAATAGATGACACAGTTTTTGTTTGTACGTGTTTTGCCGAATATTCTGTGAAGTTTTTAAGGAATTTTCGTTTTTTCAGTTGGTCACGAGGCCTAACATTATAATGTTTTGTCACGAACGTTCATGTATACATGTATCACCAAGAAAATATCATTTTTTAAAGGCTATCCCATTTAAACTTTTTGTTGTTGTCGTTGTTGTTCTCCGTTGAATAAGGTTCTTGGCCCTTGTGCGGTTGATCACAAAAATTATTATTTATTGTCGTTTAGCTATCACGATTTCAATTTTTGTCGCGAGAAAAGGAGGCATTATATTGGATTATCATCCTCTTCTTTTGAAGCAAAACCCAAAGTATCCGGCGCCTTGTGCAGCAAGATAATCGCGGCGCACCACAAAAGGAAGGACGCGTTCGATGACCTTACCCAGAACTGGCTATGTCAAATGATTTCTATTGCAAATATTGCACCGGCACTGGGTTTTCCCCCACTCAGCTTTTTTAGCCAACTTTCATGAATCGTGATGTGCCACTGTCTGACATTTATCATGAATGTTGACTTGCATATCACACGATCGTGACAGTGAGGGGCCTTTCTATTCCTGTCTCCAGGGACTAGGACATTCGTCAATGGTTCTAACATTGGCCGCCATATATTTTGCGCTCTACGTGCATGGCCAGTGAACTAGTTTGTCGTGAGTTCTCTGTCTCTGAAGATCTCATCTAGTCGTCCCTTTAGAATGACAAGGTTCTATCTCCACTTTTGGGCTGAACTGAGTTACACACTACACACTGTCTACAGGCCTTCTCGCTTGTGTCAAAGTATCAAGCGGATTCAGCGTGTAATTTGTAAGTATTATTAAAAAGAAAAAAAAAACAACAACACACCAAACCATGTCCTATCTCTAAAAGCTTTGAACACATGAAACTTCAATCACCAGTTTCTCAAAAGCTGACGAAAGGTAGTTCGAGCCTCGTCAGTCTTAGGGGACGCAGTGTTGCTATCGGGGTCCTAAGTTCTTACTCCAAATTTGTGCGCTGTGATTTCCACCAATGCACAACTCAGTCTACGGTCCCGGATGTCCAATTTGGTGTTTCTAGATCTATTATTCTGTCAGTTTTGTTTTAAATTGGCCGTATTGTTGGGGAGGAAATAAAGACATGAGATAATCATAATAAGTGTAAGGGGAACCGGTTTTAAAAGGTTAGGTACCATTGGTCCAGGATAACAAGTCTGGTATTGTTTAGAAAGACGTCCGAGGTACGCCCAGACAATGTTGAACAGCGACTCTTGTGTAAACTTATACAATACCGCAATACTTGTAGAGCAAGCTGGATGGATGACCGCGCTTATATGTGAACTGGGGCCACAGCTGCAGACGGACAGATGGTGAGCTCGTATTTCTGAGTCGGGAGATAGAGAAGTCGGGTCCGTGTAACAATTTTATTGACTGTTGCAGACGGACAGTCTGGTGAGCTCCTATTTCAGAGTCTGGGGATAGAGATGTCAGGTTAGTGCAACAGTTGATTGACTTGGCGTCAGACCAGAATTCAGATGTGGTCACTGTGACAGAAACTTCCAGCGTATCAATATGACCAGCTTTGTGGGTTTTTTCCTACACACCTCCCAAGCACTACTGGCGGCCATCCACTAAGTACATACACTCCGGGGAGGGTGGAGGGGGACGCCGAAATCCAGCGTACATACCCTATGCCTGTGGATGGCCTCATAGGCTATATCAGAAATGAGATTTTCAACTCTCGTCTGTTTGGCCCCCGAATCGACTGAGTTTTCGTTTTCATTCTGAATTTCGTGATGTGTCATCTTCGTGAGCCCCCCCCCCCCCCCCAACCCCCCTTGTTTCCCCCCCCCCCCCCTTTTTCATTCAAACGTGCATTCTTTAACTATCACTAGAATCGTTTACAACTATTATTTTGAAGACAAAATTTCCCAGTCCATTCTCATTTTGTTTTTGTGCTCATGTCAGCGCCGGGTCCTTGACTGTCGACGAGATAGTGAGCCTAGATACTTCGATACCTAGGTTATGTAATTCTCATTAGATGTGGTTGGTATCGATGTCACGATGTCACCACCCCACTCTTTCTGTAAAACCGTGGATAATGCATAATGATAGCGATTATTAAATAGTAGCATGTTCCACTCGGTTAATATCACTTCGAACGCGAATGAGCTTATGTGGAATAAGTATCCAAGTCACCCGATGCCACTCACCTACCCGTTCCACGGTGTTTCTGTTTCTCTTTCTCTCCCCCCCCCCCCCCCCCCCGATAAGGCGTGATGAACGCTATTTATAAATAGCAGCACGTTCCATGCAATTAATTATCATGACTTTCGAACTGGAATGAGCTTATGCGTCGTAAGTACCCACGTCACCCGATGATATCGCCTACCTGCCCGTTCCATAGGGCTTCTTATGTCTTCCGCCCTCTCCCATACTCGCACCATACCTTTTCTCCCACTAACGCCCCATTCCACCTATTTTTCACACTCTTGTCACCCACACCGTCTAATTAAAGCGCACTCATTATGAAGCTCGTGCGACGAGCAGTGGGTGTCAAGACACACGGTAGGACGGGCCTTGTGTGAGCGACCGCCAAGTTTCACCGCCAAGTGCCCAGCGGGCTTTCCTGTGGTGGTAGCAGTTGTAGTAGTGGCTGTGTAGGATAGAGCACGCCGAGATGCCGATAGTGAAACAACACTAAGTCTTGTGATGTGGGTGTTGGTAATTAATTGAAGCCATTTTTTTTTTTTTTGCGCATAATATTTATGTGGACAACTTGACTCTGTACTACTGAATATTGATAGTCATAGTTAGTAGAGGCTTGGATTAAAGGCAGTTTTCGAGCCGGTACTTTGGTACGCTTATAATACAGCTAGTTCGGTTGAACGATAAAGGAACAATATTTTTTGCGTGGCAGGCAAGTTGCTCGTTAGTTTTTGTTAAATTGTTATCGTAGATATTGTGTGGTACATCTGTGGTTGTAACAGTTATGAGTGTGCGTGCTCATGCTTAAGTTTAGGTATACGAGCATAGTTAAAGTGAGTGGCCATGTGTTACCTTGCATTTGCTTTCATTGGAGTGTTTAAAGATACATGTACTAATTAGTAATCTCGCCGGTCCTCTTCTTCTTCTTCTACTCTCTCTCTGTCTCTCTGTCTCTCTGTCTCTCTCTCTCTTCCTGTCTCTCTCTCTCTTCCTCTCTCTCCCTCTCTCTTCCTCTCTCTCTCTCTTCCTCCCTCTCGATTCCTCCCTGTCTCTCTCTCTCTTCCTCCCTGTCTTCCTCTCTCTCTTCCTCTTTCTGTCGCTCTTCCCCTCTCTCTCTTCCTCTATCTCGCTGTCTCTCTCTCTCTCTCTCCCTCTCTCTTCCTCTCTCTCTCTCTTCCTCCCTCTCGATTCCTCCCTGTCTCTCTCTCTCTTCCTCCCTGTCTTTCTCTCTCTCTTCCTCTTTCTGTCGCTCTTCCCCTCTCTCTCTTCCTCTATCTCGCTGTCTCTCTCTCTCTCTCTCTCTCTCTCTCTCTCTCTCTCCCTCTCTCTCTCTCTCAGCGTTACTGTGATCAGCACCATCATGAACATCATTATAACCACCGCCACCTACCTATCCCCTCCCCATCGTGGTTGTCGTTATTTTTAGACACAGATGGTCGATAATCAAATTTCATTTCCCACCCTGGACAGCCCAACGTATCATAAAAATGGTACAAAAACAGTGGTCAGGTACTGGAATACAATTCTCATTATCCTGTCAGACTCCGCCTTTTATTCACGTACCTTGATAATTTATGCATGTAACAACTTTAAGCTGTATTTCCATGTGAAGGGAAACGGAAGCGTCAAGAACCGTTCAAGTATTGAAATAGAAAGAATTTTTCATGTGTGCGGAAACGTCTTTTCGACACACACGGAAAAACTCTTTCTTTTTTACTAATTGGTGGTTTTTTGCTTTTCCCGTTTTCGGTACACACGGAAACATTGTTTAAAAGTCCGATATGGCATTGAAACTATTTAAAATATGGTCCTCATATTTAATGAAAATTTGCCGTCTTCTTTTGGGGTCAGGTGGGTTAATTTTAGGATATTGAAAAGAATCAAGAGCCGTGCGGTCTGGAGTTTCCGAATAAAATCACTATTGCCAAGTCAAAGCTTATACTTTGTGAAAGTGTCTATCCTTATCGAGAGATATTCCCCGGAGTTAACCAGTCTTCAAGGGTTTTTATCTGATACGACTGTTGACTGTGAGACACTTAGTGTGCCGTATCGGTTTTCACTTGCATTCCAGACATAGTTTGGATATTCACGGAGATTTGTATGGGACTGATTAGCGAGTTGGTTCTATTCCCTCTTTTCAAAACCAGATCTCCCGTGGACGCTGACGGATGAGACCAAACAAACACATCATTTAAGAGAACACAAAAGTCTGAAGATAACAGGAAAGGTTTTAGCCCAGACTTATTATTTCTCCCTTGGATTTGAAAGCTGTTTAATTCTCTAGGGCCCAGTCAAGATTCCCATGTCCAAAACTTAAAAAGTTTGCATAACTGATTTTAAATGGTCACAAGAGTGCAAAAAAATATCAACATTTGTTGCGCCCCCCCCCCCCTCCCTAAAAGGTCTGTTGATAAATAAGTAAGTGTTTGAAATGAAGCACGAGGGGGCACTGACAGATTTGGCGACAGTTTTTGTCGTCAAATTAAGAGAAAACAAAACAAAACAACATAGAGTGTAACCGTACATTTTTTGGTCCATACGTGGACACGACACGAAAAACAGAAGAAGGGAGATCATTGACGGAGAGGGCTACATCCTGCAGGGGATGGACGAGGCCTAGGAAGAACAAGAACGTGTATTTCCCACGAACTTTGAAGAAAAAAAAACCCATAAAAACCATGAAAGTAACCCAAGGGTAATGGCCTAAACCTGTTACTTGTCCCAGGGGAGTTATCTTTATAGGAGGTTGATAAATCACGTACGCCTAAAGTGCCCTGAGTGGTTGGTGGAAATTTTCTGGTAGAATCAGTATCGGCTTGGGGTAAAGAAGGGGGGGGGGGGGGAGTGGTTTCGAGATGGAGATGAGATACCTTGGACGTCACGTCAAGGCTAGGGTCTACAGCTGATATACACTAAAATTATCTATAGACCATAAAGCAGTGCTATTTTGCAGACATTTTTGCATCCAGAAATAGTGTTCTAGATTTTTTTTTTCGGGTGTGTGTGGGGGGGAGGGGGGGGGTAGAGGATAAGTTTATCGAAATGGCCAAAACAATCGTTTCGTTGGCGACACTACTACTGTAACTTTATCGGGAATTGGCAACAAAACGCATATCATTAGTATTTTTGACGAGGTGGCCCGAATTGCCTCTATTCTTTTTTTCTTTGATATAATAAGATAGATTGTCAGGATAGCCATAGGAACGTAGTGCCGGTGGGACATTTTGTTACGGTGTTATTTTCCCTAAGCGGACTGATATCTGCACCGGAGTCAGCGAAAAGGTCTCAGCGACATTTGCCATCAGATGGGCGATAACGACAGATGGGCAATAACGACAGATGGGCGATAACGACAGATGGGCGATAACGTCAGATGGGCGATAACGTCAGATGGGCGATAACGACAGATGGGCGATAACGACAGATGGGCGATAACGACAGATGGGCGATAACGACACTGCATTAACACAACTTTTGCTTTTGCCCTGCCCTTCTTTTCGGTTTTTGGTTTTTATTTTTACTCCATCCAATCTCCCCGTTGTGGCTTCTGCATTATGCATAATGATGGGCCAATGTTAATTCTGACTGTGTGGTTGTTGTTTTTTTATTATTATTATAGATATATGATATATCAGAAAAGCACAGATAGATAGAACGGCGAACGAATGATAATAATAATAATTTTTAAAAAGCATACGGCTTGAAGGGGGGGGAGGGGGAGATTACCATCTGAGGCCACGCCCACTCCCTCTATATCATTATTCCCCTCTCCGCTAATTTGCAGAGAGAGAGAGAGGAGAGACTAGTTACAGGAATGATAGAAAGAGGCCTGTTGGGAAAGAGGCGTGGACAGTTAGAAGGAAGAACTGACAGGAGAAAGAAAATGAGACATAGTTTTAACAATAAAAGGGGTAGAAAGAATGCGTGCAAACACCTAAGAGAGCAAGAGGTAGAAAATGAACAAAGTGAAAGAAATTGATGGAAAACCACAAGCATAATTGTGACTGGATCTGACGAATTCGGGCTAACGGTGAACGACCAAATTCCTGAGAAAAACACCCTAAAGGGGAAAAAAAATTTCGATGAAAATTGAGATTTGGTCGTAATATGAAAGATTGGCCATTTTACTGCATTCAGTTAAAATATTTTGCTTAAAATCTTCTTAGAAATATTCTATTCTAATTTTTTAAAAGAGATATAGAAATTTTACCTGAAAGCCGATTTCGCCAGATCAACTCACAATTATCATACGCTTCCCACACATTTCACTGTTTAATTAACAGGATATTCCAAGAGGCAAATGAATGGCCGGTGGAAGATCTTCATTTAAAGAGGGTCGCTGATCTAGGCATGTTATATACGCATCTCGTTTTTCCTGTTGTTTTTGTTATTTCTGCTTGTTTCTCGTTTGAGCGTTGTTCTTTCAAATGAATGGCAAGAGATCCGCTGCTGGCATGCTGGTCTTTGTCGGCGGCTGACCTTTCAATCAGTGCTTCTGGTACATGGCAGACTCTGGAAAATTACAGTTTATTTTTTTCTTCCTCAGTCTTGACGTGGAATTACCCACCTATTTGTATGAAAATGTTTCATTTTATCATACAGCAAGTGCCACTTATTACCTGTCATTGTGGAGAAAATGAAGAGGAATTATGTGTGCTGTGGGTTGGAATTGACATGTAGGAAGAAACTATATTTTATTTCTCGAGGTCTGTTGATATTTTTTTCCGCTTTTCTTTTTCAAGCTTCATGATTTCACATACAAATTTGGCTCGATACTGGTGCTGAGTTCAAAGTCATGCATGCTCACAAGACCGTAAGTACAAGACTGTAGTGTATATGGATGTATTTCTCCCAAGGCTAAAACACACTCCTAGCTGATATTTCCATTAGGAAGTGCTGTAGACAGGTACGGCTGCACCGCACGGCACCAGAACTGAGTTGTAAACCCGCATGCTTTGCTCGGCCATCATAATTTATTTATTTATGTCTGCAAAGTATCTTTCCCGTACGAAGGGCGGGGGGTAAGGTAAATAAATAAACTTACGTACAAGCTCAGGATACTTTGAAAATGCCAGATCATGTGCCATGCCCGTACACTCCCATATATTACACACAGTAAGTAAATCACAAAACCGAGGATCTGCATCCGTCTCTTTCATAGTTAAACTTCGTAATTTGCAAGAAATACGGGAAAATGGAGAAAATAAAATGTCAAGCGGTTGAATGCTACTTAATAGGCTGATGGTGCACTGACTCATGTCTGTATTGACTCACTGCTCGTTTCTCAGTCTGCCATCTGACTGAAGACCAGGGTTCACACAGATCGTTAAAAGTCCTTAATGTCCTTAAATTTCATAAAAGAAAAAGTAAGTACTTTCAGTCAATTTTGAAAATGATGTCAGAGTCCTTAAAAAATCCTTAAAATTTGTTTCTCAAGTGAAAATTTTAAGATTTAAATCTTCTGAAAGCGATTCAGAAACATCTCATTTTGGTATGAGAAGCACACCATCTGTACATTTGTAACAATTTTTTTTGGGGGGGGGGGGGGGTAGTGCTGCATACATAGTAATATTTTTTTGGTCACAGGTCCTTAACTTTTTTTTTGTTCTGAGTCCTTAGGAAGTCCTTAAAATTAGTTTTCAGGACTTTGTACGAACCGTGGAAGACAGTCTTGACGGGCCTGACCTAGTGAGACAGGCTCGTTACAGTGTGGAGTGTGGCCATTGGGCGAGGTCCTGCGTAACTCCGTAGTTCACACTTCACACTTCTTCTTCTTCTTCTTTCGTTCACCAAATCTAAATCTGCAGATTTGTTCTTTTAAGAAAATCTACGGTTTTCTGCAGTTCTGGCAGAGCACCATAGATTTTGACATTCGGGTCGGTGGGTTTGGGCCAATATGTTTCTCGTAGTGCTGAGAAGAGTGTGCAGTTCTGCAATATAATTATGCTCTGTGTTTTGAGGAGACTGGCTGAACTCACATATGGCAGGTAGACGAATACCGAGACAAAACAGACGTGACTCAGTGTTGTTTTAGGTCTTTATTTTAGGAGGTTTCGCTGCCCTGGGCATTTACACCTCACTTTTCTTGTTTGTATTTTCCTTGTTGTGGTAGGGAGTAGATTTTTAGAATGATGCCTGGGCAGCGGCCTGTTCGGCCTGCTCTTTTCGATTTCCAGCTGCCATGGTATCTTTAACGTGCGCAACGTGCACATGGGCCCTCTGAATTTTTCTTCATTATCCGAGAAGACTATGTGCTCGATCCTACCTCCCATAGGATCAGGGACAGGAAAATATGAGACGAATCCTAAAATTTCAATATGCCTGCACCGACCGGGATTTGAACCCGGTACCTTCGGCATGAGAGGCGAGCACCTTAGTTCTAGACCACCGTGTCCCCGACTTGACTCATTGTGCCGCCGTCCTCTTGTAAGGTGAGCAGCCTGATCATGAGGGATTCTTCAATGACCCACTGACTGACAGGTGAAAACAAAACCCACAGACATTATGCAGAGCAAGGTCAACCCAGAGGTTCAGTAAACATGCATAGCCAACACTGCTTGCAAAGAGAGTAAGGCCTGCAGAGATGGATAGCAATGACCTCCACAGTTAAGGACCCTGATATAAAAATAGAAAAGTGGTTAGAGCAGGCAAAACATCGAGAGAGTCTTTTTAATGACGCAGTTCAGGGCGTCAAAATTTCACCTGTAATGTCATCCGAGTACTCCTAGGTCACCTGAAAAACATTAACATTTTGCTCCCCATGTCGTCTTCCCCAGTTCACAAGCATTCTATGTCCTCTGTTGGCGAAGTTTGAGTACCTGTCATCGTTGGTCGTCAGTGGATATTTGGCATTAATTGATTTGAAGTGGAAACTTGGTCCCTTAGTGGGTAATATATTTGAAATATTCGAGGGCCGCATGGGACAGTGTCGTAACTTCTTTTTTTTTTTTTTTTAAATTGAGATATTTGGCACGCTTGTAGCCTTTGTCAGCCTGCAAATTGTGTAGTGAGTTGGGCCTTAAGTTCTGATAACTGGAGGTTAAAAATTTTAATGTCTCCTTTAAAAAAAAAAAAAAAAAATGTTGTAGCAATTTAGTCTGATAAATAAAGTTATGCAGTTTCTTGCTGTTACTGAAAAATTTGTAAAAACCTAGTTACGATAGTTTACCACGCGGTTTTTGTATTGTAACACCCCCCCCCCCCCTCCTCCACTCCACCCCAATAGAAAATAGAGAAATAATAAACAAAACTCCATCAAGGAGTTCATAAAGTATTTTGCGAAATAGAGTAAACTGCAGTTGTGCGAGTACATTAATTTGTACGATTTCATGACAGGGCCAGCGAATAACTCTACTCCTACCATTGTTGCCAAGATACAAGTTTTTATCATATTTTTTTTTTTCTGATTGAACTATTTTTGGATAAAGTGTATAAGGTATCGCACACAGTACCTGCACTAGTTGTCAAGATGCCGCATCGTAAATCCCAGACCGAAACGAGAACTCAACATGAAAAAAAAAAATGAAACCATCAGTAGCATGGAAGTACAGTTCACATTCTGGAAGTTTCATTATAATGCTGGGGTGGTTTTTGTTTTTCTACGGTGGTTTTCTTGCCTGTGTACCGATGGCCCTGTGGCTTCCTGTTTCCATACACACCTTGACGTACACAGTCATTAGATTTCCAGCTGTGAATGGGGATAACTTGTAAATACACCTGTGGCAGGTAAAACCACTGGCAGGGGCCTGGTGTAGTGTTACTATAGTACAGGTTAGTGTGCAGCTGGTCCGCTGTGGGGGCCTGTGGTGGTGTGGAGTGCGCCTCAATCTATCTATCTATCTGTCTGTCTGTCTGTCTGTCTGTCTGTCTGTTCGTCCGTCCGTCCGTCCGTCCGTCCGTCCGTCCGTCCGTCCGTCCGTCCGTCCGTCTGTCTGTCTGTCTGTCTGTCTGTCTGTCTGTCTGTCCGTCCGTCCGTCCGTCCGTCTGTCTGTCTGTCTGTCTGTCTGTCTGTCTGTGACCTTGCCCTTTTTTCTTCTCTCCCGCTCTCCCCCTCTCCCTCCCCCTCTCTCTCTCTCCACACACAGACACGTAATTTTTTTCCCCGTCCAATTTCTTACTTAACTGTACTTGCCTCTACTCTTGCTCCTTTAAGGTGCATTCTTCTGCCATCTTTCCAACATCTCACCTACCCGTATCTTTCCTCCATTTATCCATGTATCGATTGACCGATCTCTCTATCTCCACAACCATCTCTCATTCCACCTGTATGTAGTATGTTCTTTCTTCTCTCTCTCTCTCTCTCTCTCTCTCTCTCTCTCTCTCTCTCTCTCTCTCTCTCTCTCTCTCTCTCTCTTACCTGCCCTCACCCACTATCTCTATCTCCATCTCGCCCATTCATGTTTCACTGCTCCAACCCTGCAGCTCAGTGCTTCTCAAACCTCTATGTTCATGCGACCCAGGGAAAAAAAGGGGGGGGGTGGTGGGTGTGGGTGGGGGTGGAGAGAAGAGTCATTATTTGCGAACACTACGTAGTACGGTTTCAACACAACGATGATAAACAAGATTAAACAAAAAAACCTCTGAAGTCTTTTGACGAAGGAAAGAAGACTCATCTGCGAATACTAGGTAGTACGGCTTCAGCATAACGATTATAAACATTTTTTTAAAAACCCCCGAAGTCGTTAGAGCAGGAGTCAGCAAACTTTTTTCACAGAGGGCCGGATAATTGACAGACGCATAAGCAATGGACCATCCCGTAGCTCTAGATATCCCTGGTTTAATCAAACGAAATCAAGTACCATGGCGGGCCGTAGTTTGGTGACCCCTGCGTTAGATGAAGGAAGGAATAGTCATCAGCGCATGCTACGTAGAACGGCTTCAACACAACGATTATGAACACGAAAAAAAAAAGCGTCCGAAGTCATTAGATGAAAGGCTAGGCTGTCGAGAAAGACTTTCTTGGGAACTTTAATCCCAAGACAATTCGTGCATGTTATGTACTTTATTGATAACGGGGGCCGTGCTCAGAATTTATTGTATATACCCATGGGTATCATCCTAAATTCACTGTTGCTAAGCCAGGGCGCGTTTACACCGTACACCATACGCATTGTGGCTATGCCATCTGCTATCATCAACGTGGAAGTCCCGCCTTTCCTTTTTCCATACTGTGAAAACGGTATTGTTTCTAACTTTAGAGTTAAACGAAAGGCAACAAAACAACAGGTGACCCCATGCTGTACCGGAACAAAAAAGCAATAATAATAATAATGTGTTGGCCATTAAACAAACTGGCCAGTGCGCAGACTATTGCCATTTCATGTGCAGCTTCGTCTTGAAAGCTGACCGGATGCATAGGGCATTAACGTGGAAAGGGAGTGCTGTCAGACTTATCTAGAAAGAAACAAGTAAACAACAGCAACAGCTAAATAAACCTAAGGGAACGGGCAAGGTAAAACAGATCCATTCTGATCACCCAGAGCTGAAACTAAAATTAATGAATAGATTTGTCCCGGGCAGGGCCAGGTACCGCAGCTAGTAATAATCACATTGTAAAGGAAATAAGGCCTCCAGTGTAATAATGAAAGGTTTTGTAACAGCCGAGCCTTAAATTCTACATAATATCATATTACGCATCGAAATACGTAAATGTGTACGTGGACAGCCTTTAAAGGGTCTTGGAACCGTTGAAGTAGGCTATATTTTTAATACTTTTGTAGATTTTGAGCCACAGCTGAGTTAAACAGAAGAAAATGTTCTGACATTTTGAGCCAGTAAAACAAAGACGTATTTTCTTGGAGCAGAATTAAAAAGTATGGCAGTAAATTTCGTTGTGCGCCTCAATTTCGAATCTCAACTTTAAAAATCACATCTATGTATTTTCCGAGTCTGCGGGCCAACTAGTAATAATGATAATGGTGAATGAAAACAACAAAAAAAGACATGAAGCGAAGCTATTTGGCACCGCGAAACAACAAATTTTAATGTTTTTAGCCCTTTTGTCGTAAACGACATACTGATCATTGATAAATTTGGCAAGATTTGCTGATGGGCACATACTAGCAGTGGCATTCGTAGTGCTCTTTGGACATTATGAGAATTATACGATCCCCAGAATTCTGAGAATCACCGATCCATGTTATGGTAGGTGTGCCGGGATGCTCCAGCTACGTTATCTCAGGCACGGGAAGTCTAGCCTACCTGGCAGTCTGAAAGTCTCCTCTGATATTGATTTATTTACGGGGATGTGGCATTCATTATAGATGATGAATCTCTGGCAGTGAGGGCTCTTCGCCTGAACTTCGGAATTTTATTCTTATCGTAAGGGCCAGGGCGTTGTATAAATCGCAATTTAATGATATTAAGATATAGCGATGTTATATTTATACTATTTTTCCTCTGTAAAACGGTACCGTATTTTTTTTTTTCTGTAGCTTAAATAGATTGTGAGTTGCAGCCGTTTGAAGGCGGGGCCAGTGGGAGGGGACCGGAGTTTGTTTTTGTTTTTTTTGGAGAAAATTGCGTTTAAAGATTGCCTTGCCGTTCACGACACTCGCTGGATAAAAAGTCCTTAGCAACGAACAGTTCCACTTCGTTCCGTAGATTTCTGTATACACCTAGCAACCTGTAAACACAATGCAGCCAATCTATCAAGAGAGGCGAAAAAAAAAAATGTAGTTTGGAGTGAGAGCATTTTTCAGTTAGATGTTCTCATTGCTTTATGGGGTCAACAACTACTAAATGCTCTGTTTTGGCTATTTTTTACACACCCCCCCCCCCCCCAGGATATACTTTTCATATGCTAAACCACAACTTAATTTGCTATTTAAAAAAAACAACAGCAAAGAACACCCAACTTTTTAATTCATTACTACAATTTTAAAAAGTGTAGCTACGCTCTCCAGATCCCATCTCCCCCTTTTCCACACTCAGAGCGTACGTAGTATGTTGTGGATGGGCCATTTTGTGTGGTTAGTCAAGGTACTCAAATAAACTATCAGTTGGTGAGAGCGAAACATAAGGAATCTTGTATGCAAACATCGGCACCAACTGTTGATGTATGAGGTCGTAATAAATATAATTATACAGTTTCTCTCTTCAGTGAAGGTACTGCGCTGTTCACTTTCATGATGTTGTTTGGTTGCTGTGTTTTATCTGGGCAAGTTCAGAGCAAACAGGTCAATGGCTGGTTGGTGTTATCAAATGATCAGTTTGCCAGGCTACAACACGCAATGTTATCTTTCATTGGCAGTGTCAAAACAACTGGTGGCTGATCTGGCGTCAGAGGTTGTCCTTTAAGTACATACAGGTGATGCCTTTACATGAACAGTTGTTTTTATGTGGACAGTCGGCGACCCCTTAGTGCTTGTTTGTTACGGCTCCACCTTTTGCACAACGGAGAAATTTGACGTTAAACGTTTACGACTTTAATATGATGATATAAAGAGAATAAACCGTAACTGTGAAACAGCTTGATTTTAGTGCTGTTATTCCTTTCCTACGTGTTAAAAAATCTCCAGTTTTTCAGAAAATGGAGATGGAATAAACAAGAACTAAGGACGCGAGTTGTCGAGAGCACCAGGAATAATATTGGTTTCTTTGATGGTTTCTCAAATTTCCAGATCATGGCTGTCTATTTAAAACATGCCTTTCGTCATCTTACTTCAATATTTTATAGACATACTTAAAAGTAACGTTTCATTTTGCTGACTGTCATAAAGCAATGATTTGTGCTAGGGAATAATCATCATAAAAAAATATATTGTTTGACAGCCTGTCTTTGATGTTCGCACAAAGACAATTGTTCACGTAAGCACTTGACATACTGCGACATAATTTCTTGTTTGTCCTGCCTCCATTTTCTGAAAAACGGTGGGTCTTTTAGTATGTAGAAAACGCACAACAAATGCCCATCTTGAGACTTGTTTTAAATGTCTTGTGGCACGTATCAGGTTGTTTGACAGTCCCGATTTATTCTAACTCCTTACCATAATACTAAAGCCGCAAACGTTTAAGGTTGAATTTCTCAGGTGTACAAAAGGTGGTGTCTGAACATGAAAGAATGAAAGTTGTGATATATAATATTCGCTTTTGGCGACCTTCCCACCCCCAAGCCCCATTATACACGCTTTCCACACACTTTGCTAAATCAACCCCCTCTCTCCCCCAATCACTGACAGGAGCGTACATGATTTATGGAAGGCCCCTCATGGTGTCTTATCCGCTCTACTTTGGCTAATCCTGACCTGTCGGGAAACAGTGAGAGATGTTTTATCGCTCTGTGACAAGTTCCTGTTGGTTGATTGTCATCTGGCCACCTCCCATCAGTATTTGTCATTGATGCGATTAACCTCCGGGTTGTGCATGAAAGCCCGGGGGATGTCTGTTGAAAGATAAAAGATATCCTAGTGTCATTGGAGTGCCGAGATGCCGCTTTTATAGTTATTGCCACCTATCCATAGAGAAGAACCAAGAATGGTTAATTTGATCGTCTGGGGGCAAATTCTGCCTCTTTCCACAAAGTTATGGAACAGCCGTAGTGGCCCAGTGGTTGTTCCGATTGGCCCCCGTGCAAAAGCGCCCAGGTTCGATTTCCCCGTCGGGGCGAGATCCGACGCCATGAATTTCTCTTGGTGTTTGTAATGCACTCATTCGTCG
The DNA here is from genome assembly GCA_963931925.1 of Onchidella celtica. Lineage (NCBI taxonomy): Eukaryota > Metazoa > Mollusca > Gastropoda > Systellommatophora > Onchidiidae > Onchidella > Onchidella celtica. The sequence goes on from OZ007577.1 coordinate 34,100,682, forward strand.
ATGATCCCAGTGATCCCATAGCAAAACAAGAAAGACAGAAATCAACAGGTCCAAAGCGCACAAAGTCAGTTCTGTTTTGCCACAGTTTGTAGACACTGTTTTAAGGATCTCCTGCACAGTCGAGACAGAAACAGGTCAGTGTCGATAGTTGACTCAAAGGACGTTTAAGTCTGAGTCGAAACCTACGCCAAAACAAAACTTAAGCCAATGCGCTAGCAGCCTAAACATCCCACAGTCACCGACGCAAATTCTGTTAGTTTCCTGGGAGGAATTAGAAGGAAGGTGTTTTATTGAAAGTGGTCGTTTTGAACGATCAGATTAATCATCAGATTTTTGGTTTCGGTTATGACATGATTCATTGATTGAAACTACCACTGGTTTTGGAGGGTGGGCGGGGGTGGGGCCGAATTTACTTCCTTGTCCATCAGCATCAGTCGGCCTGACATGCGCAGAAGCTTTCACCGGTTGGAGCATTACTATCAGTACCCGGCTGTCCGAAGAGCCGAAGAGACAGTTGAAGTATAGTTTGCCTCATTTCACTGCTTGCAATAGCCAGAGTGAGTCTGGTGTGCTGTCTGCGGAGTAGAGTCGTGAGTATTGTTTTGTGAAGAGAAGTAAAACTGTCTTACTATTCTCAACTGTAACAGCTTGGCAGTTTCAAAAACTATTCTCTTCATGTCAACTGATGTAACGTAACCAAGTTTCCAAATTCCTTTCTATCGAGATATTGTGTTTATTCGAGTTTGGGCCAACATTTGGTGCAATTTTCCCTGCCTAGATTCGAATTCCATGGTTTTTCTCATTTGAAAAGCCACTTTATTTTTCACCCGGTTCTCTTCTCGAGTTTGGTTGCCATTCACTAATTAGGACGTTTGACACAAAACATGAGCTACCTGCAGTCTTCACTCTACCTGCTTCTGTCGCCCGGACAAATGGTATTTCGCGACTATGTACAAGTTTTAAAATAATAACGCTGGTTCCACTAATCATGGTGGTCCCTCGTATTTGAGCAGGACGTATCTGCATAGTCATTTGTGTTTGCGGAGATGGCTCCGTAGTCCGCAAGTTCGGACCTACAGAGTTCCAGTAGTAGCACGAAAATGTATAGTTCCAGAAACATATAACACTGCTTAACACTAGGAGTTTTTGTCACCTCCCGGAACGTAAGCACTGAACGATAACATAACAGTTTCCACCGTGTGGTGTCTGGAAGTGGCGTGAAAGTGCCCACGGTCACGCAAAGTTTTTTTACTGGAGAAATTAGAAATGGTGCAATGTCAGTGTGAGGGTGAGGTAAGCAAAACGTAGAGCGGGAGGAAAATACGTTTTATCCATCAAGTGTGTCAGTTTGACAATTACACAACGTTTGTGTGCAACTTTTTTTTTCAATGTTTTGTGTATTTAGAGAGAGACAGAGTCTGTCTGCTTATCTGTCTCTCCGTCTGAAACTTAGGTTTGCAGTGTCAAATTCGGAAAAAAGTTTTGTCTCTCTCTCTCCTCTTTTTCTTCCTCTTCAATCTCTTCTCTTTTTCTTTCTCTTCTCTCTCTCTCTCTTTCTCTCTCTCTCTCTCTCCCCCTCTCCTTCTCTCTCTCTCTTCGGAAAAGGTCTCCTGTCTCTCTCTCCCTCTCTTTCTCTCTCTCCCCTCTATCTCTCCAGAAAAGATCTTCTCTCTCTCTCTCCCTCTACCTTCCCCCGCTCCTCTCTCTCTCTCTCTCTCTCTCTCTCTCTCTCTCTCTCTCTCTCTCTCTCCCCTCCCCTTCTCTCTCTCCCCTCTATCTCTCCAGAAAAGATCTTCTCTCTCTCTCTCCCTCTACCTTCCCCCGCTCCCCTCTCTCTCTCTCTCTCTCTCTCTCTCTCTCTCTCTCTCTCTCTCTCTCTTCAGAAAAGGTCTAGTCTCTCTCTCTTCAGAAAAGGTCTAGTCTCTCGGTCTGTCTGTCTGTCTCTCTCTCTCTCTCTCTCTCTCTCTCTCTCTCCACTCTCTCTCTCTCTCTCTTCAGAAAAGGTCTAGTCTCTCTGTCTGTCTGTCTCTCTCTCTCTCTCTTCAGAAAAGGTCTAGTCTCTCGGTCTGTCTCTCTCTCTCTCTTTCTCTCTCTCTCTCTTTCTCTCTCTCCACTCTCTCTCTCTCTCTTCAGAAAAGGTCTAGTCTCTCTTCAGAAAAGGTTTAGTCTCTCTCTCTCTCTCTCTCTCTTCAGAAAAGGTCTTGTCTCTCTCTCTCTCTCTCTCTCTCTCTCTTTCTCTCTCTCTCTCTTTCTCTTTCTCTCTCTCTCTCTCTCTCTCAAATCTGCATTTTTGGTCTACTGAAACAAAGTAACGATCATTATCATTGCGTGTGTAGCCTGATAGACGTGGTAGTTTTCTCCTATCTCACAAATCTGAATTTTAGATTTTGTGTCCAGAGGGTATTTTATTGTTGGGAGATGGTAGTAGGTGTAGTTTGAATATTCAGGATTGGGAGCGCTCTACATTTGACAGAGCAATTATAAATTGGCATTAGCCAGATGGATAGGTGCATGACGTTGGATACTGTGTACACTGGTGTATTTTGTGAGTGGCGGAGAAGTGTACGCAGGGGGAATGGGTCGGCAAAAATCGCCAGAATCGAGGATACGTACTTTATGGATGTCCCCGTAATTCTAGATATTTTTATCTCAATTTCCACTTGTTTCGAGTTTGGCAGACATTCTGTCCCCTGGAGCGAAAACTTCGATAATATTGTTGTGTTTTTTTTTTCCTGTGTCCATCGACTCACCCCTTATTATTTTGCATGCTCATCTTTTTATTGCTCGTGAAGCTTTTATTTTGTCTCTTACGAAAAATTATCGTTGTTACAGTCCGGCCTGTTAAGCAATTTGGCCTCGCATTGTTGGCGTTTTCCTCCAGGTTTTGTACACATACATATATTCGTCCGTCCGTCATTCCATCCATCCATCCATCTATCCGTCCATCCATCCATCTGTTAATTCATTCATTCATTTATTCATCCATCCATCCATTAATTCATTCATTCATTTATTCATCCATCCACCCATCGATTCATTCCCTGCTCTCTCTCTCTCTCTCTCTCTCTCTCTCTCTCTTCTATGATTGTGTCTCTTTGTGCCTCTCTTCTCTCTTTGTCTGTCCGCCTGTTTGTCTGCCTCCCTCTCTTTGTCTCAAAACACATCCACAGACACACACTCACAGATAGATAGCTAGGTAGATAGATAGATAGATAGGTAGATAGAGAAACAGACAGACAGATAGATAGATAGATAGATAGATAGATAGATAGATAGATAGATAGATAGATAGATAGATAGATAGATAGATAGATAGATAGATAGATAGATAGACAGGAAGAGAGAGAGAGAGAGAGAGCCAGCTCTATCCCCTGTAATGAAGATGACCTCAAGAAGCCACAGTGAATAATTACATTTACATCCCTACTCCACCCATTGCTCCACTCATCTCAGGAATCGGAGTAAGCGGGCCAGTCACGAGACACACGAGATCGATAACCGCCATACATCCCTCTGATGATACCGGGGAGTCTTAACATTTTTATCTGGGCTGGAACATGTCAGATCATAGGACAAGGGTCAATGAACATGTAGAAGGAAAGACGTAAGAGGGATGGTGGTGGGGAGCTGTGGCGTCTGGTACAACGTTGTGATATATGAAACCACCCCGACCCCCTTTCCAGATGTTCTGTTTTCCAAAGCTTACGCCAGCTTACAACTACTTAATATGTAATAATAATAATCAACAAAGCAGCTCAAAACTGGTGTCACTGTCGTGCATTGAGGTCTCATTTCTGCGCTGATTTACTTTTGGTCCCTCTCTCTCTCCCTCCCCCCCCCCTCTCTCTCTCTCTCTCTCTCTCTCTCTCTCTCTCTCTCTCTCTGTGTGTGTGTGTGTGTGTGTGTGTCAGTCTCTCTGACTTTCTCTGTCTCCCGTCTATCCATCTCTCTGTGCTTCTTCTTTTTTCCCTCTGTCTCTCTCTGTCTGCCTCTATCTTCGTCTTCTCTCTCTCTATCCATGTGTGTGTGTGTGTGTGTATGCCTGCGTGAGTCGGTCTTTCTTGCTTTCTCTGTCTCCATCCGTCTCTCTCTCTGTCTCTGCTTTTTTTTTCTTTTTGGACTCTAATTCTGTCCGTCCTTTTCTTTCTCTCTCTCTCTCTCTCTCTCTTTCCCTTTCTCGCTGTCTCTGAGGATAACTGACATCCCAGAACAAGAGGTGAGTCGAGCCCCGCTGACCCCCAGTTCCAGAACCTCTACTGTGAGCAGCTAGAGAACCTCGGTGTACTCGCCCTGATCCCCGCCATGCTGTCCTAAATCGCCGCCTTAATCCCCGGCACGAGATTTTAATGGCATAGCAACAGCAACCACAATGATTATAGCAACAGTAAGGCAAAGGGGTGGGGAAGGAGGGGGGAAATTGAGATGAGAGGAAAAGGAGCAGGGGCGTCTGTTGCAGGGAGGATAACGAGGGTTTAGTGGGGGGGGGGGGGGGGGGGGGGAGACAACAACTGAAACACTTCATTTTTGTTCCAAGGAAAGAAAACTCTAGAAGTTGGTGGCTTTTCATTGGTTGTTTGTTAAGAGACCGTGATATTTTTACATAGTAAGCTCTAGACGAGCAGTGAACACAACTCGGTATTTTCACTATTCGGCTTTGTTAAACACTACGGTCTCTTAACGACAGCGCTAGTGGAAAGAGTGGAGACAGGTCAAAGGCATTTATTTTTCTTCCTTTTCACCTCTTTTTCTTTTGTTCTTTTGTTCTTTTCTTACCTCTCCGTTGTTTTTTTCTGTTCATCTTACTCATTTTTGCGCCAAAGAGCAAAAAAAATAATAAATCTAGAAATGAATGGCTTCCCCAATACATTTTTGTTTGTTTGTTTGTTTGTTTGTTTGTTTCGATCACATTGCAATAAGTGGTAGGGACGCTGGGAACTTTCCCCCGATGTCTTCTGGCATTGAGTGGTCTTTCATCAAATCACAAGCAGGAAGAGAATTTTTTTTTTGGTCATCGGAGGGGACTGGAATGTAAGGAGAGGAACATAGGGTGCGATCTTAGATTGTGAGGGTGGGGGGGGGGGGGCAGACAGAGCCCCATAGGGATATACACATATTTGTAAAGGTTCTATTTCCAGTTGTGGTTGAAAAGCTGTAGAGATCTGAATGTGCTTTTTTGGGTGTAGACAGGGGAAGGTAACTTGCTGCAGAGAAGCAGCTATTTCTTATTTCGGTAATGGGAATGTCTGGTTGTTTTGTTTCTTTCTTACTTTCTCTCTCTCTCTCTCTTCATATGTCCCCCCCCCCTCCCCGTCTCTCTCTCTCTCTCTCTCTCTTCCTTCCCCTTCTCTCTTTGTCCTTGTAGTTCTCTCCCCATTCCCTTCCTTCGCTCCTTCTCTTTCCCCTTCCTCCTATCCATGTCTTTCTATCCCTTCCCCCCCCCCCCTTGTCAGTCTGTCTGTCTCTCTCTTTGTCTATCTGTCTGCGTGTCTCTCTTTCTTTCTTTCTCTCTCTTTTGATGTCTGTCTCTCTCTCTCTCTTTGAGGTTATCTTCCCCTCCCTCCCCCCCCTCTCTCTCTCTCTCTCTCTCTCTCTCTCTCTCTCTTTCTCTCTCTCTCTCCTCACCCCCCCCCCTCCCACACACACACCAAATTCAGATCCGGGATCGTATTTAGATTCGGTGGGAAAGGAAGCTTCACTTCCTAGTACTGTAGAGTTTTAAAAAAAGGTGATCGTAACTATCGTGTCTCGGTGTGAGACGATGCAGCAACTCATTTAAGAATTGTCGGGCGATAAAAAGTTAAGGGATCTTGCTTTGGGTCATTGAGCAGTATCTGATGGGACAACCAAGACATTGTGTGTGTTGTACTTTGTGATGTCAGTGGTGAACTGTTTGTCTGTGGCTTGCTTCGAACGGCAGAGATTCATTCGATAATGTTTGACGTGGAAAAAGGTCTGACTGACTGTCTGTCTGGCTGTCTGTCTGTCTGTGCATCCGTTTGTCTAGGCCTGTATGTCTGTCCAACCATCTGTAGATCTGAGTGTATATCACATTGACCGTCTATCTGCCAGCCCATGCATCTGTCTGTCTGACCATAGACTATGATACACTGTGTGTATGTATATCCGACCGTCCATACGTCTGTCTATCTGCCTGTAGGTCTGAATATATATCACACTGTTTATCCATCTACCCACCCATGCATCTATCTGTGTGACCATAGACTGTATGATACACCGGCTGTTTACCCGACCGTCCATACGTCTGTCTGTAGGTCTGAATATATATCACACTGTCTGTCCATCTACCCACCTATGCATCTATCTGTCTGACCATTAGACTGTATGATACACCGACTGTATACCCGACCGTCCACCCATCTATCCGTCAGTCTGTCTATTGTTTAGCCAAAGACAAAAAAAAAGCCATTCATTCCCAGCCACAGATCAATGTAATGTCTGGTCTCTGGATACAGAAAATTCAACTTGTCATAAACCGCCCAGCTTACGATCAATACATTCATTGTCAGAAAACATATTGTGTTTTCTTGCCTTTCTTAACCACGGGGTCATCATTATTGTTTGAACAAGTTTCAAGTCTTGGACCTGCCGCCACATAAATTGTTGTTTTATCTTGCGCTTTCCATGGGACTTTGGCTGTGGGTTTGGCTTTAAGTGGGATAAAACGGCAGCTTTGTCTTCAGGGTGTTGTTGTTGTTTTTTTTCTCCGCTGGAATTGGAAATTATCGTCGTTGGTATTATCTCGGTTGTTTTCCAAACAAGGGCGTTTCAGATTGTAAGGGCGTAGTTCTGTATCGTGCCTCACCCATAAGAAAACTAAACTCGAGATATCTTATCTATTATTATATGAAAAAAATAGTGGCGGGAGTAATTCATTGTGGTGCAATTTTGGCCTTTGTTTTGCTCGGCGCCACAGCCTTTATAAATGACAGTTTTAAGAATTATGAAATTAATTTTCTTAAGTGTCAACTAATCCAGCTCAATCGCATTTGTATCGACCGATTGTGTTGATTCGAGTTAGTTTGAGGTAGTTTTAAATAATAAGTTGTAAAAATATAAAATACAGTGATCTTTGTTTTGGCTCCCTGTAGTAAGCCCTCCGCACCGGATACGATATTAAATACGCGTTCATTTCGGTGCGCGCAAGTTTCCTGCCAGAAACGAGTGCGTAGTGCTCTGGTGCGAATGAAATCTGTAGTAAGACTGTAGATTATGGGAAACTTTCCAGACCAGAAAGAGAGAGAACAGTGGGTTCACAGGTTTATTCTTCGTGCATTGAGTTTGGGTGTAACGGCGCGGCGGCACGATAACGGCCACTTTGCGCCTTCTTCGTGAAAACTTCAGCTCTTTCTGTGCATTTTCCCGTTAGATCTTTAACTTCACTTTTACCTGATCTTACTTATAGACAACTGAGGGCTGAAAACTAGCCCAAACAGAGAACGAAAAAACCGTGAGAGGCGCAAAGTGGCCGTTATCGTGCCGACGCGCCGTTAAACTCAAACTCAGAACTCATTCTGTGCGTTGGCCGATTCAGATCAGCCGACTAGTTAGATGGTCATAGTGCGGCACTGGATTTCGATGAGATCCAACCAGTTGGTCGGTTTGCGAAGTCTCATTGAAGCTCAGTGTTGTAGCATCATCATGCAAGTACCCGGCCGATCAAAATCGCCCAGGCTCATTGAAGTTAGTTCGCAGGGTCGAAATAACTAGATAGTGTCCTTAATGTTAAGGAAATAAGAGAACTCAGTAGTCAGGACCATTCCTACAGATGACCTGAGGAAAGTCAGAAGTAATTACATTTCCATCTTGACTTGACCAAGTTGCCCGTGGTGGTGGGGGGGAATCACTCACATGACACTGGCACTGGTCAATACGGCAGACTCACTCACTGGACAGGTGCAGAGGTTCTGATGTTATAATCATCTGAGACCGTCGAAATTCTCTGTTGCAACCCCACCGACCCCCTTCTCTCACTTTCTCTCTCTCTCTCTATCAATTTCTCTTCTCTCTCTCCCTCTCTCTCTCTCTCTCTCTCTCTCTCTCTCTCTCTCTCTCTCTCTCTCTCTCTCTCTCTTGTCGCTCTTCCCCCTCTCCCCACCTTTTCTCTTTTACTCTGTCTTGCTTTCTCTGTCTCTGCGGCAGGTGGTTGGTAGGCGCTCCTGGTACATTCTCTTACATTTTGTCTGTCTTCTCGCTGCTGCCTTGCACATTATGGTCCTCATCGTGTCGTCATGCTTTCATCAAACGGAAACTCAAAATTCTCTTTCTGCGTGTGTGTTCCAGTATGATATTTTTACGACTTCTACAGACCTCGTCCCGTTAACAACACAATACTCACTGAACCGCGTTTGAGTGTCCACTGAACTAAAATGTCCCTTACATGCATTGTTGTAGCGTCTCCGGCTGCATATGAGCTCCTTGTCCCTCAACCCAATTTTTCCCTTTCCTTACACACAAAAATATAAATAAATAAATAAATAAATCGCTGACTTGGGAAGGGTGACCTGTAAATTCAGAGGGTTAGAAAAAGAAGGGATCTATCTTCATGCCATTTGACTGCTTTTGAGAAAAAAACAATAAACACTCGAGTATAAACCAAACGAAGTTAATATTTTAATCATTCACTGGAAGAGTTGATGTCAGTATTGCAGACGTTTATTAAATTCGATTGCTTTATACTGAAATATTGTTTGCGTTTTTGTCAAACGCGGTCAAATGGCACCTAGAGGAGATCCCTTCTAGTTCTAAAGCTGGGCTCTCATAATGGGCGGAAACAGCAACGGAAACGTCAAAAGCCGTGTCAGGAATACAATAGAAAGAATGTTTCATACATTTTCCGTACACTTGGAAACACAGCTTTAGCCCCCCGCAGTTGGTTCAGAGACTGCAGAATATTCTTTTTGGTGACAAGTAGTTGAATAACATCGTTGTTGTTGTTGTTATTTTCTTAAATTTATGTAAAGGACTCGTTAAATTGTACTGAGACGGATCTCTCTGACCTGGCGTCATGTACTTAACAAACGTACGTCAGTGATCACAGTATTGAGGTCAAAGATCCGTACTCAAATCCAGGGCTATAAGGTTAGATTATGATCTGTACTGGTGTTAAAACGCCACTCCAAAAATCCCATCACGTATGATCATTTAGTTTTTCATTGGCGAACAACAAAGATGAAAGAATGTTATTTGAATTCCAAAGAAATCTTACGTTGTACCCGCCGCTGATTATTGCACTCGGGTTATCAGTAGCTTTATAAGTGTTTATCGTATGTGGTCTGATGTGAAGGTATAGTGTAGAGTGGTTGGTGATACGTTTCTCATTCTGTATCGTTTCAGCAGTGACGAGCCAACAAAGCCAACCTGACGTGGAGGACTGAGACCACAGTGGATTTTTACCTATTGATTTTTTTAGAACGTGTAGGATTTTGTTTCTTGGTGATGACTCCTTGTGGACTGGTTCTGTATGAAAGGTAAGGGGAGATTTGACCTGTGTGTGTGTGTGTGTGTGGTGAGTTGGTTTAGGGATGTGTGTTGTCTTGAGCTGAGTTGTGACTCTCGTCTTTCATTGTTGGTGATAAATCGGTCTGTCTGTCTGTCAGCTTGTCTGTCTTTATGTCAGTTGGGATGTGTCCGTCTGTCCGTTGGACCTGTCTATCTATCTATCTATCTGGCTATCTATCTGTATGTCTATCTATCTATCTATCTATCTATCTATCTATCTATCTATCTATCTATCTATCTATCTATCTATCTATCTATCTATCTATCTGTCTGTCTGTCTGTCTGTCTATCTATCTTTCTGTCTATCTATCTATCCATCCATCCATCCATCCATCCATCCATCCATCCATCCATCCATCCATCCATCCATCCATCCATCTATCTATCTATCTATCTATCTATCTATCTATCTATCTATCTATCTATCTATCTATCTATCTATCTATCTATCTATCTATCTATCTATCTATCTATCTATCTATCTGCTCACTCAGATCTGTATCACAGACCCAGGAAAATAATACAGAAGACAATAGCACACAAACAAGCAGTGTAGAAAAGACCAGAAATCAATGACAGACCAGCCATTGTGGCCAGTGTCTGTATATTCAATCCGATTGTCTCCTGCACGCTCAGTGTCAGAAAACGTTTTGTATGATTCCGGCTATCAATCATACGTGATATCAATCAATAGCTAGAAGCCAAATGTCTGATGAGATTGTGCTCACAATAATCAAGAGATAGTAGGTTACTGCGGCTACTTGATCGTCAAAGACGACAGTGATGTGTTAGTCCGTAGCTGGAGAAGTGTTGCTATCTTTCTAGTGGTATGTTTGTGGATAGAGATAGTCTAGATTGTTCTTTGTGGTCTGTTAGTTTGTGTCTTGGGAAAGCGTTCGCGGCTTGAACGGTTAAGGGGCAGACCTATTGTCTGTCTGTGTGTCTCTCTGTCTGTGTGTCTGCCTGCCTGTCTGTGTGTCTCTTTGCATTCCTCCCCCCCTCTCTCTCTCTTTCTCTCTCTCCCTCTCTCTCTCTCTCCATTTTCCCCTCTCTTTCTGTCTTTTCCTCTCTTTCTCTCTCCCTCTGTTCCCACTCTCTGTATTCCTGTCATATAGTTTACCATTCTTTCTCTTTCTCTATCTCTATTTTTGACCCTCCCCCCCCCCCCCCCATATCTCTCTCTTCCTTCTTGGCTCTTGGCTCTCTCTCTTTGCACCCCCCCCCCCCCATATCTCTCTCTTCCTTGTTGGCTCTCCCTGTCTTTTTTGCCCCCCCCCTCCCCCACACACACACACAAACAACAACAACAACAACAAACCAAACACCACGTGACATTGACCAGCATGAACATATTATTATTTCACTATATATTTTGGTAATACGCCAATCGATCTCATTCTGACTGACCTCCAGAAATGTGTACAATCGGTTTGCACTATTTCCCTGCACGGTTGACGAAGTAAATGGTTCTGAATTAGTTCCAGGCAATGGCCCTAGCAGACAAACAAAGGATTAGCAACACATGCGGTAATTACTACGAGTGTTTGATTGCATATCAAGTTGTTTAGTCGGGCATGAAACAGATTGGAAGGACTTCCTACGCCAGCTTTTGATAATGACATAGGCCGGTGCTTCTCAAAATGTGGGTTGTACCAACTGGTGGTGGATCGTGGAGGTGAGACTTGAGAATTGCGACCAACCACTTACCTGGCAATTGCTTTGCAAACGGAGCTATTTAGACAGCTGGACAGGGGGATAGTTGAATCTGTAATCCAGGTTATCACAAATCTATATATTTTTTTTTCTAATCTCTCATGAAAATGCATACTCGAGCTGTCATTATGTTACTGAAGCTCGCGCTCTGTTCCTTTGACTTCGCGCAGGTGCTTCTACATGATCAAGTCCGCTCCTACTTCCCCCATTCTTCTGCATCGTAGATTGTGTTGTGGTTTGTGACCAGGTTGATTAAAATTGGGACTAATGCTTGATAAGTTCCTTTTGTTTCAAAAGTTTTGGAACCGCTGGTTAGTGAGTCAAACGACTAGTCTCCCCCCCCCCCCCCCAAAGCTTAGTTCTGTTTTTGTAAGAACTGCAGCCGCGTTGATTCCAATATATTATTATGGAAATTGCTGGCATATTTTTCTAGCCACGTGGCCCCTGATTCAGTAATGCCTTCCTGAATAGATTTGCAGTGGAGACTGACAAACGGCAGAAATCTGTGTGGATTTGTGTTGCATGCACGCGCCTGCAGCTTGTTAGAGCTGGCAGTTCGTGTGATCCTGGGGCAGACACGTACGCGTGCTTGAGTTTAATCATCATAGGCCGACCCTGGCGTTTGACGTCATCGTGGGAAGCTTCATACTTAGGGCCTGTAAATGTCAGCATGTCATGTGACAGATAGGCACGTGGGGGGCTGCTTTAATTTTATTGATTTTAATTTAATTTTGTTTATATGACTTGTTTGCGCACTTGTGGTTACGTGCTGGCATACTTGTTCGACAGTTAAAGCGCTTGACTGGGATGCGACAGATGTGACCAGCCTAATTTTAACTTCTGGCTTTGTCTTTAGGTACAAATATAATAATATATTGCATTTACATGCAGCTGCATCTAGTTAACATCCGGGCCCTAAGGGCTGGATCTCATACCTGTACTGAATCGTGTACACATGTACAGAGAGAGAGAGAGAGAGAGAGAGAGAGAGAGAGAGAGAGAGAGAGAGAGAGAGAGAGAGAGAGGGAGATTTAGGTTTACAAGTTAAGAAGAAGAACAGAAACTATACATGAACATTCAGAGTACAATGATATTTCTTTAGCTGATGTATAAAGCCATACAATTTTGAATTTCTCGCAAAAACTGAGACAGACAATTCCAAATCTGAATTCCCTGAAACGAAAGGGATTTTTCACTCATGGTCTTCGGGGACATTTTTGGGGAATTATAAACTTTTTATTCACTGAGCGGCGGCCAGACGTGACCCAATCCCCCGTCTCTAATATAGCTTCCTTGTGCTCTATAGAGACGTTAAATTCTTTAACTCTGTAGTGCCCAAACTAAAATTGCCAATCCCAGGACTGCTGAAACAATTTGCTGAATTGAATCTAAATAGTCCGATTATTGTAGAAATGTAATATGTCATTGGAACAATAATTATTGTTTGGTAATAAAATTGCAAGAGTAAATATATCAAAGATAGATCATTTTGGCTCCACTTGACCTATTTGAGGTACAGTACACTGGGCGCCAGAGGGTTAACAACAGCACCAAAAATGTACTCATGATGCTCTGTAAATCCAAATTCACGTCCCATGACGTGCAAACGTAATCGGAATGTGAGAAATGTTTCGATGCGCTTTAAAGCAAGTTTGTTTTACAACGGAACACATGCCAATCGGTGCTCCTCTGGGCAAACAGAAGAAAGCCCATTTTGCACATGGTGTTAGAGGGGAGCTTAACATGCAAACTACACTGTGTGCGGTTCGATTCGAGGTCAGCCGCACATGTTTTCAAACATGGCTTGAAGTTGTCCTGTGTGTAGTTTTTCTCGTCTCAACATTTGGAAAGGTCTCTGCTTGCCATGATAGCTGGGCGATTTCCTATGGTACCTTTTTTTTTCTTTCTTGGACCATCTTGTCAATTTGAAAGACATTGGAGAATGAGCTAACTTGTGTGTAATTTTCCAGTCTCCACATTTGGAAAGGCCTCTGCATGCCAAGACATCTGGGCAATTTCTCCCTTTTTTTTTTTCCCCTTCCTTCGGCCAACGTGTCAATTTGAAAGACATTGGAGAATTAGCTAACTTGTGTGTAATTTTCCAGTCTCCACATTTGGAAAAATCCCTGCGTGCCATGATCACTGAGCAATTTTTTTTTCTTTTTTTTTTTTTCCTTCGGCCATGGCGACGGTTTGAAGCTACTGGAGTATTCGTTAAACTTGTGTTTAAATTATTTTATCGTCTGGACATTTGGAAAGCTCTTTGCATGCCATGATGTCTGAGGGATTTCGTCCTTTTCATTTCTCCGGCCATCGTGTCAGTTTGAAGACATTGGAGTATTAGTTAACTGTCCTGTTCTTTCTCAGTATTTGGAAAAATCGCTGCAAGCCAGGGTATCTGGGCGAAATCTTTTTTTTTTTTTTTTTAATCTAGTTGTTGTTTCTATTTTCGGTCAAGGCATCAGTTCGAAAACTTTGGCGTACAGTGTCAGTTAAGTCTTCATTTCGACCCAAAATCACTTATTTGGCATTCAAACACCTGTTGTCAAAGGTATTAACACTGAGTAATTTCACAGGTCAGAGTGAAAGAGAACTCGCTGGCGGTCTCTGTATATAAATTCTCAAACTCTTGTTTGAGACCAAGAAAATAAGGCATTGCTTGTGAAGACAATATCACAAAAAGTGAGTGTGCAGTTTTTTTATGGGTTAAGTTGTACATTTGCCTCTTCTGCATCTGATCTGTTTCAAAGTTGAAGGTAAAGTTACACTTTTGAAAAGCCCCACGTTGGAAAGGAGTTACCGCAACAAGAGGAAGCAACGAAACAAAATCTGTCCAATGATTTAAATAATGATATTTATAACTATAATGAATTAATTACATGTGAAAATGCAGTCAAATGTCATTGTTTTAGGGCTTTCTTGGGGTTAAAGAAGAAACTTGCAAGACAACGTTGTTGTTGTTGTTGTTTAAATTTTGACAAAAAAATGCGTAACTCCGCCTCGTAATACTATTCTCACGACTGACGTAATTCAGTGGCAAGTAAATGGCATGAAGCGTGTCAGTATGTAGGGCTTACCAAGGCGTCAGTGTAGATTCCGTACGTAGAAGTTTTAACATGCCATTTACATTGTGCACAGGGCATTTGGGGCCAAAATTCACCGTGTTTTGAAAGTACGCGGGTCGTAGCGTAGAGAATGTGTCCCCGTCCGCTCAACCACAGCTGTTTGTTTGTCTGCACTGCATGACCCTCTCTGTCTGTCTCTGTCTTTTCCCTCCCTCCCTCCCCCCTCTCTCTCTTTTACTCACTCATCGACTCGTCTCTCTCTCTCCCTGTCACTGCCTCCTTCTCCCGCCCCTATCTCTCCCCCTATCATTGCCTCCCACTCTCCTCCACTCTCTCTATCTCTCTCTCTCTCTCTCACTTTCTCCCCCCACACACTCTCTCTCTTTCTCTCCACACACCCTTTCCCTATCACTGCCGCCCCCCTCTCCCTCCCCACCTCTCTGTACGTGCCACGTCGTGTAGCTACGTGTACGTGAGTGCATTACCGTGTTTGTGTATGTGGCGACATGCAGTTATCAGCATTCCTTTTGTGATTCACATGGGTGTGTGTCTCTTGCTTTTGTTTGAGTGAGTGAGTGAGTGAGCAGTGAGTGAGTGAATTGGATGAGCGAGTGAGTCAGAGATAGACAGACAGATGGGAGAGTGTGAGAGAGTGAGAAGGGAAGGCATTCTTATATATCCGTAGGCGATTCTTGTTTAGTCGAAGGGCACAAGCCCAGAAGACTGCTGGATCGGAAAAGTAAGTAAGTAATTAAGTAAGTAAGTAAGTAAGTAAGTAAGAAAGTAAGTAAGTAAGTGAGTATGTAAGTAAGTAAGTGAGTAAGTAAGTAAGTAAGTAAGTAAGTGAGTGGGTGAGTAAGTAAGTAGGTAAGTAAGTAAGTAAGTAAGTAAGTAAGTAAGTAAGTAAGTAAGTAAGTAAGTAAGTAGGTAGGTAGGTAGGTAGGTAAGTAGGTAAGTAGGTAAGTAAGTAGGTAAGTAAGTAAAGTAAAGTAAAGTAAAGTAACGTAAAGTAACGTAAAGTAACGTAAGTAAGGTCTCCTTCTGTCCTGTCATTCTACTATATTCTGTCTGTCGTCTTGCTTCTTCTTAGCACAATGGTCGTCATAGTGTCGCCGTGCTTTCTTCAAACTCAAACAAACTTATTTAGTCCGTTCCACCGTGACTGCTTCTTTCTTTCCCCTCACTTCCGAGTTGTAGAAAATGATTTGCTTTATAGTTGTATTCGTTTTCACTGTCTGTTAAAATTTGTAATGTCAAAAAACCCTCTATTTTTATTTTGCGAAGATTGTAAAATGGGATCTATGTCATTATTGTGTTCGAGCCTTGACGAGCAAAACCTTGCATTCATGAGCGAAGGAACTGGGTAGCTTTGCCCATTGAACGTGGTTATTATATGAAAAAAGACGCTTACTGTGACATCAGCTCTGGGTATTATTCTGTCTGATAATTTCGCTCTATTTCTGTCTGTCGCCTTGCTAATTCCTAGCACAATATGGCTGGTCATCGTGTCGACGTGCCCTCTCGAAACTCAATCTCAGTATATATCGATGGTGTAGGGCGCAAATCGGCCAAGTCCAAAAAATTCATATTACTTCATATAGTACCAATTTATGAAGCCTGGAATCCTGCATCATATGTAAAAGTAGCTGTTACCATTAGCCAGTAGAAATACTCAAAATAAGCATGTAATCAGACCGGCTTGGTCCATTTCCCATTAGTTTTAGCGGCAGTTTTTTGTTTCTCCTGTAAAATTTGCTTATTTCGACTTGGCCGGTTTGCTCCCGACACCATCGATATTCTTGACAAGAAATTGTTCAAACTCCAGTCAGAAACTTCCTGCTTGCCCTCTCATTTGCATCTTTACGTTGAATAAGACTGGTAGAACATGAATGTTCATCGTTACAAGATTGGATTATTTGATCTGTACAAGACTGAATGTCAATATATGTATGGCCTGATAAAATCCTAGGTCGCTGTGCTGTATGTCCCAGGTAGGTGTATATTCTGATGTGCTTGTGTCATTAAAAGATGTGGGCGTCTTCCCTCTTGTGATTTTGAACGAGGCTTGAAGAAAGATACGAGATCAGATGACAATGTGTGGTCTTGTCGTTATGTTGAATTCAAAGGAATTTGAATGTTCACTTTGACTGACAGGTGGTTGGTGGGCGCTTGTGGGTAGGGTCTCATTCATTTGTTTGTGTTATATTCTGTATATTGTCTTGCTTTTTCCTAGCATATTGTCACTGTTATCGTGCTGGCGTGCTTTATCCAAATTCAAACCCAGTCTTACTTTAACTGTGTTATTTTATTTTTGTATCCTTTGCATCTTTATCTGTTTTGTTGTTTTAAGTGGGTGGGACAATTTTCTGATTCTCTGCCTGTATATGTGCCATCCGAGACACGGGATACCGAGACGGCTCAATTCGTCATTTCCGTCGACTTGCGCGCGTATCATCCCTGTCAACAATGCGACAGTTCGCAACACACCCTTTCATAACTGAACGAAGAATATAGTAGTACCATAGAGCTCTGTAAGTTCACCGCGATTATACGCGCGCAAGTTGTGGATATATAGTGAAAGAAGGAATGGTTCGTCTCGGTATTCTATGTTTCGGGTAGACCATCCATTAAGTACTTGTGCTCCACATTGCCGATCTTTTTTTTTTTTTTTTTGTGATTCACAAGGGTGTGTGTCTCTTGTTTTGTTTGGGTGAGTGAGTGATTGAGTAAGTGAGCAGTGAGTGAATGATGAGCGGGTGAGTCAGAGATAGACAGACACACAGGAGGGTGAGAGAGACCGGGAGGGGGGGGGGGGCGGCGGGCGGCGGCACACTTAGTACGTTCCATCGCGATTTCTCTGTCTTTTCCCCTCATCTCGTAGTTCTAGAAAATGATTTGTTTTCTGCTTTCTTTCTCACCGGCTGTTCAAATTTGTGGTGCCAACAAATTGTCATTTTTAATTTGCCAAGATTGCAAAATGGGGTCAATCTCTCTCCTCCTCTTCCTCTCCCCCCCCCCCCCCCAATTATTTTTTATTTTTTAAACTCAACGTGTTTGGTCAAACCGAAGTAGACAGTGGCGAATGGTGCAATGGCAGGTTAGCAGTAAAAGCGGGATTCTAACCTCGGACCTCTCGCACCTAGGTCAAACGCTCTAACCACTGGGACACGGTGTGGGCTGGAGACACACATCCTTTTGATAAAATTATCATAGCAAGGAAAAAGTCACTGTAGACCGGACAAGCCCACCTCTGTATTACCGGGTGACACATAAGGTAACTGTTGATGTCGGCCCACATATATATATATCTATATAATAAAGCTACAACAAAACCCTTAATAGTCCTATGGACTCGGAAACTACACAACGCGCCGACCTGAAATTTAGCACAAAGAATTATGGGATAGCGAACATTGTTCCTATCGCTATACACAAACGAAACCGTTTGTTATCTCTGAATTAATCGGTAAATGCGGTTATAATTAAAGACTAAATTCACGAGAGCGTTTGATCCGAAATTTACGATCAATAAGATATTGATGTATGTTTCTAATAATAGCCCACTTCCGCCTACACATGACGTTATCACTTCCTGCGATGTGTTCACTAACAAACAAACTAACCCGTGCGCAAATCATTGTCATTTGTCGGATGCTGACGCGATGCGCAGGATGTCAACGCGCAAAGGGAGAGCAGTAAAACTCATCTAAAAACAAACAAACAAACAAAACTAAAATAAAGCTAAAGGAACAGGCAAAATGAAGCAGGTCCATAATAATCACCCAGAACTGAAACTAATAAATCGATTTATCCCGGGCAGGGCCGGGCAACTCAGCTAATGACAGTAGTGGATTCCCGTGTGTTTGTATTGTCATCAGCAAAACTGTCGCTGGCTTCAATACCCGACCCACATTTCCCTCCCGCTTTGCCATGTATCACAAGTTTTTGTCTTCGTGATTAACCAGCGTGACTCACATGAGCAGGGGTCTAGTCATATCTGACTTGATTGTATCACTTAGAAAGACCCGAGGTATGCAGGCAGGTGAATACAGTGTTTCTCAAGGTGGAACGTCGGCAATATTTTGATGGAGTGTGGGACTTCCGAATGGGGAGTATGAATCTTTTTAATGGAAATCTTAATTTCATAGTTTATTTTAACTTAACTTTATAGATAAACTGTTGTTTGTTTTTGTCGTACTCGTGTAAGGGCAAAACAATACGCACAATCTGCACACAGATTATGTAGATCTAGGTAGAAAACAACTCACAACTGGCACACTAACACCCGCATGGCCCGTGAATAAGGCAGACGGCACAGAAACTCATGCCTTCAAACTTTGAAACTCAACCGGAAGTTTAACGTCGAAACAAAACAAAGGCAGGAGGGAGGCCATCGTTGTTGAGGAGAAAGCATTATCCGATAATTTTAGGCCTATTTTCATTTATTACAAAATTACGATACTTCGCTTTCATGTCAAAGGAATAGACATAGTAGCAAAAAGAACTATCTTTCACATGTAATTTTTTCAGGTCAGGGCATTTCTTCCTGGCAGCAGTGAATTTTTTTTTCCTTGCTGTTTTTTTATATATATATTGGCGGTTTCCTTGTTTAGCATGGATTGTAACAGATAACAAATGCAGATAAAGCTTTAATTGAGACTTGTTTTGAATGTAAACATGCTGAATATGGAAATGTTTGTAAAATCTTTTTTATTATTTAACTTTCCACTAAATGTGTCCGATAATGGTGGGGCCCACGTGTTTGTGGAAAATTTAAATGGGGCATGGAACAAAAGAAAGCTTGAGAAACAACCGATTTAGTGGGGGAAATGCGGAAAAACTAGTGGACTGTGTGTTCATAAGCTTACTCTAGACAAGTGGATCTCAGCTTGGGGGAGTGTGCTGGCCTTGTTAGGTAAGTACGAGAGTGCCTTTGCTCTGAGATTCGGCCCTGTCCGTTTTGATCCCGTTTGATTTTAAAATCTTGCGTTTCAGAAAGTAATGTATATCATAACCCACAGGTGCCGAGTGGTCCCGTATAGGAGTTTTTGTGTTTGAGTTTAATGGGGCGCGTCCCACGATACCGGCCACTTTGCGTCTTTCACCTTTCGCGGTCTGTTTGGGTCCTTTATTTTTGTTTGGTCTTCAGAGCTTCATCAATTTAAATTTCACAAATAGAATTAAATAGTTCCGATTGAATTGTACTGCATTGGCAACATTCTCAACAGTTGTTTTGTGTAGATCTGAAGAGAATTTTGTAAATGTGTATAAAAGTTTTTAAATCAGGTATTTGCAGATCTTAGCTGCTTTCAGAATGGACAATACGCTGTTTTCGAAACATGGCACCTGCGGATGCCCGATATTTCTTTTTTTTTTTTTTCTTGGGATACTTTCCAAATAATCAAAAGGTTGCTTTTTCTGGTAGAGTATCTGTATTTTTGTATAATGATTATATTTGACTGTTCTAAATCCGGTTTGCATATGTTGCATATTTGAAACATGTCATCTGATGCTGAATGGCCTACATTTTGGACTATTCTCTTATTTTACGTGCAAGTAATCTTTTCATGATAAATATCTACATAGTTTTTGTATTTATATGACTGTTTTAAATTTAAATTCCCTTTGCATGTTTCCGACTCTCTCTCTCTCTCTCTCTTTCTCTCTCTCTCTTTCTCTCCCCCTCCCTCCCTCCCTCCCTCTCTCGCTCTATTGTGTGTGAGAGAGAGAGACAAACAGTGTGTTTGTGTGTCTGTCTGTCTCTTTCTCTCTCTATCTCACACACTCACAGACACACACACAAACACACAGGACTTTGGACAACTAAGCTAACCTAATATTCAAGGTGAATCCAGCGACAGACAGAGCTGGGAGGTCGTGGGAAAATAATAAATGTTTGGAAAACGAATGGCAAAAAAATGTACAGTGTAAAACTAGAAAAAACTTCAACAGAAACAACAACAACTACTGAACCAGTGAGCCAGGCCGGCCCTTGACGGTGCAGACGCTAACTTGATAATAATGTACATAATGAGGTCAGTTACAAGATCAGTTCACACTTCACTGAAAGGCTATATATGGGCCCTATCATGAAACCAAGCAAGTGCAGGGGACCTTAATTTCACAGGAGAGAGTCGGTGAAAAAAAAACAATTACTTGAAATCAGGTCCATTTCTTTTCTCTCCCTACATTTTTAGTTATACATGTATATTCATTTCTCTTGGTATGTAACTAAAGCGTAACTTTCGGCCACCATACCCTGACGGACGTGCAGCATTCCGAGAATCCAAGTTTGGGACTCGCCGACGTCAAATACCCGCAATTGGTTAAGCGCCCTGCGAGTTTTTTATTTGTTAAATTTTCTGCCCTGTTACACTTTTTTTTTCCCCTTGAAGAAATTTATTATACCGAAAGCTTGATTTGTCTTTGCTTTTCCTTTGCGTTTTATTGTGTGTTTTCTCTGTTATTTCTCACACGAGTCTTTGCTGCAGACATCTGTTTCTTTTTGTCACATTTTTTTTACTAGTTCTATGCAAATCCGTCTCAAATATTGTCCTTCCCGTTGATCCATAGAAATAATACAATCTTTCAGAGAGATCATAGAATATTTGGCTAAAAAGAGTCATCATCTGCAGGTATGCGAATACACAACACCTGAGCGGTTTCATGAAAGGGCCAGCGCTGTGTCTCATGTTCTGACGCTAGCTTTGTGGTTGATTGCTCAAAACACCATAACTTTTTGTAACTGTTTTGTAATTTTTTGGAAAGACATTCTTTGATTTGCGCGGCCGACCTGCAAAATGTTCATTGCTACATAATTATAGCGACAGAGAACAAGACGAGGTAGGCAGTGTTCCCGCTATGTCTTAGTAGTCAGTGTGTACGTAACAATTTTATGTTGTGCATATTTTATTTTCCAGTGACAAAGTATAGATATATATATGCATACTGAATGCTTGTGCAAATGTATACTTAAATTGTTTCGAGATAATTTTGGTACAGTCTGTCGCATGGTTAATAAATCTGTATTGGCATGTTTTATTGTAATACACGTATGGTTGCATTCCAGGAAGTACCGTATTTGGTTAAGATTTTGCTCTATACTTTGAATTGCTATGTTGGGTTTCTTGTTACATTAAGTAAGACGCCGGTGATTGGTGGGCGCTTCTGATAGGGTCTCGTTCTATCCTATCGCAATTGCTGTTATATTCGGCCCATCGTCTGGCTCCTCCCTAGCATAATATGGTCATTATGTCGACGTCCTTTCTCCAGATTCAAACTCAAAGTCATCAAATAAGACGTCAGTGTGCACACGTTAATTAATTTCCTTTGTGCGCTGGTGGCAAGGTGTGTATGTGCGCGCACACCCGCATAGCTTAGGAGGGAACACTGGAGACGGGTGTGTCATTCAGACGTAATATTATAATGCCTGTTGTATGGGTATTTATGCATGCCTTGTTTCAGAATGAACGGTGTTGGTTCAGAACAGAAGATGTTGTTAATCCAGTGAGACGTGACTGATCATAGACGTTCTGTTATTGTTCCAGTAGACGCAGTTTGAAACATACATACGCTATGGTATTTAACGTACGGCGCTGCTAATTACGCGGACGCATTAACCAGGATCTACCCGTAAGCTGTTTATACAGGAACACAAACAAAAGCCGTTCGTGGATTTGTGCTGGACTAGCAAGTATGTTTCAGTATCAAAGTCTGGATTGTTAAACGTACATGTGGTCCGTCGTACTTTCATGCATTCTAAGGTAATGGAATCGTCCAAAATGTGGAGCCGTGAAAAACGCCATAGTTTTTCACCAGTGTGCGTCCAAATTAGTGAGGATTTCACTGCGTGAACGGTGAGTGATAGTTATCATATTTTGTACTGAATATTCGGCCATGGTAACATACATTTTAAGGTATTGGGCTCGCCCGTAAAATGCAACTGCTATTATCTTTTCCCCTATGTACACCGGTCGAGGTCTAGGTAAGGATTTTTAAAAGGATTTCATTGCAAGGATATCATTAGGTAGAGTTTGAGATCTCGTATTTTTGTATTCTTGAAGTAAATACTCGGCCGTGGTTGCGCTTATTCAGGGGAATTAGACTCGCTTCACTGTGGAAGTGTCGTTGTCTTTCCTTCAGCTGGCTGTTCCTGCCGATTACTGACGGATTCTGCCCACCATTTATTCTGTTTTTCACTGGAACTTCCTGGAGAAATCCTCGGGCGAAACGAAGCTCTTCCTATCACTATGAAACAAAAAAAACGAACGGTTGACAATCAAATCGTAATCTCAAAAAGTGACAGTAATAACAAGAAAAAGCTATTTGCGTAGTATTTTTTCTTCTGCAGTGTGAGATCTCATCTTTTGAAAATTAAGCGCCTTCGATTTTCAAGACTTTGAAGCAGAAAGTACTGTGGTACCGGGCTGTTCGATACTGGCTTCCTGAAGACCCACAAATTGCTAATAGAAGGCACTGCCATGAAATCATTTTCTGGTACTTTTGATGTTCTTTTCTATTCCTTCTGTAGTCTGAAGCCATTACAGAGAAATCAATTATTTGTGCATTTGATGGTAGGAAAGATTAGGAACAAACACTCGGTTGATTTAGTCTATAATTATGCTCCTGTTTGTATTAGGGAACGAGGATTTGCATTTACTCAGACAGTTCAGTGGAGTTTGGGTAAATACACTTTAAAATCAGTCTAGAAACCCTTTGTCTGTTGTTGTAAGGGCTGATTTACGTTCCTCATATATCTGAACAAGTTCCGTTTCAAGTCTCTGTACAGGTAATCTCTGGTGCCATTGTGGGTGTTGTTGTACAAGGCTGACTAATGACTTGGTTTAGATATATTGTGAAATGGTATTTGCAGTCGTGCCAGACCTCATTTTGGCAGTGTCATACCTATCAGCCAATCTTTTCGAAAATTCTGCTGTAAAGAGCAGGAATATGTACAGCAGTGTTATATAGGCCCATTGCGGATGTCGGCCATTTTAGCTGTCAGTACCGACGCATAACCATGGCGATGGTAGCGCTGATTTTGATTCTTTAGCTGATTTGCACTTCGAGCACTTCAGGCGTGGCGAACCAATCGGTGGCATTTGGGAGACGTTCGGTCAGTTCTTTCACTTCCTCACCCTTGTTTACACGGATGGTAGGGAATCTGACCAGCTTGGATCCATCCTTTCCACCCCTGTCACAACAGTCAACTGCAATGCAACCACCAGGCATTTTGACCGCTTAGACTTACCTCGAAGTTACACTCATCAGCTGATCCACCCGCCACTCTTTGACGTCATTGGCTATGGGCCTATTCTTGGCCATCTGTGTTAGACAGTGGTTCTCAACCCTTTTTTGTTCCATGCCCCACTTCCATTATTTGTTGTTGTTTTTTTTAAACCTGAGCCCCACCACTGCATGAACAAAGTCAGCCAAAATGAGTATACAATATATATGTATATCTCTATGCCACATTCTGAAGTCCTACGCCCCACCGGTGGTACATGTCGCGGGTCTAGTGCAAAATTGTTGTATCTCCAG